>CM028130.1:1442100000-1443300000 GCA_016271365.2 Neoceratodus forsteri | reverse complement strand
ACATGATTTTGGTACATTTTTTAAGAATATAGGGCGCACTAAAGGGAATGAGAAGTTCCTTAGATACTTATCATTACAACAGCAGTTATACACCTTGATCTCCACAGCTAGCACTTCCAATAATAAGGATTTACTTTTAATAGATCAAACTAAATTACAACTTATGGGATGGCAATATGATAGAGCTAGTACCCTACAAGCTTTATATCTATATGGGGATAAAAAGAGCCCAGCAGGGGATCCTTATGAAGCCTTTAAAGCATATAAGAAAAAAACTTTGATAGTTGCATTAAAAAAGACAGATGGGACTATTATTACGGATCCAGATGGCCTACAGTCTTTAATCAAACAGTTTGTCATCTCTCATGAACCTAAATTTCCTCCACATCTTTTTGAGATAGGAAATTTCTTGAAGAACATTAAAATCTCAAATGTTGGGGTACAGGGTGGACCCTTACTTGAACCTATCACTAAATTGGAAATCATAGAAGCAATTAAGAAAGCAAAAACTGGCACTTCCCCGGGGATGGATGGCCTTACGATGGAATTGTATAAAATATTTCCAGACAAATTCGCAGTGGGGTTAAATTAATATTTAATTTACGTTTTAGGCGTGAAAATTTCCCTCACTGGTTTACTGAAGGATACTGATTTTTTTGTTTAAAACTGGTGATAGTTTTTGTTGGAGGTGGAGACCTATTACCTTATTGAATTCAGATTACAAATTATTGGTAGGTATCTTAATACAAGGTTAAAAGAAATGGCACGATTGGTTGTATCTCCCAACCAATATTGAGCAATACAGGGGAAAACTATATTTCAAGCTCATAAGGTAATTAGGGATTGGATTGAATTCATTAATATACAGAAATTATCAGGTTGCATCGTGTCGGTAGATCAACGGAAAGCGTTTGATAGGGTGTACCATCCCTTTCTGTTTTTAGTGTTGCAACATTACAGAGTACCAGAAAAGTTCGTTAATTGGATCAAAGCAATATATGGGAGATCTTTGACATTTCCAGTCGTTCAATTTCAGCTTGGAGACGGATTCCATGTTATTACAGGGGTACGACAAGGATGCCCGCTTAGCCCATTATTGTATGTTTGTGCGATTCACATATTAGTTCAGTATTTGTCTCAAATATCATTCTGGGAAGGAATTACTGCCCCGCCTTTGGTGCAGGAAGTCAGGGTCCAGGCGTATGCAGACGATTTGTGCTTATTCTTTACTCATAATCATGCGGTACCAGTGTTTTTGGCTTGTATGGAGAAATTTGCAAGGATTTCCAATGCACAATTGAATACTGCTAAAAGCCAGGGTTTGTTTATTGGGGTTAATATCCAGAGTCTGTAGCAGTTCAAGGTTTGAAAATTTCTTCGGACCTATTAAGATTTTAGATTTATGGTATGGCTCCCAAAATTCATCTAGTCTTAATTGGGAAACAGGTTTGAACGAAAGTGGAACGTAAAATTAATCTATGGAAACGTTGGAAGTTGTCTAAAATTAAGAGGGTTGTAATATTAAAGTTAGTTAGTCCCTGTTTTATTATTTATTGCACATATTTTTCCACTTCCCATAACTCTGGAGACCAAATTGTGTAGTCTGTTTTTCCAGATGGTGTGGGGTAATAGACTTAATCCCATTAAATGACATTACACTTATTTGGCAAAGGCCCAGGGAGGGTTGGGGATGATTGACCCTGTTATTTTTTTTTCTACCTTGTTTATAGCATTTAATTTTAAAGACGGATGGATGGAGACGTCTGTGAGTGACAGTCTTCTCTTGCAAACCGTGTTATTCAGATATCTCTCAGTTTGGACGACTGAACCTCTGAAACCGATCCCTACCCTAATCATACCAAGTTTATTTCTTCCTATTGTTAAGAAATTATTTCGGTTGAAATTGTCAGCACTCACGATACTGGACAGTACAGGGAGACGCCTATATGCCAAAGTTATGTCAGAGCTTTATCCTCAGAACGGCTTTTAAAATTGTCCATCTGGAGACACACAATTAGTCTTGCATCGTTAAACAATTTAAGATTACCAATTTATATGTGGGAAGTGATATGGCTGACCTGTTACGGAAGGTTGGGGGTGAGGGGCAATGTAAAATATAAAGTAAAAACTGCACAGAATTGTCCTTATCTGGGTTGTATTGATAAAGAAGAAACAATGGAACATTTTTTCTTCGATTGCACTTTTGCCAATTATCTTTGGAAATTCTTGGCGAAGACATGGAATATGAAGTGGTTATGTAATCTTAAATATGATATCCTGGTTTTGGGTAAATTTGCTCAGTTACAAAAGAGCTATTGTATTGATACATTGAATATTTTATGTTGTGCATTAATTTATTATTTATGGCAGGCCCGCTGTCAAAGGGTTCTATATCAGAGACAAATGCCATATGAAACTGTGAATTTGTTGATTCAAGGGGCTATGGAGAGGGTATATCTTAAAGATTTAAAGTTTGCATCCACCAAACGGGTCCAGTTTTGGTGGCGTGGTTTGACTTATTTCATTAAATATAAATAGTTTAGGGTGATGATGTCTTTCTTTTCGACTATTACTTGGAAATGGAAATATGAGAACTTATGCACCCACAGTTTGTTTCTTTTATGTAAATTAATCACTGTTAATTTATTTTAATGTATTTTTCAAACGCCTGCTTGATATTTTAAGTTTCTTTTTTTTTTGTGTGTGTGTGTTTTCTGGTTAATGTATTGTTAGTTGTGCATTAACACTGTTGTTGTTATTTGTCTCTGATGCTGTTATAATAAAAAATTCCCCTACTCTTTTCGATAAGTGCCATGGGATCTTTAACATCCACCTGAACTACCACCAATCCAGGCAGATGGGACTTCGGTTTAACGTCTCATCCGAAAGACGGCACCTCAGAAATGCAGCACCCCCTCATGCTGCATTACAGTGTCAGTACTGGGATATTAACGCAAGTGCCAGATGTGGGAACTGAACCCACAGCCCTCTGATCTCCGGGCCTCAGAGGCGAGTGTGCTAGCTACTGATTCATTATAATTAGCATGAGCTGTAGCATTAGCGTAAGCTGTTGCATAAGCTGAAGCATTAGGTTTAGTGCAAGAGTAAGCTGTAGCATAAGCACGAGCTGTAGCATAAGCACGAGATGTGGCACAAGCAGTTTTAATGTAAGCATAAGCACTAGCATGAGCTGTAGTGTTAGCTTTGCTGTAGCCTCAGCATAGTTTTGGTGAAAGCATAACTGTGGCAAAAGTATAGCTGTAGCATTAGCTAAGGTGTAGCACTGGCATTTATTGTAGCATTGGCATTAGCTGTAGCATTAGCATTAGCTTAGCAGTAGAACTACTGTGACATAGCTGTAGCACTAGCGTAAGCTGTAGTGTTAGTGAATGCTGTAGCATTAGCTGTAACATTAGCTGTAGCATTAGCATATGCTGTAGCATTAGCGTAAGTTGTAGCATAAGCTGAAACATTACATTTAGTGCAAGAGTAAGCTGTAGCATAAGCATAAGCTGTAGCATAAGCATGAGCTGTGGCATAAGCACGAGCCGTAGCATAAGCATGAGCTGTACTATAAACAGTTTAAATGTATGCATAAGCACTAGCATTAGCTGTAGTGTTAGCTTTTTTGTCGCCACAGCATAGCTGTGGCAAAAGTATAGCTGTAGCATTAGCTTAGCTGTAGCATTGGCATTAGCTGAAGCATTGGCATTAGCTGAAGCATTGGCATTAGCATTAGCTTAGCTGTAGCACTACTGTGGACTTAGCTGTGGCATTAGCATAAGCTGTAGCATTAGTGTAAGTGAATGCTGTAGCATTAGCTGTAACGTTAGCAGTAGCATTAGCATTAGCTGTAGCGTTAGCGTAAGTTGTAGCATAAGCTGAAGCATTAGGTTTAGTGCAAGCATAAGCTGTAGCGTAAGCATAAGCTGTGGCATTAGCATGAGCTGAAGCATAAGCACGAGCTGTAGCATAAGCATGAGCTGTAGCATAAGTACAAACTGTACTATAAACAGTTTTAATGTAAGCATAAGCACTAGCATTAGCTGTAGTGTTAGCTTTGATGTAGCCTCAGCATAGCTGTGGCAAAAGTAGAGCTGTAGCATTAGCTTAGCAGTAGCAGTGGCATTAGCTGTAGCATTAGCATTAGCTTAGCTGTAGCACTACTGTGACTTAGCTGTAGCACTAGTGTAAGTTGTAGCGTTAGTGAATGCTGTAGCATTAGCTGTAACTTTAGCTGTAGCATTAGCATAAGCTGTAGCATTAGTGTAAGTTGTAGCATAAGCTGAAACATTACGTTTAGAGCAAGAGTAAGCTGTAGCATAAGCACGAGCTGTGGCATAAGGACGAGCAGTAGCATAAGCATAAGCTGTACTATAAACAGTTTAAATGTAAGCATAAGCACTAGCATTAGCTGTAGTGTTAACTTTGTTGTAGCCTCAGCATAGCTGTTGCAAAAGTATAGCTGTAGCATTAATTTAGCTGTAGCATTGGCATTAGCCGTAGCATTGGCATTAGCATTAGCTCAGCTGTAGCACTACTGTGGACTTAGCTGTAGCATTAGCAAAAGCTGTAGCATTAGCGTAAGTGAATGCTGTAGCATTAGCTGTAACGTTAGCAGTAGTATTAGCATAAGCTGTAGCTTTAGCGTAAGTTGTAGCATAAGCTGAAGCATTAGGTTTAGTGCAAGCATAAGCTGTAGCGTAAGCATAAGCTGTAGCATTAGCATGAGTTTAAGCATAAGCACGAGCTGTAGCTTAAGCATGAGCTATAGCATAAGCATGAGCTGTAGCATAAGCATGAGCTGTAGCTAAGAATGAGCTGTAGGATAAGAATGAGCTGTAGCATAAGCATGAGCAGTAGCATAAGTACAAACTGTACTATAAACAGTTTTAATGTAAGCATAAGCACTAGCATTAACTGTAGTGTTAGCTTTGTTGTAGCCTCAGCATAGCTGTGGCAAAAGTAGAGCTGTAGCATTAGCTTAGCTGTAGCACTGGCATTAGCTGTAGCATTAGCATTAGCTTAGCTGAAGCACTACTGTGTCTTAGCTGTAGCACTAGCATAAGTTGTAGCATTAGTGAATGCTGTAGCTTTAGCTGTAATCTTAGCTGTAGAATTATTTATTTATTATGTATTATTTATTTAGCTTTTGTTGACCGGGTAAGTGCACTGGACAAATCCTGCCTATTTTCAGGCATGACCCGGGGGAGGGGGATACAGATGAATGCCAACTGACCTTGAACCAGATTAAGCTGTTGGTGGTATTTTTAGTGAATGAGGGAAATTTGGCTGAGACACTGGGAAATTCCCTACTCTTTCGATAAGTGCCATGGGATCTTTAACATCCACCTGAACTACCACCAATCCAGGCAGATGGGACTTCGGTTTAACGTCTCATCCAAAAAACAGCACCTCAGAAATGCAGCACCCCTCTCATGCTGCTTTACAGTGTCAGTACTGAGATATTAACCCAAGTGCCAGATGTGGGAACTGAGCCCACAGTCCTCTGATCTCCCGGCCTCAGAGGCGAGGGCGCTAGCTACTGATTCATTATAATTAGCATGAGCTGTAGCATTAGCGTAAGCTGTTGCATAAGCTGAAGCATTAGGTTTAGTGCAAGAGTATGCTGTAGCATAAGCACGAGCTATAGCATAAGCACAGAGATGTGGCATAAGCAGTTTTAATGTAAGCATAAGCACTAGCATGAGCTGTAGTGTTAGCTTTGCTGTAGCCTCAGCATAGTTTTGGTGAAAGCATAACTGTGGCAAAAGTATAGCTGTAGCATTAGCTAAGGTGTAGCACTGGCATTTGTTGTAGCATTGGCATTAGCTGTAGCATTAGCATTAGCTTAGCAGTAGAACTACTGTGACATAGCTGTAGCACTAGCATAAGCTGTAGTGTTAGTGAATGCTGTAGCATTAGCTGTAACATTAGCTGTAGCATTAGCATATGCTGTAGCATTAGCGTAAGTTGTAGCATAAGCTGAAACATTACGTTTAGTGCAAGAGTAAGCTGTAGCATAAGCATAAGCTGTAGCATAAGCATGAGCTGTGGCATAAGCACGAGCCGTAGCATAAGCTTGAGCTGTACTATAAACAGTTTAAATGTATGCATAAGCACTAGCATTAGCTGTAGTGTTAGCTTTGTTGTCGCCTCAGCATAGCTGTGGCAAAAGTATAGCTGTAGCATTAGCTTAGCTGTAGCATTGGCATTAGTTGGCAGAATGGCCACAATGGCTGAGTGCACGAAGGAGGAGGTTGTGTCTGCTGCTGACGAGGCTGAGCAGGATAGTCATATGGAGATGAGTATGGCCGCTAGTGTGGATTTGGAATCCAACGACCTGTTCCACGATGCAGTTTCAACTGCAGAAGCGTTTTCATTCGTGAAGGGATGCGAGACAACGAGTGCAGGGAGTTCCTTGATGGCTGAGGAGCGGAGGCTCAGTCTGCAAGTTTAAAGAGCTAGAAAGGTGCTGCAGCTTTAAGACCCGACTTACGTGGAGCGCTGGGTACAGAAAATGTGGAAGTGCGTTCGAAGAGAAGAGATGTGTTACGATTAGTGGAAATAACACAGGCTACATTGAAATTACAAGGTGGAATCCGAGGTGGGAATTTACATCTGTGGCTTAAAAAAATCACAGAAGAGGCAGTGGAAAGAGGTCAGGGTGCTATTCGTAGGCATTTGTTGCGGAACAGAACTGGGGTTGTTTCTCCTGAGGACTTACTACACGGCAAAGAGGGCGTGAGTAATGTGATACCGAAAATGACATTTCCAACCTTTAAAATCCACAAAGAGACTGGGTTTGTGTTTCAACCCTCTAAGGTGGGAGTTGTGGGTTCAAATGAGAAATACCCTGTAATTTTTCAAACTGAGGTTAATGTTCAAAAGGGGTTACTGAATTTAGTTTTAAACATCCTGAGGAACAGAGACAAATGGACTCAAAATTTCTTAAGGAGGTGAATGCAGTTTCCCCTGTAATACCCAAGGGAAGCCCTGTCCCTCCTCTCCACGATTTGGATCATGATGACAACTGGTCCCTCCCAGGTAGCTTTAGTAGCAGCAGGGTGGAAAAAATTAGGGCAGGGGATATGGACTCCAGACTTAGCCTGGGATTCATCTCTGGACTTTAAAAATCTTCTCCTGCATGGCAGCCTGGTATTGAGCTTGTAACAAAACAAAATAATGGGAAAAGCAACAAGAAAGACAATGAGGGTGAGGAAAAGGTTGACATGTTACCAATCCAGGCTGAATTTACACCACCACAAGAACTGGGTACTGAGAGAAGTAAATCTGGGGTTGGGCCTACCTCTGGGAAACCCCTTATGTCTAGTTTATTTGCTCAGAGTAAGCGGAAGCTGCACCCAGCATACGCTGTTCGTATTAGATATAAAGGGGTTTGAAAGAAAGACCAGACAGGTATTTTGTGGGTAAATCTTTAATTAAAGATTCTTTGTTGTTTTCCTGAGGGATGTTTTGCTTTATAAACATCTCGGGGGAAGATAACTACGATATCAGTTTCCGTTCCCCAGTTTTGTTAGACCTGTTTTGGGAAAGGTATAATCAGGTGAAATTTTCTCCTCTATGGTCCCCCTTTCTGGTTATCCCTCTTACAAAACCCTTAATCAAATATGTTATGGTTATGTTTAGAAATGAAGGGGTACATGTTGAAGATATTACATACTGGCTCTCACAGAGATGCGAGGTTTAGAGTGACCCAGAGCCTATTTCAGATTCTGAGCAGTTTTGGACGGGAGGGTGGAAATTTAAAGTCAAATTATGACAGTCTACTTTGGGAGTGGAACATATCCCTAATTCCTTTTTGTTGGGAAGAGATAGGGGGGTCTGTTTTTATAGCGGGCAGCCCAGAGCATGTTATAAATGTGGATCACGGACACACTTGTCTAGTACATGTGAACAGCCACGTTGTGATAATTGTGGAGAAGTTGGTCATGTTACCATGTTTTGTGTAAATTCTACAAAATGTGACCTTTGTGAGGAACAGAACCATGCCTTTCGGAATTGTCCATGAGCAGCTCAGAATAAGGTCAGTTGTGGGAATTTGGATTTAATTATCCAAAAGGCACAAGATGCCAGTGAAAAACAGCTGAGGGAAGATGGTATCTCAAAGCCCCCTTCGGTACCTCAGAGCACTGTAGAAACTAAGGTGAAGGCAGTTGCCCTCAGGACTACAGCTCCAAGCCCTAAAGAGCTGAAAAAAGAAATTTTGGAGGAAGTTTCTGACCTTTTACAGCCAGTTTGTTACATTGCCCCAAATGATTATTCAGGGGCTGATATGGGTCTTCCTTTGCAACTTCCTTTACCCCCTAGAAGATCTAGTAGAAATTCAAAGCCCAGCTCGCTTCCAGAACCAGAGCCCATAGAATCAAATAATTCCTACGCAGCCTTATTTTGGGGAGATTCAGAGATGGATATTGGGGATACCGATTCTCAAATGTCACTTCAGGATTCTTTGGTACCCCCTAGAGATGAATATAAAGAGAAAAAGAAGAAAAGGAGGAAAAAATGAGCGGTAGTTTGTGTGACGGTTCCTCCTAGCAAAAATGGAAATTAGTTTTTTGTGGGCCACGTTAAACACTCATAGTCTCTTAAATACACAGAAGAGATGTGCAGTGTTTCATTTACTTCATGACCTGTGTGTTTCGGTTTGTTTTTTACAGGAAACTTGGATGTTTTCCAGAGAACAAATAGTTTAATTTACAAAAGATTGGCCATGGGGACCGTCCTTTTGGTCCTTTGGGGAAGACAGAGCTGATGGGGTGGGGATTCTTTTCAATGCTTATAAGTTTGTTTTGTATAAATTGATTGATTTGGTTCCAGGTAGGGTGCTGATTTTGGAAGGGAAATGGTATACTAAAACCTTTAGGTTTATTAACATTTATAACCCCCAAACAAAGTCAGAAAGGGTAGCTTGTTTGAAAGAGATTCAACCTTTCCTGGTAACGTCCATTCCCATTCTTTGGGGTGGGGATTTCAACTGCAGTTTGGGAAGGGCAGGGAGAGACTCCAACAATAAAAAAATCTATTGCGATTCTAACTGTTTGAGGGATATTGTTAAAAAGGTGGATTTAGTTTCCTGTGAGGTTTGTAAGGCTTCTGGTCCTAGGGGAACCTTTTCAAAGGTGGAAAAGGCTTTACTATTGACTATCTTTTATTTCAAAAACAATTCCAGCAAATAATCCACTTACAATTCCAGTAGAATTTTCAGATCATGTACTTTGCAGGTAAGGATAGGAGACTTAGCTGGACATGGCAGACAGAGGACTAGATGGAAGCTGACTACTTCTATCTTACAAGAACAGCTAGTTTTGAATTCTATTAGACTGATTCTACAAGCTAGAGTATCTGTGGTTTTTTTATATTCAGATTTGGGAGTATGGTGGCAAGAAACTAAAGATGATTGTATTGTATGGTTTAAAAAATACGGGATTCGTTGTCAGAACTCTGCATTTTTTGTCTATTTGAAATTACAAGCTCAATTACAATATGTGCTAACACTGGCAAATTCCTCTAGAGAGGATTTTTCTAGACAAATAGAAGTAATTAAAGCACAAATGAGGGTGTTACAATATGACCGAACAAAAACTTTACAAGCAGTAATATCAAATCATATGACGAAATCTGTGGCTGGGGATCCTTTCGAGTTGTGTAAATCTCTAAAGGATCATTCCTCTCTAGAATTTTTGAACCACGGAGATGGTAGAGTGGTTACAGTGGAATCTATAGGGAATAAGATCGCTGAACATTTTCGGGAGCTTTGTCCGAATCATACTCCTACGAGGAAACAGATTAATCAGTTCTTAGGCCCCCCATTCACTACAGAATAGATCCAGGGATAGAAACATAGAAACATAGAAGTTGACGGCAGATAAGGACCGCAAGGCCCATCCAGTCTGCCCAGTATTAAACAACACTTTTCCCATCTTGAGATTGCTATGGTAATTAAAACTCTGAAATCTAATGTTTCCCCTGGTTTAGACAGCTTATCTAACTTATTTTATAAAACTTTTCAGTCGGAATTGATTCATTGTCTGGCCTTGGTCTTTAATAAATTTTTAGAGGGTGCATTGATCCTGCGGTCTTTTTCTGAAGGATTACAGATATACATTTTCAAAACAGGGGATAGGGGAGATTTCCAGAACTGGAGACCAATAACATTGTTAAATTCAGACTATAAAATACTTACCACTCTGATTAACAATAGATTGAAAGTCATGTCTGAAATATTTTTTTTCTCCAGCTCAGCATTGTGGGCTCCCCAATAAAAGAATACAGTCAGTTCTTTATCTTATACTGGATGTAATTGATCATCTGAATGATTCAGGTGAGTCAGGGTGCTTATTGTCTCTGGACCTGGAGAAGGCCTTTGATAGAGTCAGTCATTTTTTTTTGTTTTCTACTTTAGAATTTTTTAAGGTTCCTGTGGGTTTGTTAAATCTAATTAAAGGATTATATGCCTCCGCTCAGGTGTACCCACTAATTAAAGGGGAATTAGGGACAGGGTTTACCATAAACTGCGGAGTTCGACAGGGTTGCCCCTTGAGCCCCTTTCTTTATATTCTTTCTTTAGAGCCCCTACTTAGAGCAGTGAATAAGGCCCCTCTATGGTCAGAAGTGTGCATCCCTGGTACAAATTCTTCTATAACCATACAAGCGTATGCAGATGATGTTTGTCTGTTCTTTAAAGAGTTTTCACAAATGGGGTTTTTCTTTTCAATATTTGATTTATATGCAAATTTATCAAATGCCAAGATTAATTTGTTTAAGTCTAGAGGTTTGTTACTTAGTGGGTCCGATCAGAATCCTGTTCATTATAATTCTATCTTGGTTTCTACAGACCCTTGAAAATTTTAGGGGTAGTTTTTGGACCCCAAAATCTTCTTGAGGATAATTGGGGTTTGGTTTTGGATAAAATAGATTTAAAAGTGAATAAATGGAGAAGGTTTAAATTTTCCAAAATAAAAAGGATTCAAGTTTTAAAACAATTTATTCTGCCAAGTTTACAAAACCTGGCAGTTATTTTCCCCCTGCCTGCTCAGTATGAAACTAGACTTTATAGCATTTGTTTCCAGTTGCTGTGGGGTAATAGATTAAACCCTGTTAAAAGGGGTTTTACTTATCTGGATAGGAACAGAGGAGGTTTGGGAATGGTTGACCCAGTAGTCTTTTGTTTTTCGTTATTTTTTTCCTTTTCATTAAAAATTTGTTTGAATCCCTCGGGGGTACAGGAGATTTCCTTTTTTAAATCTGTGATGAATCGTTATTTAACAGCTTGGTTGCATTGTGCACCTAAATTATCCCCACATTTGTCCTTGCCGGAATATTTTAAGCCTGCGGCATGGAAATTATATAAGTGGAAGATAACTAAAAATCAAATAATTGGGGGCTCTTCGAGGAAACTATATAATGAAATTATGACCTTGATTTACCCTTTAGAGTCAAGTTTCAAAAATTGCCCTATAGGTCGAACCTCTGATGTTTTGGAACAACTTAATAATCCTAGGTTACCAGTGCATATGTGGGAGGTTCAATGGCTTATGATGTATGAGAGATTGAATGTTAGGGGAACTGTGAAATATAAAGCAAAGGAAGAGAGGTCTTGTCCATATCTCGAATGTATAAATCAGGAGGAAACCATAGAACATTTTTTCCTACAGTGCTCCTTCCTGATAAAATTATGGGGATATCTGGCTAAGAAATGGGAGCTACCTTGGTTGGCTAAGCTAAATTATGATATTTTGGTAATTGGGACTTTCCCCCTTCCTTAAAACAGTATGAGAAGGGTACTTTGAGAATACTGCTGGCATGTTTACGGTTTTGTCTGTGGCAAGTAAGATGCCAATGGGTTTTATATCAAAGGAAAACCTCTTTGGAAGGATATCGTTTGTATGTGACAAATGAATTAAGCAAAATTTGTTTGACAGATATGCAATTATATAATGTTGATAAAGTTAGGAAATTGTGGAAGGGTTTTTCACACATTATTAAATATAAGTAGCATGTAGATTCTTATTCCCCCCACTTCATTTTTTTTCCTTATAAATGAGGTTAGTTTTATGGGATTAATGTGTGTTTTTTTAATAAGGCAATGTCTGGGAAATGTTGTAATTGATGAATGTTTATTGTAAGTGTTTCTTAGGGTATGTTTTTTTCCCTCTGGGCTATTTTGTTTTGGTTATTATTTAGGTATAGTATTATGGGGTTTTCTTTACTGTTTGAAGAATTTGTATCTGTTTGATTTTCAAGGTTCTATTATTTTTCTGTTTGAACAAATGTTATTTTGTGAATGTATACTTATGTTTCTATTATAATAAAATCACCCCTACTCTTTTCGATAACTGCCATGGGATCTTTAACATCCACCTGAACTACCAGCAATCCAAGCAGATGGGACCTCGGTTTAACGTCTCATCTGAAAGACGGCACCTCAGAAATGCAGCACCACTCTCATGCTGCATTACAGTGTCAGATGTGGGAACTGAACCCACAGCCCTCTGATCTCCCAGCCTCAGAGGCAAGTGTGCTAGCTACTGATTCATTATAATTAGCATGAGCTATAGCATTAGCGTAAGCTGTTGCATAAGTTGAAGCATTAGGTTTAGTGCAAGAGTAAGCTGTAGCGTAAGCACGAGCTGTGGCATAAGCATGAGCTGTAGCATAAGCAGTTTTAATGTAAGCATAAGCAGTAGCATGAGCTGTAGTGTTAGCTTTGATGTAGCCTCAGCATAGTTTTGGTGAACGCATAACTGTGGCAAAAGTATAGCTGTAGCATTAGCTAAGGTGTAGCACTGGCATTTGCTGTAGCATTGGCATTAGCTGCAGCATTAGCATTAGCTTAGCAGTAGCACAACTGTGACATAGCTGTAGCACTAGCATAAGCTGTAGCGTTAGTGAATGTTGTAGCATTAGCGTAAGTTGTAGCATAAGATGAAACAATACGTTTAGTGCAAGAGTAAGCTGTAGCATAAGCATAAGCTGTAACGTAAGCACGAGCTGTAGCACTACTGTGGACTTAGCTGTAGCATTAGAATAAGCTGTAGCATTAGTGTAAGTGAATGCTGTAGCATTAGCTGTAACGTTAGCAGTACCATTAGCATAAGCTGTAGCATTAGCGTAAGTTGTAGCATAAGGTGAAGCATTAGGTTTAGTGCAAGCATAAGCTGTAGCGTAAGCATAAGCTGTAGCATTAGCACGAGCTGAAGCATAAGCACAAGCTGTAGCATAAGCATGAGCTGTAGCATAAGCATGAGCTGTACTATAAACAATTTAAATGTAAGCATAAGCACTAGCATTAGCTGTAGTGTTAGCTTTGTTGTAGCCTCAGCATAGCTGTGGCAAAAGTATAGCTGTAGCATTGGCATTAGCTGAAGCATTGGCATTAGCATTAGCTTAGCTGTAGCACTACGGTGGACTTAGCTGTAGCATTAGCATAAACTGTAGCATTAGCGTAAGTGAATGCTGTAGCATTAGCTGTAATGTTAGCAGTAGCATTAGCATAAGCTGTAGCTTTAGCGTAAGTTGTAGCATAAGCTGCAGCATTAGGTTCAGTGCAAGCATAAGCTGTAGCGTAAGCATCAGCTGTAGCATTAGCATTAGCTGAAGTATAAGCACGAGCCGTAGCTTAAGCACGAGCTATAGCATAAGCATGAGCCGTAGCATAAGCATGAGCTGTAGCATAAGAATGAGCTGTAGCAAAAGCATGAGCTGTAGCATAAGTACAAACTGTACTGTAAACAGTTTTAATGTAAGCATAAGCACTAGCATTAGCTGTAGTGTTAGCTTTGTTGTAGCCTCAGCATAGCTGTGGCAAAAGTAGAGCTGTAGCATTAGCTTAGCTGTAGCATTAGCTTAGCTGTAGCATTGGCATTAGCTGAAGCATTGGCATTAGCTGAAGCATTGGCATTAGCATTAGCTTAGCTGTAGCACTACTGTGGACTTAGCTGTAGCATTAGCATAAGCTGTAGCATTAGCGTAAGTGAATGCTGTAGCATTAGCTGTAACGTTAGTAGTAGCATTAGCATTAGCTGTAGCATTAGCGTAAGTTGTAGCATAACCTGAAGCATTAGGTTTAGTGCAAGCATAAGCTGTAGCATAAGCATAAGCTGTAGCATTAGCACGAGCTGAAGCATAAGCACGACCTGTAGCATCAGCACAAGCTGTAGCATAAGCATGAGCTACAGCATAAGCATGAGCTGTAGCATAACTACAAACTGTACTATAAACAGTTTTAATGTAAGCATAAGCACTAGCATTAGCTGTAGTGTTAGCTTTGCTGTAGCCTCAGCATAGCTGTGGCAAAAGTAGAGCTGTAGCATTAGCTTAGCTGTAGCACTGGCATTAGCTGTAGCATTAGAATTAGCTTAGCTGTAGCACTACTGTGACTTAGCTGCAGCACTAGATTAAGCTGTAGCATTAGTGAATGCTGTGGCATTAGCTGTAACTTTAGCTGTAGCATTAGCAAACACTGTAGCATTATCTTACGTTGTAGCATAAGCTGAAACATTACGTTTAGAGCAAGAGTAAGCTGTAGCATAAGCACAAGCTGTAGCATAAGCACGAGCTATAGCATAAGAACGAGCTGTGCTATAAACAGTTTAAATGTAAGGAAAAACACTAGCATTAGCTGTAGTGTTAGCTTTGTTGTAGCCTCAGCATAGCTGTGGCAAAAGTATAGCTGTAGCATTAGCTTAGCTGTAGCATTGGCATTAGCTTAAGCATTGGCATTAGCTGAAGCATTGGCATTAGCATTAGCTTAGCTGTAGCAATACTGTGGACTTAGCTGTAGCATTAGCATAAACTGTAGCATTAGCGTAAGTGAATGCTGTAGCATTAGCTGTAACGTTAGTAGTAGCATTAGCATTAGCTGTAGCATTAGCGTAAGTTGTAGCATAACCTGAAGCATTAGGTTTAGTGCAAGCATAAGCTGTAGCGTAAGCGTAAGCTGTAGCATTAGCACAAGCTGAAGCATAAGCACGGGTTGTAGCATAAGCATGAGCTGAAGCATAAGCATGAGCTGCAGCAAAAGCATGAGCTGTAGCATAAGTACAAACTTTACTATAAACAGTTTTAATGTAAGCATAAGCACTAGCATTACCTGTAGTGTTAGCTTTGATGTAGCCTTAGCATCGCTGTGGCAAAGGTGGAGCTGTAGCATTAGCTTAGCTGTAGCACTGGCATTAGCTGTAGCATTAGAATTAGCTTAGCTGTAGCACAACTGTGACTTAGCTGCAGCACTAGCGTAAGCTGTAGCATTATTGAATGCTGTAGCATTAGCTGTAACTTTAGCTGTAGCATTAGCAAACGCGGTAGCATTAGCGTACGTTGTAGCATAAGCTGAAACATTACGCTTAGAGCAAGAGTAAGCTGTAGCATAAGCACAAGCTGTAGCATAAGCACGAGCTGTAGCATAAGCACGAGCTGTACTATAAACAGTTTAAATGTAAGCATAAGCACTAGCATTAGCTGTAGTGTTAGCTTTGTTGTAGCCTCATCATAACTGTGGCAAAAGTATAGCTGTAGCATTAACTTAGTTGAAGCATTAGCTTAGCTGAAGCATTGGCATTTGCTGAAGTATTGGCATTAGCTGAAACATTGGCATTAGCATTAGATTAGCTGTAGCACTACTGTGACTTAGCTGCAGCACTAGCTTAAGCTGTAGCGTTAGTGAATGCTGTAGCATTAGCTGTAACTTTAGCTGTAGCATTAGCATAAGCTGTAGCATTAGCGTAAGTTGTAGCATAAGCTGAAAAGTACAGTTACGTAAGAACTTACCGTAACAGTAGATCTTCGAGAACAGCTCTTGCAGCAGGTTACACCATTAGGACTGAAGCCGGCCGGCGCCAGGACCCCTCGGAGAGATTTTTCTAGCTAGCTATCTTCAGTGGGGACCGCCCCCGGCGTCGGCCCTCCTCCGGCGTCAGGCGTGGTATAAGAGGGGCGGTCCCGCCAGAATCCCCAGTTCTCCCACTGGAGACTCCCGCCAGAGGTTGCAATAGCGGGGAGACCGAGATCCACCGGCCAGAAGGCAAAAAGGAGCAATGAAAACCCTGAGTAGAAAAGGAATTTCCTTACAAGTGAAAAAACTGACTCCTGCGCTCGCCCAGCCATGCGGAAGAAAGCAACATCCTGCTGTCTGATCATTCAGACTGGCTGGCTGAAATACTCACCATCCTTTCTTCCCTCACTCCTCCGTCCTAGAGGAGCAACTGCGAGCGAAGACCTCCTCCAAGGGGGATACGGTGGGCGGGAAGGTACCTGCTGCAAGAGCTGTTCTCGAAGATCTACTGTTACGGTAAGTTCTTACGTAACTGTACTATCTTACTTCGAGATACAGCTCTTGCAGCAGGTTACACCATTAGGACTGATTCCCAAGCAGTAAAGCTTGACCCCCTTCACACATCGGGAGGAGGAAAAAGAAGAACTGCATGAGCAGCCGCCCAACCCTCGATTCAGGACAGGAGGTTCCTGCAGCACGGCCTGGCCGAACTCAGCCCTCGCCTAGAGGCGATATCCAGACTGTAATGCCTGATAAAGGTATGCACAGAGTTCCAAGTAGCTGCAGCGCAAATAGTTGAGGTTGAGACATTCTTGAGAGCTGCAAAAGAAGTGGCTACACCCCTAGTAGAATGGCCCCGGACGGAACCCGGGAGGGGCTTTTGTTTAGATTGGTAGCAATGAGAGATGCATTGCACAAGCCAGCTGGATAAGGATTGCTTAGACACTGGCCGACCTCTCATTCTCTGTGCGAAGGACACAAAAAGTTGCTCCGAAGCCCTAAAGGACTTAGTTCTATTGAGGTAATACCTCAGGCTGCGGTGAACATCAAGAGTATGGAGCAAAGCCTCTCCTCTATTGGAATAGTTCGGGAAGTAGACCGGAAGGTCAATATCCTGATTTAAGGTCAGAGCTGAAACCACCTTAGGCAAAAACTTAGGATTCGTTCTCAGAGACACTCTGTCTCGGTGAAAAACCAAATAAGGCTCCTTACACATCAGGGCATGAAGCTCAGAAATCCTTCTGGCTGAAGTAACTGCAACTAAAAACAACGCCTTCCAAGACAGAAAACGTAGCTCGCAATCCGCGGCTGGTTGAAAGGGAGGGAGCGTGAGTTGCTCCAAAAAAAAGGAGATCCCATGGAGGAATCGGATCTTTAATAGGAGGCCTAAGGTGCAGCACCCCTCTCAGGAACTCCCGAGAAGCATCCAGTTGAGCAATGGTGTGGTGGCCCACCGGCTGGTGATAGGCCGAAATAGCACAAAGGTGTACTTTAATAGAGGAGTAGGCTAACCCCGAGTGAAAAAGGGAGAGGAGGTAGTCCAAGACTGCCCCCACAGGGCAACCTAAAGGAGAAAGATCACGAGCCCGTGACCAAAGACAGAATCTGCGCCATTTCATGGCATAAGTAGCGTGAGTAGCCGGCTTTCTGGCTGCAGAGAGTACCTCTGCAACCTCCTGAGAGACCCCGTGTCGCATGATGGCTACGTCTCTAGGAGCCAAGCGTGCAGGTTCAAAGACCGCAGATCCGGATGTAATAACGAACCTTGCTCCTGAGACAGAAGGTGAGAACTGCGCAGCAGTGGGAGTGGAGGTTCCGAGACAGCTGCACCAGCAATGGGAACCAGATTTGTCTGGGGCCAGAATGGGCCACCAGAATCAAACGCCGCCTGCCTCGCGCAGTTTGAGCAGAACTCTCTGGATCAACGGGAAAGGAGGGAAGCGAGGAACCTGTTCTCCCAGGAGATGGACAACGCGTCTCACCAGAAAACTCCAGGCCCTGGATCTAGCGAGCAGAAATTGGGCAGTTTTTGCTGGATGGGGATGCGAATAAGTCTAACTCTGGAGTTCCCCATCGAAGGAACAGATCCTCGCGACCTCCTGAAGAAGTTCCCACTCGTGGACTCTGGCCTGGGAGCGACTCAGGTCAGTCTGCGATCATGTTGTCCACGCCGGAACGGTACCGCGACTAGATTTTGGCGCCCGTGTCCGACATTCCAATCCCACACTCTCATGGCCTCCCTGAAAAGGGGTAGTGTGCGCCTCCTGTTTGTTGAGGTAGTACATCACCGCCATGTTGTCCGCCTGAAGCAGGATGGTACACGTGGGATTAAGGACTGGAAAGCCTGGAGAGCGTAGAGTACCGCTCTCATCTCCAGAACATTTATGTGCAGATGAACTTCCAGCGGACTCCATATGCCCTGAGACTTCTCCCCATCCAGGTGAGCTCCCCACCCAAGACCTGAAGCATCCGTGGTGAGGGTAATCTCTGGGATGGCTGCTAAAGGGCGCCCTTGGAGGCGACCGGGGCTAACCACCATTGCCAATCCTGAATCACCTGTTTTGTGATTCTGACCGGTGCTGCAAATGGTCTTGCCTCTGGTCCCACTGCGCCTTGAGCATCCACTGATTACGCGCATGTGGAGCCGCGCGAGAGGACCGTGGGAATGGCCGCAGCCATGTGACCGAAAGCAAGCAGGGACCAACCTGGCCGGAGCGGTCTATTCCACTGATAGGTCTTCTAATGGACCTGATGCGTTCCGCCCTGTCACCTGGGAGGAAGGCCCTCCCCTGGACCGTGTCCAGCACTGCGCCTATGAACTGCAGGTTCTGCGATGGTACCAAGACCGACTTCTCCTGGTTTATCAAAATCCCGAGCAATCCGAACAGGATCTGAGTGTCCTGGATCGCTTGCAGAAGCGCCTCTCTGGAGGCGGCCATGAGAAGCCAATCGTCGAGGTCCGGGAACACATAGTGGCCCTTTCTCCTTAGAGCAGCTGCCACGACCGCCATGCACTTGGTGAAAACCCTTGGAGCGGATGACAGTCCGAAGGGAAGAGCTCAGAATTGGTAATGGTGGCCTAAGAACTCGAAGCGCAGGAACCTCTGATGCGCCTGAGCTATGGGGATGTGCAGGTAGGCATCCTGCATGTCTAAGGATGCTAAATAGGTGCCTTGTTTTAGCATGGGAATGAGACCTGGAAGGGTCACCATGCAAAACCTTTTGTATGCGACCAACAGGTTGAGGTCGCTTAAGTCCAGAATTGGACGGAGGTCCCCTGTCTTTTTGGGAACCAGGAAGAAGTGAGAATAATATCCCCGTCCTCTCTGGTCCCCTGGGACAGATTGAATTGCTCCCTTGTCCAAGAGAGCAATCACCTCTTGCCAAATCAAGTCGCGGTGCTGACCCGAGTATCGGGAGAGCAGAGGAGGCCTTGAGGGTGGACGTTCTTCGAATTCTAAAAAGTGGCCTTTGCTGACCAATTGAAGAACCCACCTGTCGGTGGTTATTGCTTGCCAACCCGATAGGAAGCGGGCAATGCGACCCCCGACCGAAACGTCCCGTTGATCCTGAGGGGCGGGGGCCGGAAAGGAGTCATGCTGTGGCGGCTGAGGGGCCCGCCGGCTGGGTAGCCTTGGAAGGACGTTGACCTCTGCCAGCGGGCTGCTTCCCCTGGGATCTGTGGAAGCCAGAGCCCCTATGCTGTGTGGCGGAATGGGGCTGTTGCTCTGAGTCCACCCACTAAAACGCCTTGGCTCCCACGAAGGATCCAGGCCTCGGCCGGTACATCGCCTGACTGTCCGGACCGCCTTTCCAGCCTTCTTGCAGTTTGGTAATTATACGTTCTGGACGATTACAAACAACACCTCTACCTTCAAAGGTAGCGTCCAAAATGTTCTTCTGGACATCTGGGGTGAAACCAGAGACACGGGTCATGAGTGTCTCCAAGGCACACGCCTGAAGCAGCCGCCCTGGCTGATGAGTCCGCAGAATCATACACGGCTCTGAGTACCTGGGTTCCTACGTCTGAACCCGCTCCAGAAGAGCTGGAGCATCTCCTCTTCTGCTCACCTTCCGCAGCTTCTCAGCCGCTCCAGCCCCTGTTCCACAGACGCTCTGGAACTGAACCATGTGGGTGAGATAGTTCAGGGACCTGATAGCGCAAGTCGCGAAGCGTCGCGCCTCCCAGAGCGTCCAGCTGTTTGGATTCTGGGTCCGGTGGCAGAGCACTCAAATGCTGCGGTCTCTGAGACCGATCATGAGAGGCAGTAATGACCAGGGAGTAAGCCAGAGGTTGTTGAGATAGGTACTGGTCCCCCCTTGGGGCCCTGTACAGTCTATCCACCTTCTTCAGCACCGCCAGGAGCGAATGAGGACACTTCCACGACGCCTTGGTGACATCCACAAAAGTGTCCACCAAGGGTGGCACCACCACAGGCTTAGAGTCCTTCTGCCGAAGATACTTTGCCAGGCGTAGTCTTTCAGGGTCAAGTTCCTGTGCTTCCCAACCCATATTCTCCTGGATATGTCTAAGGATATCCATGAAGAATGGATCATCCGGAGGAGACCTTGGAGTCTCATGTGGGTCTGGAGAGGTAAGCGAGACCGGAGATGGAGATCTAGAAGAAAAATAAGAAGATCCCGTAGCCTCCGACGACGGCGACTGACATCGCCTCCTGGATCTCTTGGGACTGGGCAACCCGGAGGACGACGATCTGGACGGAGGTCTCCTTCTAGAATGCCTGCCCCTGGGAGGAGTCACAGGCTCCCTGGGGACGGAATGGCCAGCCGACCTCACAGGTGAAGGTGGGGCCGGGGCCGAAACCACAGGAGGAGGAGGAGGTGAAGGAGGAAGGACTGGGGGTACCACATCCTTCCTGATAGTAGACCACCAGTAAGTGAACAGGTCCTTCACCTCGGCCAAGGACAGTCCCGACGTCGGCTCCGAGGGACGGGGGCCGGACGTCAGGTCCCGGCGATGGCACCACGAGACCCTCGGGCGATGGCGAGGGACCCGGGAGACTCTCGTGGCCGGGAACGCCCACCTGGACATCAGGCAAGGCCGAATCCTCCTCGATGGGGAACTCCTGTCCGACTGACGTCAGAGGCGCAGGAGCCCCCCACTCAGGCGTCGCGGACGTCGGTCCCCCTACCGACGTCCGATGCGATGAAGAGGCCGACGAAGGCCGACCGACCGATGTCGGCTCAGGGGAACGCTGGCGTACGACCGACGGCGGTCTGGCCGACGCCGGATCCACTGGCTTCCTCAGCGAGGTGAGCTCTAAAGTCTTCCGGGGGGGAAGAGAGGAAGACCGGGCGTCGGGGCCCGAGGGGCGGGAGCCCAACTTGTGGTGGTGATGGTGGCGTTCCCCCGACTTCGCCAAGGCCTTCTGGGTTGAAGAGGAAGACGACAGCCAGGCGGTGGAGGCCTGAGCAGGGTGTGCAGCGGGGCCCGCAGCCGTGAGCGACGAAGGCCTGGCAGGCGAGCGGTCTGAGCATGACCCGGAGCTCCAGGATTCGGAAGCCTGAACCGGTGACTGGGCAGGATCCCTGGACCTCTTCTTCTTTTCCGCATGCTGGTGCGTCGAATCTTCCTTGGAGGCCATCGCTTGCAGTTGTTCCTCTAAAAGAAAGGCTTGAAGAGCATTCTGCCGGCGGATCCTGGTGCGGCTATTGAACCCCTGGCAGAGGGAGAAGGCCTTGGTATCGTGGTCCGGGCAAAGACACCTGACGCACGTGGAGTGCGGGTCCTTAAAAGGTATTTGCTTGCCACAAGCACACTTGGAAGAATGCCCGGTCAGAGAGGACATCAGACATTGATCTTGATAGAAGAAAGAAATCTTCCTCAGAAGAGTCGAAAAACTCGAAAATTTTTGAAAATTTTTGGAAACCACGCGACGCGTAGCAAGAACTTTACCGGAGGTTGAAGCAAGCACTGTCGACGGTGGAAAGAACTGATTCTGGGCGACCGCCTCTTATACCACGCCTGACGCCGAGGCGGCCGACGCCGGGGCGTGGTCCCCTCACGAAGATAGCTAGCTAGAAAAATCTCTGGAGTCCTGGCGCCTACCGGCTTCAGTCCTAATGGTGTAACCTGCTGCAAGAGCTGTATCTCGAAGTAAGATCATTACGTTTAGTGCAAGAGTAAGCTGTAGCATAAGCATAAGCTGTAGCATCAGCACGACCTGTGGAATAAGCACGAGCTGTATCAAAAGCACGAGCTGTACTATAAACAGTTTAAATGGAAGCAAAAGCACTAGCATTAGCTGTAGTGTTAGCTTTGTTGTAGCCTAAGCATAGCTGTGGCAAAAGTATAGCTGTAGCATTAGCTTAGCTGTAGCATTAGCTTAGCTGTAGCATTGGCATTAGCTGAAGCACTGGAATTAGCTGAAGCATTGGCATTAGCATTAGCTTAGCTGTAGCACTACTGTGGACTTAGCTGTAGCATTAGCATAAGCTGTAGAATTAGCGTAAGTGAATGCTGTAGCATTAGCTGTAACGTTAGTAGTAGCATTAGCATTAGCTGTAGCGTTAGCGTAAGTTGTACCATAAGCTGAAGCATTAGGTTTAGTGCAAGCATAAGCTGTAGCGTAAGCGTAAGCTGTAGCATTAGCACGAGCTGAAGCATAAGCACGAGCTGTAGCATAAGCACGAGCTGTAGCATAAGCATGAGCTGTAGCATAAGTACAAACTGTACTATAAACAGTTTTAATGTAAGCATAAGCAGTAGCATTAGCTGTAGAGTTAGCTTTGTTATACCCTCAGTATAGCTGTGGCAAAAAACAGATCTGCAGCATTAGCTTAGCTGTAGCACTGGCATTAGCTGTAGCATTAGAATTAGCTTAGCTGTAGCACTACTGTGACATACCTGCAGCACTAGCGTAAGCTGTAGCGTTAGTGAATGCTGCAGCATTAGCTGTAACTTTAGCTGTAGCATTAGCATAAGCTGTAGCATGAGCGTCAGTTGAAGCATAAGATGAAACATTACATTTAGTGCAAGAGTAAGCTGTAGCATAAGCATAAGCTGTAGCATAAGCACGAGCTGTGGCATAAGCACGAGCTGTATCATAAGCACGAGCAGTACTATAACAGTTTAAATGTAAGCATAAGCACTAGCATTAGCTGTAGTGTTAGCTTTGTTGCACCCTCAGCATAGCTGTGGCAAAAGTATAGCGGAAGCATTACCTTACCTGTAGCATTAGCTTAGCTGTAGCATTGGCATTAGTTGAAGCATTAGCATTAGCTGAAGCATTGGCTGTAGCTACTCATTATGGACTTAGCTGTAGCATTAGCATAAGCTGTAGCATTAGCGTAGGTGAATGCTGTAGCATTAGCTGTAACGTTAGTAGTAGCATTAGCATTAGCTGTAGCGTTAGCGTAAGTTGTACCATGAGCTGAAGCATTAGGTTTAGTGCAAGCATAAGCTGTAGCGTAAGCGTAAGCTGTAGCATTAGCACGAGCTGAAGCATAAGCACGAGCTGTAGCATAAGCATGAGCTGCAGCATAAGCATGAGCTGTAGCATAAGTACAAACTGTACTATAAACAGTTTTAATGTAAGCATAAGCACTAGCATTAGCTGTAGTGTTAGCTTTGTTGTAGCCTCAGCATAGCTGTGGCAAAAGTAGAGCTGTAGCATTAGCTTAGCTGTAGCACTGGCATTAGCTGTAGCATTAGAATTAGCTTAGCTGTAGAACTACTGTGACTTAGCTGCAGCACTAGTGTAAGCTGTAGCGTTAGTGAATGCTGTAGCATTAGCTGTAACTTTAGCTGTAGCATTAGCATAAGCTGTAGAATTAGCATAAGCTGTAGCATAAGATGAAACATTACGTTAAGTGCAAGTGTAAGCTGTAGCATAAGCATAAGATGTAGCATAAGCACGAGCTGTGACATAAGCACGAGTTGTATCATAAGCACGAGCTGTACTATAAACAGTTTAAATGTAAGCATAAGCACTACCATTAGCTGTAGTGTTAGCTTTGTTGTAGCCTCAGCATAGCTGTGGCAAAAGTATAGCTGTAGCATTAGCTTAGCTGTAGCACTGGCATTTGCTGTATCATTCTCATTAGCATTGGCATTAGCATTAGTTTACCTGTAGCACTACGGTGGACTTAGCTATAGCATTAGCGTAAGCTGTAGCATTAGCGTAACGTTACTAGTTGCATTAGCATTAGCATTAGCTGTAGCGTTAGCATAAGTTGTAGCATAAGCTGAAGCAATAGGTTTAGTGCCAGCATAAGTTGTGACGTAAGCGTAAGCTGCAGCATTAGCACAAGGTGTAGCATAAGCACGAGCTGTAGCATAAGCACGAGCTGTAGCATAAGTACAAACTGCACTATAAACAGTTTTAATGTAAGCATAAGCACTAGCATTAGTTGTCGTGTTAGCTTTGTTGTAGCCTCAGCATAGCTGTGGCAAAAGTAGAGCTGTAGCATTAGCTTAGCTGTAGCACTGGCATTAGCTCTCGCACTAGAATTAGCTTAGCTGTAGCACTGCTGTGACTTAGCTACAACACCAGTGTATGCTGTAGCGTTAGTGAATGCTGTAGCATTAGTTGTAACTTTAGCTAGAGCATTAGCATAAACTGTAGCATTAGCGTAAGTTGTAGCATAAGATGAAACATTACGTTTAGTGCAAGAGTAAGCTGTAGCATAAGCATAAGCTGTAGCATAAGCACGAGCTGTGGCATAAGCACGAGATGTATCATAAGCACGAGTTGTACTATAAACAGTTTAAATGTAAGCATAAGCACTACCATTAGCTGTAGTGTTAGCTTTGTTGTAGCCTCAGCATAGCTGTGGCAAAAGTATAGCTGTAGCATTAGCTTAGCTGTAGCATTAGATTAGCTGAAGCATTGGCATTAGCTGAAGCATTGGCATTAGCTGAAACATTGGCATTAGCATTAGCTTAGCTGTAGCACTACTGTGGACATAGCTGTAGCATTAGCGTAAGTTAATGCTGTAGCATTAGCTGTAATGTTAGTAGTAGCATTAGTATTAGCTGTAGCGTTAGCGTAAGTTGTTGCATAAGCCGAAGCATTAGGTTTAGTGCAAGCATAAGCTGTAGCGTAAGAGTAAGCTGTAGCATTAGCACAAGCTGAAGCATAAGCACGAGCTGTAGCATAAGCACGAGCTGTAGCATAAGCATGAGCTGAAGCATAAGTAAAAACTGTTGCATAAGTACAAACAGTACAATAAACAGTTTTAATGTAAGCATAAGCACTAGCATTAGCTGTATTGTTAGCTTTGTTGTAGCCTCAGCATAGCTGTGGCAAAAGTAGAGCTGTAGCATTAGCTTAGCTGTAGCACTGGCATAAGCTGTAGCATTAGAATTAGCTTAGCAGTCGCACTACAGTGACTTAGTTGCAGCACCAGCGTATGCTGTATCGTTAGTGAATGCTGTAGCATTAGTTGTAACTTTAGCTGTAGCATTAGCATAAACTGTAGCATTAGCATAAGTTGTAGTATAAGATGAAACATTACGTTTAGTGCAAGAGTAAGCTGTAGCATAAGCATAAGATGTAGCATAAGCACGAGCTGTGGCATAAGCACGAGCTGTATCATAAGCACAAGCTGTACTATAAACAGTTTAAATGTAAGCATAAGCACTACCAATAGCTGTAGTGTTAGCTTTGTTGCAGCCTCAGCATAGCTGTGGCAAAAGTATAGCTGTAGCATTAGCTTAGCTGTAACATTAGCTTAGCTGAAGCATTGGCATTAGCTGAAGCACTGGCATTAGCTGAAGCATTGGCATTAGCATTAGCTTAGATGTAGCACTACTGTGGACTTAGCTGTAGCATTAGCGTAAGCTGTAGCATTAGCATAAGTGAATGCTGTAGCATTAGCTGTAACGTTAGTCGTAGCATTAGCATTAGCATAAGTTGAAGCATAAGCCGAAACATTAGATTTAGTGCAAGCATAAGCTGTAGCGTAGGCGTAAGCTGTAGCGTTAGCACAAGCTGAAGCATAAGCACGAGCTGTAGCATAAGCAAGAGCTGTAGCATAAGCATGGGCTGTAGCATAAATACAAACTGTACTATAAACAGTTTTAATGTAAGCATAAGCACTAGCATTAGCTGTAGTGTTAGCTTTGTTGTAGCCTCAGCATAGCTGTGGCAAAAGTAGAGCTGTAGCATTAGCTTAGCTCTAGCACTGGCATTAGCTATAGCACTAGAATTAGCTTAGCTGTAGCACTACTGTGACTTAGCTGCAGCACCAGCATATGCTGTAGCGTTAGTGAATGCTGTAGCATTAGTTGTAACTTTAGCTGTAGCATTAGCATAAACTGTGGCATTAGCGTAAGTTGTAGCATATGATGAAACTTTACGTTTAATGCAAGAGTAAGTTGTAGCATAAGCATAAGCTGCAGCATAAGCACGAGCTGCGGCATAAGCATGAGCTGTATCATAAGCACGAGCTGTACTATAAACAGTTTAAATGTAAGCATAAGCACTCCCATTAGCTGTAGTGTTTTCTTTGTTGTAGCCTCAGCATAGCTGTGGCAAAAGTAGAGCTGTAGCATTAGCTTAGCTGTAGCACTAACATTAGCTGTAGCATTAGAATTAGCTTAGCTGTAGCACTACTGTGACTTAGCTGCAGCACTAGCGTAAGCTGTAGCGTTAGTGAATGCTGTAGCATTAGCTGTAACTTTAGCTGTAGCATTAGCATAAGCTGTAGCATTATCGTACGTTGTAGCATAAGCTGAAACATTACATTTAGAGCAAGAGTAAGCTGTAGCATAAGCACAAGCTGTAGCATAAGCACGAGCTATACCATAAGTACGAGCTGTACTATAAACAGTTTAAATGTAAGCAAAAGCACTAGCATTAGCTGTAGTGTTAGCTTTGTTGTAGCCTCAGCATAGCTGTGGCACAAGTATAGCTGTAGCATTAGCTTAGTTGTAGCATTGGCATTAGCTTAAGCATTGGCATTAGCTGAAGCATTGGCATTAGCTTAGCTGTAGCACTACTGTGGACTTAGCTGTAGCATTAGCATAAGCTGTAGCATTAGCGTAAGTGAATGCTGTAGCATTAGCTGTAACGTTAGTAGTAGAATTAGCATTAGCTGTAGTGTTAGCGTAAGTTGTAGCATAAGCTGAAGCATTAGGTTTAGTGCAAGCATAAGCTGTGGCGTAAGCGTAAGCTGTAGCAATAGCACGAGCTGTAGCCTAAGCACGAGCTGTAGCATAAGCATGAGCTGTAGCATAAGTAAAAACTGTACTATAAACAGTTTTAATGTAAGCATAAGCACTAGCATTAGCTGTAGTGTTAACTTTGTTGTAGCCTCAGCATAGCTGAGGCAAAAGTAGAGCTGTAGCATTAGCTTAGCTGTAGCACTGGCATTGGCTCTCTCACTAGAATTAGCTTAGCTGTAGCACTACTGTGACTTAGCTGCAGCACCAGCGTATGCTGTAGCGTTAGTGAATGCTGTAGCATTAGCTGAAACTTTAGCTGTAGCATTAGCATAAACTGTAGCATTACCGTAAGTTGTAGCATAAGATAAAACATTACGTTTAGCGCAAGAGTAAGCTGTAGCATAAGCACGAGCTGTGGCATAAGCACGAGCTGTATCATAAGCACGAGCTGTACTATAAACAGTTTAAATGTAAGCATAAGCACTACCATTAGCTGTAGTGTTAGCTTTGCTGTAGTCTCAGCATAGCTGTGGCAAAAGTATAGTTGTAGCATTAGCTTAGCTGTACATTAGCGTAAGCTGTAGCATTAGCGTAAGTGAATGCTGTAGCATTAGCTGTAATGTTAGTAGTAGCATTAGTATTAGCTGTAGCGTTAGAGTAAGTTGTAGCATAAGCTGAAGCATTAGGTTTAGTGCAAGCATAAGCTGTGGCGTTAGCACAAGCTGAAGCATAAGCACGAGCTGTATCATAAGCACGAGCTGTAGCATAAGCATGAGCTGTAGCATAAGTACAAACTGTACTATAAACAGTTTTAATGTAAGCATAAGCACTAGCATTAGCTGTAGTGTTAGCTTTGTTGTAGCCTCAGCATAGCTGTGGCAAAAGTAGAGCTGCAGCATTAGCTTAGCTGTAGCACTGGCATTAGCTGTAGCATTAGAATTAGCTTAGTTGTAGCACTACTATGACTTAGCTGCAGCACTAGCGTAAGCTGTAGCGTTAGTGAATGCTGTAGCATTAGCTGTAACTTTAGCTGTCGCATTAGAGAACGTTGTAGCATAAGCTGAAACATTACGTTTAGGGAAAGAGTAAGCTGCAGCATAAGCACAAGCTGTAGCATAAGCACGAGCTGTAGCATAAGCACGAGCTGTACTATAAACAGTTTAATTTAAGCATAGGCACTAGCATTAGCTGTAGTGTAAGCTTTGTTGTAGCCTCATCATAACTCTGGCAAAAGTATAGCTGTAGCATTAGCTTAGCTGAAGCATTGGCATTAGCAGAAGCACTGGCATTAGCATTAGCTTAGCTGTAGCACTACTGTGGACTTAGCTGTAGCATTAGTATAAGCTGTAGCATTAGCGTAAGTGAATGCTCTCGCATTAGCTGTAACGTTAGCAGTAGCATTAGCTGTAGCATTAGCGTAAGTTGTAGCATAAGCTGAAGCATTAGGTTTACTGCAAGCATAAGCTGTAGTGTTAGCATAAGCTGTAGCATTAGCACGAGCTGAAGCATAAGCATGAGCTGTAGCATAAGCAAGAGCTGTAGCATAAGCATGAGCTGTAGCATAAGTACAAACTGTACTATAAACAGTTTTAATGTAAGCATAAGCACCAGCATTAGCTGTAGTGTTAGCTTTGTTGTAGCCTCAGCATAGCTGTGGCAAAAGTAGAGCTGTAGCAATAGCTTAGCTGTAGCACTGGCATTTGCTGTATCATTCTCATTAGCAGTAGCATTAGCATTAGCTTAGCTGTAGCACTACTGTGACTTAGCTGTAGCACTAGCGTAAGCTGTAGCGTTAGTGAATGCTGTAGCATTAGTTGTAATCTTAGCTGTAGAATTATTTATTCATTATTTATTTAGCTTTTGTTGACCGGGTCAGTGCACTAGGCAAATCCTGCCTATTTTCAGGCACGACCGGGGGGAGGGGGATACAGATGAATGCCAACTGACCTTGAACCAGATTAAGCTTTGGTGGTATTTTTAGTGAATGAGGGAAATTTGGCCAGGACACCATGGGAAATTCCCCTACTCTTTTCGATAAGTGCCATGGGATCTTTAACATCCACCTGAACTACCACCAATCCAGGCAGATGGGACCTCGGTTTAACGTCTCATCCGAAAGACAGCACCTCAGAAATGCAGCACCCCTCTCATGCTGCATTACAGTGTCAGTACTGGGATATTAACCCAAGTGCCAGATGTGGGAACTGAACCCACAGCCCTCTGATCTCCCGGCCTCAGAGGCGAGTGCGCTAGCTACTGATTCATTATAATTAGCATGAGCTGTAGCATTAGCGTAAGCTGTTGCATAAGCTGAAGCATTAGGTTTAATGCAAGAGTACGCTGTAGTGTAAGCATGAGCTGTAGCATAAGCACGAGCTGTGGCATAAGCAGTTTTAATGTAAGCATAAGCACTAGCATGAGCTGTAGTGTTAGCTTTTCTGTAGCCTCAGCATAGTTTTGGTGAAAGCATAACTGTGGCAAAAGTATAGCTGTAGCATTAGCTAAGCTGTAGCACTGGCATTTGCTGTAGCATTAGCATTAGCTTAGCAGTAGCACTACTGTGACTTAGCGGTAGCACTAGCGTAAGCTGTAGCGTTAGTTAATGCTGTAGCATTAGCTGTAACATTAGCTGTAGCATTAGCATAAGCTGTAGCATTAGAGTAAGTTGTAGCATAAGCTAAAACATTACGTTTAGTGCAAGAGTAAGCTGTAGCTTAAGCATAAGCTGTAGCATAAGCACGAGCTGTGGCATCATCACGAGCTGTATCATAAGCACGAGCTGTACTATAAACAGTTTAAATGCAAGCATAAGCACTAGCATTAGTTGTAGTGTTAGCTTTGTTGTAGTCTCAGCATAGCTGTGGCAAAAGTATAGCTGTAGCATTAGCTTAGCTGTAGCATTGGCATTAGCTGAAGCGTTGGCATTAGCATTAGCTTAGCTGTAGCACTACAGTGGACTTAGCTGTAGCATTAGCATAAGCTGTAGCATTAGCGTAAGTGAATGCTGTAGCATTAGCCGTAATGTTAGCAGTTGCATTAGCATAAGCAGTAGCTTTAGCGTAAGTTGTAGCATAAGCTGAAGCATTAGGTTTAGTGCAAGCATAAGCTGTAGGGTAAGCGTAAGCTGTAGCATTAGCATAAGCTGAAGCATAAACACGAGCTGTAGCTTAAGCACGAGCTGTAGCATAAGCATGAGCTGTAGCATAAGTACAAACTGTACTATAAACAGTTTTAATGTAAGCATAAGCACTAGCATTAGCTGTTGTGGTAGCTTTGTTGTAGCCTCAGCACAGCTGTGGCAAAAGTAGAGCTGTAGCATTATCTTAGTTGTAGCACTGGCATTCGCTGTAGCATTAGCATTAGCTTAGCTGTAGCACTGCTGTGACTTAGCTGCAGCACTAGCTTAAGCTGTAGCGTTAGTGAATGCTGTAGCATTAGCAGTAACTTTAGCTGTAGCATTAGCATAAGCTGTAGCATTAGCATAAGTTGTAGCATAAGCTGGAACATTACGTTTAGAGCAAGAGTAAGCTGTAGCATAAGCACGAGCTGTGGCATAAGCACAAGCTGTACTATAAGCAGTTTAAAAGTAAGCCTAAGCATTAGCATTAGCTGTAGTGTTAGCTTTGTTGTAGCCTGAGCATAGCTGTGGCAAAAGTATAGCTGTAGCATTAGCATAAGCTGTAGCATTAGCGTAAGTGAATGCTGTAGCATTAGCTGTAACGTTAGCAGTAGCATTAGCATAAGCTGTAGCTTTAGCGTAAGTTGTAGCATAAGCTGAAGCATTAGGTTTAGTGCAAGCGTAAGCTGTAGCGTAAGCATAAGCTGTAGCATTAGCACGAGCTTAAGCATGAGCTGTAGCTTAAGCACGAGCTATAGCATAAGCATGAGCTGCAGCATAAGCATGAGCTGTAGCATAAGTACAAACTGTACTATAAACAGTTTTAATGTAAGCATAAGCACTAGCATTAGCTGTAGTGTTAGCTTTGTTGTAGCCTCAGCATAGCTGTGGCAAAAGTTGAGCTGTAGCATTAGCTTTGCTGTAGCACTGGCATTAGCTGTAGCATTAGCATTAGCTTAGTTGTAGCACTACTGTGACTTAGCTGTAGCACTAGCGTAAGCTGTAGTGTTGGTGAATGCTGTAGCATTAGCTGTAATCTTAGATGTAGAATTATTTATTATTTATTAAGTTTTTGTTGACCGGGTAAGTGCACTAGACAAATCCTGCCTATTTTCAGGCACGACCGGGGAGGGATACAGATGAATGCCAACTGACCTTGAACCTGATTAAGCTGTTGGTGGTATTTTTAGTGAATGAGGGAAATTTGGCCAGGACACCGGGGAAATTCCCTACTCTTTCGATAAGTGCCATGGGATCTTTAACATCCACCTGAATTACCACCAATCCAGGCAGATGGGACCTCGGTTTAACGTCTCATCCGAAAGACGGCACCTCAGAAATGCAGCACCCCTCTCATGCTGCATTACAGTGTCAGTACTGGGATATTAACCCAAGTGCCTGATGTGGGAACTGAACCCACAGCCCTCTGATCTCCCAGCCTCAGAGGCGAGTGTGCTAGCTACTGATTCATTATAATTAGCATGAGCTGTAGCATTAGCGTAAGTTGTAGCATAAGCCGAAGCATTAGGTTTACTGCAAGCATAAGCAGTAGCGTAAGCGTAAGGTGTAGCATTAGCACGAGCTGAAGCATAAGCATGAGCTGTAGCATAAGCACGAGCTATAGCATAAGCATGAGCTGTAGCATAAGTACAAACTGTACTATAAACAGTTTTAATGTAAGCATAAGCACTAGCATTAGCTGTAGTGTTAGCTTTGTTGTAGCCTCAGCATAGCTGTGGCAAAAGTAGAGCTGTAGCATTAGCTTTGCTGTAGCACTGGCATTAGCTGTAGTATTAGCATTAGCTTAGCTGTAGCTCTACTGTGACTTAGCTGTAGCACTAGCGTAAGTGAATGCTGTTGCATTAGCTGTAATTTTAGCTGTAGAATTATTTATTTATTTAGCTTTTGTTGACCGGGTAAGTGCACTATACAAATCCTGCCTATTTTCAGGCACGACCCAGGGGAGGGGGATACAGATGAATGCCAACTGACCTTGAACCAGATTAAGCTGTTGGTGGTATTTTTAGTGAATGAGGGAAATTTGGCCAGGACACCGGGGAAATTCCCCTACTCTTTTTCGATAAGTGCCATGGGATCTTTAACATCCACCTGAACTACCACCAATCCAGGCAGATGGGACCTCGGTTTAACGTCTCATCCGAAAGACGAACAAACATTGTCAAATTTTACCTGGTCTATGAAATGAGGTGGTGAGACCGCACACTGGACAATTTTAAGTCTTGAAGCCTTGAAGTCCAGCAGCTATGAAGCTTGAAGCCTTGTGCAGCAAGCCAAGGCGATCTTGCTCCAGTGTAAGCTCCGCTATGAGCCTGGTGACTGTCGAGCCTTGGCAGCTAATTTTTTTTTTTTTAAATGCCAGTCTTTTAATCTACAGACTTTCTCATGGTCTAAGCACAGACAGAATTTTACCAAACTTTACTGAACTGTACTGTGAATGTGAATATGCCATAACAGGAGAGACTAAAATAACCTCATGTTTATTTTGTTTACATTTCACATTTTATATGCATTAGCTCTTAGTAGTGATTTTTTATCTCTTGTCCCTTTCTCCCTGATACTTTATAAATATTCTTACAAGTTTTGTTAATGTCTCAATATCTTGATGCATTAAAGATGTTTTTTAAGGATTAATCACAGTAGTTTGTTTTAATATCCTTATTTTTCTGAGGTATTTATGAAGTATTTTAAGGTGCTTAAACAGTTTTAGATGTGCTGCTGTTTCGTGCTTATGTAATTTTACTCCACTGCTAGGTGGTACTAGATTATCATGACATCTCTGACATCTACATACATAAAATCGGCATTTAAATGTATTCTTTATAAAGCAAAACAATTGATTTAAGGTACAAAAGTGTAATTAAGTGAAGTGGGTGAAATTAATCTAATTTCCCACACATTTGGCCTGTACATTTATTTAAACTTGATTCATAAAACTCACTTAGACTCAACTCACTGCTTTTATTACATTTCTGAAAGCCTGAATTCAATTAAGTCTTGTTTTTTTTGAGTCTTGGCTTCCTATTAAAGGAGAAGACTCCTGTATATTTATGATTTGGGTATATCTGATGTGTTTATTATATATATTACATCAAGTACTGAACATATGTCAATAAGTGATCAGTCATTTCTTCTGTTGCAACACATATATAGAGTTTGAGGCTCTGACACAAGGTAGCAAAATGTCAAGCAAGCCTCCACGTACATGCAAATAAGTCACTTGTAATACAGTCCCTCCCATTCAAACAACATGAAGTCTTGCTATATTATGACAATTGCAGTATGACCACAGGTTAGAACTGCTCAGGAGGTGAAATAGTTAACTTCCATGCAAGGCATGGAATCTTGAGCGCGAACTTGGTTAAGGAAGCTCTGTCTGCTTACTTTCAAACCGAAACCATCAGATTCTTTACTCCGCCTCACTGAACAGTCACTCCGGAGATTTCTCCTTTTGCTCGGTACATTTTCGCAGTTTAAAACAGTTTTTAAGTATTAAAACAGTCTAATTTTAACTGCAACCATTTGGTTCAAGCTCTGTCTGTGGTAATGTAAGTAAAATATAGTTTTTACATTCGATTTCTGTGTGGAACTTGTAAAACCTTTATCGGTTCGGTTTGAACCGATTAGGTGCATTTTTCAGTTGCTAGTCCTTTTTTAGAGTGCAGTTCCCGGTTCCTATTGGTTCTAAAAAAAACAGATTTCATTACGTTTTTTTCCACAGCCCGTGACACGGTTGGGAACCGATAGGAGAGTCTTGCTTGGCGGATTGCCATAAATGGGCAAGTTTTGGTTAGGCTGGCATAATGTCTGAGAAACCCAAAAGAAAAACTGGGCCCACTGGGTTTCAGCACTGTGATGTCTGTGGGGAAGCCTTTGCCAAGGCTGACCCTCACACCTCCTGTGTTTATTGCCTGGGGTTTGACCACCTCGATTCAGACTGCCAGATTTGCAAGAATTTACCTGCTGCCACCGTTGAAAAGAGAGTTGGTAGGCTCAGGGAAAGAGAGGCCAAAAAGTTCGCTGACCCGGATGGCCGGCCTGGTTTGGTGCCAACTGAACCTGAGGGAGTGCCCTCTGACCAGGGCAAAACTTCCTCGGGCAAACGAAGAGCTGGCTCCGAGGAGCCAGTTCCTTCAAAAAGGACTAGAAAGTCTGCTGCTGTGGAAAAAGTCCTTTCCCCAACAGCTGAAGAGATAGCCAAAGCAATCCAAATTGTCCAAACTTTTCCCGGTTCCTGAACTGACTCCATCTGGGAGACTCTCGGTTCACCAGGTCCCATCGGTTCAGGATTATGATTTTGAAGAATTTTATGAACCGTGGGGGAAGAGTATGAAGAGAGTGATTATGGTCTGGAAGATCTGGATGCTCCAATTGAGCCAGATACCTCCCCAGACAGACCTTAGGGTTCCCCCTAGGCTTTCTGAGTCCCCTGTTCATTTCATCTTTTACAAGAAGGTTGCAGAAACTCTTCAGCTTCCTGTTGAGGAAGCTGTGTATGATCAGGAAGAGCCTGATTATGTAGAAATGATGGATATTCTAAAATCCAAGAGACTGTCTATTCCCCTTCATAAATCTTTCAGGAAATGGAAAAAAATTTAAAAACTCCTCATTCTATACCTCCTGTGGTTAAAAGGATGGACAGGAGATATACTTTATCAGGTTCTGACATAGAATTTCTCACACAGCAATGCAGCCATGTGGGTGTAGTGCAGGCTGCACTTGTGACAAAGCAAATATTCCCCTAGCTTCACATCCTCCTGAAAAGGACTCCAGGAAGATTGATGCTATGGCAAAGAAACAATACATGGCAGCATCCTTGGGGCTCAGACAAGCAAATTACATGGCTTATGCTGCCAGATACCAGAAATCCAGATGGGATACTGTGCTGGCTATAGTCAAACAACTCCCTGACAAGCTTGCCAGGGATCTGGAACAGGTGGCCTTAGATGGTATCGAGGCATCAAAAATGCAATTTCATGCTGCGGTGGACTCTAATGATGTTTTTTCTAGAGTTATGGCTACTTCTGTGACACTTCGGAGAATGGCCTGGCTCAGATGCACCACATTGTCACAGGATATCCAGTCAAAAGCCATTGATTTTCCTGTGATTGGCAATTCTTTGTTTGGGGAGTAAACAGAGAATTATATGAAGAAAATGGATGAATACAGGACCACCTATCGGAGTGCACAAGCCAAGGAAAGGCAGGCCACCCCTCAGAAGCAGCCCCCCGGGGCAGAGGCAGACCTTTTTATCAGGCTCAAGCCTCTTCTTCCTCCTATTCCCAGAGGAGATTCTTTAGAGAAAGGGGCAGGAGGGGGATCAAGCAGGCCCGCTTCCACTCCTCAGCCCAAAGCCCTTGCCAAGCAGGCACCCTGATGGGGTGGCCAGGGCCGCTTCTCCTCTACCAGTAGGGGGCAGGCTGGCTTACTTTGTCCAGGACTGGAAGTCTCTCACATCAGACAAGTGGGTCCTGGAAGTGGTAAGCCAGGGACTGGTCCTCAGCTTCAAAAATTTCCAAGCTGAGGACTAGATCTTTCCTCCCATCTCCATCAGAGGCACTCACCTTGGAGTCAGAGGTCTCAACCCTCCTCGCTCTCAGAGCCATGGAAAGGGTTCCACCCCTACTCCAGGGCAAAGGGTTGTACTCTAGGTACTTCCTTACCCCAAAAAAGACAGGAGAATGGTGGCCCATTCTGGATCTCAGATACCTAAACAAGCACCTTTTAAAACCAAAGTTCAAAATGGTAACTCTGGGAATCATTTTACCTGCCCTAAGGCCAGGGGACTGGCTATCATCCCTGGACCTCAAGGATGCCTACTTCCATATTCTCATCAGAAGCTCTCACTGAAAGTACCTCAGGTTTGAGCTGCCTTCAGGCCATTACCAGTTCAGAGTAATGCCCTTTGGACTCACCTCGGCTCCAAGGGTATTTACCAAGTGCCTGGCAGTAGCAGTAGCTTACCTAAGAAGGTAAAAGATTGCCATTTTTCCTTACCTGGATGATTGGCTCATAGTAGGACAATCCCCAGATCAGGTCAACCTACATCTTCAGATAACCCAGCAACTGCTTACGTCACTAGGTTTCCTTCCGAATCTCTCAAAGTCAGTACTGGAGCCTGTCCAGCTCCTAACCTTCATAGGCTCAGAGCTGAACACCCAGGAAGCCAGGGCCTTCCTCCCTTTAGACAGGGCAAACACCCTAGTCTCCCTGGCCTCTTCATTCACCCTGCAGGTCTCTCGACCAGCAAGGCATTTTCTGCAGCTCCTAGGGCACATGGCTGCTTCCACAGTAGTAGTGCAAGGAGCAAGGTTTCGGATGAGGGACATTCAGTTCCATCTGAGGGCCTTTTGGTCACAAAGGAAGGATCCTCTTACCAAACTGATCCCAGTAACTTGAACCCTGATCCAAGCCCTTTAGTGGTGGCAGGATCAGAGCAACCTGAGACAAGGAGTGCCCTTTGTCACTCAGCCTCACTCATTAATCCTTACTACAGATGCATCCCTCTTGGGGTGGGAGACCCACATGGGAGACCTCACTACCAAGGGACTGTGGTCCCCACAGGAATATCTGCTCCACATCAACCTGTTGGAGCTCAGAGCAGTTTTTCTAGCACTTCAAGCTTTCTCAAAATCTGTTCAGAACAAGACTGTGCAGGTCAGAACAGACAACACCACTACAATGTGGTACATCAACAAGCAGGGGGGCACTCAGTCTATGGCCTTGTGCACCGAAGCCATGAAGTTGTGGTCTCTGGCGTACTCCCTGTACACTTCCCTTATGGCAGTTCACCTCCCAGGCAAAGACAATGTCCTGGCAGATGCTCTCAGCAGGATCTCTCAGGGCCATCACAAGTGGTCCCTGGATCCCGTAGCTCTGGGAGTGGTATTTGCCAAATGGGGCACCCCGCAAATAGATCTCTTTGCAGCCCTAGACAATCATCAACTTCCTCTCTTTTGCTTCAGGCCCCCAGTCTTGGGCTCAGTCCCTCTGGACGCCTTAGCTCTCAGCTGGGAAGGGAAGTTTCTCTATGCCTTCCCTCTCCTGTTCAAAGTGCTAGTCAAAATCAGAGCCCAATCCTGCAGGATCATTCTGATTGCCCCGGATTGGGCCAGGCAACCCTGGTATCCTCTCCTCCATTCCTTAGCAGTCCATCTTCCCCTGTGCCTTCCTAGGAATCACAATCTGTTAACATGTGCACAGGGAAGGGTTTGGTACCCAAATCTCAAGTCTCTCAATCTCAAGGCCTGGTCCTTGAAGAGCTAGAGTTTGTTAGTCTACACCTCTCTCAAAATGTAATAGATATACTCAAGGCTTCTAGGAAGCCTTCTACCAGGGCTACTTTTAACTCCAAATGGAAAAGATTTTCCATATGGTGCTTGGAAAAGAATATTTCCCCAGACACTGCTGATTTACCCACAGTTCTAGATTATATGGTCCATCTAAACACTTTAGGGCTGAGACCAGCTACCCTGAAGGTGCATTTGGCAGCTGTCTCTGCATTTCTTTCAGCAGGTAAAATCTCTCCTCTTTCATCTCACCCTGTATTTGCAAAGGTTTTTAGGGTTTGCTTCACACTAACCCTCTATTCAGGGACCTGCCCCTGCCTGGGATCTCAATGTTTGCATTGCTCAGCTCGTGCAACCTCCTTTCGAGCCCTTGTCTTCAGCTGAGCTTAAGTTCCTGACTTGGAAAACTGTGTTTTTGGTAGCTATCACCTCTTCCAGATGCATGTGAATTGCAAGCATTGTCAGTGGAGCCAGACTTTATCTCCTTTCACAGAGATAAGGTAGTCCTTCAGACTAATAGAAAGTTCCTGCCTAAGGTGGTTTTGGACTTCCACCTTAATCAATCTATTTCTCTCCTGTTTACTTCACTGACCATTCTTCCTCTGGTGAGAGAAGGCTGCACAGCCTAGATGTGAAGAAGGCCCCTTAGCTACTACATAGAGCGTACCAAGGGTCACAGATTTGACTCCCTCCAACTGTTCCTCACTTCTGCTGAGGTTGAGAAAGGGAAACCTGCCACTAAAAGATCCATTGCCAGGTGGATTGTCTCTTGTATCCAATTCTGTTATGAAAAATTGGGTAAGATTCCCCCCTCAGGCCTGAGGGCTCACTCTACCAGAGGTACAGCTGCTTCTATGGCTGCTGCCAGAGACATCCCCATTCTAGAGATATGTCAAGCAGCTACCTGGAAAACGGTTCACACTTTTACCAAGCATTATTCCCTGGACATTCAAGCTAGGAGTGATGCTCAGTTTGGCACAGCTGTCCTTCAGAGCCTATTCCCTAAGTAGGTTCTGTCCCTCCTCCATGGGGGTACTGCTGTGTAGTCTGCAATTGTCATAATATAGCAAGACTTCATGTTGTTTGAAGAAAAAATTACTTACCTTAGTAATGTTGTTTCTTCTAATGGAGTCTTGCTATATTATGACCTCCCTTCCTCCCTGCCCCTCTCAGAACCTCTGTTTTGGGATGTGGGTGGGCAGTACAGTGTTGGCACTTTTTTGATGCCCACCCTGTTTTTTCACCCTACTTTTTGGGTGAATTGGTGTTGTGTTTTTCATTTTTTGGGTCTCCTGACTTGAGTCTTTGTTTGAGGCCAAAAAGTGGGTGTTTATGTTGGTAGCCAGTTTGCTAGTGTAGGTTTACAGCTTCCACACAGAGCCTTAGTGAGTTTTAGCTCATAAAGATCTGACAGTTTGCGTTTGAAGAACAGAGTTTTCAACTGAGCTCGCGCTCAGAGTTCCATGCCTGCATGGAAAGTTAACTATTTTCACCTCCAGAGTAGTTCGAAGATGGGGACTCAATGCAATTGTCATAATACAACAAGACTCCATTAGAAGAAACATTACTAAGGTGAGTAATTTTTTCTTATCCCCCCACCAAAAGGACATATCTTGTAACGAGCTATTACAGCTCAGTATGCCTTTCGGTGAACCGTTTCATAGAACTAAAGACACAGCACCACACAGCTAGCCTACACAGACTACTGCACTCCCTGTGACAGCCTTTTTCTACATCATAATTGAACACTGTGCAGCAGTAACAGCAGTGGAATAATGGCAGTGTCACTCTATAGAACTCCACAATTACAAATGATCATAATATATCCATTCCATTCTGTCACCTGACAGATCCTGCCCTGGAACACCCAAAGGGTTTATCTCTTGAGAGGAGGCAGTCTAGTCAGCTGGCTTATCGTACCCCTCCAGAGAGTAGGCTGAAAGGACTGGAGTTCCAGAAATCAAGTCATCCTCGATTTCTTCAGACAACAGGTCAACCGGGTCAGAAAAATCTTGACTAGCTGGTCAGCCCACATCGAGGCCAAGAGACATGGTGGGGTTACCATGGAGCTATTGGCCTGTCCTTTGACCTAAGGTGGTTCAGCCAAGCCAAGAGCTCGCCAGTCATCAAGTGATCAAAGGAATTGCTAGAGCAGGAAAAGCATGCTCATTCCCAGTCCCACAATTGACAGCAGGTCCAATAAGACTTTTCTGACTTATCACCTTGGGAAGAGCCCTCCCCCAAGGGTCTACAGGGACTAGCACATTGCTCTAAACATGCCTATGAAAAAAGCTCCAATGCTGATGCCCACCGTGAGCAACATGGGTGCCAAGGATGAAACAGCCACAGCCTGAGCCATCACATCCTCAAAGGTCACAAACTGGGAGGTCAACCACCCCCCTGCCACCAAAACCGCTTTGCAGGGGTCCTTAGAGTGGACCAGTTCATCTGGGCAACCCAGGAGTAGACAGGTGTACTGGTCCTCAAGAGAAGGAGGTAGCAGAGATGTGCAAAGCTCACAGGCAGTAGATACATGAGTCGTGCGGGTAAGTATGAGACATTTTCAGATTGCAGGCAACGCATCTCTTAAAACTAGGACCAGTTTTAGGTTTGTCGTGTTCCATTCTTGAGAAAAGCAGCTAACAACTCAGAGAATTTCACTTGAAATACATAGACAGTGTCGGCAGATAAGGGCCTATGGCCCACCCAGTCTGCCCATTTGAGCTTGTAAGTTCAGTTTGTTTTCCTAGAAGTCTGTTGCCCCTTACCCCTGACCTCCAGAATTCCTTTATGTCTACCCATGCATTCTTAAATCCCGTGATTGTTTTAGCCCCCACCACTTCCTCTGGCAGGGTGTTCCACTTGTCCACCACCCATTCTGTGAAGAAATTTCTCTCATGTTTCCTCTGAATCGTCCTCCCTCCAACTTCATCCCATGCCCTCTAGTCCTGGAACATCTTTTTCACTTAAAAATGGTGTTTTCCTGCACCCTGTTCCTTCCTGTAAGATACTTGTATGTCTCTATCATATCCCCTCTCTCCTCTCCTCCAGGGAGTACATGTTCAGTTCCTTCAACCTGTCTTCATAGGACTTGTGATGCAATCCATGCACCATCTTTGTTGCCCTCCTCTGAACCTTCTCTACCCTGTCTATGTCCTTACATAGCGCTCCATTTCTTGCACCAGCTCCTATACAATACATATCCTCACCACAGATGCCTCAGTTTTCAGCTGCAAAGCTCATCTTGGCCCTTACCAAACTCAGGTGTTATGGATCAAGGCAGAAGCAAAGTTACAGGTACACATAAATGTCCTGGCAATGAGAACTGTCCTGTACAGCCTCCAGGCCTTTCAGCAGCATCTGTCCCCTGGATCTCTTAATAAGATGGACAATTAGTGTGATGCATTACATCAACAAACTAGGGGGAGATCATTCTTATCCAGTATGCAGGGAAGCAATTAGAGTAGGCTACTGGGCTCTGTCTCGTGCCCTACAACTGTCAGCCGTGCATCTCCCAGGGCTCCAAAACATCTTGGAAGACAGGCTGAGCAGGTCACAGCCCAAAATGTATGAGTGGGAGCTGCTGACCTCAAGTGATCAATAAACTCTTCACAAGATGGGGTTGTGCAGAGTTAGAACTCCATGCGTCCCCGCACAATGTAAAACATTGCTGTCGAACAGACAGTGGCTCCCACATATCAGATGTTTCAGCAATCAGGTTTTCTGCTCTGTCCCGAGACAGGAAAGTACACCCCTTCGCTGTGAACAAGACTGCTATGTACTGCAGTCTCTGGCAAGAATTCAATACAGACTTTGGCACATTCACAGTGATCCCCAAGTCATCAAACAACTGACATGTCCAAGACAGGGCATGTTGTAGGACTTGCCTGGAGCTGGCCATCAGCAGTCAGTTGTCCAGATAGGGGAACACATATAGGCTTCCCTGCAAATGACTGCTGCCACTACTGCCAAGCATCTGGTGAAGACCCATGGCGCAAAGGACAAGCCAAAGGCAATACTCTAAACTGGTAATGTTCCCCCCTCTAGCACAAAGCAGAGGTATTTCTTATGAGTTTTCTTGATCTTTATATGAAGGTAAGCATTCTTCATATCCAGAGAACAAAACCAGTCCCCTTTTTGCAAAAGGGGAATGAGAGCCTGCGGGGATACCATTTGAAACTTCTTCAATTCCATGTAGAAGTTGAAGTCCCTGAGATCTAGCACAGGCCACAGATCCCCTGTCCACTTTGGGACAAGGAAGTATCTGGAATAGAACATATTGCTCCTCTGTCATGGAGGAACTGGATCTATAGCATGTTTTTGTAGCAACGATTGTACTTCCTCCATCAGATGGGACAGATATCCCAAAGGATAACAGGAAGGAGGCAGTGGATGATCTGAAGGGGTGTCTCACTGGTTCCAGAGCATGCCCCATTGCAATGATCTCTAGGACCCACTCATCTGTTGTGATCTTGCTCCACTGTTCTGCAGATGCGGGGGGGAGTCCCCCCACCACCCTTGGAGGCATTTGTGGAAGTAGGGGTGAGTCCAGGTACAAGTCAGGCTGAGCCGGGCTACCAGCACCTGTTCTGGGTGATTGTGTATGAGCACCTGGTAGGAGAGGACCCAGTAGGGCACCAGCTCACTTACGCTGGCCTTGTGAATGAAAACCATGGCCACCTCTAACAGCAGTCTGAAAAGGATCCCCTCCCATACCCTCTAGCAGGAATGGGATACAGGGATTTTACAGACCACTGAGTCATCTTGGATGTCTGAAGGCCCCTAAGTGCTTCTTCAACCTCATATCCAAAAGGTTTTGGCCCTCTAAAAGGGGCATTCAAAACAGCTTACTGCACATCCATGGCAAATCCTCCTACTCTGAGTCAAGGATATCTTATCATACAAATTTTGCCAAAGGCTGCAGCCCTGGCAGAGGCAGACATCATATACTGAGCAGAGCAAATGTTTGCCAACTTCAGCACCCGGAGTTAAAGTTTCAATCAACTCATTCTTGGACGAGCCTTCAGGCAAAGTCTGAGCTACAGTCTTGGCAGCTTTCCACAGGTTGTTCTGATATTTAATCATATGGGCCAGATAATTTGCAATCCTAAGGCCCAGTAAGGCAGAGGCATAACTATGCTTGCCCATCATGTCCAGCTGCCTAGATTCTTTATTTGGAGGCAGGGTACTTGTATGTGTAGATGCCCTAGCTCTATCATGAGCAGCCATGATGACTACAGAGTCAGTTTCTGGCAAGTTAGCATGATAAGACTTACTAAATAGAGCAGGATACTGCTTATCAGTCTTCCTAGGCACTGCAGGCAGTGAGCTAAGTCTGTGCAATGCAGCAAAGGTAGCTTCCTCTAATGCAGTATATATACAGTGGCATCCCCTAGGATGAAACCCACGTTTAGAGTACTCTGCAGTATGCTGCAGCAGACCCACTGAACAAAGCCATGTAATTTCAGTGACAATCAGTACCCTTTACCATGCAGGAAACCGTGGCATTCACTTCATCCTGGCAGTGTCACATTTTCCTGAATGACAAAAGGGACCAACTACCACCGAAATCACACCGCTCCACCCAGTAGGTCCGCTGCAGCTGTCAATGGTTGAATAAAAACTGCCCTACACTGCACAAATGGAGCTGTGAAAGAGGAGACCGGATTCTTCCAGCAGAAAGGAAGATCTGAAATCATGGGGCAGACCCTTGGAGGACAACACCCAGGTGGATGGGAGGAACTTAGCTTGAAGATGTTCCAGCTAGACTTAAAGGGAAAGGAAGATTGCCTAAGTGTGAATAAATGCATCAAATCCACATCTCTAGAACCCTTTTGTACATCTTGTTCTGTGATTAGAAGATGATTTATTGATAATCTGTTTCAGATTCCAACCACTGCCAAACAGTTGGTCACAGACAGTTTCTCTCCCAGAAACACAGTCTGCAATGCTGCCAGTTTTCACAGCCCTTCAGATGCCTGAATGGGTCACCTTGGTATTCCACCACCACTTTGCATGACTCACTCAGGGTATCTCTAGGTCTGAATCCCCACTAGAGCCCCACTCACACAGTACAGTGTTATTTCCCAATGGGCAAATGATCCACCCCTTTTGTCACAGCTGAAAACACTTGTCTTTAAAAATGGTATTTTTTGGAAAAGTAGATGATATTTGGGTAACAATGATCTGTAATGATGCATTACAAACTGTAACTGTGTTCTCTGTGTTATATAATGTATGAGTAGTATCTATCACCTGCTGGAAATGGCAAATTTACAGGCTTGTAATCCCACTGTCATGATGTCAGAATCTTGTTAACCCCTCTCATGGACGTCATGGTAGTGGGATTACAAAATGGAATGCCTGTAGTCATCAATATTCTAAACTCTCAGAACATGACCGCTAGTCTCAGTACACAATTCAAACAACATTCCTATTCTTACAGTTTACTGTTACTGAGTCTAGCAATCACCATGTCAGAAAGAGATTTCAACTCGTATGCGATTTCAGTTATTTAGATTACCTCACTCACTCCTAGTCACTCCTTTGGCCAAGGAGATCCTCTAGAGTCATCGGATGTTTGGACCCGAGCTGAGGACACAGCATCTCTACCCACATTTCTCCTCTTCACCTGTCAACGTGACCTCATCTTGTCAACTAAATGTTGTTTGGCTGTTTATTTTTTTTCATTTAACCCCCTTTACAAAAAAAAAAAAAAGGCTGTGTTCACAACTGTGAATGGATTTTCCTGTTTAACTTTTGTGACTTGTTTTCTGTATTGTATCAAGTTACTTAAGCTTAGAGTTGTGAAGTAATGGAGTTTCAGTGCCATTCAGCCTGTATCTAAATATATTTTTTTTGTACGAACATACATGGTGCAGATTCATTCATAAGGCAAGGCATTTTACTTGTGCTGGGTGGAAACTTCGCAGGTCGAGTCAGATACATCTGTAAACAGGCATTGTCATTTATAGTGTAGTTATCACCTCTCACGGTTGCGAGGGCAATGTTAAACCTCTTGAGCTGTGCTCTTGAGATTTACTGATGCCGTAGCAACCACTCGAGGTGATTACAGCATGGCTATCACCTGCACACCAGGTAATATCCTTTATGTTGTTTGTTGTTAGTTACAAAGTCTGGTCCATGTTAGGTAAACGTGCATGTGTCACTATAATATGCAACATAATATAGTAATGAATAAGATGTGTAATCAGTGGAAAACTAATGTATTCATAACTGAATCTCTACGTCCAGACAAGTGTCTGTAATGTTACTTTTTTTTTTATGAAAGACTTGTAATAAACAGAAAGTTTGAAAAAAGAAATGGTAACTTTATAGCCTTCCTCTTCAGAAGCAGATCACAGACATGCCAGTTTACCACTGGTTATCTATACCTGAAATTACGCAGTCACAGAAAGCAGGAAGTGTGTAAAAATCATATTTAATATTCCACAATATTTATGTACATTACAGGACAATAAACACCTAAAACTATGATGGGATACAGAATTTTGGCAGAGATAAACATAAATGCACTTGAAATAATAGAGGTCACACAGAAAAACCTAACTCAGTGCTATCTAGATTCTAAGTAGAGCAGAAGAAGCTTACCGCTTAACTGGGAACTGGTGAGTTATAACAGACTCAAACCCATGATGTTCCTAGTTCAAAATCCCAAACATAATGAAACTCTCTTTGTAAACATCTAACAAAAGTTTCTTTGGCTGGCTGGCCCACTACACCCACATCATCATACATGCTTCTCTGACATCACAGGCTGAACCATTCCATTGACCTTTGTGGACCACCCTTTTCCAAGAACAGGTCCAAACTGATTTTGTGGATTGAAGCCTGGCCCTTTTGTTGTCCTGACTGGCTAAACCAGCAGGAAATCATTTCAATCTGCCTTAACCCTGTTTACATTCAAAACATTTATTTTTTGATAAACTTCAAAGGACTGAGTCCCTTTTACAAAAAAGGAAAAAAGCCTTCTACTGGACAGGAAAAAGACTGCTTACACAAAGGTCTCCATAGCCGAGTGCCACAAGGCCTCAAACTGCAATATAAAGCTATTTTCAATTCAACTCCATAAATCCCACAACTAAAATATTTTACAGGCAACGTAACCAGTAAGATAAAGAAAAAAATGTCTTGGGTGTTACATCTGTTAGTGTCCCTGTAGCATTAGCAGAGCTGTAGTGTTAGCATAGCTGTAGCCTTAGCATAGCATCAGTATAGCATTAGCATACCTGTGACTTTAGCATAGCTGTAGCATAAACTTAGTGGCATCATTGGCATTAGCTTAGCTGTACCACTGCTGTATCTTAGCTATAGCATTAGCATACATTATAGCATAAGCTGCAGCATTAGTTTTAGTGCAAGCGTAAGCTGTAGCATAAGCGTATGCTGTAGCATAAGTGCAAGATGTAACACCCAGGAAATGTTTTTTATCTTACTAGTTATACCACCTATAAAATTTTGTAGTTGTGGCACATAGAGAGAAAAATGAAAATTGCCTCATATTGCAGCCCTAGGTCTTTTGTGTGAGCATTACTGGGTTCTCACAGAGGTTGGGTGGGGACTGCAACTGTTCCTGTCCTGTAAATGGTTTTTAATTTAGTTGAACTTCAAAGGGTGGACTCATTTTCATATAAAAAAGACCTGTTTTGAAAGTAAACAGGGTCAAGGCAGAGTAAGACGTTTTTCTGCTGGGTAGCCAGCTATGATGGCAAAAGGCAATCCACAAAATCAGTTTGGCCATGTTCTGGAAAAGGGTGGTTGCCAGAGATTAAAGGAGACAGTACAGTGTGTGTTATGTTTGAAATTTTGATTTACCAAAATCACAGGTTCAAGTCCGCCATAACTAATCAGTTCCCAGTTGGGATAAACATCTTCTACTATTCTAGTTAGAACTTACAGTAGATAGATGTATTTGACACCTTGGGAAACATATCTGGAATTTCAGCCTAATTCACCCTTTGAAAAACACTAACTTTATGTTTTTTAACCTGGGCACTTATGGACCTTCAGGGGACACACTGAGGAACATGTACAGCATATGGAATTTCTTGTGTATACCACAAGAAAAATCACAGTTCATACTGCTTCGGTGATGTTTGTCATGCAAATGCTGAGGATGTGAGGAGACATTCTAGCTGCATGTTGCCTAACATCCACCACATAGATGCATCACTTGAAAACACTTTACTGAGTATACTATACAGAATAAATATGCAGACACTAGTGGTACCATTATATATATATATATATATATATATTGTTGTACTGTATTTTAATCCAAGTGCTGTATTGTACTTTACTTTTTATTTCTAAAGTTGTACAGTGGCTAGGCCAGTGTGTTTCACAGGATCCATGACTCCCATCCATTACTGTTGGTTTGAAAGACAGAAGATGAAGATGTGTTTTTATTACTGGGCACACACACAATATATTACTATTGTCAGTACTCAGGGTGCCCTACAACCTGCCACTCCCTGTTGTGGGGGTCCACATAGTGGTTCCTTTTGTGGGTCAGTGTTGGTTGCAATGGAGTGCCATCTACCAGCACTGGTCAATGCTGCCCTCTTCAGACTGTGCTCCTTCCTCTTAGGATCTGTCTTATAGTGGTGGCCAACCATCCTGAAATGAAACAAGACTGAACATTGCTTTTTTTAATCTGTGCATTGCATATTACATTCACAGTATTACAAATAATATTTAAAACGTGCATGTACTATACTGACTGTTCAAATTCGGGACTTACACTGTGTGGATGCAGTGAACACCCACCCCCGTGGGCCAAGTAATCCCATTATGAAGTGGCTTGGAGGTGATGGTAATCTTGCTTCAGCAGTTTTTAAAACATCTGTACTGTGCAGTATGTTCTATGGTTCTTATTCCTGGGCTTTACCTTTCCTAGAGGGGGAATCAGAGGGTGTTCACTACAGTAATATTCATATCAATAGTGTCAGTATTTGCCCAGTTTTAGTCTTGGGATATTGGATGTATGTAATTAGTTAACTGTCCTAGTCACATGACTTTTGCACATAAGCATGTAAGTGCACATGTATTTCATCTAGTCATAACCCGACAGCCCACACTGCCAGTGACAGTGCACAAAGTACTGTACTGTAATTTGGGTGTGACCTTAAAGTTTCATGAAAGGGATTTTATGCCACAAAATAGTATGGCATTCAACAATCAGAATTTTCTCTCTGCCCTGGCTGAACTCGGACCTCAACCTTGTCCTAAAACATCTAAGCATTGTGCCCTGCTCATGTGCTCACTTCACACATTTACTCATTTCATAAGTCTGTGGGCTTGTAATTAAAATCTAAATAAGGTGACAAATGCTTTACCGCATCCTTACCACATTGTGATGTTGTCATGGTTACAAGGGGACAATCTGTTTCTTGGTGGTTGGAAACTCCAAATCATCCTACTGGAATTATCCCAGCAGGGATGGAAATTTCTAGTTGGAGACGCTCCTTACATCTGAATAAAGTACTGTACATGTTTCCTTGTTTTAGACAACTCAGTACATTATGACTAGGCAGTGTAATTTCACAATATCCCTTCCTCCTGGCAGTACCTGATGTACTCACTGGGGCCAAACCGCTATGTTTCATGATGGTGTTTTATATGGTACACACTTCAAGTGCTTGGTTGTTTTATCACATTACGTTTGGGCAGGTTGCGTCATTTCTCAACTTTCAGGCACTCTGGAGAGAAATAAAATGGCAGTGGCATAATTCTCTGGGAAACCATGGCCTTGAATGCATCCCTCTTCCTCCCGGAAGTGCTTAATGAAATGTTGCCACCACACAGTTTGAACATCTGTTTAGTGTGTGTGTGATGTACTGTAATTTGTGACTTAGGCTTACTTGCACAGTGCAGGATGTTCACATGAATTAGGCTTTGTTTATTAAGTACAGCACATGTGTAAGGGTCTTATAAAAGTGCTACAAGTTTTTGTCAGACAGTGTCATTTCACAACATCCAGGCACAAAGAAGAGTCATTTAAAAAAAAAAGCAGCAGAGGTAGAAATCTCTGGGAAACCAAGTTTTTGGATGTGTTTCTCTTCCTCCAAGGAGCACTTAATGAAATGTGGCCACCACTCAGTTTGAACATTAGTTTAGTGTATGTGTGATATTCTGTAGTTTGCAGCTGATGCTTACTTGCACAGTGCATGACGTATGCCTGAAAATGTCTTTGTGGTTTAGGCTTTGTTGACAAAATACAGCCGGTGTGTGAGGGTCTTATAAAAGTGCTATACATTTTTGCTAGATCTTTCACACAACTACAGCTAATGACTATACTCTGTACACATATGTGATTCATATTCCTGTTGCATGCTACTGCTTGGCCAGAACTGGCAACATTTTCTGCAAATGGGCAATGTACTGTCTGTAGTGTCTTCTTTTTAAAGTCTTCCAAAATTGTTTAATGGCATCAATGACTTCTTGATTCATCCATGCTTTTCTTTCTCCAGATAAATGTTTTCATGGTATGCAACACCATCTCACTGACTCATATCTGGAGACGAGGTGGTACAAAACAAAAATAAGGTTAATCACACTATTATGGACAATTGTTTTTAATGCGTCTTACGTGCAGCACTTCCTCTGGTGGTGTTCTGACTCACTTAATTCCCGCAGCAGCAGTAGACGTTGCTGATACAGTATGTGTAGAGTCATTGTCTTGAAAGAAGCAATGTCCATCTGGATATTTCTTCCTTATTTATTCCTTCACTGCTCCCACAACTATATTTTTCATTAAGAATTTGCCATCCAAGGTTCTTGTGGGCACAGGTCTTGTGCATGTAAAGTAAAATAGTTCAAAATATGACAGTACCCACCTTAAGAGTTTGGTTCCTACAATTTAGCATCAATAATCATCAAAGACGTGCAGTGGGCCACACTGACAGTTGGCTATGAAGCCCCAGACATGAAGTTTCAGGGTGTGTGTTGGCTTCATGGAGTTCTTGCACTTCTTATAAACTGCAATAGAAGCAACTGCTCCAAAGGCACTGTTGCCTCATCTGAACAAAATGACATCAATAAATGTCTCATTGTTCTCATTCCACATCCTAGCCTATTCAAGTCACTTCAGTTTGTTCACATTCCTGATCCTGAAATGAAAGCTTTAAGAAACAAAATATGGATTATGACATCTAACTGCATGTGATAATGAAAGATAAAACTATCTTGATAATCACCTAATTTGGGTGGCTTTACTGTGCCTACCCATATTTCCATCCCAGCTGGCAGCACATTCTCTTTACAGAGGAAACAGATGCCACTACCCCATGTACATTATCCAGACATTCTACAATTTCCATCACAGCAGTCTCATTATCCTCAGTTAGCATACTGTCAACAAGTAGCATTGTTTCCCCATGTGCAGAAAGAACAGTAATGTCAGGCAGATAAACAGGAGGACAGTAAACTACAATATTGTAATGTTCTAATACTATAGTATATCGTATAGTGTATAATTGGGTGAACAGTGCTAATTAGTAGTGTATGGCTTAAAATCTAAGTTGTGCACCTGGAGCAGACAGTAGGCCATGGGCCACACAGAGCTGGGACAGGGCATTTCAAGTGTGCCATCAGTCCACTATCTGTAAAGGAGATCCCAGTGCTCTTCAGAAACACAGATCTTTCTGATGCTTTCTTCAGCCATCATCCTCCTGTTGCCTGCTCCGATATCTGCTATCTTCTTCAGCATTGTCACTGGCAGATGTGATTACAGCAAAGGAGTGCCCAGCTGTGGAAGTACATCACTTATTTGGAAATATGATGCAGGAAAGCACCTATAAGATGTTCATGCCAGGGGCTGTATCACCAGATGCCATCTGTGCTCAAAACTACATGAGGCCCAAAAAAGTGCCATAATGATAACTGTACTGTACATTTTCTGAAGAATTGTCAGTGCAGTTTCATTTAACTACTGCACCATGGAAAGATTATGCTCTTTGGGTTGAAATCCCATGAAGCAGCATCTCTGATGCTAAAAATAAGTCTTGACCTGGCAAATAAGATGTTCCCTATGAACAGGCTGTCTGTTGCTGCAGGGAAGGAGAACTTTGAAAGAATGAATAAATGCAAATGGAGCAAATCAACGGATAAGACAACAAATGGCCAAGGGCAAATGTACAGTATAGTTAATTTATCTTCTTTCTGCATCCAAGATATTAATAGTAGTAGTTTTAGTTGTACTGCATGCTCTACCTGAGGCTCAGGGCACATTACATACAGTAAATGGCTCTGTGCATGAAAAAAAGTACCAAAGTGTGGCACTGGAGTAAAATTTAAAAGTCAAAAAATAGCAATGATTATCATCTTTTTTATGCTGTGACTTACCTTATAAATATGTGGTATGCCGCAGGATAACTCCCATTTCAGATCCTGAGAAAAAGCCTCCTCAAAGTCAGATGTGTAATGGGGACATGAAAGTTAGAGCTGCACGTGTGACGGGGACACGAAAGTGACTGTCCGTGTAACTGGGGACATGATACATACAACAAGATGTAATAAAAGAGAGAATACCTGTTCAATTTTCTAATTTTTTATCATTCAAGGTAAAAAAAAAAAAGTCAAATGGGTAATACAACCAAACAAGTAACCATATAAAAATAAAAATGTAATATTTACATTAGCACTCAAGTATTACAACAAAAAAATAAATAATTCTACATAAAGCAATAGGCTACTCTACTACGACTACAAGGCTACTCAACTACGACTACAAGGCTACACTATCCCTACACAAACACACTATTATGAATTTTTTGGTAAACTGGAACCAATATTTTTTTTGGAGTTCAGCACTGTACACTGAAAATGATAGTCCTTTTAATTCCATTTGTCCTGAAGTGTACAGAACTTCACTGATTGCACCAAGTTCACCATTGTTAATTTCAAAGGTCCCACCTTCCTGCAAAAACTGAATTGGCCCATGAAAAAGTCATCTTCTTCAAACACGGTCACTGTCCTGATGCCGTGGCCATGTAAAGATATTTCCACGCTGTTTCATTAACTTCAGTGAGTACCACTGTCCCACAGGATCCACTGCAGTTAGTTGCCCCACAAAATATTCTTTTGAGTAGTACACGGTGCAATACTGATTGGTCTGCATCATTTGTGGGTCTAGCAAAGTTCTCCACTTTTTAAGGACTGTGCGTTTCATGGGTAATGGAGCTGAAGCATCAGTGGTGATTGTAGTGCTTTCACTTCTGGTGGCATCCTCTTCAGCAACCTTTGACTCACTGTTATGTGCACCATCGTTGCCTGTGGATTCTTCAGGTACGGCCTCAGCAGGCGCTAGAGTCTCATTGCAGGCTGTTTGAGACTCCAACGCAGGATCACCACTTGTGGCCAGCAAGTCATGGGTTGTGTTGACGTGAGGCAGCAGCTTGGGAAGCTGTTGTGTGTGCAGGAGCAGAGGGAGCAATGGGTTCGGTGTTGGCATCTGAAGACAACATTCTGTATGATGCGGAAGCAGTTTAACCTTCCAGTCTTCAACATGTACATTTTCACAGGGTCCATCTTCATGAGCACAGTGTGTAGAAACAAGTCAGGTTTCTTGTTACCACACCTTCTGTTGCACACTTGACACTGTGAAGCTTTTGTGTTCCAGGTATCATTTTAACATTGTTTTGGGGTGGTCTTCTAATTTCATTTTCATCAACCCAGAAAAATGTACGTCTGAAATGTTTGCTGCACCCTTCTGTGTCATGCTCTCTAGTCAATTTTGCATGGCAGAATTTATAGAGCTCTTTAGCTTTTCTAATGATGGCCCATCGTGACTGTACAGCTCTGCTTGCTGCTGATTTTACAGCGCCACTCTCACCATCCACTGGACCCTTTCTATGTCGTGAGCCAAAAATAGCCCTCTCGATGGGGAAGCCAAATTCCTTGGATGACACTGAAATGTCAAAGAAGGCTCATTTCGATTTATACTGGGCACAACATTGCCACAGACCTTTCAAAAGAAGAAAACATGATTCTGCAGCATGCTGGTGAAATAAAAACTGGGCCAATAAATTTTGTGCCCCTTTCCAGGCCTTTGCAGGTTTTCTCAAGGGGAGAATGAGGCACTAGGGGCTAGTGAGCCCCTCTGACAGTTTTAAGCAATAAACTTCAATTCATTTTCTTTACTTCTGGTTCCTGTTTATTAATTTGCTACCAGTGTGCAGTTCCTTTGTATTCTATAGATTGCCTGAGTTAGCCACCCATACCTGCACCTCGACCTTCCTGAGACACGCTGCTTATTTGTTCTACTGGAACTAGTGAAAACTGTGAGAGAAATCTTTATGCACTCTCTACCATAAGGGTTAGTGCCAGGAGATTGAAAGCAGGCTATTGTGATACCGTCTTACAAGAAGTGTAACTGGAACAAAATGTCAACCTACTGACCAGTTTGTCATCAGTAGCATATAAGAAAAAATTACTCACCTTAGTAATGTTGTTTCTTCTAATGGAGTCTTGCTGTATTCTGACATATTGCAGTGATGTCCAACCTTTGAACTGCCCCAGAGATGAAAGGTTAACTTTCCATGCCAGGCATGGACGCTGAGCTCGAGCTCGGTTGAGACTCATCTGTTGCTGTTTGAAGTCAAACCGTCATATCTTTATGAGCTATACTCACTGGGTGTCCTGTGTGGAAACTGTAAACTTACACTAGCCAACTGGCTCCTAAATATAATAAACAGATTTTTTGGTCCCAAAACAAAGACTCAAGTCAGGAAACCCAAAAAACCAAACAAAACAAAACAGAACACCCACACACCCAAACCAAAGGGTAGAAAATAATAATGGAGCAGAGGCACCTAGTACCAACACTGCCCACCCCACATCCCAAAAACAAAGGTTCTGAGAGGGAGAAGGCAGAGTCAGAATACAGCAAGACTCATTAGAAGAAACATTACTAAGGCGAGTAATTTTTCTTCAAACATGGAAGTCTTGCTGTATTCTGACATTGTAGACCACCAAGCAGTACCTCCATGAGGAGGACAGAACCTACTAGAAATAGGCTCTGAAGCACTGCTGTGCCAAACCGAGCATCACTCCTAGCCTGGATATCCAGAGTGTAATGCTTGGTAAAAGTGTGTACTGTTTTCCAGGTGGCTGCTTGACAAATCACTAAGATAGGAATATCCCTGGCAGCAGCCAGGGAAACAGCTGTACCTCTGGTACAGTGAGCCCTCAAGCCTGAGGGGGGAGTCCTACCTAGTTTTTTCATAACAAAATTGAATGCAAGAGACAATCCACCTGGCAACAGATCTCTTAGTGGCAGGTTTTCCCTTGTCAACCTCACCATAAGTGAGGAACAGTTGGAGAGAGTCAAACCTATGACCCTTGGTGCGCTCTATGTAGTAGCTAAGGGCCCTTTTCACATCCAAACTGTGCAGCCTCCTCTCTCCAGAGGAGGAATGGTCAGTGAAGAAAACAGGAAGAGAGACTGGTTAAGGTGGAAATCTGAAACCACCTTAGGCAAAAACTTCCTACTAGTCCTGAGGACCACCTTATCTCTATGGAAAGAGATAAAATCAGGCTCCACTGACAGGGCTTGTAACTCACTTATGATTCTGGCAGAAGTGATGGCCACCAAGAAAACAGTTTTCCAAGTCAAGTACTTAAGCTCTGCTGAGGACAAAGGCTCAAAAGGAGGTTGCATAAGTTGAGCAATGCAAACATTAAGGTCCCAAGCAGGGGCAGGGTCCTTGAATGGAGGATTGGTATGAAGCAATCCCTTGAAAAATTTAGAGAAAACAGGATGAGCTGAAAGGGAAGAGTGCTTGCCTGCTGAAAGGATGGCAAAGACAGCTGCCAGATGCACTCTTAGTGTAGCTGGTCCGAGTCCCAAACTATTAAGATGAACCATACAGTCAAGGACTGTGGGTAGGCCAGCAGACTCTGGAGAAATATGCTTCCCAGAGCACCATATAGAGAATCTTTTCCACTTGGAGTTGTAAGTGTTTCTGGTGGAAGGCTTCCGAGAAGCCTTTAGGATATCCATAACACCTTGAGAGAAGTGCAAATCAGCAAACTCTAACTCTTCAAGAGCCAGGCCTTGAGATTGAGAGATTTGAGATTCGGATACCAAACCCTTCCCTGAACACGTTAACAGGTTGTAATTCCTGGGAAGAGACAGGGGAAGGTAGACTGCTAATGACAACAGGAGAGGGTACCAGGGCTGTCTGGCTCAGTCTGGAGCAATCAGAATCACCTTGCAGGGTTGAGACCCGATTTTGACCAACACCTTGAACAGGAGAGGGAAGGGGGGAAGCATACAGGAACTTCCCTTCCCAATTGAGAACTAGGGCATCCAGGGGGACTGAGCCCAACACTGGGGGCCTGCAGCAAAAGACAGGAAGTTGGTGATTGTCTGGGGCTGCAAAAAGATCCATCTGTGGGGTGCCCCATCTGGAGAAAATCACCTTCAAAATGAGGGGATCCAGGGCCCATTCGTGATGGCCCTGAGATATCCTGCTGAAAGCAACTGCCAGGACATTGTCCTTGCCTGGGAGGTGTACTGCTGTAAGAGAGGTGTTCAGGGAATAGGCCAGAGACCATAACTTAATTGCCTCTGTGCACAAGGCCATAGACAGAGTGCCCCCCTTGATGTTGATATACCACATTGTGGTGGTATTGTCTGTCCTGATCTGAACTACTTCGTTCTGAACAGACTTGGAAAAAACTTGAAGTGCTAGAAACACTGCTCTGAGTTCTAACAGATTGATGTGAAGCAGAGATTCCCGAGGAGACAACCCTTGGGTGGTCGGGTCTCCCAAGTGGGCTCCCCACCCCAAGAGGGAGGCATCTGTAGTAAGGATTAGAGAATGAGACCGAGTGACAAAAGGAACTCGGTGTCTTAGATTGTCTTGATCCAGCCACCACTGTAATGCCTGGTTCAGGGTTCGAGTCACTGGAATTAGTTTGGTCAGAGGGTCCCTTTTCTGAGACCAGAAGGCTCTCAAGTGGAACTGAATATCCCTCATTTGAAATCTTGCTCCCTGCACCACTGCTGTAGAGGCAGCCATGTGTCCCAGGAGCTGCAGAAAATGCCTTGCTGGTCGAGACACCTGGAGGGTGAAATGGAAGAGGCCAGCTAGATAAGGGTCCTGCCCTGTCCAGAGGAAGAAATGCTCTTGCTCTTTACTGTATCCAGCTCTGCCCCTATGAAGGTGAGGAGCTGCACAGGCTCTAGAACCGACTTTGAAAGATTCAGAAGGAAACCTAGAGAAGTGAGCAGTTGCTGAGTTATCTGTAGGTGTAACTTGACTTGGTCTGGAGACTGGCCTACTATGAGCCAGTTGTCCAGGTATGGAAAGATGGAGATCCTTTTTCTCCTTAGGAAGGCAACTACTACTGCCAGGCATTTTGTGAACACCCTTGGAGCAGAAGTTAGGCCGAAGGGCATTGCTCTGAACTGGTAATGGTCTGATGGCAGCTCGAACCTGAGGTACTTTTGGAGGGAGCTTCTGATAAGAATATGGAAATAGGCATCCTTGAGGTCCAGGGAGACTAGCCAGTCCCCTGGACTTAGAGAGGGTAGAATTATTCCCAGAGTCACCAATTTGAACTTTGGCTTTAAAAGGTGCATGTTTAAATATCTGAGGTCCAGGATGGGCTGCCATTCTCCTGTCTTTTTCGGGGTTAGGAAGTACCTGGAGTACAATCCTTTCCCTTTGTGTAGGGGTGGGACCCTCTCTATGGCTCTGAGAGCCAACAGCGAAGAGACCTCTGCCTCCAAGGCAAGTGCCTCTGAAGGATTTGCAGGTGGAAAGGATCTGGTTCTCATCTTTGGAAACTTTTTGAAGCCGAGAACCAGTCCCTGGCTTACTACTTCCAGGGCCCATTTGTCTGATGTTAAAGACATCTAGTCCTGGACAAAGTAAGCCAGCCTGCCCCCTACCGGTGGTGGAGAATCGGCCCTGGCAAACCCATCAGGGTGCCTGCTTAGCAGGAGCTTTGGGCTGACGGGTGGAAGCAGGCCTGCTTGTACCCCATCTGCCTCTCCCTCTGAAGAACCCCACGAGCATAAGCAGAAGAGGAGGCCTGGGCTTGGTAGAAAGGCCTATGAAAAGGCCTGCCCCGGAATGCTGCCTCTGGGGAGTGGCTTGCCTTTCCTTGGCCTAAACACTCCTATGGGTGGTCCTGTATTCATCCATTTTCTTCATGTAGTTCTCTGTTTGCTCCCCAAACACAGAATTATCCACAACAGGAAAATCCATGGCCTTAGTCTGCGTATCCTGAGACAGGCTAGTACATCTGAGCTAAGCCATCCTACGAAGGGCCACAGATGTAGCCATGACTGTAGATGAATCATTGGAGTCCACTGCAGCATGGAATTGCACCTTGGATGCCTCAATACCATCCGCAGCCACCTGCTCCAGCTCCTTGGCAAGCTGGCCAGGGATCCATTTTGCTAAAGCCATTACAGTGTCCCATCTAGATTTCTGATATCTAGCTGTATAGGCCATGTAATTAGCCTGCCTGAGTCCCAAGTATGCTGCCATGTACTGTTTCTTTGCCATGGCATCAATCCTCCTGGAGTCCTTAACTGGGGGTGTGAAGCCAAGGGTATATTTGCCTTATCACAGGCTGCAGCCTGCACTACCCCAACATGGCTGCATTGCTGGGTAAGGAACTCCGTATCTGAGCCTGAGAGAGTATGCCTCTTGTCCATTCTCTTGTCCACAGGAGGTATAGAATTAGAGTCTTTAAAATTTTATTGTCCATTTCCCAAAGGACTTATGAAGGGACAGACAGCCTCCTGGACTCTGGGATATCCATCATTTCAACATAGTCAGGCTCCTCCTGGTCGTCCACAGCTTCTTCCATAGGAAGCTGAAGAGTTTCAGCCACATTTTTGTAGAACATAAAATGGGAAGGGGACTCAGAAAGCCTTGGAGGAGAAACCCCTGAAGGTCTGTCTGGGGAGATGTCAGGGTCAATAGGCACATCCAGACTTCGTAATCACCATCACTATCTTCATACTCTCCCTCCTCCTCCGGTTCATAAAAATCCTCTAAATTATTATCTGGAACCGGGGGAACTGACCGAACAGAGCCCCTTCCTGATGGTGCCGGTTCGGTCGGAACCGGGGTTAGTGACTGAACAATCCTTATCGCTTTGGCTATTTCATCAGCGGTCTGAGAAAGAATATGTGGATCCGCACCGGCTGATTTATCCTTTCTTTTTTTTAACCGAACAGACCTCGGAGTTAGCTCCTCCTTTTGCCCAAGAAGTTTTTGCTTTGGCCAGAGGGTACCTTCTGGTTCAGTTGAACCGGAACCGGGGCTGGCCATCCGGGTCAGTGGACTTCTTGGCCTCCCTTTCCCGGAGCCTACCAACTCTCTTTTCCAGGGTAGCTGCAGGAAAATTCTTGCAAATCTGGCAGTCTGAATCGAGGTGGTCAAACCCCAGACAATAAACACAGGTGGTGTGGGGGTCAGCCTTAGCAAAGGCTCTCACACACACACACACACACACACACACACACACACACACACGTGTTGAAACCCAGTGGGCCCGGTTTTTCTTTTGGGTTTCTCAGACATGGCCAGTCCTAACGTAAACTTACCCATTTTCAGCAATCCACCAGGCAAGACACCCTTATCGGTTCCTGACCGTTTTACGGGTCATGGAATAAACCGTAATGAAATCTTTTTTTTTTTTTTTTAGAACCAATAGGACAGGTTACCACACCTCTAAAAGTAGAACAAACTTTTTTTTTTTTTTTGAACAACCTGATCGGTTCAAACCGCAACCCATCCTACGCTACAAGTTCCACACAGAAGAACAAGAAAATAAACCTACCTAGTACTCACGATACCACAGACAGGTTACGGATTAAATTCGGTCGAAAACCGAGAAAAATGGTACTTTAACCAACAAACTTGAACCGAGCAAAGGAGAAATCTCCTGAGCGACTGTTCAGTAAGGTGGAGTAAAGAATCTGACGGTTTGACTTCAAACAGCAACAGACAGAGTCTCAACCGAGCTCGAGTTCAGCGTCCATGCCTGGCATGGAAAGTTAACTCTTTCATCTCCGGGGCAGTTCAAAGGTTGGACATCACTGCAATATGTCAGAATACAGCAAGACTTCATGTTGTTTGAAAATTATGGAACATAGAAACAGTTAGAAAATGATGGCATAAAAAGACCAATGGTCCATCCAGTCTGCCCACATAACCCTATCATACCCTGGGACCTAATGTATCTGTTGGGTCTTCACTTACATTACACCTCACTCATGAGCCACAACGGCTTCTTAACACTCTTATTCTTCCCTATTACCCTAACAGAGATTTCTGGCTTATGATATCCAATTGTTTTTCACTTCCTCCTCCTCTACCATTATTATCCCTTCTAGTTCCCTCTGCAGCAGCTCCTTATCCTAGCAAAATCAATACTCTTTGAATCCAGGACTTTTAGCTGGGCTTGACTTCTTTCCACTTCAATTCAATTAAACCATACTGTGTGGTGGTCACTGGCTCCCAGTGGGTCCACCACTGTAACCAGACCTATACTGTATCCCAGTTTGTAAGGACTAAGTAGATGATTGCTGCCTCCCTTATAGGCTTCTCCACCCTCTGTACTAGGAATGTTTGCTGAAAAGCCTCTACCAGCAATAGATTTCTTGCACTTGCTGCTATTGAGATCCTCCAGTCCACATCAGGCATGTTACAGTCATGCAGTAGCAGCTTCTCAGCTTGCCTTGCTTCCATTTTAATCGCATCCCCCAGCTCCCCATCTGCTTGCTTTTTTTGAGATGGTGTCCTGTACACCACCCTTATCTTGATGTTACTCCATTATATAACTACCTGCGCCCATATTTTCTCGGTGTACTCCTCTTTCCCCATATCCCTGATCTCCATAACCTTTATACTTCCTTATGAATAATGCCAAACCCCCTTCCCTCACTAACCCTTGTAAATACTGCATACCCTGGCATGGTTACGTCTCAATTATGGCACAGAGTTGCACACATCTCTTGTGATTGCCACGAGGTCCAAATGGGCTTCTGCCACTACTGCTTCCAGATCACTGGTCTTGTTATCCAAGCTCCTGACAATTGTGGACATCACCCCCCAGGTTGCCTGCATGTCCTCCTTATTGGCCCTGACCCCTTTTCCAACCTCTGCTGCAGCCTTGCCCATGCCTCCCTCCTATGTCTTTCCTAGATACCATGCAGCCCTTCTCCTACAACTTGCCCTAGTGTTCCTTCTGTGACTTTTAAACATGGAAAAAAATAGAGAATTGAAAAGGCCCACTGGCCAATATTGTCTGCCCATTCCTACCTAATTAATGCTTAATGAAAGAGCCCTAAAGGTTCCTCACTCCCCACCTTCCTCCTCTTTTTCTGGTGTGGTCTTTAGTTAAAGTTTGTTTATTGTTGATCAGTTAAAACCATTACAACATGACATTTCTAAAAATTAGAATAATACAATTAACGAATGATCAAATTCCAGAGTTTCTATAAATAGAATACTTTCATATTAATTTAGATTTACAATTAGTTAATAAACCAATTCTAAATCTCTCCATTCAGAAACATTTATAACCAGCGTATGAATATAACATTCAATCAGTAATCAGTAAGTGATCTAATTAAAGTATGTCAATGAATACATTTGAATACATCTTAAATTTGCGAATATTTTCATAAATGAGTGGCCTGAAGGAAACCAACAACTTTCTCCAGTATACGTGGATTTTCATTATTCATAAGATATTTCACCATATCATTTGGGGGGGAAGAGAGAGATTCGCCATGATGTCACCAAGCCATTTCATGCGTATTTCCTTATATAAAGGGCACAACAATATATGTTTTAGGTCATCCTCTGAAGACTTGTCACATTGACAATAAGGAATAGATATATTTTCCCTTTTTTGTCTATAAAATACATAGCATTGTATATTTCAAGCCTAAATTTAACCATAGTTCTTCTCTCACTTGGGTTAATCAGTTTCTCTAGGTAAGGTTCGAACCCATGTGTTAGCTTAATCTGTTTGAACCAGCTATGTAACTTCAATTGCTTCATTTTTTATTAAATCTTTATTCTTTCCTTATCCCTTAATCTATTCTTCACTTCTTCTACAATCATCTGCCAAGGATATATGTACATTCTCCACAAAATGTCTCCAAGCCCATTTGGAAAAATAAAATGTTTAAAAATATCCAGAGTTGGGACAATTTTTCCCATCCGGGTAGATTTAATTTCTTCCTCCAGACATATCCTAGGTAGTCTAATTTCGTTTAGTAAAAATGTCTTTAAAGAAGAAAGAATCAATCTTTCAATTAATTACTAAAGTAGAAATGGAAAATTGACCCAATTCTAAATTCACTAACTCAACTGGTACTGATTGAGGTACATTTAAAATATACCTTTTTATTCTGTTACATAATATTTCTGAATTTTTCAAATCATCTGTTCCCCATATTTCAGCAGCATAAAGAATACAAGAGTTTATTTTAGCTTCAAATACCCTTAGGATGCCCTTAACCGATGTGTGTCCCATCTTTGAGTTAAATATCCTAAAAGCATTAAATGTTCTCTTTATTTTCACTAAGACCTGTGCAATGTGATCTCTCCACCTTAAAGACTGGCTAAATCTAATTCCCAAATAATCGTAATATTTAACTCTTTCAATTTTTTCTGATTTTATCCATAAGGTTTTGATATATTTTTTATTATTTCCAAATGTCAAGATTTTTGTTTTAGACATTTATTTTTAATTTATGATCATTACATAGTTCAGAAAAATGACTGAGTTTCCTCTGTAATCCCAAGATTGAGGTCGATATTCAAACCAAATCGGCATATGCCAAACATTCAACCCGAATATTTCCTATTTTAGGTGCACAAAACTGAATTTTCTAGTTCCTTCAAGATATCATATATATATATATATATATATATATATATATATATATATATATATATATATATATATATACATATATATATATATATATATATATATACATACATATACATATACATATATACATACATATATACATATACATATACATATACACATACACACACATACACACATATACATACACACACACACAAACAGGAAAAAGTGACAGGTAATCCTTGCTCGACTCGTCATCTTGAAAGGCCTAGAGATATTCCCAGGATGATCATATCTTATTGCACCCCAGGTATCTAAGTGTAATCTTATAAGGATGTTAAGGAGTTCTGGGTCTAGCTCTGATTTTTTAGCTTATTCCATAAAATGACTCTGCTTATGTTATCAAATGCGGACGTAAAATCCACAAACAAGCAGTAAAGTGAAGCATTTTTAACTTTTATGTATTTCCAAATTAAATGTTTAAGTGTGTAACAATGTTGTATAGTGGATCTGTTTCTCCGGAATCCATTTTGATTTTCATGTAAAATATTACCTTCTGCCCATGCTTCTAATCTTTTTAGAATAAGTTTAGTAAAAATATTTTGTGAAATGTCTACTAAACTTATTGGACGATACATTTTAGGATCACTTGGATCACCTTTTTTAAAGATAGGGAATATAGTACTCCTTTCCAGCTCATGGGGTAGTCATGTCCTTGCAAAATGATTTTGAATAATTCTTCCAAAATTGGAGCCCACCAATAAGCATACAATCTATACACATCTCCTATTATGTTATCTGGACCAGGTGCTTTATTAAGTTTTAATTGATTAATTGCAATTTGTATTTCTTCTATATTTATTGAAATTGGAATTGGATAAATCACTTGAGAATATTTTAAATTCTCTGTTTTTACTATTTCTGTTAGTAGAGCTTCATCTTGTTGGGAATAATAGTTCTGTGAACTAAAGAACCCAAGTTTCAGGATGAATATACGCATCTCTTTCATTTGTCAAATCCTTGACCAACCAATGTCCAGAACTTTAGTATCTTTTTCTTTTACCGTTTTCCTCAGTTTTTCCCATATTATAGAATATTTATATTTCTCTACTTCTAATATTTGTTTATACTTCTTCCTCTCGTTGTTAATATTTATATTAACTTTATTGGTCTCAATTATTTTAGTTTTTTTTTTTTTTTTAGTTTTCCTATATCTCCCAATAGCTTTACTCAGTTCTTTTTTAGCTTCTTTACAATTTTTATTAAACCAGGCTTTACCATGTCTGGTCTCTTTTTGAAACCTTTTCCTGCTAACAGTAAAGTAGGGGCGTACCAGACTGGTTAAATCAGCCCAGTGTTGTAATACCATATAATTAGTATTTTCTACTATCAATGTTCTTATATCATTTATTGGTCCTTTAAATAAGGCATCAAATTGTTTAATTTCCTTAGAATCCCATCTTATCCTTTTTAGACTATTTCCATATCTTTAATAGTACTTAAGTTATTCTTACAATTGTCTCCTTTTATAATTTGATTAGTTTCGATTATAAGTTCAATTGGGTTGTGTGATGACTCTGGTCTGTCAACAACAATCATTTCCTTAATCATTTTTGTTCCTCTAAATTACGCCAAACATGATCAGTAATAGAGGAGCCTTTTGGGACCATTATAGGTCAATTCTCCATCCCTATCTCCCATTATTCTTCCATTAATTAGTAGCATATTATCCTCAGAAAAATAGGGGTGAATGAGTCTCCTCATATTATCCCTTTTACCTTTTGAAGCTCTTGTCCAGGTTATTTTGGGGTTTAGTTCTGTTATTTCCAGAAATCCTGGCCCCTCTAGATTTTTCCCAATCTTGGCATTGAGGTCTCCAATTATATAAACAGGAATATTCAACTCTTCATCCGTCAATTGATCAAATATTACTTTAATTCTATTCATTATTTTAACTTTAATCATAGGAGACAAGTATATGTTTACTACTATGATTTTAATTTTCCCTTCTCCTTTATCATTTCCTTCTGCAACTCTCACCATTGGCATATCTTCCAGAGTAGGATATTGTCTGGTGATTTTATTTTTAGTTGTCAAATATATAGCTACTCCTCCTTTATGCCTCCCATATAACTTTTAATTGCAGATTTAGATATATTGGCATATCCCGAAATTTTAGGAGCATTCTCTGAACTACACCAGGTTTCTTGAAAACAAATAAGATCAAAGTTTGCAAGAAACTGACCAATTTCTGGGTCTGCAATTTTTAAGTAAGTACCTTCAATATTCCAGGATATAATTTTAATTTTAATCAATATTTTGCTTTCTTTCCTGATTATCTTTGTATTTTAGTCAATCTTTTCTTTCATCGTTACCTAAAACATGAAATCTGTTGGAACTTAGATATTGGTTCCAACTATCATTTTCTTTTAATCCTTTGTCTGTCTTTATCTTGGAGTCTCCAATCTTTTTAGTTCTTACAGCCTTTGGCCACTGCTCTCCTGAAATCAAGTAAAGTCCCATTTTCCTAAACAAATGTTATTTAATAACCGTTGAACTACCTCTGCTTTTTTAAATGTAAAATCTATTTGTGATGTCAAGTCCTTATTTTTGTGTAATGTTATATATTGTATTGAATTTTTGGTTATATTCTCCCTAATAACTCTTGGGAAGAAAATTGCCATTTCCGGATTCATTTGTCCTATGGTATCCTTTTCTGATGTTCCCACCTAAATACAGTCAAAGTCTTATTTTCCCATTTCTCTTCCTGTTTTCGTTCAAATTGTTTGATAATATCTAGTAATCTAACAAGATTTTCCTCTCATTTCCCTAGACCTCAATTCTTCTACCGAACTACTTTGGTTACTTCTAACTCTTTTAGTTTCTGGAGTATTTTGGATCTCCATAAGTGGGACAATTTGTGTTGACATAATATGAAGTCCTACTGATTTAAAATTTTCCACTTCATTCCAAATATCCTCCAGTAAATGTCCTTTTGGTATAAATCAATATGCAATCTTGAAAGGACTTGAGTGCTCTCATCGTATAGATTTCATCTTTTATTAGAAGGTCAAGGTGGAGAATCTCAACAATCCAACTTCTTCAAATTTCCCAATTTGCATAACCAATCTAGGTGTTCATACATCGCAAGTAAATACTCCATATTTGTTCCTGATCTATTAAATCATTCTTCGTTGCTATAATCCCTTTCCTAGGTGACTTCATGGCAATCTTTACCTCCCCTTTATTCATCACCTTTCTCTCATTCTGTTCTTTACACCTATCAGTTGTATCCATTTTTCCTTTGTTAGTCTCAAAAATCAAATCCTGTGTTAGTATCTCAGTTATTTCTTTAGTTAAGAGTGATTTCCCCTTTTTTATATGCATTAGATTTCTTTCTTTCTATATTATGTTCCGATCAAGCCTATCCTTTTTCTCACCAAAGATTTCACTGGATGGATCCTGTATTTTCTCATTAGTGCCTTTATTTGGAAGTATTTTACTTTTCCCTTTCTGGTTTATTTTTAACAAACCTTGTATATATTCTTCCAAACTCACCTTATTCCTTTGTTTAGGGGTTGACTTTTCCTCCTTTAGATTGTAACTCGGTGGTGGTTCTTTTATTATCCTTGCTTTCCATTAGCACTTCTTGAATAATTGATTCAAAATGACAGGTGCAAGACTGATTCTTATCAAAAGGTGGTGGCAAATATACCTGTACGGCTTTGTTTTCCCTTTGCCCAAGATTCTACGGGCTCAACCTTTCTTTAACACAATTACTATGCTTAGGTGTCCATTTCTTTGAGCTCTGACTTAAGTTCTGTAATATCATCCTGAATTACAGTTAACTGCTTGGTTATACACATAGTGAGTGATACAAGCGCCTGTGTTTGTTCACTACTAGGGGCCAGTGCTCTCCTAATACTCGACTGCTTTATATCTTTATCTAGTGACCCTTTGCTCTTGTAATAATCTTGGAGACTAAGTTTTCAGAATTTGGGCATTTACTTTTAGTTTTATCTAAATATTTTAAACCATCAATTATAAACACTAAGACTCTTATACTCTGAATTTCAGTTTCATTTTTATCATTATTCCCCTTACTGTAAGATTCCCATTTATTCAAAGTAGTCTCTTTTTCCAACATTTTGCCTGGCAGTCTTTCTGAGATTTGACCATTTCTACTATGAATACTTGCAGGAGAAAAGTTTTCTTCGTGAGTCATCTCTACTATCACCTATTATAAGATACACAAGAATCATAGGACTTTCTATTATGAAGATGTGGGGTCATTTGATCTAAACTTATGACTGACGAGAGAAACTGGTAGCAAAGGTATTCATCTTGATAATACATCAATCGTGGATGCCCTCAGTTGGTCCTATGGAGTTAAAATTCTGTCATCTTTTCTCACAGCCTGTTCCCCATTTCTTTTTGAAATTTTCTGTCTGTTTTAATTGGTCACCTTAAGGGTCTCCTCTTTACTGGCCACACCTTAATGGTAAGCTATATTTCTGTTAGTTTTGCAGGGATCTTCCTGCATCCATTAGTAACCTTCTCTTCCCTTGGCTTTACCGGTGTTAAACCACCTTATTCCTCTTCGTACCACCATGCCTCCCTGCTTCTCTCTAGTTGCTTTATCCATTATGGTACTATTTTGCCACTTCTGTTAGAACCATACTTAATTAGGCACAATAATAGTAGGAATAAAATATAATTGTACAATGTTATTGAATTGACAAAGACTTATATTTTAAACCTCAAAGATGGTCAAGTAAAAACAATAGGACTATATTTGTCACCAAATTAGTACAGCGCTCAGTCAGGAATAGTAAGTAAATTCTATGGGCTTGAGCACAAAGTGCATCCCAATAACCTTAAATATCCTCCCGAGCAATTTAAATTAAGACCAATTATCTCATCATACGGGAGTATTCTTATAAATAACCAGGAGTACTAGGTACTAGATCAGACTAATCAAGCTAATCAAATTAAGTCTCAAAATAAATAAATATCCAGGATTAAACACAGGTTAAATATTTAACGTAATAGACTATGCAATAAAAACATTTAGTTCGAGAAAAACTGAAATGCTGGTATACTATTGTTAGTTAGTAACTTATTAAGTACACCTTATATTGTCCTTAAACCATAAGTTACTAGGAATGTCTCTTAAAAGTTCAAGATAGTTTCTTGACCAACCCAAAAGTCACAAACTCTGTCAAAGTTCCTTGATAATCGCCTCTTTGCGTCCATCGCTAATGCAGAAAAAAATCTTCAATCTCTCAGGAAGGTATCCTAATCAATGTCAAAACAAGGCTGCAATACAAACTCCCATGTGAAAGTCACGAAAGTAGATTTTCCAACTTTTCCAATATCTGGCCGAGGTTTGTATATCAGCACTTCTATCCTCGGAAGGGTCCCCACTATATTAGATAAAATAAAAATAAATCTTAAGGCAAAAAATGTTTAAACATCTGAATATCTAGCTAGTCTAACTTCCAGTTAATCGTCACCATCCTAAGTTATACTAAGCATACATAGACAGTGTCAGCAGATAAGGGCCTTATGGTCCACCTAGATCGTGCTATTTGAACTTGTAAGTTCAGTTTATAGCTTTCCAGAAGTCTGTTGCCCTTTGTTTGAGTTATTTTAATTCCTTGGTAATTAATGCTACAATGCGATCTCCGAGGGATTTTGCCTTTTGGAGTATATCAAATCAACATATGACCCAGCATGAAATACATGAAAATAATATAAATCAATACACTGAAACTTTTTTTTTTTAATCTGTTGACTAGGAAGAACTCGAAAGGTTGAACATTGAGACGCTGTATGCAGAGCAGGAGAACACCACCAGTCAAATTGCTTTAAACTTAAATAAATATGGTAATAAAACCAAATCCAGTATCTGAGAATAAAACATGAAAATAAAAATACTCACTTTCAGTCCACGAGGAGTTTTAGATCGTCAGAAAGTGAAGCATTCCTTATTTTAAGCAGACATAGTCAGGATAAGCTCACCCGACGTTGCAAAAGTTTAGTCTCAGAATTTTATAAAGTTCCATGCTAAATCGCTGGAATTCAATATCACAATACAAGTATACTGAGAAACTGGTATAGCTGATGCATCTCCTTTGTTCAATACAACCTTCTTCCCCTCTGCGTTTCCTGCAGTTATAACATTTCTAGTTGCTCTGCCTCTATCAGGCTATGAGACTGACTACGAGTGAACAGCTCATTGGTGGGTTTAGCTTCAAAACTGATGCTCTCCCATCAGACAATCAGCAGTCTTATCTTGGAAACAGCATGAGGAAAAGCGAGTCCCTCACTAATTAATTTGGGACCAACTGATACCAATTAATTTCAATTGACCCGAATTATTGGAAGGAATACAAAAGAGATGCTTCAGCTTACAAAACAGCCTTGTTGGATACAAGGGCTAATCAATTTATTAATTGGTCTATTCTTAAACTAATCTTATTAGTCAGCTAATCAGCTGGTCGGCTGTTCTGCTTAGTCCCAATCGTAGCCTAAATGCGATACAGATTACAATTCAAATATTCCAAATAATTTAAATAAAAACTTTCCTTCCACAATAAATACAGATTTCAAAAAGGTTTCTAAAGGTGCACATACAAAGTCAGAACAAGCACATCTGCACTCAAAAATGCTCCAAAAGGCAAAATCCCTCGGCGGTCGCACAACCCCAGCATTAATTACCCAAGTTAAAATAACACAAACAAAAACTAAAACTCTAATTATTCACTGTGGGTATATAAAATCAACATATGACCCAGCATGAAATACATGAAAATAATCAATACACAGAAAATATATTTTTTAAATCCTAGGAAAATGGAGAAGCTAGAAATGCTTTAGGGCTTAGGACTTTAAATCAATCAATTTACTACAGTTAGATGGTTTACTAAACGAAGGACATTTGCGGTTTCCTTTGTAAATAAATATTAGGGTTGCCCCAATGCAACCTCTCCTGTAGGCACCCCAAAGAGCACCAGCTTGGGACAAACCCCTCAACTAAACAGGACTCTGGATCTCCGGAGGTCACAAGCAAGCACAGTGGCCATCCTGAATTGAAGGAGAGCTGCAAAACAAAATGTGCGATAAGACCCACCGAGTTCAAATAGAGAACTCTGGCAACGATGGCATACCTGTTATAAACCTGGCAAGCTCGCACTCCTACTGCCTCTTCTCTTCCTCCTCAAGGAAATCAGCAGTAACTTTCGCATACAGTGTCTCAACGCTTCAGGAACTCTAGTTCTTTCCAGTAGACAGTCCTCTCACACACCCAACAGCAAGGAAATCTGGACCCTGTTGCTAGGGCTGGGATTTTGGTTCCTAGTAGGAGTGGTGGTCTTTTTAGTTACCCAAGACAACAAAAGAATCTGCCGCCAGAAACATAGAAACTATTACGGTAAGCACTGGGGGAAGTCATTCAGACCTCCTCAATTGAGGAGGGGCAATTATCCCCACTTGAGCTGTATTTTCTCTGCAAAGGGGTGTAGGCCATTGCACTTGAATAACTGTGATATCCCTCAAGGAGTGGTTCCCAACTTCCCAGGTACCCCAATCCTCATCCCTCGCATCACTCCTTCAGTCATGCATTAAAGAAAATGATCAGAAGAATCCTTCCCTAATCTGACAGGACCCCAGAACAGGTCAATGAGGCTGCTGCCAGCCTCCTTAGCTTTCTTAGCTATCCTTACCTCCTCCAGGGACTGCATGTCAGGTTAGTCCCTAGATGGACAATGATATCAAGCTTAATCAATCCTTCCCACTCCCCCATCATTCATTCCACCCGTCCAGCATCCCTAACTGAAGCCCCTGGAAAGCACCTAACCATGCTGTCTCCCTTCTCCATAGCCCCCACTACCCCTTCCTTTCCACTTATGATGGACCTCCTATCACAGGTACATTCCTGGTCGCCTCTTTCCCATGGACTCTCATCGCATCGCCAGGCGCCCCTATTAGAGACAGACTCTGGCTGGCTGTATGACTACACATTTTGTCTTTCTAACTGGGGTGACTGAACCACCCAAATCGAACAGGGACAAATCTGTTTACAGTTACTATTTCATGGTCCTCACCGCATGGACTCTTTGTCTCTCCCCCAAATCTGTACCGTGAGATGTCCACTGAAAAAGAGACACAGTGTCTACTTGCACCAACAATAGCTAGGACCCGTTTCTGCAGAATGAGTACAGCTCTACACCAGTCAGCTTTGGCGTGAACTTGAAACTCAAGGCACACTGAGCAATTCTGCTGCTCTAAAGGACTTCCTTTGAAGATGACCGTGACCACAGGTGTTATGAACGCATAAAAAACGCCAGAAGATACAGGCCTTGTGTCTATCGAGTACAGTTATCCAAGTTTACTCCATAGCTGTTCTCTCCCGATCCTGTCCCACTCTCTTAGTTATTCACCACGGTGACATTACCTTTTTTGGGAAGTGCTCCACCCGCTACCACTCTCTCTGTATGCATCGTCTTCTCAACTCCCTCCTGAACTTGCCCCTCCAGTCTCAGATTATGCCCCCTAGTGCCCTCTCTCCCTTTAATCTAAACATCTCTTCTGTGCTGACTGTTTATGTCCCTTCATATATTTGAAGGTCTTGATCATGGCAAAATTTCCCTCATTCAGTAAAAATACCAACAGCTTAATCTGGTTCAAGGTCAGTTGGCATTCATCTGTATCCCACTCCCCGGGTTGTGCCTGAAAATAGGCAGGATTTGTCTAGTGCACTTAGCCGGTCAACAAAAACTAACTAAATAAATAAATATCCCCTATCTCTCCTGTTCTTGGTGAGTACATGTTGAGCTCTGTCTTTCCTCGTAAGATGCTCCTCCATTCCTGTTATCATCCTGTTGCTCTGCACTGGACTCTCCAGCATGTCCATATCATCCTCTTTTAGGAAGGGACGCCAGAATGCATGCAGTACTCCAGGTTTGGCTTGACCCAGACCTGCATAGTGGCAAGAAAACCTCTCAAGGATTCCCTGGCAATACACTCCAGCATCTTGTAAGCTTTAGCTGCTAATTTTCAAGTATGTGGCCAATGATTTTTCTTGGCCCTGTTACAAGTATACCGCTGTCCTTCTCCTCTGCAGTGCCTATATCTTAGCAAGGCCCTCACCCCTCTCTACATTGTCCTCCCACAGCTCCATGTTTTAAAGACTCTCTTATACCCCGCTTACCTATATGTGATGGACCATATCCATAGTACTTCAGTGCTGCTGAAATAGTTTCCATGGCAGAAACCCTTTTATCAGGGTACTCCAGATAGGATTTCTCTAAGAGTCCTTTAAATGCCCATAATCTTCACCACCCTCTATCAGTCCTCCCAGATCACTCCTCTGTATATGTCCTGACCCCTTCTTAATCCCATTTTGCCCCGCCAATTTGTTGAAAACAACACACAGAAACTACTGTTTGTCAGTCCCTTAAATTCCCACAGGTTCACCATGCATGTAGAGCAAAGCTCCCTCTGTCTTACCTTGTTCCTCATCTACTCTGGGCAGAGTCCTGCAGAATCAGAACCACCTGTGGATGCCATCTCTTCCTCGTGGTCCTACCCTAGGGATCATTAGTGAAGTGTCAATTGACTCAGGTCCCTTGTGTGCCACCACAGGCTTGTTAAACCTTCATAATCAGGTGGCTCTGTTATGCTTTATTGTCCCCTATCTGTACAGGAGCATAAACTGTCCCAAACATGGGAGGCGACACCAGTGCTAGGCAATCCACTGACAAATTCCAGTAATGACAAAGATATCAGACGAGTGAGAAGCACTTCATTGTACGCCTGTCCTATCCTCCTGGGATACCAGGAGTGCTGCAACTTCTCCAAGAGGAACAACCGTACTTGGCCCACTTCCTAGCTATGCTGAATTGTGCTATGTGCTCATACAGCAGAAACAAACGCCTCCATGAGCATGATCCCAAATATCTCTTGATTTGCTGACTGACCTCTTATGTCTGCAAATTTACAACTTTTAGCTGTTCCTAAATACCATCTAAAACGTTGGTTGTAGGGCAGTTGCCGTTAAGGTCGTGTATGAATGCCCTCTATCAGTCTTTTGCCAAAGGACTTTAGATAGGTTTATGTCTTCTCTGGAAGACATTGATTATTTGCACACGATAATACTATGAACTCTATTGTAGCCAAGCTGTTTACTACAATGTTTACCTTATTTGTAGTAGTGTACTGTTTCAAACTGTTCATCAAATCATTTACATGTTCTGTCATTTTGCTTGTGTGCTTAAGTCCATCTGTGTATGTCCTTATTGAATAATTTTAATTTTTGTGGAATGCAGGCAAGGAGCTCTAGTCCTTCTGGAGGACTCTTCTCGACCTGATATAGTCGGTCATCATAGATACTGTCGGCTCCCGATTTTGCTTTTTTGCCCAGGCCCACGGTCGTAATGAAGGCGTGGCTGGCTCCACGGAGACAGTCTAAAGCCCTGGATGTGGGTCTGCCTGCTGACAAAGCAACAAAACGGACACAGCACTAACACTTGTAACAAATCAATATTTTACCATGATGAGAAAGAGTAAAATACAGTGGTGCCATGCAAGGTGACAATAGCTCCAGAACACACAAACAGTCCGACCGGTTTTGCACTGGCGCCTCCTCAGGGTGTCAGTGTACAGCATGCGCAATCCCTCCCTGAGGAAGTGATTGTGGCCTATGGACGCCAATCTTCTCCCCCAAAACACCAGAGCAACCAGAGTCTGTTCCCTAATCCTGATTGCCGATGGCGTGAAATGGGCAACAGTGCCTCAACTCTCGTGAAACCAGGCTACTTTATATTTTGCATTTTAATACGTCAGGTATAATCATTTTGTATGACAGTCCTCAGTTTGTTGGATGAGACCTTTATAAATTGAAGCTTGATCAGACTGAACTCAACCATAGGAACATTTCCAACTGGGTCAATCCAGGAACTTTAAAAGTTATCACCCATTGTCATCCAGTGTGTCCATGTTAGCCGGTCACACTTCCATGAGAGTAACCAGAATTTAAGATCATCTGAGAAGCAAGGTTTGTGAAATTATAAACAAAGTTTATTTTCCCTTTTTCAGTCAACCCAGGATAGTCCGTCGGAGACACTATCTTGTTTACAGTGGGGATCTAGTTTACAGTGGGGTCTTATTTGGTAGCTTGAAGCAAAGGGAGGCCATGTGACTTACTCAAGGTCAAGTTTTACTATTGTTAGTGTCTGCTATACAGAAGAACTCAGTCATTCATTATTATACACTGCATACATTTCAACTAGAGGATGCATATACAGTATCTTGTTTTAAGAGAACCAAACCAGTTCTCTAAAAAAGCACTATACATTTCAAAGAGTGGAAACACTAAGAAATACAGGTTACTCACCTGTAACAGGAGTTCTAGGAATCGTACATGTTGTTCATCCACACTTATTGGCAGGTTCCTTGCTGCTTTAAATCTTGCCGAAGGTCTTCAAGTTGGCTCCTCCCACCCACCGGTGGTAAACCTCGGCTCGCCCATGATGCCAGATCTAGCCCGCCAGCCAGGTTGTGCGTCAGTTGGTGGGTCGCGTGATGAATGCCTGGCCCCCGAACTCCTGTTACAGGTGAGTAACCTGTATTCTAGACATCGGATATGTTGTTCAATCCACACTTACTGGCAGACTCCTAAGTTCTCCGGGAGGAGGGAGGCAAGGCGTACACCCCCGATACTTACTTGGGAAAAAGAATGGAGAACCGAGGCCCCAAAACCAACATCCCGGCGTAACTCAAGGTCGATGTGATAGTGGGTAATAAAGGTATGTGCAGACTTCCAGGTAGAAGCCCTGCAGATATCTTGGATAGGGACGTCCCTGGAAGCAGCTACCGATGCAGCGGTATGGCGAGTAGAATGAGCTCTTATCCCTCTGGGAGGCTCCATGCTCGCCAACCTATAGCAGAGCTCTATGCAGGAGGTGACCCACTCGTTATCGTCCGCTTGGCTGCAGGTCTGCCAGGTGCGGCTTCAGCGGTGACAAACAGCTGGCGAACTCTCTCTCGAACTTTCAGCTATCCGCCTATAAGCGAAGCCGCTCAGGGTCCAGAGGGTGGAGTTTATATTTGGCCTCGGCGTGATTGGGGCAGATCGGGCAGAGTCACACCTGGTTAGGTGAAACTCAGACACCACCTTCGGAAGGAATTTCGGTGGGGGCGTGACAACCTTGTCCGTGGGAAGACCAGATAAGGAGACTCGATGGAAAGCGCCTGAGCTCTCCCATCCTTCTGGCTGACGTGATAGCCACCAAGAAGGCGGTCTTCCACAACAGGTGTGAAATATCGCCAGTGCATCGGTTCGTATGGCTTGCCCATGAGCTTGGCCAATAGCAGCAGTAGATCCCACGGAGGTGGAGGTTCTTGCACCGAGGGAAATGTGGTCAGGCCTTTGCAAAAGTACTTCACCACCTCTGCTAGCTACTGCCTGGCCCACGCCTGTAAGCAGAGATGGCTGCCAGGTGCACCTAAGGTCGCCAACCGGGTTCTTGCTGAGAAAGGGACCATAGTCCAGAATATTTACAAGGGCAGGTGGAAGGGCTCAGCTCCTTCCCTGGACAATCAAATGAGAATCTCTTCCATTTGAAGGCGTAGCATTTCTGGTCGACTCTTTTACGGGATGCCTAATGACGTTGAGGACCTCGCGTTGAAAGACCCAAGGCCTGGAACTCTAGTCACTAGGAACCAGGGCGTCAGGTGCAGGGATTGAAGGTCTGGATGGAATACCTTCCCTGGTTGATTTGAGATCAGGGTCCGTGGGCTGGAAGTCAGCCAGGAGCCTGGAGTTGAGGCTGAGGAGATCTGGATACCAGACTGCGTGGGCCAGTCTAGGGCTACCAGAATCACCTGCGCCTTTGTCCTCTCACCTTGAGAAGCAGTTTAGGATTATGGGAAATGGGGAAAGGCTGCGAGAAGAGGCCCAGGTCCACGGCCTTGGAGAAGGCATCCTTGCAGAGAGTCCTGCTGAGGGGGCGGCATGGAACAGACTCAGCTTCTCGTATTCCTCCTGAGGCAAATGAATCACCGAGAGCCCCAGTGGAGAACAGGTCTTGTACTCACCGCAGGAGAGACCACTCTTGAGACGCAGCCCCATCTGGCTTAGGGTATCGCCAGGGTAAAGGAGGCTCCTGCCACGTGAATGGCTAGAGATCCGCCTCCAGGCTGCACCACGAGACCATATGGAGAGCTCTTGCATAACAGCATGGCGTCCCACCATGGCGGTTCAGATAGTACATGGTCATGGTATTGTCCGTTCGACCTGAACCACTTGACCCCCGTGAGAAATGGGGGGCGAAGGCAGTGCGAGCTAGACGGACCGCTGGAGATCCAGCAGGTTGATATGTATCGGACTCCGGGGACCAGAGGTCGTGTGCCTGTGTTCCCCAGATGGCACCCCAACCAGAGATGCATCAGTCGATGAGACCGTAGTCTCGGGCGGAAAACAGAATGCCCTCCTGCAGATGTGCCGGAACGATCCACCATTGGAGAGCGTTCCACATCTCCTGGGACATCGTCACGGGCTGGTCCAATGGATTGCAACGTTGTGACCACTGGCTGGCCAGTCCCCACTGAAGTGGACACATGAACCAATAGGCCCAACGGACCATGCTGGTGCAGGCCACCATGAGGCCCAGGAAGTCCCGGGCAGGGCGCAATTGCCCAACCAGAAATGACTGGGCAAAGGAGGAAAGAACCTCAGTCCTGTCCACCAGAGCCATGCGTTTGGCTCAGGAGAGTCGAAGCCTCTCGCCACAATGAATTGTATCACCTGCTCTGGCACGAGTTCCGACTTGGCCTTTGATGAGGAGGCCAACCGAGTGTAACCTGAAGGCCAGATATCTGGACCGCTTCCACCGCTTGGTGGGCTGCAATCAGCCATCGTCCAGGTAGGGGGTACACCCGACCTTGGCGCGTCAGAGAACGCTGTCACCACTGCCATGCATTTGGTGAAGACTTGGGAGCTAGGAGAGTCAAGGGCATGGTCTGAACTGTGTAGTGATCCTCCGCCTGAAGCGGAGGAATCTCTGATGGGACGGACGGATTGGGACGGAAAGAACGTGTCCTGGAGGTCCAGGAACAGAACCATACACTTCGCTCCAGGATGGGATTATCTGAGCCAGGTGACCATCCTGAAGGTCCAGACCTTAGGGAACTTGTTCAGGTCGTGCAGGTTGAGAATGGGAGCCAGCCCCCGTCTGCTTTTGGGACCAGGAAGTACCTGGACACAAACCCTGGGTTCGAGGAGAACCACCTTCCTGATCAATTTTCTAGGAGAAGGGCAATATCGCTCGGCGGCCTGACAGCGAGGCTGGGTGATTCTTGCCTCTCTCCCGAGGGGTGACGTGGTTTGAAGGGTGGAGCCTGCTCGAACTCCAGAGGCAGGGCTCTACCACCTGTCACTCCAGTGGTCTGTGGTGATAGCAGCATCCAGTGGAAAGAAGTGGTAGAGCAGTCTCAATGGGGAACCCAGGGGGGAGGACGAGGTTGGGGTGGCACCAGTCAACCTGTCACTGGGCAGGGCTTGAGGAAGAACCAGCCGAGGGACCTCCTGGGCCTTTACCTCTTGCTTCCTGTTGAGGAAGTCGCTTGGCTTGGTTTGGGACGCGGCACAGCCTTCTGGCCCCTGCAGCTGGTGTTGCTGGGCTGTCGAGATGCAGGGGCCGGGGACTAAAGGACTTCTGCTGCTGATGGCGGCCTTGTCCCTCTGGGCGGAGGTGACAGAGTCCAGGGTGGCATTGGACTTCTCGATCCGCTGGAGGTGTCCTCCACCCAGGGCCGAAGAGGTCAGTCCCCAAGAAGGGGACACATCCGCCACCTGTGCTGGGTATCCGCCGTGAAGGATATCCTCGCCATGCCCTGCGGCAAGATGGTCACCATGGCCGCCATTGACCTGGCACAGGAATCACCTATGTCCAGAGCAGGTGTTCGAAGCTGTTGTCTCTACCACTTACCCTGGTCCCGCACCCTGGACCGTGGTCTGCAGGTCAGTCGGAGATAAGAACAACTTCATCCAGGAGCCCAAGAGGCGTGGTAGAAGTATGCCATCAGCATCCGAGCTGGCCTGTCTGAGGCCAGGGAGGACGCAGCGCATACGCTTTGCGCCTGCAAAGTCCAGCTTTTGACTTTGTCGGGGGTTTGTCCACATCCCGAGTGTTACCGGAATGCTTGAAAACGCTGTTCAGACTAACCCTCGTAGAGGGGTGCTCCGAGAAACCGGGCAAAGAGCTGTAGGGGACCATACTCCTGGCCGAGGTGCAGGACAGAAGCAGGCTTCGCCAGCTCCAAGGCTGTGATAATGGCCTCAGCCACTAGGAACGCCTCAGTGGGGAATCTCGTCCAGTATCTCTGTCAGGGATACTTAGCTCCATTTGGGCCGCGGGCTTGAGCTGCATCCTGTAGACTCAGATGAGTTGAAGCAGTCCTAGAAGGACTCGGGCTATCGCCAATGACTGGCTCTCAGAGGACTCCGGTAGACCTGCCTGGAGAACAGGGAGGAGTCGCAGATTCAAGAGTTCTGCGGAGCTGCTCGGCCCCAGCCACCCTCCACCCGCTGAGGACGGTTGGGAGGAGGGTGACCGACAACCTGTGGGGCAGGCCGTGACTCGACCGAGAATTCTTGGGTTGCGCCGCCCACTGCTGGAGGCGGAGGTTCCACCACACCAGGAGTAGTTGGTTTTGGCCGAGTAACCGGCCCTGGTGGGCAACTGACTGGGGCTAGGGTTGCTCGGTCGCTCAGGCGACAGCCACTTGATGGCCGGTGTCGGTTAGGGCCGGACAACAGCAACTGGCCATAAGCCCTCGGCGCGAGCACTTACGCTGAAGCCCTCATCCGAGGGGCGAGGAGAAAGGTGTCGCCTTACCTCGTAGCAGACCGCCGATATCTGCAGGAACGGCTAGACCGAGAAGAGGTCCGAGACAGAGACCGGGGACAGAGGATGGGTATGGAAGCGAGACACCCACTTCATCGCTTGGGTATTTATCTGGGACTGCGCCCAGAAGCAGTATCCTGTCCACCGGGGACCTGAAGGAGGGTTGTCGCTTCTCCAGTCGGTAGCCCATCTAAAGGATCGAGAAAATTCAACTTTGTCGACGGAGTCTTGGCAGGCTGGCCTGACGTGGCACTGTAGCCAGCGCCACAGCCGCAACCCTGACCGGTAGACAGTCGGTTGTCCAGAGAAGGGACCTCCCGGCCCCATTTAACGCTGATGGTGGGTTCTTCGACCTCTTGGGCCGAAGAATGTCCCGATGCCTCTCCTTGTGGAAAGGACTGACAAAGTCTTTGAAACAAAAGCTGAATACGAGGAACTCAGAGAGAGAGAGAGAGAGCGGGATAAAAGCCGCGTCGAGGAGTAGTTGCAGCCTGGGCCGCTTCCCGAGGGGCTATCATCTGCCGAGTTGCTCAGCCGAGCCAGCCGCCGCGACACCGCCTAACGAGCCTCTTTGATTTACCGCGGAACGTTGGGGTGTCCGAGCTTCAATCGGGCAGCGCAATCGCTCAGGACATTGGCCGAGAAAGAGCTGCACAACTTGCAGGCCTGCAGGTCGTGTTTAGGCTCAGTGTAGACTATGTGAGTGGATCTGTCCTGACATTTTCTGCCGGCAAGGGCACCCCTAAAGCTGAATAGATGTCACAGCCGCGAGGAAGATGAAGACTGAAGTGAAAACTTCAAACTAGTTTCGATGAACCAAGAGTTGTATCCAGTCTAAACGCAGAGCTATGAGGGAACCTATTTCCAAGCGTCAGGAAGATTGGTGCCATGGGCGGAGCCGAGTTTTACCACCGGTGGGTGAGGAGCCAGCTTGAAGACCTTCCAGCAAGATTTAAAGGGCATGAACCCGCTAATAAGTGTGGATTGAACATCCATGTCCTAGAAATATAATTTTTTGATTGCAGATGTCGATAGAATATCGATGTTAATTCATGAACAAGTCTGAAAGAAGATGTAACAATGGTACATATAAGTAACCATAAACAAGATGACAGACTGAAACGACATACTGACAGAACTCTTCACTGTGGCTGGAATAATACAATCCGAGAACCTTACAGACTTTATAGTTTTTAATTAATAATTACTGAAACTAATTTTATAATTAAATTTATATTCAGAACCCTGCCTCAAAAGAGAAAGCACCATATCTTCACACAGTTCCTGAATTCATTTTGAATCAGTTAGGTGAGAACAGTGACCTGGGTATTCCTTCCACAAAGACCACCTCTGTGATACAGGCGACTATGACTGCATAAAGCCTAGTGTAACCTTCAGAAGCTTCATTTGTTCTAGGGTCTTCTTGTTTCAGGAACAAACACATGAGATACACTAGGCATAAACTGAAAAGCCAAACGTTCATAGGGCTGAGGAGATCCTAATGACAAAAGATGAAAAAAGTGGTTTGAAAGCAATGAATAAGCCCAAATGACAACGGCTGTCATTTGCCATTTTATTGGACCAATAATTTTTTTTATATTTGTATGTTAATACGCACAGCAAACATTTGTTACAAGAATGGCATTTCAGAGGTGTGTCATGGTTGGGTCAATGCAGCCTGCCGCAGTGGTCAGAGTCACAGGCCAATGTTCAGCGCGATGACTGTGGCACTGTTCAGCCAGTGCAGAACGCCTGTAGTTGAAAGGGCCCCGTCGCCCCACAGAGCAGCTCGACAAGCTTATCGCATCACAATTACCTAAAGCAGCTGAGTCTGCCATCATCAGCCTAGCTGATCCTGCCCAAGACCCATCATGAGTCGGCATCGCAATGTAATCACACACCCCGGGTAGTATTCTCCACCACTTCATGTGCAGTCAGGTGTGCTCATCCTGTTCCACCACCGCGACACGAATTTGCAGATTATTAGATAGCGACGCAACAACCGCCAACTGGTGCTGTGTCATTCGGAGAACTTATGCTTTTGAGGCTTGCCTCAATTTCTTAGTTTCTAAATTAACTAACCCAAGTCAGAGCTGGTTCGGGAGGGGGCAAACACCGGAGGCAACAGTGCCGAACCCAGCGGACTATCACCATCCCAAAAATATTGCTGTGATGGTATCGGCGTGATTCTGTCACAGTTGTAACGTTGCCCATCCCAATCCCAGTACCCATCTGTAATGTAATCAACTCCACCCACTTCATGTGTGTGGACCTAAGTTTGACCCCAATGTTGCCGCGTTTGTGACGGTGTTACTGTCTCCAGTATCACCTACACGAGTAACAAAAAATGTTCCCTCGTGAAGACTTTTTTTTTTTTTTTAATTAGTAACTAACCTGAAAAGCAGGAAACCATCCATTCTTGTCTATTGCTTGCCTAGAGTATCTTGTAGGTGAAATTATCAACCTGGCTCAAAAGTGACTTCAGTCACTCTGTGAAACCACATTTGTCCAGATTTGAAAACACCTACCGTTAACGTATGGGTTTAAAAAGACTATGTTAAAATCTGAGTCAAAATCTTGAATCAAATAGAAGGTACACTTGAAAATTTTCACCACAGCTTGGTAATTTTCAATATGCATTATAATGATATGTACCACATGCATGGTGTCCTAAATGTGGTCTCTTTCACTCAAACAGGGCATTGACAAACGCTTGTTAATATTCAACAGCCTACACAGGCCTCTTCAGATTAAAAAAAACAATAATGCTGTTATTTATTAATACAGACTTAGCTGTAAAAGACACCCTGAGCCAAAGCTAATTTCAGGTGTGACTGGGGGACCACAGGAAGGTTAAGAGATTCTACCAGGGTCGTAGAGAGTATGAATAGATGGTTATGATTCAAACCCAGGTCTGCAGGGTTTGTGCTCATAACTCAGTCTCTAATCATATCGTTGACTGCCTTTACAAAAAGCAAACAAACTGTTTTAAAAATCATCATCTGACGAATAGTCTGTAGACCTGAAAGCTTGTGTACTAAATGATACGGGTCTGATAAAATATCTCAAATCACCTAACAGTTTGTATTATGACCAAATATGTTACAAACATTTCAGTCCTCAGTTGAGACCTTCATAGTCTTCATTATGCAGTCAGCCACTTTATATTACCATCAACAGATTGATAAGTACAAAACAGCACAGTTCCTTTTGTAGTAATATTATTTATTGTCTCAGATTGAACTTTTAGTCAGAAACTTACAGAGGTTTCACGTTAAGGTAAAAAGAAAAAAAAAAGAGCAAAGACATGACAACACAGCAGTACAGAATATGGGAAGAAAAACATAACACATACCCAAGATAGAAGATACTGATTCTAACAATACGGCAGAACAATTACACGCTGGCAATTTCATTTGTATTTTTTTTTTTTTTTTATAAAACACATTTGTGCAGACTGAGGCAGAAGCATTTGAAAGCAATCAATTGATACTGATCTTGTCAGAAACATCAGACAAAGACAGTTACAGTTGTATTAGTACATTTGTGCAGGATGAGGCATAACCATTAAAGAGCATTCAACTGATGTAGAACTTGTCAGGTAATCCAGAGTGGAGAGGTGGGCTAGGTGGGACAGTCACACCTACTGAACATCACAAGGTGTTCCTTGAGCATCTGCTTAAAGGTGCCCAGAGTAGGGGTATCAGGGACATCGGGGGGGAATGGCATTAAGCAGACTGGGAGCCCGGTATTTGAAAGACCATTGGGCCTGGGAGGTGCGCCAAAAAGGAGTCTGGTAGGAGACTCTGGTGCCACTCCTGGTACCATGGGCTTTAGTGACCGGGTTGAGAAGAAGCTGGCAGGAGGGTGCGATGAGTCCCATGTTGATTTTTTAGTGACTAAACCGGTGTGGCAGGAGAGCCTACCCTTGAAGGTGGCAGCATATACTTTCCTCCCAGAATAGCCCAGCTTTTTGGACTCCTTATCTGGGGGCTTGTCCACATCCCTTGTGTCACCTAAGCAACTGAAAACAGAATCGGCCACCAACCCCTTGGCAGAGGGGTGCTCTGAGAAGCCGGAGAGGGAGCCGGTAGGGACCGCATACTTGCGGGTCATCCTGGCTGAAGGCGGAGGGCAGGAGGTCGGGCGCTGCAAGAACTCTAGACCCGGACCCACAATGGCCGTGGCCACAGGGAAGGCCTGCATGGGGTAATCCCCTTTGCCCAGAATCTCCGTAAGGGGATATCTGGCCCATTTTTGCATGGGTTCGAGCAGCATCCCGGTGGATTCTGAGATGAGTCAAAGAATACCCAGGAACTAGGTGGGGCTCTTTTCCACAGACAGCCCTCCTCCCTGAGATTCCAGGTCGACTGATCAGGAATGCAACGAGGAGTCCTAGGACTCCTAAGAGTCCACATACAGCTGTTGACTGCCTGAGCCACTCTCCACATGCCAAGGATGATCGGGGGCCAGAGTGACCAACAACCGATGGGGCAAACCTTGAGCAGACTGAGAATCCTTGGTTGGTGCCCCAATCTTGGCGGTGGTTCCACCACAATGGATGGAGCAGCCAGTTTTGGCTGAGCAGTTGGTGCTCAAACTGGATCCTCGACCGAGGAACCGGGGGCGGGAGACTGCTTTGGCCATTCAGGTGACAGCCACTTATGCCAGCTTGCTGCCAGCCAAACGAAGTTCCTGCCACAAGGTCCTCATAGCGCCGACGTAACTTGCACCAGAGCCTCTCCTCGGCCGAGAAGGACGAGCGGCAGCGCCGCTTTCCACGGTGTTGGGACTAGGACCACCGATGTCGGTGGGACCTGCCCGAAGCGGAGAAAGAGCTCTCGAGGTTTACCATGTTGCCCTAGCAACCACTCGAGGTGATTACAGCGTGGTTATCACCCGATCCACAGCCATTATCCTCTATATAATGTATAGTACTGTGGAAATATATGTGCTAGAGTTCTTTGGTTTTCAAAATGAAACTGACTCATGCAGTTTCTTGAGGTTCTAGAATCCTGTTCTACCACAATAGGGTAGAATCACATTCCATGACCTTTGGAACGGTGGTAGAACAGCATTTTGAAAGGGATGGAATTCTATACAGAACAACACTACTATACACTACTTACTTATGATACTTTATTCTGTTGACTGGTAACAAATGAGTAATTGATCAGCAAATGAACAAGAGTATTCAGTATACTATTCAGTTTTGTTAAAATGTGCTGTCTATCGGTAGAGTTGGGTGCATAAGAAGAAAAATAAATTCTGGTCTTTTTTCGAGTAATATTTTTTCACATCATTTATGATGAGCACAACAAAGTAACAGACTTTAAAACGTTCTGGAACGCATTAGTTTCGATATTTTTAATTCTTAGGTACCCTTATCCAGGAAGCAATGCCTTACAAAACAGCAACACACACAGGAGATTAAATAAGTGCTTTAAAACAGTGCCACTGTAAACAGTGCCACCACATAAAGAACACTGATGTCCAAGCATCTTAAAAAAAAAAAAAAAAAAATCCAATAGAGTTAGTTCAGTAGTTAGACAGGCAGAGATGTTGCTATTTCGAGAAGATGATCTAATGGTTTGGGAATAACATCAGTTTTGAAAAACAAAGTTGTTCATGTGTATAAATTACAGTTGATTTCAATTGTTTTTTTTCTTTTTCCATCTAAAATCAGTAAAGACCCCCCCTTTCCCCCAAATGAAGGCTGTATGTGATGATCAGAGACTGCAACAAACCATTACAAGTTGAGCCTTTCTTTGAGGTTCATGATACTGTGCTGTAGTAAGGGTGAACTGAACTACAGCATCTTACTGTTGCATAAAGCAGAAAAGGTTCAACAAATCCACCATGAACTAGAGACCCACCGACAAAATACACAAGCACACTTTTCACTAGAGGCCTTCCAGACAAATAATAAAAGTTAACATGAACTGACATGTCTCTGAGAAATAAGAGACATTCTTGCTATGCCTCCTCACACTTCTCTCATGATTTCTGTTAAAGAGAACCCCTTTCTGGTGAAATTCAGAACTCTCAAAAACAGAAATTAAGCCCCCTTACCTTCATTGAAGTTCCTCTGCGACTATAATTTGCCACAAGGAAGGGATTATAATTTGCCCAAGGGGCCTCCTGCTCAGGCCCTTCCACTTCCCAGTTGTTGGCCACACCTCTGTGCGCCAACATTTTGTGACTTCTGAATATGGAGAGCTCAGAGGTGAGATCCATGCAAGTTTATGGACCAGCTTTTCAGATACATTTTGTATGTTCTTTAACCTGAGCGTTGAAGAAATGAAAGCCAGCACTTAGCAAACAAGACCCTTGACCCCTTCTTAGCTAAGCGTGGCTTTGATCTTTTCCAATGCTCAAGTTAGAGAGCATAAAAATGCATCAGACAAGCCACTCCGTAGACTTGTATGGAGCATGCCCCCGGCCCTCCCGACTCAGCCGTCACAAAACGGAGCGCAGGGACACGGCCAGCAAACGGAAGTGGATGGGATCCAGCAGCGAGCCCTCAGGGGCAAATTACGATCTCTTTCCTACCTTAGATACAACTTTTAAAAAAGTGTATTTTAGTCACACAGAAGGATTATGAAGGTAAGGGAGCTTCCTGTTTGTTTTAAGAAGTGTGAGGAATGGTTCTCTTTAAGAGAAGGTCTTTGTATTTCTGAGGCTCAATAAACAAATGCAAGATAGTTTCTTACATAGGTATTAAGTGTGGGTAACAGATGAGGTTTTATTTGTTTGAGTACAATCGGAATTACAAACCTTTGAGTCGAATGCCAGAGCAGCGTCTCTGAAGCTGGAAGAGGCTAGGGATAGCCAGTTGACACTGAAGTCACCCATTAGGATGATTTCACTAGTATTAGGTAGGTGGGAGATAACCTGGAGGATGGAATCAAACGCGAGTTTTTGGTTCCTGGGGGGGGGGGGATGTGAGCTGCAATGATATGGAGAGTTTTGGTATCCAGCACGAGTCTGACTGTTAGAGTCTGGGCTCCAAATTTAGGTGCAGGGGTATGTACTAGAATGGCATTGAGTGAGGATTTAACAAAGATTGCACAGCCACCGCCTCTTTTGCCAGTCCTATCTGCCCGGAAGATGGCATAATTATAGAGGGAGACAGCATCATTGGGAATTTTTTTTCCGTGAGCCAGGTCTCAGTGAGGGCAATAATGTCAGGTGCATGCTGGGAGATCCAGCCTTGGAGAGAGGTGTGTTTGTTTAGGTAGGCTGCAGATATTTACGGTGGCTAACAGCAAACTCCCGTGCATTTTTTTTTGCAGAGGCCTTAGTGCAGGGTGGGCCTGGGTTGGGGTGGATGTTGCCAGATAATAAAAGAAGGAAAGTGATCTGCAGGAGGGACAACCTACAGAGTTTGGATGAGCGACGCTGAGACTGGTAGGGTGTAGGGCTTTTTGCGTTGGAGGTGGGAACTGGGAGGCTAGGGAGGGTGCTGAAAAGAAAGGAAAGGGACATGTGGGGAACGGTAGAGGGGCTTGTGTAGGTGGTGGGGGGTTGTGGTCTGAAGAGCAGGACAGCTGAATTATAATGCTTTCCAAGAATGAGTCGAGGGTAGAGTGAGATCGTATGTGGGTATAGGCAGTCAGGGACAATTTAGCAAGGGGGACTGGTGTTGAGGGAACTGGATCAGCAGCATTCATAAGAAGCTGGAGGAAAAGTGTTACAGTTACGGTGGATAGGTATTGGTGCCTCGGGGGAGAAGATGAAGAGCAAGGTGAAAGAACCTGGAAATCAGGAGGGTTACAAATAGAAGGGATTCCATTGAAAATATAGAAAGAGAGAGGCTTGATGACAGTGGCCACTAGTGTTCGTTTAGTAAAACCTGCAGCTGGAAAAGTGGGCTGATAGGTCACCTGACATAAACTAGCTATAAATTGACTGCTGAGCAAGGGTGGTGAGTGGGGGCGGTGGGGGCCGACGCATAGCGTTGGTGGGTCTAAGCTTCTGAGCACCTTTTTAGTGCTGTCTCTGGCACCGGGCCGCGGGATGCAGTAGGGAGCCAGGCCGTGCAGAGAAAAAGGCACCAGATGCTCAACGTCCTGACTGCTGCCTGCTGAGAGGGAGAATTTACCTCGGAGAGCTTCACCTGGGCTGCTGCGGGCGCAGGGAGGGCTTCAGAGCTAGCCTTCACGACGCCCAGTCTCCCCGGGGTGGAATCTGGGAGAGCTTCACTGTGCTGCTGCGGCACAGGAGGGCTTCAGAGCTAGCCTCACAACCTCGGGTGGAATCTGTAGATATATATATAGAATGGAATGGAATGTATATATGTCTTACCACAAACCAGGATGCCTCATTGCTGTCTAATCTGAGATCAGGATTATTAATTCTCTTCAAATCTGGAATAGCAGGCGAACTATAACCTAACACGTATTCAAAGCTGAGAGGACCCAAGACAGCAGCAAAGGTAGCCAGGTACAGCTTCCCATTCTGGACTTTACTAAAAAAAAACAAAACAAAAAAAAAAAAAACATAGAAATGTTAATATTTCCATACAGGCACTGAATTATCCGATTTTAATGTCTCAAAATATTGCTAAGTGCTCATGCACACTTTAGTTCTGTGGTGTCCTTGATGTAACAACTTTAAGGAAGGGTAAACCATTTCACTAATTAAGTTGTTGTCTGAGGCACAGCCAGAATTACAAAATGTGCTCTACACCATTTTTAGTGGGTATATCAATCTGCAGAGCCATGAAGCAAATCAGTTCAAGAAAGGATCTTATAGGCTGGCTCGTTGGCACTGCAGTAGCAGTACCACATGTGATGCTGGCAACCTAGGTACAGGAACGAGCCTGGGTCAGAGGGCCAGATGAAAAGGTGAACAGAGTGTCCACCTCGGCGGGGGGGGGGATGCCAGGAGCCCTTCTACACATCCATTAAGGGGAAGAAAACCAAAAAAGGAGCACCAGCTGCAAAAGGACATCCACCCCTCGCCACAGGCCCCACACCACCTACTGTGGCACTTTCCCTCAAGCACCTACCCAGTCTAGATAAGAAGGTAGAGGGGCCCTCCAGGCGACCCTGTTCCTGAAGGGTAAGCCAGGAGTGTAAGAGCGAGCGAGAAGACAAGTCCCAGAAAAGGTGGAAGATGGGGTTAGACCCACACGAAAAGATCTTATCAAAATTAACAGAGCAATAACCCATGACAGGGCATGCATTTCTTGGGAATTAATGCATGCCCTGTGTAGACTGTAAGGACAAGTGTCCTTCATCCTCCCAGAAAGTACATTAATTCTTAAAACATATGCTCTGTAGTGCTTTACTGTGCTTATAAAATAGGCAAATGGTAATTTTAAAAACCGTACAGAAATGGTCACATACCAGTAAACAAACACACACACACACACACACACACACACACACACACACTCCCCCAAGCCTCTTCTGTTTGGGAGCACCAATGCTCTGAAAATGAACACCCTGCTAAAATTCATCACCCCGCCTAGAGACCCTATCGGGCAAGTCAAAGTCTTTAGGTACCTGGGTATGCACTTTGACTGTACCTTGTTCTTTTCCCCACAAGTAGTCCTTAATTAAGACCATCTACCAGCAACTGGGACTCCTCCTCTACAGCAACCGGTATAACTTTACTGAGGCTGGACATCTAGATCTCATTCATAGATAGATATATGTGTGTATATGTGTATATACACACACACACACACACACACACACACACACACACACACACACACAGTGAGTGGTAAATGAGTGCGATATAACAGCGCATCATCCACTGCAGTGTGATATTTTTACCCTCTGCTCTACTGTGATGGTATCAGCCATTTACACACACACAGATCACAAAAGGTCACCGATATCACCCTAGGCAGCTTTCCCCTCAGCATGCAAGAAACACCTGAGCTATTACCATAGACACAAATGTAGAACTACCCGAGAGGTCTCACTGCTGCCTACAGCCAACCCAGTGAGCATTACAAAACACACCTATTCCCCCCCACCCCAACTTCTAGCTTATTACTGTGATGCTCTCTACTTGATGCAGCCAGAATTCCAAACAGCATAGCTTCACAGAAGTCTAAACTACTGCCTGCAGCTAACAACTACTACTGAAACACACTCAGGCTCGGTCCACACTGCACCTAACAGGGCTTAAAATGGTTCCAAACCGTTACAGACTGCAAACGTAACAGTGCGTCCACACTACCAGGGAACAGGTGTGAAAACGGTCAGGAACGGCACAGCCTGTCCACATTGAGATGTGAACAGTGTGTGCACCCAACCCCTGTAACTTGGAGTGCATCCCATGGTGCACCTGGGGGAGACAGCAGTGAGGACAGAAACCCACTTGAATGAATACCTGGCTGTCAGTCTACACAGAGCACAGTGAGTGCAGCACAACATGCACTGGTATCCCACAGCGATGTGTGCCCATGTGCACCTATGGGGGACCAAGAGTGGACAGCAGGTGAAGGCGTGGAACTGGAAGGAGGGGAGGCCCCTACACATGGCATGAAGGCATGCAGTGATGCACCAACACATGCCGAGTACAGGGAACCCGCTGTGTCCCACAGACATGCATGCGGTGCACCACCAGGAAATGGCAAACCAAGACCCACTGTCACTGGAAGCAAGCTGTGTGCACCAGCATACACTGTGCAGCCAGGCCACACATCCAGGACCCCCACACCAGCAACCCATGGAATCGGAAGGCCCACTGTGCCCCACAAAGCAGTGTGCCCAAGCAAACCAGCAACACAGTATGGTGACACATGACAGCCTTTTAATCCAATGCCGCCATGACTTCTGGTGGCAGAAACACAAGCAATCAATTGCAGCGCAGCATGGCCATGCAGTGGACCATGTGTATTGCTACGTAACACCACATATCCTCAAATCAAAAATGAAAGTTTCATGTGAACTAACAATGGAATACACAATACCGGGCCACCATATTGGCGGAACCATACACCAACCTTACAAAGGAACCTACGTGTGGGTCACTAATGTCAACTGAAACACTGAATCTCAAAACTATGCACAAGTGGTGCCCTAACCCAGGCACCTGTGTGGCCATACTGCATCGGAACCCCTGACACAGCATGTTACAGAGACGCCACGCAACAGTACGTGCGACCCACGAATTGCACTGTTCAACTGAGTGCCAAAACCGGCACATACCTCTGTGCCAACATGAACCAGGCACTGTTGTCACTAGGCGGACCCCAGCGGCGGCATCAAGGTAAGGGGGAGAGATACTAAACATGGATTCCTGTGTGGCAACAGACAGGACACACCTTTCAGCCAACCCCAGCATGCTGCATAGGTTATCAAAGGGCCGTCCACCAGAACTCCTTACTGTACAGGTCCTGTGTGAAGCTGGGCATGCCTGCTGTGGGATCTGAGGGGGTAGCACTGTGCTGAGCACCAGCACCATGCATCGGGGGTTGGGGTGCTGTGTGCATGCCAGCGGTGGCTGGCGTGACACCTGTGGGGTACAGCTGTGCCATGCTGGCACCAGCTGGTGTTGCCTTGGATGTGGGCAGCTGGGTGGTGGAGGCAGTGACACTACCCCTGTATACCGCACCCTGTGGGGGGGGGGGTCACGCCTGCAGGGCACTGGCACAGCTGGGGGATGCATCCTGGTGGAGGCCACTTGTGCCATGCAGCCTGTGTGTCCACCAGCGGTGGACGAGTGGGCGATGGCAGGGTCTGCCATCACACTGTGGTATGCAGTTACCACTGGCATGGTGGCATACCCACAGGGGAACAGGCCACAGGGGGATGTGACTGCGGTGGTATGTGCCATGGGGATGGCACCCGGCAACTGCGGTGGGGCTGCAGGTGGTGGCTGCTGGCATTGCATGGCCAGTAACTGGACCATCTATGTGAAGAACCACTCTGTCTCCTGTCTCTGTAAGCACTCTTCCAATGCCCTCTCCTCCCGTGCCCGCTACCTCTCCATGTCCATCAGCTCCCTGTGGTGCTCTTGCATCATCCTACGCGTAGGTTCCATCACCACCCCAAGGACCTCTGCCATCCGTGCTGTCTTAGACTTCCTCTTCCCGAGGTTCACCAGGGGTGCCTGGTCACCCTGCCGCTTTACATGGTGGCCTTCCCCCACAGTGGAGCCGTCACTGGATGTTCCTGCCATCACGTCCTGCAGGACAAAGGACACTTGGGAGACCACCACTGCGTCAGTGTCCACCAATGTCCCCTCACCAGGGTCTTGCCCTGGAATGGCAGAACACACCTGTCACCATTACACACAGGTGCGTACCCCAACCCTACCCCACCCACCGCCTATCACAGCCCCTTGCTCATGTCCCCCACTCACCTGTGTGCCTATGCACACCTCAGGTGCCACATGCAACCACACTTGAGTGAACCAGTGCCACCACCCATGCCATGCCCATCACCTTGTGCTCCGTGCCCAAGATACACCCCCACCAGCATGCAATAACCTAGCATACACATTGCACAATGTACTCACCTGTGTCGGGGCACTCCTGCTGCACACCATCAATGCCTTCATTCCCTGGTGCTGGCATGCATCCCTGGTGGTGTCCCCGTCATCCTCAGTGTTCAGTTCAGGGCTGTCCACCTGTGAGCTCTCGAGGATGAACGCTGGTTTGGTGGTAGGCGTTCTCCAGTATGGTATCCAATGTGTCATAGAAGGGCACACCACACGCACACTCACGAGTGTCTGTTGCTGTCCCTGGTTTTATGGTACCGCACCTTCAGTTGCTTAATCTTATCATGGCACTGCTTTGCCGTCCGCTCCACCCCATTCGCATACAGGTATTCCGAGACATTCTGGTACACCTTTGTGTTGTGCCTTGCACTGGCTAGCTCTGCCTGCACCTTCTCCTGTGTCCAGAACTCCACCAGGAGTTTTGTGGCCTCATCCGACCAGATGGCACCGTGATCTGACATGGTCCTGCAGGTGAGCAGTGTGGCGTGTGGCTGTGGTATGTTTGGCACAGTCCTTTCTAACCTCCACCAGTCACAGGCAGTTCTTGGGGGCTGGGGTTGCTCTGCAGTGGTGCTGTTGTGGTATGCTCTGGCACTGCTGTCCTCTTGTGGCTGGCCTTGGGTTTTGGCAGTTGTTGGGGACCCTTCACACCTGTGCCACACAGTGCTGGCATCTACTGATGGCTCCCTATTGCTTGTGCCCACTGTTTGCCCTAGGCACCGGTGCTCTTTCCCCCCTCACAGTCCTTGGCTAGCTGCGGCAGGCAGCACCCCCTATTGCCGCACTATGCCTCCTGGCTGCACCTCTCTCAGGTGTATGCACCCGGCTGCTCTGGGCTCCCTGCCTCAGACCTTGTGCAGGCGCTGCCCTGCACCGTTTCCACCTCGCTGCACTGGTTACTGTACTCCCGTGCCTCTCTGCCTTCCCAGTGCTTCCTTCTTCTGCCTCCCGGGTGCCCCTCTGAGGTGCACTGCCTGCTGGTCTAGCAGAGGACTGGGAGCTAAACGGTGGTGCGTCTAGACGGCAGGCTGTAACGTTACAGCCTTGGAACCGTTTCTGTAACCGTTGTAGAAACCACCTGACAGGTTTCTACATCGGTTCTGAAAACGCTTGCTGTAACATTACCGGTGTAAACGCGGTTTACACCCTCTGTAACGTTGCAGAAGGGTTTTCGGGCTGCAGTGTGGACAGGGCCTCACTTGTTCCTCAAACTCTGATTCTCACCCATTACAATTACTGTGATAATTTCAACTTCACTACAGCCAGAATCCTAAACAGCACAATTTCACAGAACACTCTGCACGTAGCTAACTTAATTACCATGGAAAACAGTATCAGCTGTTCAGACACTCTGCCTCTCAGCTCATTACAATTACAGTGATGCTGTTAGCTTCACTGCAGCCAGACTGCTAAACAATACAGCTTCACAAAAGTATGTTCCTCACTCCTACCTAACACTAACTCATTTAGCATTGCAAAACACACGTGTCTCAGAGTTTAAAACACTGCCAGCCCATTCAGAAAAGCTCACATTCAGAATGAGCGAACACATAAACAAGAACAGAACACAAGACAGCATAACAAAACTTCTGAAACTCTTGGGCATATTGTATACATCGAATACATGATGGGCAGATAGTGTGCTATGCTAAATATTGTCAGTCCTGCATCACGAGCTTGGATATCTCACTCTGCAGAAGTGACAATATTTATGTGTAGATCTCTCTCTCCGTGTGTGTATATTTTATATATATACACACATACACACATACACACATACACATACACTGGTCTTCAACCTCTTTGCATCTGTTCTTAATTATGGAATGGTAATCTATTCAGCCACCAACAGCTCCATCCTTAAAAGAATCTGCATTGTTTTCAGTCATGCCTGCAGATGTGCTCTCAACCTAAAACCAAAAACACCCACCACTGTGACCTCTATATATCTCAACCAACTGGGGCCCCCTCCACCTCCATTCAACCCTTAATATAGCTCCTCTCTTGTGCAAAATAGCCCTGCTTGGCCAAATGCCCCCCTGGTGTTAGCAGCCACCTCTCACAGATCAACTGCTATGGCACTCAGTCTCAAACTGCTCCTGCCCCTCAGGAAAATGGCAGCCAGCCAGCAGTCCTTTGTGTACAGAGCAGTCAAAGCCTTGAACTTGCTGCCCTCTACAGTGACTACCCCACCACCTTCTCAGACTTCAAGATCTGTGCCTATATCCACTTTCTGAAAAACCTCCACTGTAGCTGTGCGTAGAATGTCTAGGTCACTGCTACAACCATGCAATTATTCTACAACAGTAATCTTGCTGCTTCCTTTGCCACTGTAACCCCTCCCCACACTCATAAGATGTTCCCTGCAGCTGTTGCTGTACTGTATCATGTTACTATTTCCCTCACACCGGCTCTGCAACCTGTGAAAATTGTGATGCTTGTTGTAGTCATCCTGTTCTCTTCTTTCTCCCGTAACCTACCAGACTTGGGCACCTTTAAAATAAAGGCACTTGTGCTCAAAGGTCTTCCGTACAAGTACATAAAATGAAGACTTCTTGTGATATGAGTAAACTATTACTAGGCAGAACATTTTCTTTAGGTTACAGCTGTGCATTTCTTGGGAATTAAATTGCAGTCGGTGATGTGCTTTAACCAATAAAATCTCTAGGTTCCTAGGTCTTTTCAAACCAATTTCATAAACCAGTATAACTGATGTGATCTTTTTTGGTCCCCTGATCTAATCCATGAGGCCATGCGGGATATTCCCCAGGTCACAAAACTTCACTGTAAACTCTGTAAGCACCAGTTTTCTTTATCAGTCCTTCAGAAAGAAGTTACAAGTAAACCAAATTGAGTCTACCTCTATTTCCACAAGTGTTCACAATGCAGAAATAGTGACCATTCAGACTTGCATCTGGAATGTGCCTGAGAATACTGTTCCCAAACATCCTTCCATATCCCAGTCCATAACTACCTTTGCCCAGCTCTTCTGAAAAGGAATGGGATCCACTATAGCAGGGCACAGCCCTGTATCGCAAGAGATCCAAATTCAAATCACACCAGACTCTTGCTTACTGTGTGACCCTGAGCGAGTCAATCTCCTAGTGCTTCAGTCTACCCAAATATAAAACTAAGTTCTCAAACAGAACCCAACTGAATCTCAGCTGGGCTACTGAGGTAAATAAATTGTAAATAACTTCCCCTTCCTCATAATGATGCTCCTAGGACACTGCATATTCCTTCCTAGCCCAAGTGATTAACAGGGTTCTAATATATTGTACTAATTGTACATAGCAACATATTGTGTTGATTGGGGTTCATCCCGTCAACCACTAAACCACCAGAGGCGCATCTGCTTCTGAAATGGGCAGTGGGACTGGGTTGGGGGGCCAACTAGACTACCAGTGATACAGTCAGTTGCTTCAGAAGCAGGCACTGGGATCGGACGAGGATGGGGGTACCACTGGACAACAGGAATGTTCTGTACATGCAAAACTGTCACGGGGATCAGGCAAGGGTGGAGAGTACCATTGGACACCAGGGAATATTCTGTATATGCAAAATGGATTGAGTGGGAGAAGGAACTTTATTTAAGACATGGCACTAGTGCTGCCGGGGAGAGAGAAAGAGAGGGTGCCCACTACTGTACATGTTGTTAAAACAGGGTTTTGCAAGCATTAAATAGCATGCTAAAGCACCTCTTTAGCACTTCCAAAATCCCTTCAAAACACCACTGCTGTCTGTATGCAAAAGGTGTTCTTTTGCATGGATGCAGTGGTGTTTAGTGTGACTGCGCTGAACTCTGTCTCTTACTGTCACAGCAACACTATACCGACTTAGCGCAGGGCTAACCCGGTTATTGTTGCACTAAGCATTTGAAAATGGGGCCCTGTGTTACTTTAACGATGGAAGTGTGCCTTTATGGGATCAGTACTTGACACGGTCAACTCTTGGCATATTATTTCTAGTTGAAAACCCATGTTTTATGATCGATTACCTTCTCAAAACTTCATTGATCCTGACTTTTTGTCGTTTTCTTCTTAGTAGAACTGAAATGCATGCTAATAGTGCAATTATACCCAGCCTTGTTTTGTTTGATCTACTCTTATTGCATACTTCCTGAACATTAGGAACACCCCTAAACAGTTCTGCCACACATGATGCAGTAGTCTAATCTCCTCCCACTGCATCATACGTGGCTGAACTGTGTTGGTGGTGTTCCCAAGTCCAGAAAAGATGCAGTATGATGGGCAGCCTGTTTTTCACTTTTTTAAAGAAAAACAGAACCAAAAAACAGCTACATCAGCAATCCGCTAAAAAAAAAAAATGCAAGCAATCATACTTTTTTTTTTTTAAAACTAAAAATACTGAGGTCTAAAGGGTTGAAAGTGTTACTTTAAGAGTTAAGGACTGAGGTGGGTCCTTTGAAAAAGGGTTCTCTAGCAAAATCTATCAGGCACACCATTAAGAGTGTCACTGTGTATCTACTGCAAAACGCAGCATACATTTTTCACAAACTATGCATTTATAAATGTGTTTAAAGCACCTTACAGCTTCGCTACTACCTGTTCCTATGAGGGGGATGAGTGTTCTGTTTTTCTTCTTTACTAATTTAAAAGTACTATATGTGGTTAACATCTGTCGTGTATGGATTTCCATCCTAACTAAAAAGTTGTTGCACTACAGTTCAAAGGACATGGAATCCTGTTGCACCTTCATGTGGTACAATAGCTTTTTAATCAGACAGAGAATAACTAATCCCACTCGATGAAGAACAGGCTGGTAGCTTCACACCAAGTGAGTGTGATGACACCATGGGCACAAGATCAAAGCTAGGATGCCCTTACGATGTCACCACACTCACGAGTTGTGAAGCTACCAGCCTGTTCTTCATCGAGTGGGGTTAGTTATTCTCTGTCTGATTAAAAAGCTATTGTACCACATGAAGTTTTTATTTTCCCCAATTATTTTATTATAATATTTAGAGCAGAGTCCAGCACAGTGGCTCGAAGGACTAAAGTGCTTGTTCGTTACCTGCTGCCATGCTGACAACCTGGATTCAGGAATGACCTCAGGTTGCTGGGGACTAGCTGGGGAGAAATCGAGTGTCCAAGAGACAGCCTTCCTCTCCCAGTGAGGGGTGGCCTAGCCATCTTAGCTTTGACTGTCACCAGATGGAGGCCCAGGGGTAGTGCAGGTTCTGAAAGGCTTCTAAGGGTGGGATCTGCAGTTCAGCAGTACATGCGTGCCTTCATGCACATACATGCTGTTGTAGCTGGGGGATGAGGAAACAATGGAAAATTGAGTCAGGTGGGCTTACTGAAGCCCACCCACTCTTCCTTCACCCGCACCACCATTCAGTCCCGAAAGTCCCCCCTCCCCACATGATCTGCTGCCCTAATCAGCAGACACTCCAAGTCATGTATCTGGATGGCTGGAGAGACAGTCTGATTAGGGCAACTGTGTAGAGAAATAATTCACATTCTAAACTATGAATGCTTTCTCAGAATGTTCCAAGCAGTTTGTTGATTTTTGAAATTGCATCTGAAATAGGCTGATCCTATATTATAATGTAAACCCCCTCGATGGAAACACAGTCTTCTTGTGCATGGTTACTCGTGCATTATTCCCTGTGTGCGAATAAATTGTACTTGTACTTGTACATAATAACATATCATGGTGATGAAAGGGATGTAGAGTCCATCTTGTGCACCCTTCCTGCTGCATGGCATATAAGCAATAACCAATGACAGGACATGCGTTTAGGTATTAACGAATGCCCAGAGTGCACTGTAACACAAAAAGCTGAAGATCAAGTGTCCTTCAAACACCTGAGACGTGCATTAATTCTAACAAAACACATGCCTTGTGGGTTATGGCACTTATAAAATGGGTACACAATGAGTGATTAAAAAAAAACAGAAATATGCTGATATTTAGGTAAAATGAAGAGGTCTTGTGATGCAAACAGAACTAGATAGATTCCTGTGGAAACTGAGGTTTACATAGCATGAGAGGGGGGTAGCACTCTGGCTGATAAGCTTAAATGCATCTCTTGGGTCTGAAAAGACCTAGGAATCCTACATACATCATCATTAGTTGGTTAATAAAACACATCACATGACTAATGTATTAATTACTATGGGCCATACACACATACCTCAGGGCATTTGGTCATCCCAGCAGAACCACACAAAGCATGTTCTATTACTTACCACTAGATCCTGTCCACAGTTGCACTTGACTACATAGGGTGTAGGTATGACCAAGATTCTTTGCTCCTGGGATGTACTGCCTTACATTTCCTCATATTAATTCTAAGCTCCCATTTCTTAGCTCACGCTGTTATTAATTTACTGGATTTTGTTACTCTGTTGAGCTCACCAAGACAATTGTTCCTTTATAAGCAAGTCCTAATTTTAAGTGATTGCAAGACAGATCATTCATTCCACCGACCCAGCCACTCTTAAATAAGGTACTGCCTAACTCACTACTTATACACCAATGGCACCGCATAATTTTATTAAATCAGGATCCTGAGAGATTAGGATGAGACCACGGGCTGTGGACCCAATTTGCTACACAAGCAAAACCCTTTCCTTGCCTAGGCTTCTTCACACAATTCATCCCCACTTGGTGGCATACTCTCCTCTCTTCCCCAATGTACGTTATAGTACATGGTAGTACACAATATAATTTTTCATTACCATGTTTATTAATTTCATCCCTCTCGCCACCTACTCCAATACTAGGACTGGGGGAAAAAAAAAGTCTCGAGGGGGGGCGCGCAATGGAATAACGGACAACACTGTAATTCTTCTCCAAAATAAACTTTATTCATATTTCTTTATGGCCCATTCCTCAACATTTCACCTACACCATGTAGGCTTCATCAGGAAGTGCCTCCTAATATCTTTATCAATGGCTTGGCTTCCCTTTGTGCCATAAAAATTCCCTCTGAATGGGGATAGGTTAATCCTGGTTGTTATTTTGATAAACTTCCCTTTATATTTGCCATTTCATTTTCCTGTTTTAACCTTTTTATCCTTCAAGGGCTTCTTTCAAAACAAACCCATACTATTGCAGGGTTTTAAATAATTGATTAGCAGTTTTTTTCTTGGGACTATACTAACTGTACAGAAAGTATTTATATAGATTTTCTAGAAGTGCTGTGATTGTTAAACACAGTGAGGCAAGAGCTATGCATTTTCACAAAGATTTAGCACTTTTATGAGCAAAACGCTAATCAATTTTTAGAGTTAAATAAATCCCTGTATTTGCTTCAGAATGCCACCAATTCTTTTACATGTTCTATTGTAGTTTCTCGGGACATACTATCCAATACTGTGACTGCCATGGCTCCAGCCCGTTCCTGTGGCCAGGGGGTTGTGCGAGTTGCTGCCTTCACAGCCAAAAAAAGTAAAGTTATGCAAGAACTTACCGTAAGAGTAGATCTTCAAGACAGGCTCTTGCAGTAGGTCTTGAGGACTATGTCTACTGGTATCAGGACCACACGGAAACTTTAGCTAGCAGTGTGACGGGGGACTGCCCACCTGACATCACGTGACGGACGTCAGCATGACACTATATGGTGGGTAGTCCCCACGCCCGCCTTCCAGTTCTCCCACCAGAGACATCCAAGGAGATGCGACAGCAGAAAGGATAAAGGAAGCACCTGGAGCTTGAAACGAGCTGATGGAAAAGGAGCAGCCAATAAACTCAGGGGAAAGAGGGAAGGGGAAAAAGGTTACCTACTGCAAGAGTTTCTCTCAAAGATCTATTGTTACGGTAAGTTCTATATAAGAACTGTACTATCTTACTTTGAGAGGCTCTTGCAGTAGGTAATCATTTTGAGAACTGAGACTCAAGCAGTGTGAATCATAAGAAACTGAAACATGGGAGGCAGGAAAGGCTGCAGAAAAAAGCAGGAAGCTCAGGACAGGAGACTCTGAAGCACAGCTAGGCCAAAACCTGCTCTTCACCCAGAGGCAATGTCCAGACTGTAATGTTTGGTGAAACTGTGGCCAGAACTCCAATTAGCAGCCACACAAATATCAGCAGCTGACAAATTCTTGAAACAAGCAGTAGAGGCATCCATGCTTCTAGTGTAATGCCCCTTAACTTCCCCGGGAGAGACTGCCCACATTTCTGGTAACAGAAAACAATACAGTTTGCCAATCACTTAGACATTGCTTGGAAACTGCCACGCCTTCTCTCTGTAGCGTGAAAAACATGACAAGCTGGTCCAACTTTCTAACAGACTTGGCACTATTAGTGTAATAATACCAACTTCTGTGAACATCCAAGGAATGCAGAAGTGCTGCACCCCAAAAAATTAGAATGCTCAGGGTAATAAATTGGTAGTTGAATTTACTGGATTAACAAATTTAGATACCACCTTTGGTAGAAACTGAGGGTTTGTACGCAAAGCCACCCTATCCTTATGAAAATCAACAAGGCTCCTTACACATCAGGGCCTGAAGCTCAGAAACTTCCAAGTGGAAGTGACAGCAACCAAATACAGCGTTCCAAGACAGCGATATCACAAGAACCGGCCGGTTCGAAGGGAGGTAGGGTCAGTGTCTATAAAATAAAATTAAGATCCCATGGTGGCACGAGATTGCGCACTGGGGGTTTCAAGTGGAGGATTCCCTTTCAGAAAGGGATTAGAAACCTCCAACTTGAGACGCAGTTTTGTCTTCCACCAGGGTGTGGTAGAAACATAGAATTTGATGGCAGATAAGGACCACTCTGCCCATTTCCCTACCTAATGGATAAGCTGCAGATCCTAGTTAACCAGCAGCCTACTTCTTTCTATCCCCACCCCCTAGAATTGCCTTATGGCTGTCCCATGCATGCTTGAATTCAACCACTGTTTTTGACTCCACAACCTCCTCTGGAAGGCTGTTCCATGCATCCACAAGCCTCTGTGAAAAAATACTTCCTTACATTACCTCTGAGCCACCCCCATCTTCAAATTGTGCCCCTGTTCTTGCACACCTCTTTTGAAAGATGCTACCCTGTTGGACTTTGTTGATTACCTTGAGGTACTTGAAAGTTTCTATCCCCTCTCCCTCCTTTCCTCGAGGCTATACATATTAAGTTCTTTTAGTCTCTCCATGTCTTCCAGTGCAGACCCTGCACCATTTTAGCTGCCCTCCTCTGGACAGCTTCCATCTTGTCTATGTCCTTGCGGAGATAGAGTCTCCAGAACTGCACACAGTACTCCAGATGGGGTCTCACCAGCTGTCTGTACAGAGGGATAACTTCCTGTTTTCTACTGGTGATGCCTCTCCCTATGTATCCCAGTATCCCCCCCCAGCCCTCCTTACTGCCCTCTCACATTGCTTGCCCAACTTTAAGTCATCTGATATGACTACCCCAGGTCCCTTCCATTTTGTTGTTAGTATCTCACCCCCATTGTGTACTCTTCCCTGGTTTTTGTTTCCAGGTGTATTACCTTGCACTTCTTAGCATTAAATCTAAGCTGCCATACATTTGACCATTCCTCTAACCTTGCCAAGTCCCTTCTCATCCTTTCCACCCCACCTTGTGCATCAACTTTGTTGCAGATCTTTGTGTCATCTGCAAAGAGACATACTTTTCCTTCCAGTCCCTCTGCAATGTCGCTTACAAAGACACTGAAGAGGACCGGTCCTAATACTGAACCCTGCGGCACCCCACTAGTAACCCCCCTTTCTTCAGAGCGGACTCCATTTACTATTACCCTCTGTGTCCTATTCTCCAGCCATTTCTTTACCCATGCTATCATCTTAGGACCCGCTCCCAGGCTGGCTAACTTGAATATTAATCTTTTGTGTGGGACTGAGTCAAATGCCTTGCTAAAGTCTAGGTAGGCCATGTCCACAGCCCGTCCCTGATCTACTCCTTTGGTCACCCAGTCAAAGAAATCTATTAGACTCGTCTGGCATGACCTTTCCACTGTGAATCCATGCTGCCTTGGGTCCTGTGCCCCTCTGGCCTCTAGGTACTTGACAATTCTTTCCTTCAGAAGTGATTCCATCATTTTCCCCATCACTGAGGTTAAACTAACAGGTCTGTAGTTTCCTGCTTCTGCCCTGCTCCCACTTTTGTGAAGGGGAAATCACATCTGCCCTCCTCCAGTCCTCAGGTACCACCCCATCCTCCCATGATTTGTTAAAGAGGGTAGACAGTGGTGTCACTAGTTCTACCCTTAGTTCTTTTAGAATTCTGGGATGAATCCCATCAGGCCCCATTGCTTTGTCCACCTTCAGTTTTAAGAGTTCCTTCAGAACCCTTTCTTCTGTAAATGGGCTGGTATCAACTTCTGTATCCAGAGTGTTTCTATCGTTTGTTTTAGGTACCTCCCCCTCTTAGTTTGTAAATACTGAGCAAAAATATTTGTTTAGTATCTCTGCCTTTTCACAGGTCACCCTCTGCCCGCCCAGTCCCCCTTTATTAAGCCTCACTATCCCTCCCTTAGTCTTCCTTCGCTCCCCGATGTACCTAAAAAAGGTTTTATCCCCCTTCTTAACCGAGTTGGCCATCTCACTAATCCCATCTGTTATGACCTACTGTAAGAGACCGCCTCAAAATAAAATCCTGGGTTGTCAGCGTGCAGAGTGAATGACCCATCACTCGGCACCACAGATCCGACCCAAACAAAATACTGTTGTCATATTTCAAGTCTGTCATTTTAAAGTTTACTTTTATACTAATTTATATTGCAAATAAAAAAACTAGTGTTTATAAATTGTAAAGCCTTTTGAGGTTTTGGAAGTTACATTCACAGGGGCTGTAATTAGTTTCTCAGCCATTAGCCAGCAGTACCATTGACTGCAAAATCCACTGGATCCACAGACATTTTTGTAATCCAACACAAGTCTAAAACATGTAGTTTTGGCAAACAGTGAAGTTTTATTGCTTACTTACCCCCATCGCAACAGAACACTTACAATTCAGATATGAATAAGAAATCACAATATTATCATCACCATAGCACATCATCCTAGTGAACAAAACAGTCTTGCAGCAAAAGCATTGCCACCTCTCCCCCGGCACTATAAAACTGGCCCTCTACAGCAACAAGTCACTACCGCCAAACCACCTGCCTGTGTCACATGTCCCTTCTTAACCCCACTTCTCACACACACACACACACACACACACACACACACACACACACACACACACACACACACACCCAACTGAGCTCCATATGACACCAGCAACAGCCCCCAACCTCAAGATGACTTTTCTTTGTGCAGTCAGTTCCCACTCCCCTTCCCAGTACAATCAGCTGTCCCCATTTATGTGCAGTATAAAATATTTATTACTGGTCCAGCGATAGTAATCTGTGAAAACACACTTAAGACTTTCAGACTCCTCATACCAAGTCATTGTTGTCCTCAGAATGTGTACCTGTGCCTAATGAGCATAAAACTATAAAAAAGTGAACCAAAACAGGGACACAAGTCTGGCTGGGCAAGGAGCAAGTGGGGAAGAGTTCAACATTTTCTGAGGTCCAGTGGCTGTGCGGTGCTTAGAGTGTCACTGGAGCACAGGAGGAGGGGGCAAAGATCACCAATCCGCTTTGTAGGCAGCATTGTTTAATGAAGGCGCTGTCTGGGAAAATAACTCTCCACTCAGTGTCCAGTGGGATCCAATACACTGGATGTCAGTGTGAGTAAATGGGGAGGTGAATGCACCAGCCCATCTGCATAATTCAAGATTTTATATTTCTAATTTAGAATCCACACCTATTTTGTGTGGGTGCTAATTTTGATCTTTGAATTTGATCAGCATTTAATGGCTAACCAATGCAGTCTTTTTAGATCTGGGGTAATATAAGTTGACAAAGTGGAAACTACCTTTCATTTGGGAATGCTTCTTCCTTCCCCACCCAAAAAGCCTTATAGGATGCACTTCAACACTCACAATCTACTCCACAAAATAGATCGAGTTAGGCTCTGGACAATTCAAGACAAACCTGATGTTCACAAACTCTTGGAATCCGGGAATAACAGCACTCTCCGCTACGTTATGCTATCCACACAAACACAGTAAGAGAGGATGGAGTGGCAATCTATGCACATTGCAGTTTCAGCTGTGGGGTTTTACTCAGTGCTGCCTTCCTCAAATCCCATGATGTCATTATCCCTTCCATGTTCCTCTGTGGTATCCACTGCTGTCCTGGTATCATAAATGATGCGAGATTCTCTGAAGTATCCTCACTTCTTCTGGTGAGCTTCTCTTCGGGGGCTGGACTACAAATTGGGTTGAGCCCAACTACAAAGTTTGTACAAAACACCTAGGCTCTTCACCTCCCCTAGCACTTTAATGCCAAGACCTCAAACCAAACCACACCTTCATCGATTGGATCTCCTCTTACACACAGTGTATTGCTGATGCATGTCTACTTCAGGTTATTTTCAGTGACTACTCAATAATCTATAATGTGCACACAGAATCCTCAGACCCAAGGCAGCCCAAAGTCAGCTTTACAAATTCTCTTTGCCACATGAATCACACCACTTTACTACTGGACCTTTACAACATGGTCTAGTCTCCAACTAAACGGTGTAAACTGTGAAATAATGTTGACAAGGCCTAACTTTTTTTTTTTTTTTAATGATAAATTCATCAATACCTGAACCAGACAAGATGGGCTTCATAAATCCTTCCTATATCAAGGATCCTCATCTCCTGGGATTATTGGCCCAGTTTAGAGTTTGTTTCAAAACCTGTGACCCTATCTGGTACTTGTACAAAGCATCTAGCAGTCTGGCAAACAATCTTATACAAGCAGCTAAATAATAATGTCTGTACTAGGTCAACATGATGGCCAAGGTCAACTACGCTGCTGCAGATTTCCAAAAGTATTTGAACAACTCAACCAAATTCGGAAGGTTGTTCATTACTTCTTTGACCTGTTTTACACCAGAAAAGCTGCAACTCTTCTATACCATAACCAGACCATTTTCCTGGTCTTCTACCCTCCCACATGGACACACAGGTGGGCCCTTAACATTCTCACCTGCTAAATATTGCTTTGGGGAGCCAACCGCTTGCCCATGAAGCAATATTTCAGGTAGGTGTTTATGGGACCCACTAACTGTGTGTGTCCATGAACGGGAGGGGCGGTGGTATCCAAGATACCTCCCAAGTTTGATGCCATTCTGCAGGACAGTGCAAAAGCTATGGCTAGTAATCTGGTGTACAGAAATAATTTCTAAATCCACACACATGCACCATATGTCCATATCTCTACTTACTTACTTACTATCACAAAGGCTTTATGCGTAGACAGTAGCCAGAAGTGGTGGTGGGTGTCAGGCGCCATCTCTGTGCCATGCTGAAGGAGAGGTTGGAACGCTTATATGGGGATTGGTGGTCCACCAGAATACCACGTTTCAGGAGACAGTTTCAGTCATGACACAAGGATGGCACAGGGGCACCAGATTATCAGGGCTCATTATGGTGCTGCCCAGCGCTGGGGGGGGGGGGAAGAGAGCGCGTGCACTAGACTACCAGGACTTATGGTGATCATTTAATGGCACTAGGATTGGGCCAGGGTGGGGCACCACCATGTAAGTGACTGGCAATAGCCTTCTGGAGGAGTTAACCAGCACATTAACGTTTGGCTACCGCCTCCACAAATCTTAAAATATGCCAGACCGCCTGTATGCAAGGTGCATTTAGGCAAGCTACACAGGTACCTGGTATGCTTTGGCGATGACACGCTTGTGGGTTACTGACTCACTAACTAGGCCTTGCACTATGGACCTTTAGTGAGCCCCTGCTTCCTAGGCACAAACCAAGGTTAGCGAGGTAGTAATCCCATTAGCCCAGTGCTATTCTTGATTATCCTGGGTTTGGTATGTGCATGGTGTTAGCCTTTTGCAATAAAACTGTACTTCTGCACCAGTAGTACATCTCTCCATTTGTGCACCAACCCCTAGCATCCACTGTTACACTGCAGAACCAATTTTAATGAACTGAATTAAATAAAGCACAAGATGAATTTAGACTAGTACATAAAATGGAACGATGATATTTAAGATATTGGGGAACGATGGGTAATGTCACCAGTACGGCTATGGTAGTGTACACATAGCCATTGTTGGGGGGGGGGTTCGTATGGTTCGAAAGAACCCCCCTTTTGAAATCTATCCTTTCATTATTTGTATTAAAAAAAAATTCACTATTTCTGTTTATTTTCTGACTGCCACAGAGTGCTTATGCACACATGATGAACCCCAGCACTTTCTCTCAGCATGTGTCCCCTCTTATCTGCTGTTAATCAGTGCCAGTAAGATGACTGGAGCTGCTTTTTGAGTCTTTTTCAGTACTGTCCCCTATGGCTGGCTGGCCAATTGCAGCTCATGACAGCATCATGAATGTCACTGGAATACAGCATGGCTGCTGCCCACAATTCACACTGTCAGCTGGCACTTAAGGAAGATGGAGCATGGCGGCAGGGTCAGAGACATCTCCAGGAGCGCAAAAAAAAAAAAAAAAAAAATAGAGGACCTAGACTTACAAGTTTACAAGTCACCGGCAGATATATTTTGCTGCCCATAATTGCCAAAGATGTGTCCCTTATTAACTGCATATCAAGGGATAGGCTGTGCAGAACTGGGCAAAGGAGCTTTTCAGGTGGGTGGGCTGAAGATTTAGAAATAAATTACTCAAATCCTCCTCTATACAAAATTCAAAGTTGTCATGTTTCATATGCCTATTTTAACTTTTCATAAATTAAGCAAGAGAGGTACACAGTGGAAAGGCAAATGCAAGTGTTTGAAAGGGTCTGGCTGGGATCTACACTACCACCTCACTAATTGTGCTGTTCAGAGAGGTCTTCGCTGTGGTCCCATTTTTATCGGCATTCAGTTCCACTTTTGTCTGTGCTATCTGTGCCAGACACAGTTAAAACAAATATGCTGTGATAAGCATTTTCTCCAGATGATCTCATGTGTCAATGGAATGGCATTTGTTGCTACAGTTCAGTGTTATGATCATACCCACTATACTTTTGGAAGTATGGTGGGGGTGGGCATTTAGGAGATGGTAACCTTGCACTGGGAATCCCCGCCACTGTCAAATTACCTTTCCCCCCAACTCCCATGGTCATGCCTACCACACTGGAGAATGAAGTGGGGCAACAAGTGTAGTACCCAATACTGAACTAAGAATTATGTTGCAGATTTGTTTCAAGCAGGGTGCTTGGTATAGAAACAAACAGTAATGGCACAAAAAAAAAAAAAACACACAAGAGTTCCATCCAGTCTGCCCAAGTTCCCTATAATCAATGGAACCTACCATTTGTCCAGGGTACTAACCCTCCCCATCCTCTCTCTATTCTCCTCCTTTTTCCTGTTGCCCCTGGTAACCATTATTCACTTCATTATGTCCCAGCCCTGCTTGAATCCTCTGTTTTTGCACCCACCAATTTGCTGACAGACTCTTCCAAAGTTCCACCACCCTTTCCGTAAAGCAGTACTTCCTCACATCTCTCCAGAACCTACCTTCTGTTAATTTCCATTCGTGTCCATGTGACCATGAATTGGTACTCAGGTTAAATACTATCCCACAGTTCACTTTGTTAATTTCTTTAAGGAACTTGAAGGTCCCTATCACATCTCCCCTCTCCCTTCTGGTCTCTAATGAGTACATATTTAGTGCCTTGAGCCGCTCCTCATAGGATCTGTCCCCGAATCATTTTAGTTACTCTGTGCTGCACCGTCTCCAATTTATCCTTATTTCTGAGGTGAGGACTCCAGAACTGAGCACAGCACTCTAGGTGAGACCACACCAGGGATCTGTAGAGAGAAAGTATCTCCTTTCTTCTGCTATCAATACTCCTACCGATACATCCCAGCATCCTGCTAGCCTTGCTATAGGCCATGTTGCACTGACTATTGCTTAAATGGTATATTGAGTTGGGGAGGGTGGGGGTTACAGCAAGGAGTAGAGGGAGCTCAGATAGGAGTTATATAGGCATAAAATAAGCCATGAAAGTGCACCACAGAGCACACCATAACCCATAGTTTCTGGGGGACATACTATATCTGAGACAATGCCTTAGGTCAATAGTTATCAGACTTTCTCACAGTGAGCCTCCCCCAAAAACTGAAATAATCTTGGGCCTCCCCAAAGAAAAATAACATACTGTACTTTGTGCAGTACACCATGAATAAATAAACCCCTTTGAGTACTTGGTTCACATTCAGTTCTCCGTCTTATACTGACATGGAACCTTTGAAAAAGCGCTCATGTGCTCAAAGGTGTTATCTGAATAACAAATAAAAAACATTATTCAGCTTACTGTACCCCCCCCCTTCACCAGGCCAGCCTACTTGCTCCACTATTTTAATTCTTGAACCACTGTTACCCCTCGTTGCAGTCCCTTCATGGGTCACACTACTTCCTCAGTTTTCTCTTGAAATGAGCCTTGGCTCATTCACCTTTCTTTGCACCTATTAGTAAATAAATACATAAAATTCACCTACTATTATTCTCTTTCAGTTTACTTCATCTCGTCACGCAAAATATATAAAACTCAAAATGTAAATACAGTACCTTATCAGACTTGCTTGAGCCTCCCTTGGAACAGGTTGGGGCCTCACCATTTGAGAACCCCTGCTTAGGTATATTACAGTAGCAGCATCTTGCTGCCCTCTGGTACTGAATACATAGGGGTGTAGAAGATCTCAGATTAGATATTTCTTTAGCTTCAAAGTAAGCCCTAAATTCACCACATGGCTTCTGGGGTCCTGGTGGCCCCAAGACCCACAACTTTTTTTAAAGGTTGCAGACTGCATAAAAAGAACCACCCCTGTGAAAATCATGGCAACAGCCCTGGTGTACACCATGAAGAATAGACAGAATGATTTTAACATTAGTCCTTGTCCTGTGGTTTGCTTCCACATGTGGACTCATGACTTCTACAGTATTTTGTTCTTTATGCAACAAATGGTTTACTTACTGTGAACTACTAAACTAATAGGGACCAAGAACAAAAAGCGACTTACATCAAATAATCTTCTGAACCACTTGCAGAAGTTGGTTCGTCATTAATCCTCTCGGCTGAACCCAAAAGTGGTTTATATTCTTCTGAAGCCATTCACCTGTTGTCCACCATACAAAAACAAATCAGAATCTCAATTTTAGAGCTGTCCAAGTCAGATGTATAACTATGAATTTTCAATAATTTTGTTGATACCGACTTATCTGGATAAGACTGTAAACAATGCCAACAGTTAATACTCTATGCGTGCAATAAGTATTAAGAAATTAACCAATTATACTTACACTTGTCCGATAAATACCCTCAAAATACATCTTCCAGTTACTGTACCGCGGCCGGGCCCATTCCGCTCGTGAAATCTTACAACAAAAAAAAAGCAAACGACCGGCTTCATGTGTCTCTCATGTGAAAGCACAACACCTGCCTCTTGCAGCTTTGGTTAGCTCGGTTTTGGCGGGTTGTACTGAAAAGTTTACAGCATTCTGCTTTTCTGGTTCGGATTTATCTTCCTGAGTGTTAAAAGACCGCCTACTACGCTCAGCAGCCGGGAAACAAATGGCAAACAAGCATTCAAATCTTAGATTACATCAGCATTTAGAAGGCAGACGCATTACGTGACGTCATATCCGTCAGAGGTCGGTAACCCGAACAGATGTTTGCAGGCGCAAGAAACCAGAGGCATAATGGTTTCCGGTTGAATTTAATTAGCCCGTTTTCAGGGAAGGGGTTTAAATGAAAAAGTGAAGTTTTCAGCTGTGCTAGAATGGTTATGTTTTAGACAAACCGAAATAATCGTTTCTTATTAAAGAAAAAAAGTGGCCACACTCTTTTACAGGGCATATATTTACTTTACGGGACAAGTACCGTAATCCGCAATCTTGTAAGAAGGGTGTTTGGGGGCGGGGAGAACTGACGTTCGAAAGGGGCGTGGCTAACTGTCACCGTTTTGAAGCACAAGTACCGTAATCCGCACAATTACAAAACCAGGGCACTGTGTGTCCCCTAATATAAATAATAGCCAAATTATTTAATAAAATTACATTCCAAAAATACGTTTTTACCGGTTCTGTATTTGTCCACATCACAATTTGGTTTACATCCACCGATACATCCTAATCAGCTAGCACTTAAACCTCCCTATCTTTCAAAGCCTAAGTTAAACCACAGCCAATCCTTTTTTAAACCAGGAACACATAGGTAAATAAAAGATGGAGCATAATTATGCTCACCAGAAACAAGCATTAACACGCAACAATAATACAGGTTAACCAGCATTACACCCTAACTTTTTCTTCTCGGTTCTACATCGTACTCCCGCCACCTCGGACTCCAAATAACTTCCGAGTTTGCGCGAATAGTCCAAATGACACAGAACTGATCTACTGGGGGAAGGACATTCCACTGATCATTTCTTTTCATTCAGTTTGTTGCCTTAAACAATACATGTCGCTTACAGACTATATTGTGATAGAATAAATACCTGATGGTTTACTGGTAGGACTGTGCTTTTCTAAACTAAAATATATTAGCAGAATAGGAATTGTACCCCCTTCTATACTTTGGAACATTCCAAGAGGGGCGACTATAGCACCTGACCGCTAAAGCCTAACCTAAAACGCAAGGGGCAAGGAAATGAATTGTTTATGAAGACTGTACGTTATAATTTTTTTAATATAGTTCAGAATTTGAATATGTCGGTAGCATTTGTACCAGAAAGACTGCGTGGAAAGGCTGAAATCAACCAGGAGACAATACAGAGAGTGCGTTCCCAATATTTTTTTCTCAGTGTTTTGCTGCAGTTGGTTGCAACTGCTTAACATGCTCAGCGCAGGTACTCCAAATTGATGTAGTAAAAATGAGTAAGTAGTTGGGTCTTTCATTTGTTTCATGCACCATGTGAGGGAATTCGAGCAGTATATTCCAAACCCATTTAAAATATTGGTCTTCTGCTAGCAAATTACTTTTTTGTGCTGGTTCTGCAGTCCTTTTATTTTTTGTCACTGTACAACATTTCATGACTGATTTTATTTATTTATTTTTTTCACTCGAGATTTTCTTTATGATTATTTCAAACTTGTTTTACTTTACTTGGGAGTGAAATCCAAATCCAGGTATTTCGACCTCCGAACAAATAGGGGTGATGGTGGAAGGGGACTGTTTATAGAGGTAGTGCTTGTGTGTGTGTGTGTGTGTGTGTGTGTGTGTGTGTGTGTGGGGGGGCTTGTGTACTTCAAGTTTGCATGAATCAGATGGCAGGATGGCACATAAGAGACAGTATCTTAATTTTGGTTGGTGCTTTCAGGGGCGGGGCTAGGATTTATTTTTTGGGGGAAGACAGTCAAGGGCTTGGGACATAGAACATGCGACTTTTATTTATTTTTTTTTTTTTTTTTTTACATTTGTGTGCCATCTGTGCATGTTCTACTATCTCGGGTACTATCTACACCCTTTATGCTACGTTCCCCCTAGGGTTTCAAAATGATTAGCCACTGTGGCTAAACAGACCCCATATTTTTTAGCCACCGTAAGAGGCCCTTAGCCACTACATCGCGTAATGGTAAAAATTCCAACAGAGAGGTTTTATTTAAGTGCAGATTACATTATTTTTAAATACCAACATGTTTAGAGCACTTTTAGTGTTTTTAAACACAAATTGACATGGGTGTGGGTGTGGGTGTAGTGGGGGTGAGACACTTTTATGCACAAAGAAAAATGTTATTGGTAGCGTACATACTAGGTGGGAGACAGTTACGGGTATGATTACTATGTGCTTCAGTAGTTAGTTTTTTTTTTTTTTTATAAGATTCACAGCAGTTTTATATATATATATATACACACACACACATACTGTGTATGTATATAAAAAAGCATCTTGCAGCAGATGCCTGGTATTGTTTCTTTTTTCTTTTAACACTAACAGCTCTGAGTCAGTACACACAATACTTATAGACTGTACTTGTTGCCTTTTACTTTCTTTGTCGTTGCTTAGCAGCTCATACTATTGCACGTTTTTTTTATTCTTTTCAGTCCCAGCGCTGCTTATAAGTCTCCTCTTGCTTACCCTGCCTGTCCTCCTGTTCTGTTTATAATTCTCCTGTAAAGCAGCAGCTCCTTCCACATTTTATTTTTCACACTGACTGCTTCTCAGCTTTAACCTGGCTTGTGCTGCTCTGTTCACTTTTGCTCAACTTGTCTGCTGTATATTAATGTTCGAGATTCCTTTTTTTTTTTTTTTCACAGTAATAGCCCATGCACTTTCAGTCTAATGCAGTACCCTTTTTTATATCCATTGTATCTCCTGGCTGCTGTTTGTTTTTTGCTCACTCAGTCATTTTAACATAGAAACATAGACTTTGACGGCAGATAAGGACCGCTAGGCCCATCTAGTCTGCCCATTTCCCTACCTACAGGATAGGCCGCAGATCCTAGTTAACCAACAGCCTATTTCTTCCTACCCACCACAAGAATTGCCTTATGTCTGTCCCATGCATTCTTGAATTCTTCCACAGTTTTAGACCCCACAACTCCTCAGGAAGGCTGTTCCATGCATCCACTACCCTCTCTGTGAAATAATACTTCCTCACATTGCCCCTGAACCGCCCTCCTTCTATCTTTAAATTGTGTCCCCTTGTTCTTGCAAGTCTCTTTTTCTGAAAGATGCTACCCTCTTGGACTTTGTTGATTCCACTGAGGTACTTAAAAGTTTCTATCATGTCCCCCTCTCCCTTCTTTCCTCAAGGGTATACATATTAAGCTCCTTTAGTCTTTCCTCATACGGCTTCTCTTGCAGACCCTGCACCATTTTAGTTGCCCTCCTCTGGACTGCCTCTATCCTGTCTATGTCCTTGTGGAGATGGGGTCTCCAGAACTGGACACAGTACTCCAGATGGGGTCTCACCAACTGTCTGTACAGAGGATAACAACTTCCTGTTTTCTGCTGATGATGCCTCTCCTATACATCCCAGTATACCCCCAGCCCTCCCTACTGCCTTCTCACATTGCTTGCTAACCTTAAGGTCATCTGATATGATTACCCCAGGTCCCTTTCCTTTTGTTGTTGTTACTACCTCCCACCCATTGTGTATTCTTCCCTGGGTTCTTGTTTCCCAGGTGCATTATTTTGCACTTTGCATTGAATCCTAGCTGCCATACTTCTGACCATTCCTCCAACCTTGCCAAGTCCCTTTTCATCCTTTCCACGCCTCCTGTGTATCAACTCTGTTGCAGATCTTTTGTCATCTGCAAAAGGCATACTTTTCCTTCCAGTCCCTCTGCAATGTCACTGATGAAGACATTAAAAATGACTGGACCCAATACTGAACCCTGTGGTACCCACTGGTAACCCCTTTCTTCAGAGTGGACTCCATTTACAGTTACCTTCTGTGTCCTGTTGTCCAGCCAATGTTTTACCCAGGCTATCACCTGGGTCCCACTCCCAGACTGGTTAATTTGACCATTAATCTTTTGTGTGGGACTGTGTCAAATGCCTTGCAAAGTCTAGGTAGGCCATGTCCACAGCCCCTCCCTGGTCTACTACTTTGGTCACCCAGTCAAAGAAATCTGTTAGATTCGCCTGACATGACCTTCCTCTGTGAATCCATGCTGCCTTGGGTCCTGTGCTCCACTTGCCTCTAGGTACTCAACTATTCTTTCCTTCAGAAGTGACTCCATCACTTTCCCTACCACAGAGGTCAGACTGACAGATCTGTAGTTTCCTGCCTCTGTCTTGGACCCACTTTTGTGAAGGGGAATCACATCCGCCTTCCTCCAATCCTCGGGTACCACACCATCCTCCCATGATTTATTAAAAGAGTAGCCAGTGGTTTCACTAGTTCCTCCCTAATTCTTTTAGAATTCTAGGTGAATTCCATCAGACCCATTGCTTTGTCCACCTTCAGTTTTAGGAGTTCTTGCAGAACCCTTTTCTGTGAAAGGACTGGGATCGACCCCCATCAAGAGTGCTTCTGTTAATTGGATTAGGTACTTCCTCCTCCTCTTAGTGAATACTGAGCAGAAATATTCGCTCAGTATTCCTGCTTTTTCACTGTCCCCTCTGCCCACCCACCGCTCATTCTATTCAGCCTTACTATCCTCCTTTGTCTTTCTACGCCTGATGTACCTATAAAAGGTTTTATACCCTTCTTAACTGAGTTGGCTATTTTCCTCAGTTTGGGCCTTTGCTATTCTGACTTCCCTCCCGCTTCCTTCTGCCTTAACTGGTACAGCTCTCTGTCCTGCTCCTTCTGTGTTTCCTTATACTCCGGAATGCTATCTTTTCTTCCTGACTTTCACAGCCACCTCTTTTGAGAACCACAGTGGCTTTTTTTTTCATTTTGATTTGTTTATTTGCTACACAAAGGCTTGTTGCCTCTGTGATGGCAGTTTTGATAATTCCCCATTGTTGCTCCACACCTCCTTCTAGCCTGTTTGCTAGTGCTTTTCTGAGGCACTCTCCCATCTTGCCAAAGTCAGCCCTCCTAAAGTCCAGTACCCTCACTTTTCTATGGCTTGACTCTGTAGCTGAGTTTAACGTGAACCACACTGTTTGATGGTCACTTGTCCCCAGATGGCAACCCACTTTAGATCTGAGATCCTCTCACTGCCCCGTTTGAGAGCATGAGGTCTAAGATTGCTCCCTCATGAGTGGGTTCCAAACTAGCTGTCTAATGCTGCCACCTGTAGGCATCAAGAATGGCCCTGCTTCTTGGATGTGGCTGCAGCAAATGTGCTCCAGTTAACATCTGGCATATTCAGGTCTCCCATCAACAGTATCTCCTTTCTCTGCCATTCTAAGAATGCCTTCTATCATATCCTTGTCCATTCCTTCCCCTGACATGGGGTCTGTACACAACCCCTGTGCGGATTGTGGTGCCCTTTCCAGTCTCCAAGGTGACCCACAGTGCCTCCTCTCCTCCCTGTTTACTCTTTTGTTCAGTTGCTTTTATCCCTTCCTTTACATAGAGAGCTACTCCTCCCCCTCTTCTCCTGCCTGTCTCTCCTGTAGGTTATGTACCCTGGTATGTTAACATCCCAGTCATGGTTCTCTGTGTACCATGTTTCTGTGACTGCTACGATATCCAGGCATCCCTCTTCCATTAAGGCCATCGGCTCAGGGAGCTTGTTGCCCAGACTACGGGCATTGGTACTCATTACCCTCCATTTCCTGATGGCCTTACTCCCTTTTGCCCCATCCCTGTCCTTCTTGCCTTTGTCACTTTCTCCATTTACCCTGCCCTTCTCCCATCGACACCTCTATGTTGGTGTTTGCCAGACTTTCACCGTGATTATTTGGGGGCTAGGATTTTCCTGCTCCTTTCCAGTGCCTCCCACTTGGCTGGTTTAAAAGCTTGCCAATGAAGCATTTAAACCTATCACTTAGGATCCTGGTTCCCCTCCCGGACAGATGCAGCCCATCATGCCAGTATAGGCTTGCATCACTCCAGGTGGACCCCCAGTCCCCAGTGAAGCCAAACCCCTGAGCTCCACTCCAGTTTTTCAGCCACTGATTGAATCCCATGGTGCAGAACACCCTAGCCTCTCCTATGCCATAGATGGGTAGCACCTCCGAGAAGGTTACCGTGCATGCTACTTGACTAAGGCCCTCCCAATTCCACAAACTCTTCCTGCACTTCTCTAATCCCTTTCTAGCCAGGTCATTTGTCCCTAGGTGGACAGTGACATCCAGCTCCCTTCCCTGTGTAGCTGCTCCAGCAATCCTGAGGATTCGCTCCCTGTCCCTCCAAGCCATGGTGCCAGGCAGGCACCTTACGTCCCTCTCCCCTTCCTCCCCCAGTTCTATCTTCCTAACAATGGAGTCCCCCACCAGGAGTTGTTTCCTTCCCCTGCAGGGTCCCCTGCCACCCTCCTGTGGGTCTCCTTTGTGGAGGTTCCCAGCATCCTCCTTGGTCTCCACTGTGGGTGCCTCCATAGAGGAACCACACTTTGCCAGAATGGCATAGGAATTGTGGAGAGGTACAATGAGGGATGCGCCTGTTCCACCACCTCACCTCCCCGAGCCCACTGTGGTCCAACCGCCTCTTTCTTGGCAACCTCTGAGGCAACGGCAGTGGCACTGGTGGTCCCTGGATGGAAGAGGAGGTCCCACAAATCCTGGCCAACTCAGCCTGGAGATGAGCAACCTCCTCCCTCAGCCCAGAGAGGTGCCTGCAGATGGGACAACACCGCATCCTCCAGAACATCTCCCGGAAGACTGCTGCTCCACAGCCACTGCATTGCACCACTCCAATCATGTCTTATTTCTGGCCCCTTAACTGTTTGCAATCCTTGCTCTTTCCTCTGTTTTTTCTCTCTCTCCTTACTTTCTGCCTGTGTGCCCTTTAAGCTCCTGATTGTCCTGTTCTGAGACAAGAATATCCTATATTTCGCAGTAGACCACTTACTTGCTCAGAGGCAGACCTCCAGCAGCTAGAGGGGGCCGGAGAGTTACTCTTGCCCTTCTAGGATGGTGGGTCCTTGGTGGTTCTATGATCACTCACTTCCTGCCCCTAAACAGGAAGTTCCTGTTGTCAGTCAAATCCTGTGCCTATAAAAATAGAACTAGCTTTGGGGGAGTGAAGGAGGGCAATATAGTCCCAGTAGAGGAGTTCAGTCACACAGCAGTCCTTTCTCCTGGTGCCTTCTGCCAAGCTATTAGCTGAAACTTTCTAAGGCAGTCTTTAAATGTAGCTTCCTTCTAGCTAAGCCACTCCCCCTACTTACCAGATCTTTCTACAAGTAATTTAAACCTCACAGCAGTTAAGTCCTTTCAGTCACCTGAGATTTACACCTAGATAACTCTTCAGATACCCATTCAGTTCAGTTAACCCAAACACACACTTTTTTTTGTATGTTAGTTTTTTTACCCTAAATTAAAGGTCAAGTACAAAAGTTCTTCTACTTTAGTCCCAGCAGAGAAGTTCAGTCACACAGCAGTCCTTTCTCCTGGTGCCTTCTGCCAAGCTATTTCCTTACTTTTCTTTCAGTAGCTTGCTTATCTCTCACATATTCAGACAGTTTATGTGTCTTTTTTATATCCTCTGCTTCTCCTTGTCTTTTACCTCCTTCTCTGTCACATAATCTTTCAGTATTTGCACAATTAAGAGCCCAGTTTTTTATATCTCAACCCCAGGCTGCTTTTCTCCTTATACATTTCAACCCTTTTTCTTTCAGTGCCCATTCTTTACCATTCTTTTAGTTAGTCTGTGTTGCACAATAAATATGTGCCTTTTTATTCCCCCTGCTTCTATTTGTGTTTCAGAACTTGAATTCAGTCATTTTAAACACTCTTTCAAGTTTCTATTCTTTCAGTCTTTTGCACAATGTGCCCATTTTATACCCCTCTCTCTGTCTCTTGCTTCTCTTTTGTTTTATCCTGATTTTTTTTTCTTTCAAGAGCTTCTAAGTTCTTTGCACATTTTTCCCCTTGTCTCTCCTGCTTTCCCCATCTCTCACTCACTGACTTCGTATTTGTTCCACTGTTTCCTTGTGGCCCAGTTTGTTTAATCTAATTCTCTGCCATTTCTTTCCATCTTCTGCAAAATGTGCTTCACTGCCTACAGTAAACACTCAAGTTAAATATTTCAGGTATCACGATCGTGATCACTGAACTGCTCACCCATCTGCTCCGCATCACTGCCACAGCCCAAGGATTGTCTTCCCACTGCGAGCCCTCCCAACACTCGAGAACAGCTGCACCTATTGGTCGGAGAAGAGTGTCTGTAAATTGCTGCAGTCAGAGATGACTCTCCTCCGTGCAAAGACTGAGGTCATGAGGGTGACAGTGACATGCGCTTTACAGCTCCCAGAGGTCTGTACTGTGAGACTCGCTGGCCTTGAGATTACTATGGCACAAAACGGTAGTTTTTTGCCACTTTCCCGGCTGTTAAGTTCTTTCGCCTCCGTGGCGCAGTGGGGCTCAAAACATTTAGCCACATGGCTTGTGGCTTCGCCAGTGGTGACGTGGCGAGTGGCTAGTGGGAACAGAGTCTGTCAGCTTACCTAAGGCATAGTGAACATATTACTATCACTGAGAGAGGGCCTTTGGGGGGCTTGTTATGTTTGCTTGTGAAAGGCATAGCAAACCTATTACTACCATTCTGAAAGAGGACTTTGGGGAGCGTCGTCCTCCTCAAACCTATCACAGCCCTAGAATCTTATTTATTTTATTTATTGAAATATTGAATGACACCTGTGAGCGGCTGCTCATTGAGAGAGTCCACATCAGATACATTAACACAAGAAAACATAATATAGTTACAGTAAATTATGCATACAGAGTACAAAACAATTCAACAGTACTTGGGTTGCAGTGACAAACAATTACACAAATTGTGCTAAGGCATAGTACATGGTATGCCAGTGTCCCAGTGGAAGAGAGAGAGGCAGAGGCAGGCTGTTGGGTAGGGAGGGCAGTGGAGCTGGGACAGGAAAGGCAGAGGAAAGAAAATATCTGCCCCAGTTCTGCCCACTCTGCCTACTTTTTCTTAAAGTGGCTGGTTACTCCAGCAAAATCCTGTCCTAAACGTGTCATTACTATGACAGCCACTTTTGTCACAGAGATAGGGCATCATGGATAGTTAAAACTGCCCGACACCACCGAGTGTGCCCGCTTGGTGATGCACTATGCCTGTTTCCTGCCTGGTGTTCCTGAAATGCCATTAGACCGGAGTTTAGTTTAGTTTATTGTTCTAGGAATTATTACCTTTGAGCCATGGCTCTTTTACAAAGGTTCCACGTCGACTGTGTACAAACAAGTCAAGTTACATAGGATGGTCAACAAGTTATGAAGTGGCAATAAGACAGTATAAGCAGTACATTAATGTCAAAAACTTCAGACAAGAAAGAAGGGAAAAAAATACTTGGCATACACTGAACAAGCTGATTCAAGGAAAAACTTTAGAGAAATGAACAAAAAAATGGAAGGGGTAAAAGGAGATGGGGGGGGCAGACATAGAGAGATTAGAGCTACTCAGATGCCTTTGTCAAGAAATGAAGCAGAGGTGGTAGATGAAAACAGTAGAACAGCCAGGAGGGAAAAAATTTAATCGAGGCAGTCGCAGGAGCTGGAGGCTGTAAGGTGAGAATATAGCGTAGATTTGAAAGTTCCTAGGGAGGTGGAGGATGTAATGCGGGTGCTGAGGGCATTGAACTGGCTGGGGGCACAATAGGCAAAGGATCTTTGGCCTTGAGTGGTCTGGCATCGGGGACCTGGAGAAGCAGGTGCTCGAACTTCTGGTGACTCGGATGCTGGTATTCGGGCATAGCAGGTCATGGATACATGGTGGAGTGAGGCCCATGGTGGATTTTTTTGCCATCAAGCAGGTAAGGTACTTTATGCGATTTGAGAGTTGCAACCATGCTGTTTCAGTGTAGAGCTCACATGTATGAGTGCGTCTTTGCGCTCCAGTGAGCAGTCGACAGGCCTTGTTTAGGGAGGTTGTAATGTGCCTAAGTGCAGTGGTTGAGGCAGAGCCATAGATAATTGCTGTCATAGTCTATGATTGAGATGAAGAGCTTTGGATAGCAATCCTCAGCGCAGATTGTGTAAGGAACTGTTGGTTTCGGAACAGGATACCAATGTGCTGGTTCACCGTTTTCGCTGTGCTATCAACGTGGGTCGCAAAGGTTGGGGCTTGATCAAAGGTGATTCCAAGATATTTAAATGTTGTCACTTGTTCGAGGGTACTTCCTGGGTACATTTTGATAGTAAGTGGAATTTGCCTCTTCTTGTTTTGTGGGCTGGAGAAGAGCATGGATTTTGTTTTTTTTTGTGATTTGGGACCAGCTTGTGATCTAGGAACCACTTCTCAACCTTGGATAAAAGCAAGTTGCAGGCTATGGAGTAAGGGTTTTGGATCCCTATGAGAGGAAAGAATCACGGCATCGTCAGCATAGAGGATTATTTGTTCTGGGCAGGATTGGAGGAGAGAGTTTAGGAAAAGGCTGAAAAGAAGAGGGCCTAAGATTGATCCCTGGAGAACATCTGAGAGGACCGGATTTGAGTCTGAGAGAACTCCTGAAATTTTTTCAGTTTGAGAGCGTTGGGAGAGGTAACTTTTTACCCAGGCACCAGGACCCTGAGAGAGCCCAAGATCGTGTAGTTGTTTGACAAGTAAGCCATGGGGAACAGTATCAAATGCCTTTGTTAGGTCAATGAAAACAGCTCCTGTTTGGTATCCTTTGTCAAAGCATTGTGGATTGCTCCTGAAAATTCCAGTAGGGCGGTCGACGTACTGTGGCCTTTTCTGAAGCCGTGTTGCTGCGCGCAGAGGATGTTATACTTTTGCAGGTAGTCTGAGAGTTGGTCTGCCACAATACGTTAGGGGCCTTGGAGAGGGGTGTAAGTATTGATATGGGTCGATAGTTACCAGGTAGGGACTTGTCAACACTTTTGAACACCGGGGTGACTATTGCAGACTCCCATTTGCTGAGAAATTGAGTGAGGCAGAGGGAGAGATTGAACATTTTGGTGAGTGGGTGCAGCACCTTTTCCAGGGTAAGGGACAGAAGTTTAAGGTCAGTAGTATCACTGCTTGCTCTGGACTTAGAGATAGCCTTTTTTATATATTTGTAGACTTCATGTGCCTTGACTATTTTGAAATGGAAGGGCGGTTGGTTAGGAGAAGCAGTAGGTGACGTTGGTTTTGGAGAGTCAGCATCAGAGAAGAAGTCCGGGGGGAGGACCCCACTCTGTGGAAGTTTCATTTAAGGCCTTTGCCAGGACCATAGGGTCTAGGGTAGTGGTTCCATCCACAGTCATTATAGTAGGAGAGGACTTGGACTACTTACCCGTGATATTTCTGATGTTGTCCCAGAAGGATCTCCGTCACCCCAAGAATTGGAGAGGGCATTCGTGAAGTAGGAGCTCTTCATCAATCTAATTTGTTTAGTGCAGTGGTTTCATGCCTGTTTATACTTTTGGATGTCCGTCAGGGAGCCTGTGGCTCTGGCTATGGCCCAGAGGTGGTCCCTAGCTTTGAGTTGGGCCAATAGCTTGGCCGTGAGCCAGCGATTTGAGAGCGCTTGAGAGAGTTTGAATCCGAATTGCTGCAATAAATTGCTTTTATGACATTGACCACCAGGGAATATGCAATATAGGTGGTGATCTGTGGCAGCTCGGAGTTAGAATAGTAGATTATACAAGTACAGAATCCCAACACTGAGAGTGTGTTGATGTAGTGTGACATGTTTTGTTGTAGGAACTAGCACCAAGCCTTTTTTCCTAACCTTGAAGCAGTTAGCTAATCGCAGTACTGTAAAATGCAGAGTGGAAGCTGCTCTGTTCACGTTTATTTTTAAGGTTCCTACTAGGAATCTTTTTGTACTGCTTTTGTGGTGCTGATAAGCAGTTTATTTCTGTGCTTAGTGGGCTGCATTTTCATGGAGTATCCATTTTAGGAGGAAATCTGCATGCACTAGCTGCCTTGAGTAACCCACACCCTAGCACCTTATCTTCTCCATCAGCCCCTCCCCATCTTCCTTCCCTGACTGATACTACGAACTGGAGAAAGTTTCCAGAAAAATGTGTACAGTCTGCTTTCAGTTATGTTTCACAGACTGTTGACCAGTGTTGCAGGCAGTGTTGTTAGGCTAAAGCTACTGAGGCTGATGCTGAAACAGCAGTGATGTTGGTTTCACAGTAGCCACCCCCCCCCTTCACACAACACTGGCTTTTTTATTGGCGGGGACCTCCATGATGTGGCTTAGCTGTTTGTTTGTCCCTGAGCCCTGAGGGACCCTCTAGTGTGACTGAGCTGCTCGCCTGTCCCTGAGCCCAGTGAGGCTCTCTGTGGTGGGCTGCAATGAACATGTACTCACTGGAGAGCAGAAGGGAGAAAGGATATGATAGAGACCTTCAAGTTCCTGAAAGAATACACAAGATGAACTGTGGGGAATTATATAGCATGAGTAACGGTTTGAGGGCACGAGTGGGTGCTGACAGGAGGGAGGTACAGAGGGACACAAGGCAGTATTATGTTACAGAAAGTGTGGTAGAACCATGGAATAGTTTACCAGCTGAGGTGGTGGGTGCCAAAACTATTAAAGGGACACTTAACCTGTTTTGCATCATATTATTTCTAGGTAAAACCCACATTTTATAATTGCTTACTTTCTGTAAAATCATTGGTGTTGATGGCTGTTTCATCTGCCTTTTTGTATAGTAGAACTAAAATGCATGCTAATGTACAATTCTAAAAACTGTGTTTTGTTTCAAGTCCTGGGTCTGTTCTTACCGAATACGTCCTGAACATTAGAAACACACCAGAATAGTGCAGTCACTCAAGATTCAATAGCCTCCTAAACTCCCACTGAATAACAGGTGGCAAGCTTAGACTGTGTTTGGGGTGTTCTAAGTCCAGTAAAGATGCAATGGGAGTTGATTAAGGAACGTAAACAAACATGTGTTTGTGTGGTAACAGCAGTATGGTGGACAGTCTGTTTTTCACTTTTTAAAGGAAAAATAGAACCAGCGTCACACAGCCAGCTACATCAGCAGTCTCTACAGAATGTGAACAATCATGATATGTGTTTTTTAAACTAGGGACGCGTTGAGGCCTACAGGGATTGACAGTGTCCCTTTTAATGGTTTGAAGCACGGCTGGGACAGAGTGAAGGGAATAGTGGCTGCTTGGGATGACAGAAACTAGGAGGGAATAGGTTGGTGGATGGGGAGGGCTAGGACTCTGAATGGCAGGTGGTCCTGGGGTTAGATAGGATACCACCGACAGACTAGGTGGACCATTGGTCTTTTTCTGCCGTCACTGTCCTGTCTGTGTTTCTGTGTTTATAGAAGCAATCCACATACAGGAGAAAGGGTTAGCCGTCGTGCAAAGTTGCAGTTTGCATATGCTGCAGTAATTCTTTGCTGGACTCGGTGTATAGAATTTGTTTTATTATTCGCAGTTTCATTTTTCAGCATACAGGACACAGTGAAATACCCAGACATATAAATTGGTTTCCTGAATACAAGTACGTAAGAAAATAAAATGATCAAAGTTCAAAAACTCCTATATATGACTGATCTTAGTATGCATAGAACAAAATATGAATATGCAGTAGTATGACCATTTGTATAAGTCATGCTTAACAAAATGAGTAATACTGGTGCACCAGAGACCTACCTTTTTTTATTTTTTATTTAGTATGCTTTTATTGGCGGCCCATTTTAGCAGCCCACCCTTGTTAAGTTCCCTTTGGCCCCCCGTGACTTACCTCCAGCACATGCGATACCCCTGGATTCCCTCAGGGCGGGGCCACCTGAGTGGCACAAGTCTGTGACTACAGAAGAAGAATGCTTTGCAGGGGTGCTTACTGACATTGCCTCCTGGCTTGCCCCCAGGATGGGGTGCGGGTCAGGCGGGCAGAGCAGATGATGGAATAGGTTGCTATGTGGGAGTGCCACGGAGGGCAGATGGGGCCATAGGAAGCGGAGCATCATGGATGGCGGCTGCTACTATTTTTGTTGAATCCCTGGGGCGGGACGCAGTGATGTCCAGCGCCCATCCCACCCCCAAAGGTAACGGCGCTGGCCGCATTGGTACCCCCCAGCCTCCATCAGGGGTCTGTAAAGCCGGACACCTCTCCCCGCGAGAAGGAGAGCAGTCCCCAGGTCGCCGATCCTTTGCCTCCCAGCCGACCCTCCACTCTCGGGTCCGTCTCCCAGAGAGGCCTACTTTTAAAAAGAACTGTGGCATGACCACTCTTCCTCGCGTGCACCTGGGACCTGTTGTTAAAGCAATTGTGGCTTGGCCTCTTTGCCTCCAGATACAGTCAGGATTACCCCAAATGTTAACCTCTTGCAAGACACTAGTACTGGATTCTAAAAATGTCTAAGAACCGCATAATGACAGTCGGGAGGGGTTGGATACAGGAAGGGAAAGGTGGAGGCTCAGATGCAAAGTGGAAGGTGGTGTCCCTGAATGCATGAAGTATAGGAAATGAGATGGATGACCTGCAACCACTACTTGCAGCAGGGAAGGTAGATATTATGGCAATAACTGAGACATGGGCCACACCTAACCATGACTGGGACCTCTCAGTTCTGGGATATAGGCTTTACAGGAGAGACGTAGCAGTAGACAAAGGAGGAGGTGTGGCAGTTCAAGTTCAAGTTTATTGGCAGAAAAAAAACCTCCGTTGAGCAAGCTCACTTACAAGGAGATCCTGATTAACAACAGGGACATTACGCAAGCATGTACAAAGTAGTATGCATTAAACACACGAATAATTCATGAGAAGAAAATGGGACAATAATATTGACATCATATATACATAGGCACACTAACGTAGGAGTTAAATAAATGGTTAGCTCTGGGTAAAGAGATAGTACCTTGTGAGGGAAGTAGAATTACAAGGCCAGCAAGGAAAGTAAAAATAGTGGCACAGGCTGGGTGGGATAAGGTCAGAGGGAAGGAGGGGACAGAGGATGGTAGGACGGAGGTAGGAGGGGCAGACAACAAGGTGGAGGGGTGGGAAAAATGAGTATAACAGGGTGTCTATGTTGCCTGGGCTGGGGCAAAGGCACTATGGAGGTAGCGGGGAGAGGACATAGAGATGGAAGGTAAAGAAAGGACAGCTGTAGATAAGGGCAGGGACTGTTGAGTGATGATAGTGTGGGATACAGGCTGGGGTAGATTGTGTGGTGATGGTAGTGTAACATGGAGAGGAAGAAGGGGGAATGGAAGTATAATAGAAAGTCACTTGGGGTGAGGGAGGGAGGTGGACAGAGCGGTCACTGCAATAGACCAGGCAGGGAGAAGGCGCTTTATCAACCGCAGTCACCAAAGTCCCGTAGGTTGTCATAAATAAGTCTTTTGAAGCTATTCAGGGGAATCGGGCGTTGCAGTTTTAGCCTGGATTGGGCTTTATTCCAGGCAGCCGGGAGGGCACAGCTTATAGCCGTGTTTCCAAACTGGGAACAGGAGGTTGGAACGTCTAGCATAATGAAGGAGTTACTGCGTAGGAGGTAGGGGCAGGTAATTAGTTGAAAGAGGTTGGAAATCTAGGGGGGTGGTTTTGCCAGCAGTGCTTTGTAGAGCCAGGTGACAGAGTGGAAGAGATGCCCGGTTGCTTCGGAGGTCCACCTGAGGGAGTACAGGTCACAACGATGAGTCCTACAGTGAGTGTTGGAAACGAAGCATATTGCTCTGTGATAGTGTCCAGTGGCAGTATTCATTAGGGAAGGCATAAGAAAGGAATCTGAGGAAGGGAGGGCAGAAGTGATGTGGGTCCAACTACAGACCAGTAGGGTGAGGAAGGTGAGGTTGGGGGTAGTTTTACAGATCATCTAGTCAGGATGAAGAAATGGACAGGGACCTGAGTTTGCAAATTATGAAAGCCTCAGAGAAGGGGGAGGTGATAATAGTGGGGGACATCAGCTGGCCTAGGGTGAACGCAATTGTACCAACAATGACACGTGTCAGAAAATACTGGAAGCGATTCAGCATGGATTCCTGACTGTGGGTGTCCCTGAACCCCCGAGAGGGGGCAATCCTGGACCTAGTGCTCATGAATGGAGAGCACATCCAGGATGTAACAGTCAGGGAACCACTTGGTGGGAGTGATCATCGCTCAGTGTGGTTCAGGCCGGACATGGGCAGGGACAGTGTCACCACTAAGACCAAACTTCTGGACTTTAGGAGGGTGAACTTTGTGGAAGAAGGCGGGGTACTAAAGGCATCTAGTGAAAATCACTGCATTTATGGAGGTGGACCAAAACTTGACTATTATCAAAGGAGGGGCTGCAATGGAGGAGTGTGTTAGGTAGAAAAGGAAGAACCAAAAATCAAACCACCTGTTGGTTCAGCTCTGAGGAAGCTCAGGCAGTGAGGTACAAGAGGCTGGCCTACAGAAAATTCAAGAAGGAGGTGGAATGAGAAATATACTTAGGACAGGTGGCAGGAAGGGCAGTTTGAAGAGCAAAGGCACAGAAAGAATTGCAATTAGTGGAAGGTATTAAGAGAGGGAGAAGGCTTCTTCTGCTACATAAGCTGAAAAGAGACAAGAAAGATGGGATAGTCAGACTAAGACAAGGGGACACATGGGTGGAGGAGAATAGGAAAAAGTGGAATTAATGAACAAATACTTCTGCTCTGTCTTCACGAAGCAGAAAGATGGACTGGTGCCAATTGGGGGGGCGGGAAGGAGGCCGGGGGCAGAAGTGGCAATAGAAGGGAAAAGAGAGAAAAATAATTGCTAGCTTTAAGGACAGACGGATCACAAGGCCTGGATGGAGTACACCTTATGGTGCTGAAGGAACTGGTGGAGACCTTGCGGAGCCACTGGCGGACCTGTTCAGTTGCTCACTAGAGTCGAGCATGGTACTGCAGGGCTGGAGAATGGCACATATGGCACCCCTCCAAGAGCTGTCCCCAGGAATGACCTGGGGAACTACAGACTGGTCAAGACTGGTCAGTCTCACTTTGATAGTGTGTAAGCTTATGGAAACCATACTGAAGGAAAGATTGATGGAGCATCTAGAGGAATATGGCCTCCAGGATGCAAGGCAGCATGGTTTCATGGGAGGGAGGTCTTGTCTAACGCATCTAATTGACTGATTTAACTGGGTAACCAAAACGGTCCACAGAAGCCAAGCATTGGACATCTACGTGGATTTCAGAAAGGCTTTTGACCCTGTACCACACACCTAATGTTAGTTTAGTGTATTGTTCGACCTTTTAGGTCATCACAATTTTACAAACACAAAAAAGACATCTAGTCCTAAAACCCTTGGACTAGACAGATCACAATCACTCCAAATTACGTCCCTGGAGGGCAACAAACTGGAAGTAGTCTCCTCGACAAAGTACCTTGGCCTTACCCTCAACCAAGGTCTCACTTTCAAGCAACATGTAGACCAAGTTACCAAAGTAATCCATACCAAACTCGGATTGCTGTATCGGCTCAAGGAACAGCTGACCCCCGAAGCTAGGACTGCAATAGCTTCTAGTGTCCTACTCCCTACGCCAACATATGCTGCCCCGGTCCTTCAGGATGTCACTAAACTGGAATATGGTAGACTATAGACACTATACCATAAGGTAGTCCACTTTGCCTCCTCATCCCACTCAAGGAGCCACCACTGTGAGGCCCTACCGAGGCTCAATTGGCCATCCTTTGAAGCTCGGCTCAGGTACCCTGTACTCTGTCTGGCAAAAAAACTAATCAGCCCAATGCCTCCCCTGAGCCTCAATGGACTCCTTACAGGAAAAAGAAATGTGCATGACCTCAGGTCCTCTGGTCAAATGCTACTAGAGGTCCCTAGGGTCAGGACCAAGGCAGGTTGTAAATCCTTTGCACACGCTGCCTCTCTCTTTAGAACAACCTTCCTTTGAGGTGCGTGAAACCCCTCGGTACCATGCATCCACACAAGACTCAAGACCTACCTGTCGTAATGAGTAATTGCCTATGCTACGCATACCAATTCTATAATAATGGCCTGCGTCAGCTCTTTCTACCATACTTAATCTCTACCCACTGAACAGTTAGCACTTACCCCGCCTCAAGTTCATAGAAAATATCCTATGTATCTTAGAGGTATGTTACCTAATGAACTCACTGTACTGTCTCATTAATTGTAGGTCTCTGTAGCATGAACAAATGCACAATAGAATAAGTAGTTAGACATGTATGACCCAAAGATAAGAAAGCTATGCCTCATGGATCTGAAAGCTGTTGCTTACTGTAAACCCTCAGCCTGTATATTGTACCATTGTCTTCTATTTCATGTACTGTTACTTCCTGGGTCGCCCTGAAAGGGATCCTCCGGCCCAGTGGCCTACCCGTCATCAAAATTCAACAATAAATAAATAAAATAAATAAAAATATGAAATGGCCAGTATAGGGTAAAATATGAATATTAATATAGTATACCATGCATAATAATATCTAACAGAAATCAGCTATGTAAATCCTTGTATTGGTAGGAAAAGTAAATTTGTGCAGTTGGTCTGTTTAGGATTAGGCACAGTAGCCGCCTGTCAGTGCAGCGGTTGGATTCCATTAACACCAGCGACCAGGTTCGGAATGGACCTGGGTCATTGAGGAGGGCCGGGAGGGAGATGGATTGAACATCCCATGGACTGCTCTCCTTCTCCGGGGGAGGGTGTGGGTGTCGCCGGTGCACAGGGGACCTTTAGGTTCCACAAGCAGTTGGCGCCAGCAAGGACCAAGGAGGCGGGACGGACACTGGCATCCTTACATGTTTCTGCCACCCGCAAAAATGGGGAAAAACCCGCCTGCCTGCCGCCTCTACAAAGTCCGCCCCTCTGGCCGCAGTCTGTTCCTCCAGGCCGACTCCCGCCCTTTCCCGACATTTGTGGCACCTCTGGCCAGCGTGCCACGACCCCTTGAATCCAGGGGGTCAGGGGAGGGTGGCTAATGTGGGGGAGCAGTCGCCGTGGGGGGGGGTCCATGACTGGGGCAGATGCTTGGCAGTAGGAGGGGCACACAAAGAATAAATAAAGGATTAGGCACAGTAATTATCCCAGTTAAAATTTGTTTCCTTACATGGCTCACATCAGTTCGCAGATAGTCATTTGTCACATTTATAATTATAATATATGTGCATGTTAAATTACATTCTGGCATGGGATATTCCCTTGAAATGCCACCCTGTAATAATTGTCTGGCACTTCAGTTAGTGAACCAAGAGTAACCCTCGATGAAGGGGATGTACCAAGTCCCAGGTCACCTACCTGGTTACCAAAAACAAATAAATAGCGCACACAACCAAAAAATGGGATCTCCGCATCAATTACAATGCCCAGATGGATTTGAAAGACCTTAGCCACTGGCATCAAAATGGCCCAACCTGTGCTACTAGTCAGAGTTCAGCGTAAGAGGGTCTGGAGGGAGCACCCATAAGGCATGTTATCCCATGCTCCACAAAGTGACCCTCCAGTATTCACTCCCACCCGGCCCACATCCAGGGATCAAGTATAGGCCCCTGTGACTAGGTCCATGCCCTGCATCAGGTCATTTCATCCCATGCATGTCCTGTAAGTCAGTATCCTTGGCCCAAAGTCATGACTCCTGAGGCTCCTCCACTCGTTGTTCCTCACCCACGGGCATGTAGGCAGGAGAAGACCAGCTACCAAGAGAACCATTTCCTGCTGGTTGGTCGCTAGGCTAGTTTCTGCTATGAAAAGCTGGTCACCAATCTCCAGTGAGGATTCACTGGGAGGAGAAAACTCTGCCACCTGCTAGTGTTCTCCTGGACTGGGGTGAGACAGGAGAGACTGTGCAAAAAGTTGCAGTGGCAGAAAATCTGGCCCTGGATATGATTATAGGGAACAATCTCCAAAAGGGGATGGTGTGTGCAGTTACCCACAGTCAAGCAGCAAAGTCAAATTGTGGTTCCCTGGACCTCATAGAAGCCCCCTGTGGAAAACACTGGGAAGCTGGTTCCCTGGCCTGTGTCTCCTGATATGGAGAATAGTGAAAGGGGGTAGAAATTCCTCAGGTAGCAGTTAACAGAACAGCTACAGAAAGTTATTTGGAGGAGGGAGGAGTAGTCAGTTGTCAGAGGGTTAGGGATGGCAGTGACCCTGAATGCCCTGACGCTAGAGCTAGGGACCCTAGTTTAGAAACTGTAGGGGACCTGTCCCATGCCTTGGGAATGTGTAAAGAGTTTGCAGCCGCTCAGAAAAATGACCCTAGTTTAGAGAGGTTGAGGGCTTGGGCAGAATCTGATGGAGCACAGGGAGGTGACTGGAGACATAGAGTGTATTGGGGACAGGGGACTGCTGTATATGCAGGACCTAAGGACAGAGGGAGGGGTGATGTGTAGGCAGCTTGTTGTTCCTCAGGGGTACTGTGAGCAGTTGCTCAAGATTGCTCATGGTATCCCCATGTCTGGACATCTGGGAATCGCATGCACTACGCAGCGATTGGCCCAGAATTTCTATTGGCCCAACTTCACCCAGCAGGTGAAGGAATATTGCAGGTCTTGTCACTGGTGCCAAGAAATAGGGAAGGCGGGTAGTAAAACCAAGCCACCCTAATTCCCTAGCTTATAGTGGAGGAGCCATTCCAGGGGGTGGGAATGGATATTGTGGGGCCTTCGAATACCCCCAGCTCCTCCGGGAAGTGGTTTATCCTAATGGTGGTGGATTATGCCACCCGATACCCAGAGGCAGTCTCCCTATTCTCACTGAGGACAGACAAAGTGGCAGATGCCTTGCTAGGGATTTTCCTCCTGTGTCTGGTTCCCGCAGGAGGTTATCACCAATCAAGGGGGTTCCTTCATGTCAGACTTGATGAAGGTTTTGTGGGAGAAGTGTGGGGTGGTGCAGAGATGCACAACACCTTATCACCTGCAAGCTAATGGGCTTGTGGAAAGATTTAATAATACCCTTAAATCGATGCTCCAAGCGTTTTAACAGCATGTGAGGGACTGGGAGAAATGCCTTCACCACCAGTTGTTCGCATACAGAGAGGTGCCCCAAGAGTCAACAGGGTTTTCACCCTTCAAGCTCTTGTATGGACGCAGAGTGCATGGGCCCCTAGACTTGATCCGGGAGGACTGGGAAGGCAAGCATGCCACCCAGGGAACCCCCATAGTGGATTATGTCCTTAAGTTTAGGGAAAAGCTGAAGGAGCTTGTGGGAAAGCCCAGAGCAACCTGACAACTGCCCAGCAGAAATAAAACGTATGGTACGACTGCAGAGATGGAGCTCGCTCATACACTGTGGGTCAGAAGATCATGGTCCCAATCCCAGTCCAGAAAGATTAATCTGCAGGCTGAGTGGACAGGACTGTACAAAGTAGTCAGACAGATGAATGACGTAAATTACCTTATAGAACTACCTGACAGGAGACATACCCAAAGGATGTACCATGTCAACATGATGAAGCCATATGCAAATAGGGATGACATGGTCTTTGCAGTGTGTAGTCCTGGAGAGGGGACGGACGAGGAAGACCCCGTTCTGGACTTGCTGGAAGAAAGCAAGCAGGAGTCCTCTGTGGAGGCAATTGGAATGTCACCCCAGTTGACCCCGGACCAGATCCAGGAAGTAAGGAAGGTTTTAGCAGACTTTGCCCCATTGTTTAATGCTAAGCCTGGACTAACCCCCCTTTGCGATATGGGGACACATGCCCATACGGCGGACAGCTTATCTGGTGTCAGAGGCCGTCCAAAGGGACATTAGGAGGGAGGTGGAGGAAATGCTGGATTTAGGGGTAATCCAGAAATCCCACAGCCCCTGGTCCTCACCCGTAGTCCTTGTTCCCAAGCCAGATGGGTCTACACGTTTTTGTGTGGACTGTTGTGGACTCAATGCAGCCATGAAGTCGGATACCCACCCAATGCCATGGATGGATGAATTACTAGACAAGTTGGGAGGGGGCGACATACCTTACCACTGTTGACCTGACGAAAGGGTATTGGCGGGTGGAGTTAACTTCAAGAGCTAGGGAGAGGTAGGCCTTCATCACTCCGATAGGGTTATCTGAGTTTAAAGTAATGCCTTTTGGAATGAAGAACGCCCCTGCCACCTTCCAACAGTTGGTGAATCAGGTGTTTAATGGTACTGAAAAATACACAGTGGTGTACCTGGTTGATATTGCCATCTTCAGTGCCAGCTGGAAGTAACACCTGTCCCACCTTAGGGAAGTGTTGGGCAGGATACAGAGGGCTATACTCACTGTAAAAGCTGAAATGTGCCAGGTGACCATGGCTGAGATGGCATACCTAGGGCATGAAGTAGGGCAGGGACAGCTCCATCCTAATCAAGCAGAAATTGAGGCAGTCGAGGCATGGCCCAGACCTAAAACACAGAATCAGGTTCGGAGTTTTCTAGGGACCACAGGGTACTATAGAACATTTGTATCAAACTACAGTGCCCTAGCAGCTCCCCTATCTGGTCTGCTAAAGAAAGGAATGCCTAAAAAGGGAACCAGCCTGTGAACAAGCCTTTACATGGCTAAAGAAGGCACCGTGTGGTGCTCCTGTATTAGCCAGTCCAGACTACAGTAAGCTATTTGTAATCCAGACAAATGCCTCAGATGTGGGTATTGGAGCAGTACTTGGACAAACTCTAACCAAGGAAAGCTCACCCAGTAGTGTACCTCAGTAAGAAATTACTTCCCAGGGAGCAGACTTATTCTACAGTGGAAAAGAATGGCTTGCAATGGTGCAGGCACTAAAGAAATTGGAGCCATACCTATACAAATGGCACTTTGCGGTACAAACATATCATAACTTCCTGGCTTGGCTGACACAAATTGGTAAAACAAACGGTAGGCTTTTAAGATGAGCCTTATCTTGTAGGGTTATGACATGATGGGCAGGGCAGGCAAATGCAGATGGGTTATTGTGTCAGAGCAGTGAACTGAATTTGGGAACTCATCCCATATCTAGGAATAGATTCCCCAAGTTCAGTCTAAGAGGGAGTAGTGTGATGTGATGACCCTTTCAAGTTATGAGCATATAGTTTTTGATATAAATATATGTTTAGAATTCTGCTTAGAAATCCAGGCCAAGCAGAAAAGTCTCATGGGATATTGTATTTTTAAAAGAACAAATGTGCTGGCTTTGCTTGCTGTCACAGCTAGCTTGTAAAAGCTGAATTCTGAGACTATAATAAACCAGATTATAAAACAACTAATGCTTTGAATCTAGAAAACCTGGCCATAACAGACTGCATTTTATGACCTATCAGGAGGAAAGCAACTTCTGACAGATACCTGTGAAAATCTTCACACAGATGGGAGAAATAGCTTTCAGGATATCATTCTGAACATCAAAGGTATAATTCTGTCTTGCCATAAAACTGTGGCTCACTAATTAAAAAGTATATATCAGTTGTTTAAGTGGATGCTTAGCAATATGCAGGTGCCTGTGACTGATTCGTGCAGGAATGAGAGTGACCTCACAGCCAGCATCACCACAGAACTGTGACCTCACAAGCTGGATGGGACCCCTTTTTCCCCTTAGATATTGTCAAGGCTGAGGGAACATTGTGCTTTTTAATTCTGGACTCCTGAAAAAACACACTCTTGTTCCAACTTTACAAAATTAGGCATAATTGTGTTGAACTTTGAAGAGACACTTTTACTTCTGGACTATTAAGAAGCACTTCTACCAAAGTTAGGTAATTTCAGCACCACTGTTTGCTAACTAAAACTGGAGTAGGACCAGTTACTCAGTAAAAAGGTGTTTGTTTTTTGTAATTTCCATTACTTTATTTGACTGTACCATTAATGTTATGTGTTCTTTGTTTTGTATTTCGTTTATTATTTTTAATTTTAGTAGACTTTCTTTTCTCTTGAAATTCTGCCTGAGCCTTTTCCTCATTTTGAGTGTGAATGCTGAGATAGTTTTGATAATTCTGACAGAACTGTTAAGCGCTTACACTGTGTTACCATATGCACCAAGGTAAGGAAAATACCAAGGTCTCAGTTGAGTCAGAAGGGGGATTGTGAACCATGTTGGGTGCTTGCTGGGTTAAGTACTGCATTGCATTTCCCTGAAGAGGATGTGATATTTGGACCTGTTACCTGGGTATGCTAGCTAAAAAGGGTTCATATTGAACCTCAGGACTCGAGACTGGTAGTTGATCGGACCCAAAATAGACAGGAGGGTTACCCTGTTTGTCTCCTGCTAACATATTACACTTTCTAAGTCGGGCACTGTGGGAGCAGAGGGCCTGACCACCGGAGTGTGTTTGTGGCATAGGTCACTTGCCCTTTCTTAAAGTTCAGAATCAGTTTAGCTGGGTGGGGGTGTTAAATTCAATGTTGGCATTGCTGAGGGCTTTCACAAAGGGGGGGTAAGCTCTCCTCTTCTTCTGCAGCGAGACCAGGTATGCATTGTCCATGTAGATTGTTGTGTCTTGAAAACTGACTTCTTTTGTTTGTCATTCCAGTGGAAGAACCATGCTGTGGTTGAGCTGGGCCGGGCATCCTGAGTTGGCGGGCTTGGGCCCCAGTGCTCTGTGTGCCCACTCAAGCTCCAGTGTCCCATCCTGAGGGAGCTGGAGGGGAGTTCATAAGAAAGACTGCAGAAAGTTAATTAAGTCCTGACCCTCCACCCCCTTCGGGAAGCCATAGAAGTATAGATTGTTGCACCTACTGCGGCTGTCCGCATCCTCCAGATTTTGAACTGCTGTATGAAATTGGAGTATAGCCGCTTCCACCATATCCATGTGGCAGTCCTTGTTTGTGAGCTGCTTTTCATGGTCATTGTCATGCTTTTCCAGCTTTGTGATGTCTGTCCAGAGTGTGGCAGTCGTATTCTGGATCTCCTTGCGAAAATCCCTCATTTCGAAGATCAGCAGATCCAGTTTTTAGTTGATCTGTTCTGCAAGTGGGGATTATGTCCTTTTTTTGGGGGGGGGGAGGCGCTTGTCTTTCTGTGGCCTGAGTGGGAAGTAGTGACCCAAGGCCTGTGAGTTCTTGCTGTAGGAGCTGCCCACTCGGAATCCCTCGGCATCCTCCCACTCCAGTCCCGAATTTCCAGTCTGCCAGCAGTCCATTGATAATGAGACTTCCCCTGTAACCAGCACCCAGAATTAAAATTCAAGCAATTTGTGGAGGTTTTATTGAGGGAGAAGCTGTTGCCTAAATCTGTAAGCTGCAATCTTGAGGATGACGTCACTGGAAGTCCCTGTTACAGAAATCCCTTTGAATATTGTGCCTGCATCTGTATCTTTGATGGCCAGCAAACCCACCAGGCAACAGGAGACCCTTGCCACAACAGACTGCTGACCTACTGTGTCTAGACTGCACTGGAATCCTTCCATTCCCATGTTGCAGACCACCCAGAGCCCTTGGAGTTAACTTCTCCAGACCTTCCGAAGGGACTGGCCTGGGTTGCCTAAAGATGTGCTACACCGGGTACTTGGGCCTAAAGTGGTGTGGTGCTGTCACCTGGAGTATCAATAAGGGGTATCTGGATGCTGACACATAAGGCTATTACCCCCCCCGTACCAGTCCATAACCTGCCCACACGTGCCCGCCCCCAGAACAAGTGACACTGTAATAGCAGTAACAACCCTCAAATCAAGAAATGCAGTTCAAGCAAATAATTTATTTAAAAGGGAGGGTATGGGAAGAACAAGGAGGGAAAGTAGGTAAATGGGGGCAATGGGGAAGCAATAAACTTTGTATACTCTATGGAGTAATGATGACCACAATCTGCCCACCCCCGGCAGTCCTTTAGCCCCCAAGTGGGTGCATCCAACTTAATTCTCCTCAAAGGCCCTGGATGAGAGCTCTCTTTTTACATTGGGGGGGATACCTCACAGGGGATGTAGTTGCTGCTAGCTGGGTAGGCGTATGCTGGCGCACTGTAAACTGTTGCAGTCAGACAGAATTCAAAACCAAACTCTTGAACAATTTAACTTTAAAACTGTTGAAAAGGTTGATGCAGGTTGAAAAAAGGGCCCCTATTTGTAATCCACTAGGAATGGGTGGCTGGCTGTAAATGATATATACCGGATGGAGACTCTTAACAGCAAACATCTGAGGGAACAGGGAAAGAATGAAGTATACTGGAGGAAATGGGTAACATATTAACTTGAGGCAGATCTGGAATTTGATCAATAATTACTGTATTAGGATGGGCAGAGCATGTCATCCTGCCCCCCCACCAAAATTAATGGTCTAAGATGCAGGAGACAGTCAAGGATACCCTGCTGGATGTGAATTGCAGTTCTGTCAAATGTTGTACTGGCTAATTTACATGAATATGTTGTAAAATATATTATCTTGGATCTTGCTATTAAAGTTTATTTATAGCTCTACTGATTTGTAAGCATTGTGTTATATACTGCACTACAAAAACAATACATTTCTTTTTGAATTAAAGAATGGGTGGCTGGCTGCCGTCCACAGGTCTTCTGCCTGGCCCTGTCATAGTGACAAAGTCCTGCCCAGGCTTTCTGCCCCAGTCCATGTCACAAAACACAATTTTCCCAGTTATGGGTCAGAAACCTCGATGGTTACTCACAGTTTTGAAGCTTCACAGACACCTCAGGTGTTGGATGGAACAGGCGAGGCAAGTGTGTGTGTGCTTGTGGCTGGAGAGCAGGATTTCCCAGATGTCATCTGGTGTTTGTTTACCAGCCTTGGTTCTCACACACTGTTTCAGGCTGCAGGTGCAGGGGGTCCAGGGACCCGGAAGCGGGCAGTGGCCTTCTTGGTCAATTGGTCATTGAAGCAGCTTGTCCCCTCACGGGAAAGTCACTGGTGGGGTAGGAAAACCCAGATCCATTCTTCACTTTTTTAAAATGTGTAGTTTTGATAAAAAATATATTTTTCATCACAAAGTCAGTTGCTGAGATACCAGATTTAGTCTGCCAGGTCTGCAGTGCCTGTCAGACAGTGGCACATAAGCTCACAGCTCCATTTTACTGTCTGACACTAGCAGAACTGGCCTCAATCCCTATAAAAACAGCCCCTTTTATATGGTATGAAACTTGACGCCTGATTGTTCAGCTCGTTCCCAGGCATAGAAACATAGAAAGTGACTGCAGAAGGAGACCATATGGTCCATCTAGTCTGCCCACAGGCAGGCAGGCAGTCTTTGGAATGTTCACTGAGTTGCGTTTGGCTTGCATACAGGCTGACTCGCATTGCAGGCTCCTGATTAGCTGAAATTCACCAGCAAATCTTGTGCTGACCATAGACTCTCTCTCAGAAGTCTTTGCAGAAATGGGGAGACATATGGGGTCTCCATATTTTTTTACAACACTGACCCAACTCGAGCAACTTGCTACTGTTTCCCCTTTAGTCCTTCAGTGATGATTTTATTGCTTCTCTGGCCCCGCTGCCAGCCCTTAGGCCAGAGATATATTCATTGATTGGGGCACTGAGCCTATTGCAGAGTCAGGAACTCTGTTTGTGTGGGAGGCGGTCTTTGCTACCCTCTCCTGACGATGGTTCGCATGTACACTGTGTTCTGTGTTCTTTTTCCCGGTCCCCAGCCTGCTGCCTGTCCTCTAGTGGGAACAAGGATGTCACAATATCAAATGTTTAATATGACGATATTTGTGTATGTTTATCATGATATAGTGATTATCATGATAATCGGCAGCACTTAGAATTTTTTTCCATATAGCTGTTTGGACCTGGTTGCGAGCAGCTCCAGGCTTCAGGCGTCCTGGTGCCCCCAACCCCAACCATCAATCCCCTACTGTCTCACCAGTGGGGATCCACAAAGGGAGAGGTCCGAGGGCTCCAGTTCACTGTTACATAAGGAAACCAGGGCGCATACCTCCCCTATCCCATTTCTTTTTGCCATTCCTCAGGCCGGCACACGAGCAATGGTGCAGGTGTGCAATGCAAAAACATTTCATGTACTCAGCCCCTGTGCCCGGATAGTCAGAAGGCTGTTACTGCCTCGTCACCCAGTCTTTGCTAGGTTGTGACTGGGCAGCAGCTTGCACCCCCACCCCCGAAGGAGGAGAGCAGTCAGTGAATACTCAGTTCTCCATACAGCCAGCCCTCAAGTGAGCTGGGTCTGTTCCCCAACCCGGGTTGCCTTCATGGTAGCAGGTGAGATGCCCAGGTCCTCTGCCTTCCGCGCTACTGGGCCAGCACTGCATTTCTAATTTTAAGGAAAAACAGGAAAAATCTGATAGGAGGATGATGGGGAATTGGGACTCATGGCTTTACCTAGAAAGGGACATGATGCTGGAAAAGCAAACTAAAGTGCTTAATCACTGTATACCGTGCTGCATGATAATCGCGATATTGTTTTTTTTACAATGATAAATTGTCTGTGGTAATTGTCATGATATATTATCGTGACATCCCTAACTGCTAACCCTTTGTGTGCCCAGTGGCACGCTTTATTTTTCTGTACTGCAAGGGATCCAGCATGCCTTAACCAGGCTATGGACCCCTCAATTTCTGGAACCTAAACAGTTTTTCAGAAATCCTCTGTACTGCAAGGTACTAGCCCTGACTTTTGGAATTGGTACCAGTGGAAGCTGATTTCCAAGTGGCCTGCACTATCTCCTGTTGAACACACCTCTAACTACTGTATCTCCCTCTGTGTCTCTAGTTGAATTTATGTGCTAGGGTTTAATAATTTGTTTAATCCTTACAGTCATTTTAAGTTCTGAGTTGATATTAGAAGTGAATTTAGGAGCTTTTTTTTTTTTCTGTTGACTTTTCCATTAGCAGATTATATCCTCTCACCACTAGAGGGCTATATCTCTATCTCTTTATCTGGTACATAAGCCATGTGGGCTCTCTCTGCCTTTCTCTTGCCTCTCCTCCTCCTCCTTGCCCTGGCCCCCCTCTTCTCTCTTCCTGGTCCTAGCCACCCCCGCCCCACCCCCGCCACCCTCTACTCTCGTTTCCACTGCTACTCCAAGGGAACTCTCCACTTCCACTTGAGTCTTGTGCTTGGTGCACCGTTTGGATATTCCTGGTTACTTAACCGAGCCACTACTCTCAACAAGTGTGGCCACCTCTCTGCACCACCTTGCAGTCCATATGGGACACCGCCTGGAACGTTGCAACTTCTACTCCAGGAAACAACAATCAAAACTATCTCTCAAAGAGCTGCGACTTTGCTCCTTAAAACTCCTACTCCTCCTCCTTCTCATCTCAGGCAGTGTCCATCCCAATCCTGGCCGTAGAAGCTCAGGCCACACACAAACTCCAGGTGCCCTTATCCTTGCAACCATTAATATCTGCAGCCTACTACCAAAGCTGGATGCACTCCAAGTCTTCATATGCCAACACAAGCCTGACATCCTTGCAGTGGTGGAAACTTGGCTGACACCTAAAATTCCTGACTCAGCAGTAACAATAAAGGGCTACAATGTCCACAGGCTGGACCGGATATCCAAAAAAGGTGGTGGTTGCGCAATCTATATCAAAGACTCCCTGTCTTGGCACCCTGTAGCAACTCCCATCACTTTCTGCCTCAGCCCAGATTTTGCCAAAAAAATCGTCCTAGGTCCCAACCATAAAGCCCTGACTATTGTCTCCGTATACATCCTGCTCAGGGACCCTAAACATGGATTCAACGACGTCCTAAACTTTATCAACTCTCATCTTTCTGAAGCTGAACTTATTCTACTAGGGGATTTCAACATAAACTGGTTAGCATCGAGTGCCAGTGCCTATAAAGACTCCATCTCAGCTACTAACCTCATGCAAATGGTAAACTCCCCTACTAGGATTAACTACAAGACTGGCACCAGTACCCTCTTGGATTGGGTCCTCACCACTCACCCCACAAGGATTTCTCGTACGACCATTCTCCCAGACTCACTCAGTGACCACTCCCCAGTCACATGTGCATGGTCTAACAAATTCCTTAAGCCCCCTCCCAAAATTATCACTAGCAGAGTCCTTCCTCATGGAAAACTTCCACATCTCAAACACCTGCTTCTACAAGACTGGCTACCCATCTATGAAGCAACAGATGTTAACTTGGCTCTTGATCACTTCATCTCAATTTTCAACAAAGCCTGGACCTCTTTGCCCCTGCTAAAAGGCACAAAACAAAATCTCTCTGTCTCTAACCCATGGGTCACCGAGGCTCTTCTCTCACAGCTGAAACTAAGGGATCACCTCTGGGCAGTTGCCAGGGCCACTGGCAAACAACTGGACATCCAAAGTTACAAACAAGTACGAAATGCCTGCACAAAAGCCATACGGCTAGTGAAATCCACCTATTACAAAGACGCTCTCACCAATACATGGGGAAATGGTCGTACTTTCTGGGACAATATTAAGGATGTCACAGGAAGCAATAAAAAACCTCTCCGGCCATGTTAATGGTCGATGGCCTCAACCCTTGACCCCAAGTTGATCGAAACATATTTAACACAGCTTTTCAGACCTTAGTGCTGTTCTAGCCCATGACTTTTTCGAAAACAGGGCCTACTCCCCAAATACCTCAGCCCCTCAGTCTAACCATCCCCTCTTCTACTTCAGGAAGGTAAGGCTGAATGAAGCTCGCCGCTATATTACTGCAGCTATCTCTAAATCTAGATCTAGTAGCAACACCCTGGACCTTAAGCTTCTGTTGCGCACCCTCGATGAGGTAATTCATCCATTAACAAAAATCCTAAACCTCTCTCTCTCTCTCTCTCTCAGCTGTAGAAAATTCCCGGACCTATGGAAAACAGCCACCGTGACACCCCTCCATAAAAGTGGGGACAAGACGATTCACTCAAATTATTGCCCTATCTCCATATTGCCCCCACTCTCTAAGGCACTTGAGCGCATCGTGGCTGATCAACTTACTGACCACTTGGATAAATACAATATACCTTGTCCACAACAACACGGCTTCCGGAAGGTCACGCAGCACCACAGCCCTTCTTGAGTTCACTGGAGCTTTGCACAAATCCCTTGACAACGACCTTCTCACAGGGGCGTTTTGATCTCCAAGGCCTTCAATACAGTACACCATGGACTACTAATACATCAACTACTGAATGCCGGGCTATCACTGACTCTTCTCTCTGGTTTAAAAAGCTACTTAGAAAACCGGTCACAGAGAGTAAAAATTGATCGCTCTTTCTAACACCCTGCCTGTTCGCTCAGGTGTCCCACAGGATCCATACTGGGACCCCTTCTTTTAGCCTTTTCTTAAACTCCTCCCTTACCACTGCTCTGAGCAGATCATACTATATGCCGATGATGCTGTTGTATTCTCCATTCACAAAGATCCTGCAACTCTTTAACACAACCTTCAACTTGGTTTCAGTTCTGTAGAGACATGGTTTCTTAATCATAAACTGGTCCTCAATGACAAGAAAACCAAATCTATGCTCTTCTGCAGCTCTCATGACCCACACAAGCTACACCACTTGGCTTTCTCCACCACCCAGGGGAACATTCTAGATCAGGTGATGTCCTTCAAATACTTAGGGATACAGCTTGACCCCAATCTCTCCTATGGACTCCATGTATAGTAGATAATGTAGCTAGAGCTGCTAATACACGGCTTGGTCTCCTCTACAAACACAGACCACACCTCACGCCAGAAGCTTTGAAGGTTGCAGTCCTGAGCTCTGTGATCTCTGTAATAGACTATGGTCTCATCATTTTATGGCTCGGCCACAACCCTTAGATGCCTCTCAACTGCCTTAAATAAAGCATGTCGGCTCATCACTGGTGCTTACCGTCTCACCCACACATGTGACCTGTACACTCAGACCGGCTGGCTCCAACTATCAAATCACAAAGTTTCTCACCTGCTCCATGGTCAAAAAAATCTACCTTGGTCTTGCACCTTCTGGGGTCTCAACTCTGTTACAACACCGAATTAACAAATGGTGCCTTAGGAGATCCACGCTACAGCTGCTGAAAGTCCCCCACTGTCACACTTCAGAGGGACAACACTCTTTTGCTTATCGAGCACCACTCTGGTTCAGTGGCCTCAGCCCAACCTTCTCCTCTGCCCCAAATGATGTATTTCCCACATGTTTGTTTACTGTGACAAAAAAACAGTCCCCTGTACTCTCTTTGCCGTGTCTCCTTGACTGTTGTTCCTCATGTTGTACTCTCCCGAGTCGTTCCTGAAAATAGGCATAATACTTGTCTAGTGTACTTACCCGGTAAACAAAAGCTAAATAAATAAATAAATAAACTATTGGTATGTTTAAAACTAGGCTCCAGGACAATCTCACTACCAACAGCTCCTGTGATTGCCCAACTTAACCTTGTTTCTCCACTTCCCTTTCTGCTGTAGTTGTCTCTCCCCCCCCCTCCACTGGATTCTACCCTCACATCTTGGTATACCCAATGCTGAACTTTCACTCTCTCGCCACCCTTTCTGCACTACTTCTCCCCCACCCTCTTCCCTCTTCCTATGACTCTGGCACTTCTTATCTGTTGTCTATTTTCTCTGACAAATGCTGCCGACTGCCTTGTTACAATGCTACCCTTGAACTGTATTAATCTGTACTCTGTTTGCAATGTCCACATTGTTGTAATCCCTGTCTTGATGTTCTCCATAATTTGTATTTCTCTGACGTGGAACCTTTGTAAAAGAGCCATGGCTCAAAGGTATTTGTAATCCTAGGCTTGATAAATGAATAAATAAATAAATAAAAAATAAGTAACTGGTAACCCGGTGGCACGCTTTATTTTATGCTTTACCTTTGTCTCGGCTCCACTGTCTATGTGGGAGCCAGGATCTCCCTTTTAATGTAGCCGTACAGCCCAATATTGACAACGGAGCTATGGCTCTCAGCATGTACTGCCATGTATGTTTGGCAGCGCAAATAATGTCGGACGCAGCTTTCTCGTTGCTTGACCCATTCTTTGCTCCAGGGGTCAGGGAGGCTGCCACCAGTGTGCCCAGTGGTGCTTTTCCACCCAGCAGTCCTGGGGCTGAGATCACAGGTACAGCAGGTGGCTTCAACCACAGGGATTGGCAGTGGAGCCCTGGCTTGGATCCCACACTACTGCCTTGCCTTTCCCCACTTCAGCAGTCCTGGAAGACCAGAGGGTGAAGAAAGAGAGGGCACGGCAGAGACAATATAGGTAAGCCCCCAGAAATGGTGGTGGTGGGGCTTACACACTCTCCCTGCCAGACTCTTTTCGCCCTCACTGAGAGCATATCCATACAGTCCACAAGTTCAAATGACAATGGCATGAGCATTCGTATTAATATATACACTTCTATCCAACACCTGATACCCAACTTATCAGTGCATTTATACATATTTACACAGTGCATTTTTCTGACTAGACAATTGATGCTTTCTATCCATAGCATTTAGTTGGTATACATTTTCCCACCTGAATCTGTGTGGGGCACATTACAGGGATATAGTACAGGGGGCAATATGCTTATGAACCACATGAATGGAGGTATTAGAGGAGGCATCAAGGGTGTCACGAGAGCTTGATGATTGGTTTATGTTCATGTCCAGACTTGCAAGGTAACACTGGCTTCAGGTGTAGGGTGTACAACTTCCTCGTCCAACTCTTTGTCCAGCACAAGAGCATTGTTAGGAATGGTAGGGATTAAAGCAGTCTCTGCGATTCATGTCTCCAAGTTTAACTCCACATCATTGTCCCTGATAATCAAATTGTACAGTTGCCAATTATTCCAGCAGAGTCTGTGCTGTATCTGGATTCAAATGGTGTGAAAATGTGATTGCTTGATAGTTCCCCTAATTGGAGATACACTAGCTGTCTGTTCTGAACTTCTCCATTCCTGTGGTTGAAATTGCTCAATTTGGAGTCTGACAGGTACTTTGGTGCAACACACAATGTCATAATCACTGTTGTCAGACCTATTTTAATTGACTGTTCCACAGGGACTTCATTTGTGATACGTCTCAAGTGTAGGCATCCCATTTCTTGGCTGGTTTGTGTGGCTCCACGTTTTTCGTCTCCGGGCCACTGGATGTTCAATTTTGGGGGTAGGCTCAGGCACAGACTCCCCAATAGGTAGGAGGTGGTTCCTGTGTGCAGTCTTTTCCAGGCCCCTCTACATTGTTCTTGTCAAATTTCGTAGATTGAAAGGTCAGGCATTTGGCTCAACTATGATATATGATTCTAGTGCCCAGTGGTCTTGAATTTTGTGTTTTCTCTGTAAACCCAAGTTCCTCCGACACATGGTCTCCAACCTGCAGCACCTGGTGACAAACTCGCTTGTCATACCTGTTACTTTATGCTCCCATCTCACAGACCAGACTCCTCCGGTATCCTCTAGCTCCTGGCCCCAGTTACGATCACTCCCTCCACAGAGCTCTGGCTATACCCCCCCAAGCAGGGTCAGTCCCTGAAATCGATGTTTTGTCAGGTGGCGCCATGATCAGATGGGCAATGGAGCCTTGGGAGCTTCTGCTGTCTGTCATCATGAAGGTGCTGGGGCCATTTTCCATAGTTTCTTCCCCCTCCTGGGGACATTGTGTATGAGGGCGTCAGTGCAAGCCCTGCAGGTGCCTGTGCCTGTGTCCACCCGCTAATATCGGTGATGTCTCTGCCTCCCTCTACCTGCCAGCTGCAGTACCACTGTGGTGGTCACCCAAGTGGCCATATTGTGGAGGAGGACAGAACCCTTCTTCCGAGGAGGCAAGTGTCCTCTGGGATGTTCAAACCTCCTTCCTGGCTGGCCCTGACAACTCAAACCCATTCCCAAGCTTGGGTCGCTGGTGTCGGGAGCAATAGAGCTACCATTACACCAACAGGATGGCTCTGTCATACCTGTTTTTATTTGCAAGGCTGTTCTTGGCTGCGACCTCAGAGGCAAGTTGGTAGGTTTTCAGCAACTGTAGATGCAGTCGCCTGGTGTGCTCTAAGTAGGTCTCATCTGATGCGCCATCATCTGAAATTCTGAAACAGATCCACTGGTAGACTAGCTTCTGTGCCAAACATTAAGTAGAACGGGGTCCTGTTGGCCGCATCATTATGGATGCAGTTGTAAGCATGTACCAGTGAACTTACTTTCTGGCTCCAGTGTGGTTTCTGAGCTCAGTCAAGGGTGCCCAACATGTCAAGAAGTGTTCTGTTGGTGTTCAAGCTGAGGGTCTCCCCGTGGGTGATGAAGTGTGGTTCTTGATTTCTTGATGCCATAGGTTGCCAGAAAATCTTTTATAAATAGACTTTCAAAATTCCTCCTTGGTCTGAGTGATTCTTTAAGGGATGCGTAATTTACATATTGCTGCAATACTTTGGCAACAGCATAGCCTTTGATCTTCGGTGTGCCTGAGTGTATTGTATGTTCGGTCAGGACTAGGATGTTCCCATGTTTTTGCTGTCAGGCATTGATGAGAGGAAGTCCATACAGACTTACTCAAATGGCCCACTAGTTTTGCGTTGACTACGGTGGTGTTCTTTTGGCAAAATCTTTCTCTTGATGCATCTAGGACAATTCTTGCAATGCTTCTCAACCTCTTTTATCATTTGTGCCAATACAACTTGGCTTGCATTAAGTCCACAGTGTGGTTAACTCTCAAGTGACCCATATCGTTATGTAGGGATCATATAATGGCTGTTCGGTACTTCAAGGTAATACCAGCTGTTGTTGAGGGAACTTGGTTGTGTACTATCATGAGGTGTTGCTCAGAGCATTCCATCTTTTAAAGACGTTTTGTTTCACTCTTGCAATAACATCTGGGTGAGTTATTTTACTTGACTTGCATCCTGCCTCTTCTCCAGGGTGTGCACCGTGCCACGTCATACAGTCTTCCATTTGGGTTTGTCTTAGTTCAGGACAGTTTGAGTTCAGGATGGTTAGGCTCGTGCAGAGATGAAAGGTCCAGACTAATAAATTGAGATATGCAGTCAGAATGCACTCTGGAGAGGCCCACATCACGTGGATTGTGCCTCTCCTGCAATCTGCACCATGCAATCTGTAGTTTCAGATTTCGAACACATTGCTTTCTGCTACTTGGAACTGAAGTGCTTTGATTTGACCAACCAGGGTGTGGACGCAGGGGTAAGGCGTCAGTGTTGCCTCGGCCACTGCGGTATTGCATACTGTAATTGTAGGTGGATAAATCTGAAAGCCACCAGTGTCCTGCTGCACCAATTTTGGCAGCTGTAATTATGTGAGAGGATTATTGTCTGTTCTTACTGTGAACTTGGCCCCATATGGGTAGTCATGGAATTTTTCAGTGACAGTCCATTTTTGTGCCAAGAATTCCAGTTTTTGCATTGGTTATAGCTTTTCAGATGGGTTCAAACTTCGGCTGGCGAAAGCAACTGGATGAAATCCCTCAGGGTGCTCTTGGTTCAGGACAGCTCCCAAGCCACTTAAACTGAAGTCTTGCCCAGACACCTCGACCTGCCCAGCTGGTAAGGTCCTTCTGGATTATTTGCTCCGAGGAGGGAGGATAGGGATGATCCAAGGTGTCCAGGGACATGGTTGTGCAGCTGCTCAGTCTGCCTCTGGAGGTGGGCCAAGTGGTCCTCATCTGTTGACAAATTCTTTATTTCTAAGTCACCCTCTCAAAGAAGACTATCATGTTGGTTTGACATGATTTAGTCTCATAAAGCTGTGCTGAGAGAGGGCAAGAACATTAGTCTCAACCAATTGATAATGGCCTCCTGAGTTTCTAAGACACATGGAGAACAATTACTCATACAGCAGTGAGGACCTATGACCTCTGCTGTTAAGGGTTGCCCCTTCGATCACACAGATACCTGTCTGTAAATATGGTACTCATCACTGTGACCTTTACCACTCCCTTGCATTTCTCTCACTTGAAAATAGATGTGTCTTTCCCATTGTGCAAGATTTATTTCTAAATACTGGTTCAGGTCCCTACTGTCCTACCTCTCCTCCTCTATCACCCCCCCCACTCTCTGATCCCATGATGCCCGCACGTTTGTGTTCCCCTGCCGTTCTGCTGCAATAGGACAGTCAGCTTTCTCGCATTGTTTCCTTAAACTCTGGAATGTACTACCACATCAGATAAGACACTCCTCCTCCCTTTCCTCCATCTCAATATCCCTTCGTAACTTCTACTCAACCAATTGCACCTGCTCCTAAGCACTCACTCCTTCGCCCTTTCCCTCACTACTCTGTCTCTGCAAATCTCGTCTGCTCTTACCTTGCACTATAAATGCTCGGAAGTGATTTGTGTAGTATCTACATATTCTTTGTTGCCGTTTCCTGTAAATATCTTGTGTATTTTAATCATTTAAAGCACTTATATACTCTCTGCTCTGCTTATAGTTTACTGTGTATTTGATGCTTTGCCTTGTACTAGTTGTAATGTACGTTAATTATTGCTATCCTGCTTGTATAATGTTTTCTAAGCCATGTCTGTAACTCCTATCCCCCTTCCCCCAGGATGCACCAGGAGACAAGCAACTTGTTGTTCAGCGTGCCTTTCCAGGTGAAACTTTTCAATAAATACATAAATAAACAGAGAGGATTCTGATAGTATCATCATCATGGGTCTTTGAGCTACCCAAGTAGTAGCCTTCAGAATGGGAGATTAGGGGTTTGTCAAAGGGGCTTTGTAGGCTGTTCCATTCTGCAGGATTTGAGAAGAAGGACCATCTGCTGAAGTCTTTTTGAAATGTGGGTACTAGCTAGCTAGTTGCCTCAGTTGAGCAGAGTGAAGGACAGAGGCAAAGAAGGATATAAGGTATGTGGTGGTTGATGGGCGAGGAAGGATATAAGGTATGTGGTGGCTGGAGAGGGCATGCAGCTGTAGAGGCATGTGTACCAGTGGTAGTCCATGTGAGTGGTAAGACTTGTCCAGTTGAGTTGTCTGTATAATGGGCAGGAGTGTGCTCTTGATTTTATTATCTAGGGTAAACCTGCATGCAGTTCCTATTGTACAGGACATCCAACCTGTGCAGTGTGGCTGCAGGGGCTGAGGGGTATCGCATCATCATCTTCCAGGAGAAGGAGTAGGAATTGTATCGTTATCTGAATGCTTTTGGGTAGAATAATGTCTGAGCAACCACCTCCTGCATTCCTGTGAGAGAATAGAGACTATTCCTGACCCTGTGAAGTGCTCCTACATTAGGACCCACTAAAGCAGTGATGTAATCTGCATACTTCTGATAGCAGCGTTTGGGTCTAGCTGTAGCCTCAGATGTTTGAAGGACAGGACTTCTCTAGGTGGGTGGAGAGGGTGTAACTGGTTTTCGGTTTGTGGTGGTGTCAAAGACTATGCCTTGGTCCTTTTACACACTGAGAAGTGGACAGGCTTCGGTGCTGCACAGTATAGGTCCTGGAGTTGATTCGCTGCACCAACTAGTGCAGGGACACTGCAGTAGAGAACAATGTCAGCATATGTTTTCTTGCTTTGGACATATTGGGGGTAGCATATTTTTTTGAATGTTTACACTCTATTCATGTCAAGTTTTGGTGTTTTTAAATTAGGATGCATATCAATCACTATATCTCTCCCACACACACTCCATCTTACTCCTATGCTCTGCCCAGAACTGCTTCACGACTGATTCCTCCGAGGCTTTATGAGGACCAGATGTCCAGGCTGCACACAGCCTGTGACTGAAGACATGCCCCAGTCTTCGACCAGGAGCAGCGGGCGATTGGTGTTTTTGGGATGTCTGGAGCAGGCTGCACAGGCTTTATTCGTGCTGCTGGACTAAGGCAGCTTTTTTGTTTCAGCTTTTGGTCCCTGTCCTCTGAACGTCCAAATGCAAGGGGCTGCATGTAGAGGCGCCAAGTACATGTGTCAAAATGTGCTGCCATGGAACCCATCAGACTTCTACCCTCACAAGACTGCTGCTGAACTGTCACTTGTAGCAAGTGGCAGTGTTGTAGCCAAGTCTAGTACATCCTGGCCACTCCAAGAATAGTGGTTCCTGGACTTGTTCCTTAATCCGAGTACCCGACATTGGAAATGGTAGTCCTGCTGCTGCGCTTTCATGCTTCATGCCAGAGGCCTAGGACAGGACCCTGATGTGCACACCCTGCGTTAGGGTCCCAAGTTCAAAGAGGGTGGTACCATTTCCAGATGTGGAGAATTGCTTCATTTTGTAATAAATTGATTTTTTGTCTGTATATTTTCATTTTACAGTTGCTAGAAGAAAATGATCAACTGATTCGATGCATTGAGAATACCAGAATAAAGGAAGAGCCACAGATATGCTGATAAGTTAGTATTGGAGCTGTTTTGTTTTTCCATTAATATATTTGTTGACATTCCTCATCACAACATTGTCCACAGATATACACTGTGGTTCAGAAATTAGGTACTAACTTTGAGAGTGTTACAAGGCCGGGTTGTCTAGTGGTGTGGCGCTAGCCTTAGGCCCTCCATGGAGGATGAGGGCATTCACTGGGGCACTCAGTCCTCCTCCCCTCTGGGACCCCAGTGGCCCAGGCTTGTTACAGAACCTTGGTTACTAGCATCTGGAGCAGTAGTGCTATTGCTACACTTATGGGTCATTAATTTGTATTCTTTTGATTTATCTACTTGCCATTCTTTCTACCTCTAGTATTTAAACAGTACATCAGCCTAAGCTAATGGGATGGGGCCCTTTAAAAAAAATAGTTGCCTTGTCTTGCCCTAGAGCAGACTGGAAGATTGGTTAAAGGAAGAGAAAATGGCCTCAACACAACTAAAACCCAGCTTTCCCCACTCAGCAGTAACACAATGTGGAGCAAATTTAAGGCAGCCCAACAATTTGTAGTGGCACAGGTTGAGACCTTGATTCAGGTTATTCTGGTAGTGATGGACCCCTCAAGAAGACAAGGGATAGAAAAAGCCTCCTATTCCTTTCCAGGCTCACTCTTCCATCGTGGGATCTTTTTGCAGATGCTGTGAAGCTTATGTAACCCCTCACCCCTGCCTTTCTAGCAAAACGACAGGTGGCATGCTGTTGAAGCTGACAGCAGTACCTGGTGGGGACTGGGTTTGGGGAGGATGAGGTTACTCGGCACAGGAGGGCCTAGGTTTGGCTACTCTGCACAGGGGCAGCCAAGTAAATCCGAAGACAGGAAGCAATAACTGTAATGTCCAGAACCAGGAATGGGATTCTTCAGTGTGGCTTTTATTCACATCCAAGCTCTAAACCCACCAGGCACACAACCCAGACTTGCACGCAGCTTTGGGTACACAGCCCAACTTGTACACACTTGGGTTTTCCCCACCCTGTAATGGCGGCGGCAGCACTCCTGTGCATCAACATTCAGAATCTGGGTCAAGCCACTGCGCACCCGATTTACACAAACTACTGATAACTTTTGCTCAAATTGCACAACTAGCTCTGTTCTTGCTTTAAACACATTTACAGGATTTTCCATGGACTTATTATATGCTGGAAACATTTATTTGATTCACAGTCCCTTAAAGCTTCAGGTTTTTAGCACAGGATTGCCTATATTTCGAGTGTTGCTCATTGGCTACAACCTACAGTCTCTCTCTGGCTTCAAACTTAAAACTGAGGCTGAATTCATTACTATGCACACAGTCAATGGCTTAACAGACTTGCACTTGCTGGCAGGACTTGGCACAGTCGTTACTTGAAAAGCAACTACACTGCTACACACACATTTATATGGCATAGGGCAGAAAATCACTGTTTGAGCAGTTTTTAGGATGTTACTGTTATCAGTAGCAGTTTGCTGCAATGGGGAAAAATGGCCTGCAGCCAGTTCTTGGAGGCCTCAGAACAGAAACGGGCGGGCAGTCCTACCGATCGTCTTCTCGACCACCAAACTTGCAATTCCGATGATCGATTGGCAGGTTGAGCCGATTTTAAAGAAGATAGTCTAGTTTTATAAGGTTTAGCGATTTTTAACACTCTGCGACACTCCTTCACTAGCCAGTACCGCCTCACTCCACTCCCTCTCGAATGCTGGGGCAGTCTCTGTAGAGCTGGCTGAGGCGGGACAGATCTCAGCCTGACCAATCACACGACGCCATGCAAATGAGCCTCTTCTTCCTCACGAGGGCTCTTCTCCTCACGGCGATCGTCAAGCAGGCAAATTTAAACTGCAGAATGCAACTTTTTTTTTTTTTTTTTCAACTGACTCCACGGTGGGAGTCCATTTCAGCCAGTTAACAAAGCCATTACACCTGCAAGTCTCTCATTTCATTCAAAAAGCATTTCCAACATCCAGGGCACAATTTCCCTGTTGCTACCTCTAGTCTTCCACACTTTTCTTTACAACAATTCATTTTAAAAGCAGGCAAAACACTGTAAACAATTTGGTGCAGGACAAGGGCACACTCTTTCACTTTACTGCTCCTTGGTAAACAGTTGGTATTTTAAACAGCAGCAGAAGATCCACAGCACGCAGCAACACACTAGGGAAATTGCTTCAGCTTTTTGGGCTACACACTGCCAAATAGCCAAAATGCTAGCCCCCTTGCCCAAGCACCTTCCTCCCTGAACAAAATCCAAAGCGGTGCCTCCATTTTTGTAGCCCCTCACCCCTGGCTTTCTAGCAGAACGACAGGTGGCATGCTGTTGAAGCTGACAGCAGTACCTGGTGAGGACTGGGCTCGGGGAGAATAAGGTTACTCGGCGCAGGGGGGCCTAGGTTTGGCTACTCTGCACAGGGGCACCCAAGTAAAGTCAAACACAGGAAGCAATAACTAATGTCAGAACCAGAGATGGGATTCTTCAGTGTGATCATATTCACATCAAGCTGAACAAGCGAAGCATTAGCCGGACCCGCAGAGGCTACATTCCTAGTAATGCAAATTAGAGACAACAGAACACTTTATCACTATTTCCAGCCCTCAGGCTCTAAACTCACCAGACACACAGCGAACTTGCACGCAGCTTTGGGTACACAGTCGCTGTACACACTTGGGTTTCCCCACTGGCCTGGCTCCCCACCGGCCACTTGATCCGTGGTTCATTTGAGAATGAACCAATTATCCTGTTGTGGCTCCCAAACCACACTAGAGTCTTGACTCCTAGAAAATTTTCCTTACAATCCCACTTCTGGGTACTCCCTCATCACTGGCCAAGTGCCTGAGGCAAAGTAGAAATCCACAGAAGAAATCCGTAGAGGTGGACCTGGTCACTAAAAATGGGGGGCCACCCACCTCCAGCTCCCACAGCCCATACCCGGCCATTTCTCTGGAAACTGAACAATTCCTTTACTGAACTTTCAAATGTAGATTATGGGTAAGCGTCTGTCACATCTCCTCTGCATATCATTTGCATCCCAACAAGCTCTGGACTTGAACATACTTTTTCTTTGCTTAGCCCATTACTCTAGGTCTCCCAATATTTAGTAGTTTAATCCCCACATAGTCGCACAAGTCCCAGGGTGAAAAACATAGGCCCTTTTAGCAGAGCAGACCTCACCCTCACGTTGCAGGTGCCCCACAGGCAACTCACAAATCTTCTTGTTCTCCCAAAAAATTCTGGAACACACAGGCAGCTTTTCCTTCACAAGCAGAACTAGGGGTTGCCCCAGCAATCTACAGGGAAACCTTTCCTGCCCCCCCCAAAGGGAGGGCACTGAGACCCGAAAACAGCGGTCTCCACCACTCCAGTTATCTTCTGTGTCTCTCTTTAAGGTGGAGGCACACACCCTTTTAAACTAAAAGTAGCCGTCTGTCAGGGCTGAGGCTCTAGAGCCTTCACTGAGCTGCTTTCTCAGCAAGCTCCCAACTTCACACTCACACACTGAAGACTGACTAGAGACACTGACTCAAAACTTCCCAACGTTCTAACTAACTCCCTTTGCTGCAGATTCCAATGTGGCTCATGCAGCTGCGATAGTTCTATTGGTGATGTCATCCCTCAGTCTCAACTGAGACTGAGAACAGAGTGAGACAGTGTGAAACCCATTTAACTGGAGTTTCACAGGCTGCCTTCCCTGCCTACCACTAGGTCTTACTGGGATTCTAGTAACCCTGGGTAACAAGGGGTTACACTTACAATATGTACTTGGTACTCAGCAGTGAGGGCATGAATCAAGTGAAAGTGGGGCTGCAGTGGCAGAACCCACAACGCTTAGCAAGCCAGATGTGTTAACATAGAAACATAGAATTTGTTGTCCAGAAAAAGGCCATCTGGAGCCCTAGTCTGCCTTATTTTTCCTTGCTCTCCGACACCACGACCTATTTGGTCTCTGGCATCCCTCCTGCCTTCCTTTCTTCTGCCTTGTATGCCTATCTCACGCATGCTTGAAGCACCCCACTGTTTGTTTTCGCCCCCTTCACCTCTACTGGCAGGCTGTTCAAACAACATGAAGTCTTGCTGTATTCAGACATAATGCAGTTAGCCCCAGCACTTGAACTGCCCCGGAGAGGAAAGAGTTGACTCTATGCAGAAGCATAGAACACTGAGCTTGAGCTCTGTTTTCAAACCTCCTGTCTGTAGTACTTCTCAGTGTAACCGTCCGATTCTTTACTTCACCTAACAGTGAAGTTGCTCCGGAGATTTATTCTGCTCGGTTCGGTAAAAGTAAAGTGTTCGGTTTAAACCATGTAATTTTTTTTAATTTCTGATTTCCAGTCTCTCTCTACAGTACAGGTAGTGTGTAGATAGGTAATGACTGTATTTTATTCTGTGAAAAAGTTGGAAATTGTTCTTTTCTTCGGTTTCTTTCCGGTCAGTCAAGTTTGGAACCGACCCATTCTGATTAAATTTATTTCTGGGATTAGAGTGGTGTTCTGGTACCGATCGATTTTCAAAAGAACCGAGGTTTTTTGGCGGTTCTTTTAAAAAGCCGGTGACATGGTTTGTAACCGATCGGTTATTGTATTACCTGGCTTGAAAGCTGCAATAGGGTAATTTGTTAGGTTGGCTATGTCTGAGAAACCCAAGAAGAAAACCGGTCCCACTGGGTTTCAACACTGTACTGAGTGTGGGGAGGCCTTTGCTAAGGCTGACCCCCACCTCATCTGTCTTTATTGTCTGGGGTTTGACCACCTCAAGTCAGACTGCCAAATCTGTAAAAACTTTCCTAAATCCACTCTAGATACAAGACTGAGTAGGCTAAAGGAAAGGGAGGCCGAGAAGGCTGTAGATCCGGATGGCCAGCCCGGTTCTGTTTGGCTGAACCTGAGGAGGTGCCTACTGATCTGTGCGATACCTCCTCGGGCAAAAGGAGAGCCGATCCCGAGGGGTCAGTTCCATCAAAAAAGAAGCGCAAGTCGTCTGGTTCGGATCCAGTATCGCATTCTCCAACCACGGACGAAATAGCCAAAGTGATTAGCATTGTTCACTCGCTTAGACTGTTTCCCTCCGAACCGGTACTACTGATTAGGCGGTCGGATCTGTCTCCTCCGGATTATGATCCAGACGCTTTTTATGAGGAGTGGGTGGGAGACGAAGACTAGGAGGAGGAGGAGAATAATAATAATGTGCCCATTGAACCGGACATCTCCCCAGATAGGCCCTCAGGTGTCTCTCCTCCCAGGCTCTTTGAGTCCCCTTCACATTTTTTGTTCTACAAAAAGGTGGCAGAAACCCTGCAGTTTCCCTTGGTTGAAGCTGCAGAGGAGGATGAAGAGCCTGATTTTGTGGAAATGATGGACATCCCAGAGTCCAAAAAAAAAAAAGGCTATCCCTTCATAATTCCTTGGGAAACAGACACAAATTTTACAAACCCTAATTCAGTACCTCTTGTGGATAAGAGCATGGACAGGAGGTATTTGTTATCCGGCTCAGCTGCTGAGTTCCTTTATAGTCATTGCAGTCATGTTGGGGTAGTGCAGGCTGCAGCCTGTGACAGGGCTAACATTCCTTTGACTTCACACCCCCCTGGATAAGGACTCCAGTAAAGTGGATGCCATGGACAAAAAACAGTATTTGGATCCTGTGTGGGACTCAGGCAGGCTACTTATATGGCCTACACAGCCAGGTACCAGAAATTCAGATGGGATACGGTTCTGGAACTGGCTAAACAGGCCTCTTCCCCAGCTAGCCAAGGAGCTGGAGGAGGTGGCTGCTGATGGAATTGAGACATCCAAAATGCAATTTCATGCTGCTGTGGACTCCAGTGATGTGGCATCTAGAGTCATGGTTACATCTGTGTCTCTCAGAAGACATGCTTGACTCAGATGTACTAGCCTTTCACAGGATACCCAGACTAAGGCTATGGATTTTCCTGTAGTAGGTAACTCTCTGTTTGGGAGCAGACAGAGGCTTACATAGAAAATGGATGAATACAGGACCATGTACAGGGTGCACAGGCCAAGAAGGCAAGCCACTCCACACAAGCAGCAGTCTAGGGGCAGGGGCAGGCCCTTTCAAGGCCTTTTTTTTTTTTTTTTTTTTTTACCAAGCCAGACCTCCTCTCCCTTCCCACAGAGGGGGTTCTTCAGAGGAAGGGGATGAGCAGAGCTGCTCCCTCCTCCTCTCAGTCTAAGGCTCCTGCCAAGTAGACATCCTGATTTGTCAGCCCGGGTCGACTCCCCATTTTCAGTAGGAGGCGGGCTGGCTTACTACTTCCAGGCCTTGAAGTCTGTGACCTCGGACAAGTGGGTCCTGGAAGTAGTAAGCCAGGGACTGGCCCTCGACTTCAAAAAATTTCCAAAAAAGATGGCCAAGTCTTTTCCACCTGCATCACTCTTGGAAACCATTGCCCTAGAGGCAGAGGTTTCCTCTCTTCTAGCTCTCATAGCTATAGAGAAGGTTCCTACTCGGCACAGGGGAAAGGGACTGTACTCCAGGTACTTCCTTACCCCAAAGAAAACGGGGGAGTGGCGACCAATCCTAGACCTAAGATATATTTGAACAAACACATTTCAAAGCCCAAATTCAAAATGGTAACTCTGGGAATAATCCTTCCCTCTCTAAGGTTAGGAGATTGGCTAGCATCTCTGGACCTCAAGGATGCCTACTTTCATATTCCTATCAGGTGCTCCCACAAAAAACATACCTCGGGTTCGAGTTGTCTTTGGGCCATTACCAATTCAGAGCTATGCCATTCGGCCTAACATCAGCTCCAGGGGTGTTCACAAAGTGCCTTGCAGTAGTGGTGGCTTACTTCAGAAGACAGGGTATCACCATCTTCCCATATCTGGACGACTGGCTCTTAGTGGGCCAGTCACATTTACAGGTCAAGTCAGCTCTTCAGACTACCCATGACCTACTCAGCTCCCTGGGGTTTCTTCTCAGTCTTCCAAAGTCTGTCCTCGAACCAGTTCAACTTCTCACCTTTTATAGGCATACAGTTGGACACTGTACAAGCAAAAGCCTTCCTTCCCCTGGCAAGGGTGAAGGCCCTAGTGGATCTTGCTTCCTCCTTTCAACCTCAGGTCTGCCGCCCAGCAAGACATTTCCTCCAGCTCCTGGGCCACATGGCAGCTTCCACGGCAGTGGTGCAGGAGCAAGGTTCTAGATGAGTGGCATTCAGTTTCATCTAAGGTCTTTTTTTGTCTCAAAAGAAGGATTCACTTACCAAACTGATCCCAGTGACTCAGACTCTGGTCCAAGCTCTCCAGTGGTGGCTGGACCAGGGCAACCTCAGACAAGGGGTTCCATTTCTCCCTCCAGTCCCATCAGTAGTTCTAACTACAGATGCTTCTCTTCTAGGGTAGGGAGCCCACCTGGGAGCCCTGACAGCTGAAGGAGTCTGGTCCCCTTCATATCAATCTCCTGGAACTCAGGGCAGTTTTCCTAGCCCTGCAGAGCTTCTCTGATTAAGTCGAGGCAAGGTGGTCCAAGTCGTAATGGACAACACCACCACAATGTGGTACATCAACAAGCAGGGAGGCACTCGGTCCTCGGCCTTGTGCACAGAAGCCATGAAGCTGTGGTCTTTGGCCTATTCTCTTCAGATTTCTCTGGTTGCAGTTCACCTTCCTGGGAAGGACAATGTTCTAGCAGATGCTCTGAGCAGAATATCACAGGGACACCACGAGTGGTCCCTGGTTCCTCACATACTGAAGATCATCTTCTTAAGGTGGGGCACTCCAGAGATGGATCTCTCTATAGCACCGGACAACCATAAACTTCCTTGGCATCCACAAGGGAAACCCACAAAAGAGTGGCAAGGGATACCACAGGGGAAAGAAACAGCTTCTGATAGGGGACTCAGTTGTTAGGGGTGTAGACCTGGGGAAGGGAGAGGAGAGGGAAGTAAGGTGCCTGCCTGGTGTCATGGCTTGGAGGGACAGGAAGCAAATCCTCAGGATTGCAGAAGCAGCATCACAGGAGAGGGAACTAGATATCATTGTCCACCTCAGGACAAATGACCTAGCTAGGCATGAGATCAGGGCAGTGCAGGATGAATTTGTGGAGTTGGAGAGGGGCCTCAGACAGGTAGAAGGCACGGTAACCTTCTCAGAGGTGCTGCCAGTCTATGGCAGGGTGAGGCTAGGGTACTGCATACCATGCAGTTTTATGAATGGTTGCAAAACTGGTGCAGAGCACAGGGCTTTGGCTTCATTGGGGACTGGGGTCCACCTGGAGAGATGAAGATCTATACTGGCATGATGATCTGCATCTGTCCAGGAAGGAAACACGCTCCTAGGTGACAGGTTTAAAGGCTTCCTTGGCAAGCTTTTAAACTAGCCAAGGGGGGGTGCTGATAGGAAACAGGAAAGTTCAAGCCTCCCCCCACAAAACATGGCGGGTAGTAGGGTAAACACTGGGGTACAGAACTTGACAGAGGGCAGGACGGGGTAAATGGAAAAATGGACAAGGGCAATAAGAACAGGGATGGGGTAAAAAAGGATAAAGCCAACATTAAATGGAGGGCAATGAGTACCAATGCCCGTAGTCTGGAAAACGAGCTTCCTGAGCTAGTAGCCCTGATGGAAGAGGAACACTTGGATATTGTGGCAGTCACAGAAACATGGTACACGGAGAACCATGACTGAGATGTCAATATACCAGGGTACACAATCTACAGAAGGGACAGGGAGGGTAAAGAGGAGTTGGAGTAGCTCTCTACATAAGGGGAGGGATCAAAGCTACAGAACTAAAAAGTAAAGGGGGAGGACAAGAGGCACTCTGGGTCACCTTGGAGACAGGGAATGGAATCACAATCGCACAGGGTTGTATACAGACCCCCATCTCAAGGGGAGGAAATGGACAAGAAAATGATAGAGGGCATTCTCAAAATGGCTGAAAAAGGGGAGATACTGTTGCTGGGGGACCTGAATATGCCAGATGTTAACTGGACGACATGGAGTGCAGCCACATCCAAGAGCAAGGTCATTCTCGATGCCCTACAGGGGGCATGCCTTAGACAGCCAGTGGTGGAATCCACTCTGGAGGGAGCAATATTAGACCTGGTACTCTCAAAATGGAGAGAGGATCACAAATTTAGAAGTCAGTAGACATCTGGGAACAAGCGACCACTGCACAGTGTGCTTCACAATAAACACAACCATGGAGACAAGCCATACAAAGACAAAAATAATGGACTTTAGAAGGGCTGACTTTGGTATAATGGGTGAATACCTGAGGAATGCATTAGCAAATGGCCAGAAAGGAGGGGTTGGAGAAAAATCAAAACTGCCATCATAGAGACAACAAGCCTTTGTGTGAAACAAATAAAGAAAACGAAGCGGAATAAAAAAACACTATGGTTCTCAAAAGAGGTGTCAGGGAAGGTTAAGGAGAAAAGGGCTGCATTCAAAAGGTATAAGGAATCACAGACAGAGCAAGACAGGGAACTGTATCAATTAAAGCAGAAAGAAGTGGGAAGGCAGTCAGAAAAGCAAAGGCCCAAACCGAGAAAAGATGGCCAACTCAGTTAAGAAGGGATAAAACCTTTTATAGGTACATTAGAGAGCATAGAAAGGTTAAGGAGGATAGTGAAGATTAATAAAGGAGAGAAGGTGGGCAGAGGAGACAGTTAAAAGGCAGAGATACTGAATGAATACTTTTGCTCAGTATCCACAAAAGAAGAAGAGGAGGTTACCTAAACCAAACAGTAGAAGCACTATGGGTAGTGGAGTTGATGGCAGTCCATTTACAGAAGAAGTCCTGAAAGAACTCCTAAAACTCAAGGTGGACAAAGCAATGGGGCCTGACGGATTCACCTAGAATCCTAAAATAGCTAAGGGAGGATCTAGTGACACCACTAACCACACTTTTAACAAATCATGGGAAGATGGGGTGGTACCTGAGGACTGGAGGAGGTCAGATGTGATTCCCTTCACAAAACTGGGAGCAAGGCAGAAGCAGGAAACTACAGACCTGTTAGTTTGACCTCAGTGGTGGGAAAATGATGGAATCACTTCTGAAAGGAAGAATTGTTCAGTACCTAGAGGCCAGCGGGCACAGGACCCAAAGCAGCATGGATTCACAGCAGGAAGGTCATGTCAGACAGATCTATCGATTTCTTTGACTGGGTGACCAAAGTAATAGACCAGGAGGGGCTGTGGATATGGCCTACCTAGACTGTAAGGCATTTGACACAGTCCCACAAAAGATTAATAATCAAATTAGTCAGCCTGGGAGTGGGTCCCAGGGTGGTAGCCTGGATAGCAAACTGACTGCACAACAGGACACAGACGGTAATAGTGAATGGAACACATTCTGAAGAAAGGGGGGTTACTAGTGGAGTACCTCAGGGCTCAGTACTGGGTCCAGTCCTCCTCAGCGTCTTTATAGGTGACATTACAGAGGGTCTGGAAGGAAGGATATGCCTCTTTGCAGATGACACAAAGATCTGTAACAGAGTTGATACACAAGGGGGGGTAGAAAGGATAAGAAGGGACTTGGCAAGGTTGGAGGAATGGTCAGGCATATGGCAACTTGATTCAATGCAAAGGTGCAAAGTAATGCACCTGGGAAATAAAAATCCAGGAGAAGAGTAGACAGTAGCATGGGAGGTACTAACAACAACAATAATGGAAAGGAACCTGGGTGTAGTCATATCAGATGACCTAAAGGTGGGTAAGCAATGTGAGAAGTCAGTAAGGAGGCGAGGGGATGGTGGGATGCATAGGGAGGGCATCACAAGTAGAAAAAGAGTGGTTATCCCTCTGTTCAGACAGTTGGTGAGACCCCATCTGGAGTACTGCGTGCAGTTTTGGAGACCTCATCTACGCAAGGACATGGATAGGATGGAAGCAGTCCAGAGGAGGCAACTAAAATGGTGCAGGGTCTCATCAGAAACCATATGAAGAGAGATGAGAGAGCTTAATATGTATACCCTTGATGAAAGGAGGGACAGAGGGACATGATAGAAACTTTTAAGTACCTCAAGGAATCAACAAAGTCCAGGAGGGTAGCATCTTTCAGAAAAGAGATGTTTAAGAATAAGGGGACACAATTTAAAGTTAGAGTGGCTAAGGGGTAATGTGAGAAATTATTTTTCATGGAGAGTGGTGGATGCATGGAACCGCCTTCCTGGAGAGGTTGTGGGGTCTAAAACAGTGGGGGAATTCAAACATGCATAGGACAGACATAAGGCAGTTATAGTGGGAGTTGCAGGAAGTAGGCTGTTGGTTAACTAGAATCTGCAGCTTATCCAATAGGTAGGGAAATGGGCAGACTGGGTGGGCCAAATGGTCCTTATCTGCCGTCAAAGTCTATGTTTCTATGTTTCTGTTTTGTTGCAGACCTCCAGTCGTGGGGACGGTTCCCCGGGATGCTCTCATTTTGGATTGGAAGGGCAGGTTTCTCTATGCCTTCCCTCTGCTGTTCAGAGTTCTGATAAAGATCAGGACTCAACCCTGCACAGTGATACTGGTGGCTCCAGATTGGGCCAGACAGCCGTGGTATCCTCTACTGCTGTCCTTGTCAGTGTCACGTCTCCTGTCTCTGCCCAGGACATACAATCTCCTGTCCTCTCCCAGGTGCGGATCTGGTACCCCAATCTCCAGTCTCTCAGTTTCAAGGCCTGGCTCTTGAAGAGTTAGAATATGCAGCACTACATCTTTCTCAGGGAGTTCTGGATATTCTGAAGGTCTCCAGGAAACCTTCCACTAGAAAAACTTGCAACTCCAAATGGAAAAGGTTCAGTATTTGGTGCTGTCAGAAAGGCATCCTGCCTGATTCTGCAGACATTTCCACAACCTTAGACTATCTAGTCCATCTGAATGGTCTAGGCCTTAGGCCTGCCACTCTGAAGGTTCATCTAGCAGCTGTCTCTGCATTCCTGTCAGCAGGGAAGGGCTGTTCCCTGGCATCTCATCCTGTTTTCAGAAAGTTTTTCAAAGGACTGGTTCACATTAACCCTCCCTTTAGGGAGCCCACTCCGCCTTGGGATCTTAATGTCTGCATAGCTCAGCTTATGCAGCCACCCTTTGAACCTCTGGCTTTGGCTGAATTGAAGTACTTGACCTGGAAAACTGTGTTCCTGGTAGCTATTACTTCTGCCAGGTGAACTAGTGAGTTGCAGGCTCTGTCAGTTGAACCTGACTTCATCTCCTTCCATAGGGACAAAATGGTCCTACGAACCAATGGAAGGTTCTTGCCCAAAGTGGTATCGGATTTTCATCTGAACCAGTCTGTATCTCTCCCTGTGTTTTTCACTGATCATTCTTCTTCAGGTGAAAGAAGGTTACACAGTCTGGATGTTAAGAGGGCCCTTAGCTGCTACATTGAGCATACTAAGGCACATAGAAATGACTGTCTTCAATTGTTTCTCACTTATGGTGAAGTGGGGAAAGATAAGCCTGCCACTAAAAGAACTGTTGTCAGGTGGATTGTTTCTCTTGTAGAATTCTGTTATGACAAGTTGGGTAGAACACCCCCTTCAGGCCTGAGGGTTCATTCAACTAGGGGTACAGCTGCTTCTCTAGCTGCGGCCAGAGATATACCTTTGTTAGAGATCTGTAAAGCAGCCAACTGGAAAACAGTACATACTTTTAGCAAGCATTACTCCCTGGACATCCAGGCTAGGAGTGATGCTAGGTTTGGCAAAGCAGTACTGCAGAGCCTCTTCCCAAAGTAGGTTCTGCGTTCCCTCCTCCATTTGTAACTGCTTGGTAGTCTGCATTATGTCTGAATACAGCAAGACTTCATGTTGTTTGAAGAAAAATTACTCACCATACTAAAGTTGTTTCTTCTAATGGAGTATTGCTGTATCGGACCCACGCCTCCTCTCAGAACCTGGGTTTTTAAGAAGTGGGCTGGCAGGTACAGTGTTGCACCTCAGGGGTGTACCTTGTACCCTCCCTCTTAGGTGGGGTGGATGTTGTTATTATTTTTCTGGTGTTTATACTTGAATATTGTCACTACCTTTCCTTCTTGGGTTCTTGACTTGAGTCTTTTGGGCCCAAAAATAATTTTTTGCCCTTTGGCTATATGTTGAACAATTTCCATACATAGTATGTTAGTGTGCTCGTAAGAATCTGACGGTTACACTGAGAAGTGCCACAGACAGAGGTTTGAAAACCGAGCTCGAGCTCAACGTTCTATGCTTCTGCATAGAGTTAACTCTTTCCTCTCTGAGGCAGTTCAAGTGCTGGGGCTAACTACATTATGTCTGAATACAGCAAGACAGCATTACTATGGTGAGTAATTTTTTCTTCTAGGTGTCCACCACCCTTTTGGTGAAGTATTTCCACACATCCCTCTTAAACCCCTCCCACAGCTTCATTATATGCCCCCATGTTCTGGTACTTTTCCTCCTCTGTGAGGCACCTAGAGGGCTCAGTCATGTTTCCCACCCCTTTGCTTTGCTGTCCTGCAGACAGTACATGTAGAATTCAGCAGCTTCTCATCATATGGCTACTAGTGCAACTACTGTGCCATTCTGGTAGCCCTCCTCTGGGCAGCTTCCACCCTGAAAGTGTATTTTGTGGAGGTGCAACCTCACGAACTGGACACACATGCTAAGTGGGATCTCATTAATGAGCAATACAGTGGCAACATCACCTACCTCCTTCTGTAAGAAGTCCCCCTCCCTATGCAACCCAACATCCCACTAGCCTTGGCTACTGCCTTGTCACACTACCCTGCCACCTTGAGATCATCAGATATGATTATCCCGAGGTTCCTTCCTTGCTCGGTACCTCCCCCCCCCCCATTTTATACACAGTTGCTGGGTTTTCCTGCCTCAGGTGCATGACTTTGTACTTTTTGGCATTGAAACAGGGCTGCCACGCCCTAGACCACTCCTCTAGTTTTTGTAAATCTCTTTGCATTCTCTCACCCTTTCTGATTGTCCACCCTGTTCCAGATTTTTGTGTCACTTGCAAAGAGACACACCTTCTCCTCAGTTTATTTATTTATTTTATTTATTTATTTAGCTTTTGTTGACCGGGTAAGTGCACTAGACAAATCCTGCCTATTTTCAGGCACACGACCGGGGAGGGGATACAGATGAATGCCAACTGACCTTGAACCAGATTAAGCTGTTGGTGGTATTTTTAGTGAATGAGGAAATTTGGCCAGGACACGAAATTCCCCTACTCTTTTCGATAAGTGCCATGGGATCTTTAACATCCACCTGAACTACCACCAATCCAGGCAGATGGGACCTCGGTTTAACGTCTCATCCGAAAGACGGTTCCTCAGCAATGTCACTTGTGAAGACGTTGAAGAGGACCTGCCCTAGTACTGATCCCTTTAGCATCCCACTTGTCAATCTTCCATCCCCCCCCCGAGTTTCTGCCATTTATCACCTGTCTTTCAACCAGTTTGATACCCAGCCTACCACTTTCTCCCCAACACCTGTGCTGCTTCATTTTCTTTACTAGCCTCCTGTGCGGCACAGTGTCGAAAGTCTTGCTGAAGTCCAGATAGACCACATGCAGTGCCCTCCCCTTATTCACTTAGTTTGAGCTCCAGATAGATGCAGCAATTTAATATAAAAATCAGACATAAGTGGTTGATCTTTCACAGTTTGACTCGTGGTGCTTGCTTTTGAACTATACAGTGACTTGTTAATCTGGTTTAGGCATTGTTCTATTGGGATGGTGAGGAAAGAATGGCAGGAGATGGCCTGCAAGGCTCTTCCACCTCTTTAGCCAATACTACCGGCACAACTCAGCTGATGGATGGCGAACCAGCAATGTTTATGATTTTACATGCTGCAAGAGACCGAGATAAAAAATGGAGCCCAACAATGTTCACCTTACAAACGTGGAGACTAAGGTGTATCATTTGGCAGTGGTACACAGTAAAGATGCTGTGGTGTCTGCCTGATGGATGGTGGCTTGACCAGTGGGACTGATTAAGGAAAATAAAGTATTGGAGTAACTGCTGATGGCCCTGGAAAACACTGCAAGGGCCATTGATAGCTGGCTTTTGGGCTTCAAAACACTATATTGCTTAACTGTTTACAATGGCACTGAATTTGAATTCACCAGTAGAGGAGTTGAGACTAAATGGGATTACTGTCAGGTGCCATGTATGGGGCGATGAACATGCAACAGACTCTTGTTAGTGGTCATGGTTGGTTAGTGTGAAAGAGACCTTACTCTAGTGGTGGCTAAGGAAACAGAATTTTTATGCTGGAGGATGGCTCTTGTTGCACACCTCTCCAGAATTCCATTTTGCAGCTTAATGGAGGAAGACATTTTGCACAGTCTGGTTTATGCTACATGAACTGGGGATTTGGCACACTCTCCAGTTACCAGTAAGTAATGGGAGTGGAGCATGTGGAACCTACATCTTTGTATATCTGGCAGAGGCAAAAGCTAGAAGCTTTTGAAAATTAGTATGGCCTACCCCATATTGTATCAAAATGTATTTTCAGTCTTTGTCATATCCACACTCTCTAACCTTTAGTGAGTACTTGTTGAGGTTCTCCTGTTTCTCCTTGTAGGTCTTGCCTTGTTGTCTGGAGATAATTTTTGTTGCTCTTCTTTTGACTCTTTCCAGTTTATCCAGTTCCTTCCGCAAGTATGGGCTTGTGGAGGGGTTGTGGGATAACAGATGGACCAGACACCGAACTTCAAGTTCAAGACACAATCTCTGTGTGATGTTTATTCAAAATACAGCAAATAACTTTCAGCAATAGCCTATTCCTTCTTCAGTACATCAGTTTGCAGCAACAGACTATGAATGTCCTTTCTCTACACTTAGCCAGCAGCTACTGACACTGATCTCTGATCTAACCACTTTTCAGTGAAAACCCTTCATCCCTGTGTGGGTCCTGTTTACTTGGGGGCTCAAAAAGAAAAAAACAGAACAAGCTAAAAACAAAGAACCTCGGATCAGAAACACTGAAAAAGGGTTACTCCAAAGGGCATTGGCAACAAATCAAGTTTCAAAAAATACATCATCATACATACTTCCAAAATGCAAAGCATCTTGGGATATATGCAGATCACCATGAAATTTCAGATGTGTTCAGTTTACAGGAATTTACATGCATTTTAAATAGCACAATTAACTTAGTTTCTATAATAGTCACCTAGTAGTTTTTACCATTATCAAAAACACCTAGTGCCATGGTATTTTCAACATTTACAGGTTTCATAAACACAAGAATGCATCAAGGTATTTTCAGACATAGTGCTATTGCATACTAAATCCAACAATGATAAACACAATCTGTTTTATATACGTTTGGAGGTCACCCAATAACCTCCCTGTATGAGGACCTGAGAGGGAAAAGGAAAATTAAAGAGGACACTGTAGCATAGTCAAGAAAGGGAAGGGGGTTTCCATAGGTGGCCAACATTATGGACTGGAAATTGTAAAGGATAAATTAGGCTAAGAAAATAGAAGAATTGTTGCAACAGATTTAAGGAAAGGTCGGTCCTCAAGAGTGGCAGGAGCTTCCTGTCACATATCCCACACCTTAAGAGGAAAGCAGTTATTACAGACTGATTACCGCCTTCCTGTCCCGTGAATGGATGGAGCGTCCACCCATTCATCTTTAGAAGCTCTGTCTTAGAGTTCCTATTAATGATAAAATGTTTATCATAAACATAGTGGATATCATCATTCTTTACCCAGAGGCATTAACACATTTCTCAACAGAGCCTAATGCTACCTTCCCAACCCTCAGATCTTCTTTTAGGAAAGTCTGTCATATTTTATTGACCGAAAATCTGGACGGCTGTAAAGTCCAGTACCATAGAAGGACTTTCTCTGGGGTGAGTAATTACCTGCTCCAACACCACCAAACATATCGTTTTTAGCAGGGCCTAGTCCTAGGTTCAACCCTCTATATAAACCCACTATGTCTTTTGATTCATTCATTTCATTTGCTACTGATACAGACACCTGAAGGTAGACACTCTTTTGATGTTACCCCAACACAGGTTCCAATCCATTTTCCACCCACCTCCTCAGTCAGTTTTCCCTCAGAAAAGAATAAAACACATGTACCACCTCAGACAAAGAAATACAACATCATACATACTTCCATAATGCAACACATTATGGGATATATGCAGATCACCATGCAATTTCAGACTTGTTCAGTTTACAGCAATTTACATGCATTTTAAATAGCATGACTAACTTAATTTCTATAATAGTCACCTAGTACTTTTTACCATGATTAAAAATGCTTTGTGCCATGGTATTTAAACATTCACAGGTTTCATAAACATAAGAAATGTACATCAAGGTATTTTATGACATAGTGCTATTACATACTAAATCCAACAACGATAAATACAACCTGTTTTACATACTTTTGGAGGTCACCACAGTAACCTCCCTGTATGAGGACCTGAGAGGGAAAAGGAAAATTAGAGGACACTATAGCATAGTCAAGAAAGGGAAGGGGGTGGCCAACCTTATGTACTAGAAATTGTAAAGGATAGATTAGGCTAAGAAAATGGAAGAACTGTTGCAACAGACTTAAGAAAAGGTTGGTCCTCAAGAGTGCTAGGAGCATCCTGTCACATCAAAACAACAGAATATTTTGTTGAGCAAATTGAGGGTAGGTTAGTATTTAGCCCAAATAATTCACATATGTACAAAAGATTTTATTGTACCGCAACCTATTTTATTTAATAAATATTCACAAGGCTACACATTAAGTGCTTTTGCAGAAAAGTGCTTTTCATCTAAAGTGCTTGTTCAATACATTCAGAACTGGCTAAACATACATTTTGCATATTGAAAATTATGTATACACATAAGCAAAACAACCTACCCAGTCTAAGCGTCCAGCCACCACTAACCCCTGTAAGCCACACAGGCTTCCTAAGGGTGTGGAATCAAAACCCCAGAGGTCTTAAATACCCAAAGTGCACATGCATTATTAATATCAATTACACAATTAACAATCAAGAAAATTAAAAGTTCCAAAGTACCCATTATAACAAATGCTTTTGTATATTTAATCTTGTCACATGGCTGCAGAACTGCTCACAATACTTAGGTGCTGTCTAACCAGCGACCTGTCAAGTTGCAGAATCCTCCCACCTGGGACTGGTGAAACCCACCTGATGCAACCCAGCATCCTGTTTGCCTTCCTACACTGAGAGGAGGATTTTACACTGTTACTAATTGTCATTTCCAAGTCCCTTTCCTCCCTGTTGTTCTGCCGTAATCCCATTGACCCAGTACTCTGTCTGTGGATTTCTGCACCAAGTGAGCATCACTTAACATTATCTGGCGTCAAACTTTAATTTTCAAAGGTGAGATAACTTTTCTAGTTTCTCCATGTTCTTTTTTCATTCAGCTGATTCTTCCTCACTATCTGCCCTCTCGCAGAAAACTCACTTTTCCCTGTAGCTGAACCCCAATATCACTAGTGTACATATTGAAGAGGATTGGTCCCAAGATTGACCCCGGGTGGGGTATGCCACTTTTCACTTTGTGTATTTGAAATTGAGAATTGCCTTCTGGGTCCTTCAGACCAGTAGTTCCAATCCAACTAGTGCTGGTTGTATGCTACCATCACCACCATTGCCTTTGGTTACAGTAAATTGAGTTTGGCTCATTTTGTATGTTCCCAGTTGCCACTTTTGGTAAGGCAATTAGGCATTATGAATTTTACTGTTCAGTTACCTTGATATAATGGCTAATCTAGTTCAATGTGACTTAAAAAGTGTAGGTGTTTTCAGACACAATGGCTGAGATTTGTTTAAGACCTTAGCGTTTGCTCAGTAGTGAGTCCTACCTCTAAATCCAAGTCACCTACCTCCTTAAACCTCACATGTGGCACTGTGTCAAAGGCTCTACAGAAACCAAGATATAGGATATTAACTGCCTGACCCTGTCAACCTGTTGTGTCACCAAATTGAGAACTCTGTCTGGTTCATCGGAAACAATCTGTCCCTCATGAACCCATGCTGTTTTCTTTTTTTGTTTCACCAGCCCACTTATCTCTACAAATTCAACAATTTATTCTTTAATTATTGTCTTCAGAGTCTTAATGGACATCAGACTCACTGGTCTCTAATTACCAGAGCCCTCATTGTTCCCACTTTTTTGTAGGTAGAGATACCATGTTTACTACCCTCCAGAGGCCACATGCACCTCACCCATTGTTAGGGACTCACTGAAGAGGGCTGCCAGCACGTGACAGTCTCACTTAACAATCTGTGGTGCATCCCTACTGGCCCCAGAGAATTGGTGGATAAGAGCAATGACGGTAGAGAGAGACACACACACGTGCATGACAGGTAATTATGGGTCAGTAAGTCATTCAGATGGATAAGGTCATGCCCCTATAGTTAGGGTTGAGTAGCCTGTTTAATGTTAAACCACAGATTTTGCACTTTAATAACTTTGCAACCATTCAACGGATTTGCGCTAAATTTGGTATACGCTGTCCTGTGGGGTAGATCTCTTGAAGTGGCAAGTTTCATTGTGGTTGGATGTACAGATTCTGAGACACGGCTATTGTCAAAAAGTTAGTCAACCCTTTTTGCAGTATTTTCCTCCTTGCCTTGCACCCAGATGGTGTGGAATTATGGTGTAATTTTTTTTTTTTAATGGTAGAAAGAACTTGGGAAACAGAACTGCCAGTATTTGGTGCAAAAAATATTAACCTGTTGCAAAATTATTCAGTTTTTAGGTTCTCATTATTTCCTATGAGAAGTTCATTTTTCAGAATAGAGGAAAAAAGTTTGACAAAGGAATTAATCTTGCGAAAAGGACTGCCTTGTGAGATCGTTTTCTTTTTCATGAAAGAAAATTCCTTTTTCGTTAGCTGCCACCTTGGTGTTTTGTCCCCCCCCATGAAATAAAAAGCATGGAAATCGTATAAAAATGTTGTCATTTTACTAAACAAACACAGAACCTAGCTAAACGGACTCTGTTTAGCTACATTCTGGTGTTTGTTTTTCACAGTTAGCCCCATAAATATATTTTCTGGGTACCCGAAATCCCAGGTGCCCAGCTTAGTGAGAGGAGCCTTCCGCTGCATTCTCTGTATGAGAACAGCAGGTTTTATTTACTTCTCCAGCCGCAGCTGAACTCCTGCTTCTGGCTGCAGCTGAACTCCTGCTGCCGGCTGCAGTGTAAGTTGTGAACCCCTATTTTTCGTGGTGTCTAGTAGCACCCCTCCATCCCAATAAATGCCGCATACATTCCCTGGTGTCTAGTGGCACCCCCCACCCTCTGATCATCATCCCCTAGTCCCTTCTTTATTTTATGTATCTATTAAGACACCGGGGTGCCCACCTCCAGTGTATGACCCCCCCAGCCCGTTATTTATTAAAGAGCCAACATTGGGTGGGCCCCAATCCCCATGTCGACATTTTAAACCTCCGCTTCCCAGCAGTATGGGACACTAGGGAGCCCCCCCCCCCCCCAGTGTCCTGAAATATTTATTTCATTTACACCAGTAAAAAGAAAAGGGTCCCTGATGCATTTTGTTTTCCTTTGGTAAAAACCTGAGGGGGGGTCTCTCATCATCACCGTCCTTCTCCCCATCTTGACCCTCCCACTGAGCATCCACCACCCCACCCCCCTTACCCTATACTTACCATCAGAGGTCGTCGGCTGTCATCTTCTGTGGACTGCGACAAGTCTGCACTCTTCAAAGCCGAACCATGAACTGAGGAATCAAGGTAAATGCCGTATAATGTATTTTAATGGCATTTTGAACTCATGTTCATAACTTTGCCATATTTTGGAATGTTTTCACCAAATTTTCAACATAGCCTTTTTGGATCCCACTTCATGAACACTGCCACTGTCATTTTGTTATTAAGGCCCAGAACGTAGTTTCACGGTTGCTGTGCGAAATCACCTTTTGGGGCCAAATAACAAAATGTCACCTCCAGTGTTTATGAGATGGGGTCCCAAAAAAGCCATGTTGAAAATTTGGTGAAAACATTCCTAACAATGGCAGAGCTTATGAGTGTTTGTTGAAATTTTTCTGTGGATGTACATAACTTTGGTAATTTTCAATGTTTTGAGTCCAAATTTTCATCATAGCCTTCTTATCACACCACCTCATGTATGTCAAAGCTGTCATTTTTCAAATCCGGCCCAAAATGTGTTTTCGCACCTATGGCATGGATTTGAAGGTTTTTGCCTATAGGGTTTATGAGGTGAGGTCATAAGAAGACTATGCTGAAAATTTGGGGTCAACATATAAAAAAATGACAGAGTTATGATCATCCGTTGCAATTTCACTACACCTGCTCGTAACTTTTGAAATTTTTAAATATTGTGACCCCAAATTTTCAACATAGCCTTCTTATTATCCCACCTCATGTATGTCAAAGCTGTCATTTTTCAAATCCGGCCCAAAATGTGTTTTTGCACCTGTGTTGCGGAATGGCATTGCAGTTGTGCAGAATTACATTTTGGCAGGGATTCAAAGATTTTCTGTAACGGGTACATGAGGTCGGGTAATAAGAAGGTTATGCTGGCCTTTTGGTCACTTTAATAGTATGAATAGAAGCGCCGGGTCCGGAGTGCCCTGTGCTTCCACGGCTGCGTATACATACACGCACGCACGGGCACACATACATACGTGTGTGTGTGTGTGTGTGTGTATGTATATGTGTATATATGTGTGTGTGTATATATATATATATATATATATATAAAATAATATATAAGTATATGGGAAGCCTCGATTCTCCACTGATTTCAGTAGCTACTGAAATGTTGTTGTTGTAGTACAGTTCAAAGGTCAGATATGTTGTTTTTACTATCGTTCTGATGTTACATCGATTAGTACAACAACATTTCTGACATTTGAACCAGCTTGCGTTGTCACAGTCGCTTCAGCAGTCATAAAAATGAATCGCTCGCTCATCTTGCCTTCTGACAGGAAAACAGAAAATGGCTGTGGTAGTAATTTCCAAGCCACAGACAGAAAGAGAGCTGTTCATAGAAGAGCAAGAAAATGCTCGTACTGTCCAAAAAACATTGGCTGACATGAAAATTGTGAGAAATTACCTTGAGAAAGCAGTCAAGCACCATCCGACACACAGCATCCCTGTTGAAGAGCTGGACATCCTCCTTGCAGACTTGTGTATGCTGTCAAAAGAATAGATGGCTCCGAAATATGAACCAGGTACTATCAGGGGAATATTAGGAAATGTAGACAGATACCTCATCAAACATAACTATGGCCATTCAGTTTATCATAGCAAAAACAGTCCTTTTGTACAAACACTGAGGACAATGATAGCCAGGTTGGAATATTTAAAAAAACAGGGTAAAGGGAATAAGCCGAACAGAACAGAGGCTCTCACAGAAGCTGACATCAATCCGCTGTACAGCTCTGGCACCTCGGGCTAGGAAACCCAACCGGCCTGCTCAACATGATCTTTTTCAGCATTGGACTCTATTTTGCTCTCCGAACAATGGAGCAATATAGACTAAAGTGGGGAGACCTTGTACCGATGACAGACACCAACGGTAAAAAATATCTAGAATACAATGAAAGGCAGATGAAAACCCGCACTGGCATAAATCCAAGGAATATCAGGCCAATCAAACCTCGGATGTACCAGAAACACAAATTCGGACAGAGACCCGATAACTGCCTACTTAAAATACGCATCTCAACAACCGCAAACCATCAACACTCCTGAATCACCTTTTTTACCTGGCACCAAATATGAATTACAAGCCTGGAGTTTCCTTATGGTACAGATCAATGGCCATTGGTGAGAACAAAATAAGAAACCTACTAAAATCAATGTAAATGTTGTCTGGCTTGCCAGACATCAAAAAAATCACGAATCACTCTAGCCGAAAGACATCGATCACAACGTGCCTCCAACTGAAGTGGCACAAGTGTCTGGGCACCGTAATATCCAAAGCATAAATGCTTACAGTGTAATTTCAGAGTCCAGGCAGCAGAGAAACTCATCCATCTTCTCCAGCCTAACTGCAGAAAATGAAGCAAGAAGTACTTCCTCAAATAAACTTGAGCAGAATTGGCCAACGACAGCTGCTACATCAGGTCCTGTCCACCACAGAAATAACAACCCATCTTCAACTCTGCCTTTTCAAATTTTCAGCTTTCTCACTGTGTTTCCCAGCAAGGAATACACATTTCAGTCTTGCACCATGCACAGCCAGTGAAGCGAAGACGAATAGCCGCGATTACTGACTCCAGCGACTCTGAATAGATAAGCCCACAAAGATTTTAAGTAAATCTGTGAGATCGGGGACAGGAGGGAGGAGGGGGAAAGTACACACCACACTGAACCGCTGGCACTTGTTTTTCTGTGTTTCTCCCAACAAGAACTTCTCACAGAAAAGACAACGATCATCGTATCCTTTCAACTGTTAAAAAAAAAAAAAAAATTTTACAGATAGCGTTTCTGTTTCTGTGCCAAAAAAACTCAGTTGTAAACTGTTCCCTCAATACAATTTTTAAACATTGAAATCTGTGTCAGCATGCTCTTCTGTTTCATTAATATGTAATCAGTGGAGAATCGAGGCTTCCCATATACTGTATAAAACAGTACATGGGTAAGCATACACAGCAAGGTTGTGTTTCCATCTCAGGGGTGTGATGACATATTGGGACCTCTCGAGCTTCACTGTCGGGGTCCATATGAAGTCCTCACAAACACTCAGTGGAAACACAGCCTTGTGTATGCTTACCCATACACTATTCTAAATGTTATACATCTACAGAGGGATGGGAGTGCAGGGTCCAAATGATGATAGTAGTAAACTATCTCAAAAAGTAAGGAAATAAGTTGCAAAGAACTTTGTTAATGCTCCAGTTAGGGTTAAAGCGACAAATGTTGAAAACTGAGGTGTTAGAGTAACACCCCACCCTCCCAAACAGGCAGGCTTCTCAAGCCCTAATGCTCACCCCATTTTCATAAAATCTACATATCTGACCTTATTTACAGATGGAATAGGGAGAGTGTTAGGCTTGAGAAGCCAAACCCTCACACCTGCTCTCCTGCCTGCTTTGAGAGGGTGGGGTGTTATTTTATTTGTTTTTTCTTTTTATCCCTCTCTCTCTCTCTCTCTGTTTTGCGCCCAGTTCCTCTCTGGAACCCACAAGCACCCACGCCACATTGAGTATGAGGTGGTCTGTTCAAAGGGTGCGTCGCTCCATTCTTACCTCTAGAGCCCCTGGTAACCCTCAGGCAGGGCGGGGGAGGACCCCCAATCTCCCCCGAATCTTGATCTTGGAGCGCATACATTGGAATCTGCCCCGGTTCCTCTCTGTGGTCGTGGTGCCATGGGTTCGTCACCTGGAAAGGACCCAGAGGAACTTCCTTGTCCTGGTCGTCCCCTCGACGTCAGCGTGCAATGAGGACTAATGAGCCAGATGCATGCAGAGACGTGCATCCACTCCTGTCCTCTGCCGACATCAACCTCTCTGCTGCTTCCCTGTCTGCACCAGCACCATCCGAGATCACCCAGGTGGTGGCGGTATAGCGGTGGGAGAAACTTCCCACCTCACCCCGGAGAAGGAGAGAAAGCCATCGGATGCTCAGTCCCCACCCCCACTGCTGACCCCTGGCAGCCGAGTCCATTCCCAAACCCGAGTCATTGGCATGGCACACGGTGTGGCGTCCAGTGCCTCATCCTCAGCACCAGCGGGCTGGCCGGGTGGGGTGTTATAATGCCTTATTTCCCAACTTTTGTCGCTTTGACCCTAACTGGAGCATTACTGAAATTCTTTGCAACTTATATTAGACAGTAGATGGAGGCCCAATGGGCTAAGGAATTATAGGTGGAAGATGCTGTACATGAATGCTAGGAGCCTAGGAAACAAACTAGACAAGGTGCAGCCAGCAGGCAGTTGTAGTAGTTGAGGAACTGGATGCAAGGTAGTTACTCAAACATGGGTGAACCAAAATAACAACTGGGATTTACTGGTCCCTGGATGTGGTCTATTTAAGAAAGTCAGAGGATGAAGAATTGGGAGAGATTCTCACAGCACAAGACCATGTGGAGGAAGGACAGAGCTCCAGCTTGAGGAGTCAGGACACTGAGTATAGTGGCTAAGGTCCCAATACCAGACCCTGTAGAGACTTTAAAGCCTGGCCTGGTTCAGTAGTTAAACCCATCATTGCCACTGCTGCCCCAATTTTATTTTGATTATGTATTGTATGATGTTTGTTTTAATCAAAATGTTTGTAATAGTTTTTGCTTTAGGAAGTCCTTGAAAATGGATCCTGTCTCAATTGACAATTTTCTTATGAACTTATTTTACTACTACTGAAAACAAGGCTTATTCTAGGAACCCTTGGGCTTTTCATAAAGTGCTCATGGAGCTGGCGGCTTGTTCTGAAGCTGGTGACCTTAACTGAAGTCAGTGTCTTGTCAAGCCTGTAGCTGGTCTGACGTTGGGGGGGCCTGTAGAGATGTCTGTGGTCCTCGTTGAAGTACAGTAGATTGCCCATTCTGTAGTACAGCTCTCCAGAAGCATCAGCTCTTCTAAGGAATAGATGCAGTTTCAGCAGCTACTGATGCGATCAAGTGGGGTATCAAAGACCAAAGGCAATCAATAAAAAAAAAAAAAAGTTCAAGTGTGAAATATGTGGAGCATTACCGTGTGCCAATGACCTGCCTTTGAACTGCAAAGTTTATTTACTTATTTATTTATTCATTAACCGGGTTGGTGTACTGATCCGAAGACTTTTTTGGGGGGCACGGCCTGGGCCAGAGACTAACACATACAGTGGTAAAATACAGTGAGAACAAACAGCGGAATCCTACAAGGATCATAACAGTCAACAGTGCAAGTCAGGCAGACATACAGTGGTGATGTAAATAAATACAGGTAAGCAGATATTCAGGTCTAGATCCCTACATTGAATATATATGATTATTTGGAGCCCATGGAGGTGACTTGAGTGTTGATTTGGGGTATGAAATGTTGAGGGCAGCTACTTTATGTGATACTGTGTATACAGTATGTCTGGAAATGTTAACCAGAATAAAATGTTATGATATTAATGTTCTGTGTCATCCAAACTGTAATTCCTGTTATATCTGTGATAACTTGAAAAACTCAATAAAAAAACAGTATTTAAAAGAAAAACTGGTAGAGCTCCCTTTGCTTGAATTTTACACATCATGCTGCTTGAGACAGTGAGACTGATATTTTTATTTTTCAAAACATAGAATTTGTTGGCAGGAAACAACCACTTGCTGCACCCAGTCTGCCCAGAAGGTCCCTGCCTAGTCTGTCTTCGCAGACCCTAACGATATTTGGTGGCTGTCCTTCTCCCTGCCTATTTACTAATAGTCCCCTGTGTCTGTCTCATGCATGTTTGAAGCCGCACTCAGTGAGTGCAGCCTGCCAGTAGCCTGACACGCGTGGGATGCCCTGGCAGTAGAGCAGGCTCCGGGCCCTTTCCTCAGTGAGACGCAGCCACTGAGACATCCGATAACAACCAGACATCAGGGAGTAACAAGCATTGCCGCCAGCCATCTTGCTGTGGTATTTGCTGCGTGAGTTGTTGTACATACATAGCCCAGTAGTTGCATATGTATTCTTAATGCTATGACAGTGGAACTTGGTGCATATAGATACTTTTAACATTGTCCGTTTTTTTTTTTTTATTTCTCTGATGAAATGTTAAAATTTGCATATAATGTTATTGATGTTTATTATTGTGTTTTTAAATAAAATTGCTAAATGTTCTGGTCACATTGGGGCACTGTCAGCTTTTAGTGTTTATATTTTAGTCCTCTAGGACCAGTGTGCCTGTCAAAGACTGCGTGCTTGCTGACTGTATCTAGGCTGCCCAGTTTGCCATATTCATTAGTTTAATGTATTACTTTTCAATCAAAATGTGATTTTGCTTGGCCTGATCTTTGTAGCTTGTCTGAAGTTCCACCTGCGCAATGCCTCTGCGTGCGCCTGTGGATAAGAGCATTTGCTTCTGAGCAAGGTGACCCAGAACTGACGTGAAGTGTGCATGCACGTCTGAGTTATACATATTTTGAGCACTCTGAGATAAATATATGACCTGAAATTTGGGCATTCTCCTGAACATGGAAAAATGTTCTATATTGAAAAATGTGCATGAGAATACTTAAAAGTATTGCTTTGAAAATTGGAACAGTGAGTCTGAGCATTTAATTTTAAGTGTGCAATTAAAATCACCACCAGTATGAGATTTGAGATACACCCTCTGGAGCAACATGATAAGCTGGTCAAAGAACACAGGGTCATAGAGCTGGGGCAAATACATACCCAAGTGTGATCGCTTTCTCATGTAAAGAGGCCTGTACAAAAACATGGCACCCCCTAGCTGGTTCTGTCACAGACCTTTCACTTACCAATGGGAGATTTTTGTGGAGTAAAATGGCCACTCCCTTATGTGCTCATTGTAGGAGGCCGAATAACACTGTCCAACCCAATCCCTGATAGGTAATAAATGTTCAGCTTCAGTTTAGTGTGTTTCTTGCACAAGCACAATCCGAATTCTATGCTGTTTGAGGACATTTATAATGCTTTTCCTTTTTGCAGGGGAGGAGAAGCCCCTAGACATTCCTGGAAACATACTGTTCAGTGCAGAGGGTGTGGGATAACAGACCAGATGTAGAACTTCAGGTTCAACACACAATCTCTGTGTGATGTTTATTTAAAATGCAGCAGATAACCTTCGGTAATGGCGTATCCCTTCTTCAATACATCAGTTTGCAGCAACAGACTATGCACGTCCTTCCTCTGCATTTAGTCAGCACCTACGGATCTACTGATCTAACTTTTCAGTTGAGATTCAGCTTCCCCTATGTGGGGCTTATTTGCTTGGGTGGTGGGGGCTCAAATAAAACAAACAAACAAACAAAAAAAAAGCTAAAGACAAAGAACCTTGGTACAGAAGCACTGACACAAGGGTTACCTCCAAAGAGCATTGGCAATAAAGCCAAGTTTCAAAGAAACACAGCATCACACGTACCCCAGTAATGCAAAGCATCATGGGATATATATGCAAATCACTATGAAATTTCAGACTGGCTCAGTTTACAGCAGGAATGCATGGTACTAAGAGGGCTCTCAAACAGTCTGCAATTTACATGCATTCTTTCTAACAACAGGGTTTTTCTGCTATCTCTACCCGGTAGCTTAATTTCTATAATTCAGTCACCTAGTACTTTTTACCTTTATCAAAAATGCCATGGTATTTTCAACATTTATAGATTTCACACATGTAAGTTATTTACATGAAGGTATTTTATGACATAGTGCCATTGCATACTAAATCCAGCAAGGAACAGAGCCTGTTGTTTTACATCAGCTCAGAGGTCACAACAATAACCTCCCTGTACAAGAACCTCAGAAGGAAAAATTAAAGAAGGCACTGTAGTATAGTCAGGAAAGGGGACGGGGGGCGGTGCCTATTGGTAGCCAACATTATAGACTAGAAATTGTAAAGGACAGATTAGGTTAAGAAATAGGACTGTTGCAACAGGTTTAAGAAAAGGTCAGTCCTCAAGAGTGGCAGGATCTTCCTGTCATATCCCCACCTTAAGAGGAAAGCAGTTATTTCGGACTGCTTACCACTTCCTGTCCCAGGAAGGGATGTAGCTTCCACCCATCCATCTTCAGAAGCTCTGTCTCAGGGTCCCTAATAACAAAAACATTCCATCATAAACATAGTGGATATCATCATTCTTTACCCTGAGGCGTTTAATACATTTCAAAATAGTGAATAATGATATTTTCCTATACTATCTCCTTTTAGAGAAAGTCCATCATATTTCATTGATATCAGTTCCTGCACCATATCTAGACATGAAATCAGCATTTACATGTCTTGTCCCTGCCCTGTGGGACACAGTAAATCGATAAGGCTGAAGAGCTAAGTACCACCGTGTAAGAGGCTATGGGATACAGATGGACTCAGACACAGGTGATGTTCATAAGTTGAATCTCAGCAGCTGCTTTATTGAAGGATTCCAAAATGAAAGTAATATTTAACAAAATAGAAAGGCGGACTGTTTCGTCAAAATTAAACATAAAGGACATTTAACAGGAGTAGCTTACAACATCATAGGTTCCTTTTATACATCAAGCAGAATAGGTCAAGCAAGTCTTCTGTTGAAGAATAACTAGAGAGCACTAGTTAAGGGTGTATAGGCTCCAACACCCTCAGCCACATCTGACTTCTCTCTGGAGAAGCTAGCTATATATAAGCTAGAACAATCTCTGATTGGCTGGAATTCCTATCAGTTAAAACAAATAAACTTTTTTACAAAATAATCATTTGTGTCATACAAAGCTTATAAACCAATCATTTCAGTAACCTTATGATCATATAGCATCTATAAAATCATTAATATTATTTTTAAGCTTCTAAACTTAGAGTTTGTAGAACAAGCCCCTCCCTTTTGTATCTCTTTTGCATAAAATGAACAACAATATGGCCGGCGGCTCCTGGGAAGAGATTCACCAGGAGGACTCTTATAATATCCCCATATATTTTTATTATGCCAGGTAAATAAGTATCCCTTTAGTTCCTTGTCTTTCTCTCACTCTCTTGAATGATATGCTGTGTTTTGCAACCACAGGGCTGACTGAGTATTAAAACAAAAGGGGAACAAAACACTGTGTTGTTTGCTGGGCTGTGGCTGGCAGGAACACAGCTCAGTCACAGTCAGGAGAAAGGTAATTTGCACAAAGTGCAGGCAGGAAGCGCTTTAGCGCTGAAAAGAATAGCGTTTTATATCAAGGGTGTTTTCAGCATGAAGGAATACCATTTCGAGGATTCGCGGCGTTTACGAGCTGCATGATTGTGCGCACGTTCATGCAGCTCGTTTAGAACGTCGCGAAGGAGCATTTTTAAATAAACGCTTGGTCTACAGCTACATTTAGCGTGTCCAACGCAGTTTTGGACAAGGGGGTTTACTTTTAAAGCCCTTTAGGGGCGAGAGGAGCATTTTAAACAGTTCCTAATATGCGAGGCATTTTAAAGGGGTCACGACTACATTTGGGCTTGGCTCATAAATACAGTATTTTCCCATTCACATTCTAGCAGGTTCCACTTGTTGTATATTAATTCTTGGCTTGCCAATATGGGGAAAACAAAGACACAAATAACTAACAGACAATATAATAAAATAAAAAATCTCATAGGTGGCAGTCTATGCACATAGACATTACAATGACAAAGACCTACAAATAGGGATGGACACATGGGGGGTGGCAAGTCATGGCACAACAGTAGTAACCTGATAGATACATAACAGGGCTGGCCTGGCATTGTACCACCAGACCCTTTGACACACCACATTACATGGGGATTTATTTCTCTCATTTGGTGCAACCAGCAGAAGGGGTTGTGATCAGTCACAACCTTAAATTCATCCCCCCACACAAGTAATATTTCAGAAACTCGATAGCCCAAGATCTCCCAGTCACATTCAGCTTCATTCTTGCACAAGCACAGTCTGAATTCTATGTTGTTTGAGGACATTTAGAATGCTTTTCCTTTTTGCAGGAAGGCCTAGATATTCCTGGAACATACTGATAATTTATGGAGGAACATCTATCAAAACCTACATATAGTGCCGGGAAGGGCAACAAATCCCTACCAAAGCCAGGCATGGTACCTGTAGATTATCGGCACTTCCGCACCAGTATTTTGCGGACTGCCCACCAGCAACAGTGAGCCTGGTATTTTAAACAGTGAGCCCTCTGTTTAGCTAAGGATGGGTGTGAGAAATGGAACATGTAAAAGTAATTGTCCCAGTTCATATATTTATCGCATACACCTCCCCCAATTTAATAATGAATCAGTGGCTCAAGAGCTGCATGCCAAATAAGAAATAGTCTCCTATTTTTCAGTCAAAAGTATGTTGTTTGCTGGCCCGGTGGCGCTGAGGGCCGAGGTACTGGACGACTTACCTCACACTGCACCGGTAGCCCATGTTCGGGAACAAGCACGGGCTGCCGGGGGTTGGAGGAGGAGAAGGATTGAGCACCCAATGGCTGCTCTCCTTCTCTGGGGAAGGGGGATCTGCAGGCCTTGCTGCAATACGCCACCTTGGGGAACCTGGGTGGAAGGTGCAGGTAGGAGGTAGCAATACTGGGAAGGGTTGGACATCAGCCGAGGGCTGGAGGCGAGAGACACGTCTCAGCATGCCTTTGAGTCATTGATCCTCCCAGCACGCTGGCCCGGGGGTGGGTGGGAGGAAGAAACACGGAAAACTCCCACATTGGCACTGGTAGGTGGTCTCTGGGTGCCGGCGATCGGGGGAATCCGGAGGTCTAAGTGCAAGCTGCACGCTCCATCAGTGGTCTGGGGGAGTTGGGGGGAGACTCCTCCACCCCAGCTGGGGGGTTATCCAGAGGATCTAGGTTCACTGAGTAGGGCACCCATATGCGCAAGTGACCCTTGGAAGAGTTCCAATGCAGGTCACCATTGGAGCCCCGAAGAGTGGGGCTAAATGCGGGCAAGGTAGGAGGATAAACACAGTGTTTTAAAAAAAAAAAAATTCTTTGTACAGTACTGAACAAGCTATTCATTTGCACTCCCTATAAAAAATGTCCTTAGTTTTGTATTCATTTGTTTTTCAGCCATCTAAATTATTGGTTTGATATTCAGCTATGATTTTTTTTTTAACCTCATATTTATTTTTGATAACTGGGAAAAGTGGGCTTGGCAACATTTCCTGTTTGCAGCCATGTCCTGAGTTCAGGACACAATGCAGGAGAAACTCAACATATCCTACATTGACAATTGTACATTGCACTGTCAACATATAGTTAAAACTTGGTCAAACCTGAGTTTAACCATCACTTAGAGACAAACACAACATGCATGTATGTATTATTGGTAACGATAATGAGAAACAGACAGCATACAGTTACTAGAACTGTACTGGTTCTGTGCAACACCACAGTCAACAGGCATGGGTGCTTTTTTTTTCGGTTTTAAAAAGCTGAGCTTTATTGGTTAGATAATGCATGATGGTCTTTATCAGTAGTACGAATTACATCTCTTGTTACAGCACAGTGTCTCCTTCTGAGCATAGGTGCTTTAAGTGAACCAATAATTTAAAATTATTGGAATCTTTCTCCCCCCCCTTCCCCCAGTAGAGCTGTTTCATCTGGCTGGGGTGCATGCTGGCTGTTCAGCCCCTACCACCTTCCCTCAACTGGTCCCCCCCCCCATCTTACCTGCCTAGTTTCCCCACAGCATCCCTCCCCCATGGTGGGGCTGGGGGAGGGCCCTCCTCCCCACCCTCCAGAGTCCGGATCCAGTCTGCAGGGCCTGGATCAATGTTGCAGGTTGGGGAAGGCAGATAGGGCTTCCTTAGTGCATAGCCCCTGCTTTTTTTTTTTGTTTTGTTTTAGTCCCTTTCCCCAAGTCTGGCACATGTGCAGTGGGATGGGTGCACTTTTAACACCTGCGCCCGGGTACTAGAGAGGCAGCCTCCTGTGTCACTTAGCCTCTGCTGGGGGGCAGTAAAGCAGTGGCTCGTACTGTCTCCTCCCTCCCCAGATGAGGAGAGCCATCTGTGCATGCTCGAGCCTCCTTCCCCTGGCTGGCCCCTGAGTGACCCTGGTCCATTCCCGAACTCGGGTCACCAGTGTGGCTGGAAAAGGTGCCAGTGTGTCAGCCTTCACTCCACGGGCCTATCTTTTAATTTTTAATATGTGTTACATTAGTATTCTGAAGCCTAGTCCATTGTTTCTTTCCAACCTAATAGGTATCAGCAGATTTTGCACGAAACCTCATATATTTGGCTACCATTGCAGATTCAAGTCCAGCTGGCATCAGAAAACTCTTTCCATGATAAGTGGCAAGTAACTGAAAATTTCAATGAACATCTGTATTTTAGTTATCATATTTCTTGATTTTCACCCAGTTAATATTACCCTGGATTCACCCCACCCCATACTGGCTGGCAGTATAGCCTAGAGGTTAGAGGAACGAGGTGTGAACGAGCTTGGTACATCCAGCAGACCAGACCTGAGTTTGATTCTCACAACCTCCACTTGCATACTGTGTGACTCTGAGCAAGTCCTTAATAAGCCCAGTGCTCCCAGGTCGCCCCTGAAAACAGGCACTTGTGCCTAGTGGGCCTTACCCGGTTACCAAAGACTAAAATAAAAAAAAATATCCTTTTTCTGATCCCCCCCCTACCTCTGCTACTAGGGTTATGCCTTTTGTGACTGCACTCCTCTTCCCAACATTATAATTCGGTGTTCTACATACAGTGGCGGGTTCTTTTGGATGGAGGACACTCTTATCCAGCTTAGCAGTTGGGAAAGCTTGCATATGCTGGCTTGAGGAACAGGGTATGCGCCACAAGTTCAGCCTGCTTCAGTGCCCCACTGAATGTCAGGGAGGGACAGGAAAGGAGGTTTTAATGTGCATGACTTCTGTGTGCTCCATGGGGTCAGTCACTAACAAGTACAGCAGACCCTGCACAGAGGTTATTGCTCATCCTGAAGGAATGGCTGTCTGCCTTTGCGAGTCCCAACTGGGATCCCATGCTCTAGTCTAAACCCTAGTCCTCTGGTTTCTACATTAGAGTTAAAACCACGTCCATGTGTGGTCACTAGGCCGACCTGGATGAGTGTGGTATTAAATCTAACAGAAACATGTGCTGCTTCTTGTTGGAAAAGCGTTGGTTGGTATAATATGACCTGTCCCCCACCCACAAAATGTAAGCAGTCGTGTTCCTTGTTTTTATGTGCCATGCCTAACCCATCTTTTACTTCCACAAAATAGACGTTAATATATAAAGGCTTTTCTTCTTCTAAATCTGTTTCATCTGTAAAGGCACACAATTTGTTTATGTATATTTTTATATATTTTATGTAATTTAATGTATAGCAATTTTGTTTTTACTCTTGCTGTACTGTATATGGATGGTACTGTAATAAATAATGCAAGAAAAATCAGAGAGAAAACCCCAGAAACAATTCATGGTGGCTCATGTAGAGTAGCAATCTTAAATCAGTAAGAAAGAAGATTAATCCCCCAGTCAATTATTGATTGATAACATTTTATTTTCATGCAGGATACATACTGTTGGGCTAAAAAACATTTTCAACAATGTCCTGTGAGCCGTTACACATGTGACAATATATAAAAAAAAAAAAAAAGTAATATTGTTAGATTATGGTAAATCATAAATATAACTGTTTGGTCCAGCTGACCTCTGTTAACGCTACCAAAAACATCCTATCCCACACTGATAGTCTAGAACGGGGGACCATGAGCAACCCCTGGTCCCCGGATCAAAGGGCACTATCTGGGTGCTGAGGAGCCAAAAGCTTTTGGAGGTCAGTGTGAATCAGACTTTTCGAGAAGGACAGGGGATTCAAAGATGTGCCATTCTTTTTACCCCAACGTTTAGCATTTATTGTACTAGCCATCATTTTCATAAAAGTAAGGTGATTTATTTATTACAATGAGACTTCTAAAAGGTTGCATGAAATCATTACAGTCTGCAAAGGTGTGTGTGGTGGCAGAGGCTACAACTAAACTGTCACCAGAAGCTCTGCTTACCCTGGCCCCGTCTTCTCTTGAAAACTGGTTTTACAGTCTCTTGCTGCTGCTACACTTTAGTCTGCAGCATTTTTATTGTGGGATTGTAAATTTATTTATTTATATGATTATTTATTGTTTTATTTGTTTATGTCTTTGATAACCGGGTGGGTACACTGATCCGATGAACCATTTTCTGGCATAACCCGAGCCACTCACGTGGCACATTGAGTACAGTAGATACAGGTTATATAACAATATTGCAGGCATACAATTAGATGAATGTAGCAATAGTGCAAAGGGACATTACATAAAGCGAATTACAGTGAAGTACGTGGAGCAGTAAAACAGGTCAGTAATCTGATCAATACATAGTCACAAAATGCAGTTTACAAAGCAAAACATGTCGGTACACAGTTAACGATGACTAAAGTGAAATTACAGTAAGTTTACATGGTGCAGTAAACAGGTCAGTAATCTGGTCACTACAGGTTTCAGTACAGTAGTCCTCGTGAAAGTGCTGCTGCTGCTTGGGGGTGGGGTGGGGGAGAGTGCATAAGCCAAGTAGGGGGAAAGTTGAGAGCTAGGTAGGGTGAGGAGCCTCTAAGAAGGGTGGGACAAGGAGGAGGAAGAGGATGCCCACATTATCCAGCTGGGCAAGAGCATTTGGCTTCCGACAGCAGCCAGTCTTTGAGGTGGGTTTTGAAGGAGGCGGTCGAGCGGAGCGATATTGGGAGTTTGTTCCATAGGGAGGGGGCAGAGACAGAAAGGGCTTTCTAGGGACATGGATATGTTGTTCATCCACACTTATTGGCAGGTTCCTTGCCGCTTTAAATCTTGCCGGAAGGTCTTCAAGCTGGCTCCTCCCACCCACCCGGGTGGTAAAACTCTCGGCTCCGCCCCATGACGCTAGATCTTCCTTACCGCTTGGAAGCTCAGGTTCCCTCCTTAACGCTCTGCGATTAAGACTGGTTCCTAATTCTTCGAAAGTTCGAAAATCGAAAAAGTTTTGCTAAAAAGACTTTGGTCTTCTTCTCCTCGCAGCTGCGATGGACAAATCGACTCCGGTTTCCGGAGGTGCCCTTGCGGGCAGAAGATGTCTAGGACAGATCCACACTCCACGTGCGTCTATTGCCTGGGCCTTGAGCACGACCCGCAGGCTTGCAAATTGTGCTCTTCTTTTTGGCCTACGTCCTCGAAGACCGTTCTGCCCGATTACAACTGGGGTGCCCCGAGAAAAGAATTCCACCAGTGAAATCAAAAGAGGCCCGATTGGCGGTGTCCGCGCGGCCGGGCTTTCAGTGGGATCAGCTTGAGCAGATGATCGCCCCTCGAAGAGACGGCAGTGTATTTGTCCCGGCCTTCTCGGTGCCTCATACCGGCTTCTTTTAAGGAGCTTTGTTTGACCCTCTCGACTAAGGGTGAGGGTCCAACTTCTTCAGGTCCTTTTTCCAGGCCCAAAAAGAGCAAAGGTAAGTCTCTCCGTCGACGATCTTGGGAGCGGGAAAGATCTCCCTCCCCTTCTTGTTGACAGTCGACTTCGGTCGACCCCTCAGCTTCGGCCACTGGCTTCTCGGTGTTCCCGTCAGGCCAGTTGACCGAGACTCCCACCGACGCGGTCGAGATTTTTCTCGACCCGTTAGACGGGTTGTCGGCTGGAGAAGCTGAGAATCCCCTCTCCCCGGTTCCCCCGGTGGGAGTTGAGGATCCCGTCGGCTCGTCTGTGCCTCCGGTTCCGGAGCCTTCGGTGGGATTGTCCGAGCCGAGGGGAGTGCCGATTTCCGACACTTCTCCTCGCCTTCCTCGGCCTAGTCGAGACTCTCAGTCTTGGTCTCGGACATCCTCGCGGTCCAACCGATCCCGCCGACATAGGCGGTCTCGGCAACGCGGCAAGCGGCGCCGCCACTCTTCCTCTTCCTCCTCCTCCTCGGACGAGACTTGGCATAACCGTCGAATCTGAGAACTTATGTGGCAACAGCTCCTTTTGACTCGGGAATAGGCCGACCCAGTCGCCTTCCCCGCCATTAAGTGGCTGTCACCGAGCGTGAAACAACCCTCGTCGTAGCCGAGGAGCCTGTTCCAGGCGGTTGTTGGCCAATTCCAGCTGCCCACAGATTCTGGTGGAACCCCGCCTCCACAGCCGTTGGTTGGGGCTCCGACCAAGAATTCTCGGTCGGCTTTGGGTTTGCCCCACAGGCTGTCTGTCACCCTCACTCCCGATAAACCTCGGCAGGTGGAGGGTGGCTCAGGCCCCAGCAGCTCTTCGAGGACTCTTCTGAGTCCGAGGATGGTTCCTCTCTCTTATCCAAGCGCATGGACTTGGAGTCTTCGGGAGGACAGTCAGTGGACGATAGCCCTTCGTCCTTCTTAGGGTTGCTTCGGCTCATCTCGGAGTCCACGGGGATGAAGCTCGAACCCGTTTCAAAACGGGCCAGGTATCCCCTCACGGAGATTCTGGACCGAGGGGATTCTCCTACAGAGGCCTTTCCGGTGGCGAAGCCATAGTTAGTCGGCCTGGAACTTTGGCAGCGTCCTGCTTCCTGCCCTACGCCTTCGGCCAGAATGGCCAGGAAGTATCACGGTCCCTACGGTTCCCTGTCCAGTTTTTCGGAACACCCCTCGGCCGAGGGGTTGGTTACCGACAGCGTTTTCCGGCGTGCCGGGAACGCCAGGGACGTAGACAAACCTCCCGACAAGGAATCCAAGAAATTGGATTATGCCGGGCGAAAAGTCTATGCTGCGTCCTCTCTCGGCCTTCATCAGGCAAGTTCGGCCGTCCTCATGGCACATTTTTCCCACGCCCTGTTGGGCTCCCTGGATGAGGTTGTCCCTCATCTTCCCACGGATCTGCAGACTACGGTCAGGCAGGTGCGGGACCAGGGTAGGGCGGTGGCCAAACAGCAGCTCCAGACTGCTTTAGACATCGAGGACTCATGTGCCAGGTCTGTGGCCGCGCAGTATTACATCGTCGTCGGGCTTGGCTGAGGATATCCACTTTTTCGGATACCCAGCACAAGTTGGTGGATGTTCCCTTTTTGGGGACTGACCTCTTCGGCCCTGGGATGGAAGGTCACCTGCAGAGGATCGAGAAGTCCAATGCTACCTTGGACTCGGTCTCTTCCGCTCAGAAGGACAAAGGCCGCAAGCCGCAGCCAAAACCCTTTCGTCCTTCTGCGCCCGGCCCAGCAACGTCAGGGCCAGCAGGCTCGAGCTTGGCATCCCAAACTCAAGCCGTCGGCTTCCTCCAACAGGAAGCAAGGGGGAAAAGGCCCAGGTGGTCCCTCGGCCGGTCCTTCCTCCAAGCCTGCTCAGTGACGGGCTGAGGGGTGTCGCCCCCATCCCTGTCACCTCACCCCTGGTTCCCCCCGTGGGGGGACGGCTCAGACACTTCCTTTCCGCCTGGTCTGCTGTTACCACGGACAGGTGGGTACTGGAGGTGGTGGGAAAAGGCCTACCTCTAGAATTCGAGCAGGTCCCGCCCTTCAGAGCCGTCGCTCCTCGGGGGGCCTCGGGGTCCGCAGCCTCAGTGGCGGCTCATCGAGCCGACATCGCTCTCCTCCTCCAAAAGGAGGTGATCACGGAGGTAGAGGACCCCCCTTCAGACCCGGGGTTCGTGTCCAGGTATTTCCTGGTCCCGAAACGGACGGGGGGGCTGGCGCCCCATTCTCGACCTACATGACCTGAACAAGTTCCTAAGGTCTCGAAACTTCAGAATGGTCACTCTGGCACAGATAATACCATCTCTGGAACACGGCGTGTGGTTCTGCTCTCTGGACCTACAGGACGCGTTCTTTCACGTCCCTATCCGTCCGTCGCATCGGAGAGTCCTCCGCTTTCGAGCGGAGGGATCTCTATTCGAGTTCTAAGCCATGCCCTTCGGCTTATCTCCAGCTCCCAGGGTCTTCACCAAATGCATGGCAGTGGTGACAGCATTCCTGTGGCGCCGAGGGGTCCGGGTGTACCCTTACCTGGACGACTGGCTGATAGCAGCCCCCTCCAGACCGGAGGTGGAGTGGTCCAGAGATCTGGCCCTCCAGGTTTGCTCTCAAATCGGCCTTCTCGTCAACGAGGCCAAATCGGAACTCGAGCCGAAGCAGGTGATCCTGTTCATCAGGGCAGAGCTCGACTCTGTACGAGCCAGAGCACGGCTCCCGGCGGACAGGGCCGAGGTTCTTACCTCCTTTGCCCAATCATTTCTGGTTGGGCAATCGCGCCCTGCCCGGAACTTCCTGCGCCTCCTGGGTCTCATGGCGGCCTGTACCAGCGTCGTCCATTGGAGCACGCCTGGCATCGCCCCCTTCAGTGGGGACTGGCCAGCCAGTGGTCCAACACTGCGATCCATTGGACCAGCTAGTGATGGTGACCCAGGAGATGTGGAACGCTCTCCAGTGGTGGACCGTTCCATCCCATCTGCAGGAGGGCATCCCGTTTGTCCGCCCCGAGCCGACGGTCTCTCTATCGACCGCTGCCTCTCTGATGGGTTGGGGTGCCCATCTGGGGAAACACAGAGTGCACGGCCTCTGGTACCCGCGGGAGTTCCGATGCCACATCAACCTGCTGGAGCTCCGAGCGGTCCGCCTAGCTCTCACCGCCTTTGCTCAGTTTCTCCGGGGTCAAGTGTTCCGAGTCCAGACGGACAATGCCACGACCATGTACTACCTGAACCGCCAGGGCAAGACGCGCTCCATGCTTCTATGCAAGGAAGCTCTCCGCATTTGGTCACTCGTGCGCAGCCTGGAGGCGGATCTCCTAGCCATTCATGTGGCAGGAGCCTCCAACACCCTGGCCGATGCCCTGAGCCGGATAGGGGCTGCATCTCACGAGTGGTCTCTCCTGCCGGAGGTAGTACAAGATCTGTTCTCCCACTGGGGCTCACTTCAGGTGGACCTGTTTGCCTCCAGGGAGAACGCGAAGCTGAGGCTGTTTCATGCCCGCCCCCCTCAGCAGGGCTCGCTGCAGGGGGATGCCTTCTCGAGACTGTGGACCCCGGGCCTCTTTTACGCCTTTCCCCCATTTACCTTGATCCACAAGGTGCTTCTCAAGGCGAGGAGGGACAAGGTGCAGGTGATTCTGATAGCCCCAGACTGGCCCGCCAGTTCTGGTACCCAGATCTCCTCAGCCTCAGCTCCAGGCTCCCGAGGCAGCTTCCAGCTCGCCGGACCTGCTCTCAGTCAATCAGGGAAGGTGTTCCATCGGACCTTCAATCCCTGCACCTGGCGGCCTGGTTCCTGAGCGGCTAGAGCTCCAGGCCTTGGGTCTTTCCGACGAGGTCCTCAGTGTGGTTGAGGCGTCCCGTAAGGAGTTGACCAGAAAATGCTATGCCTTCAAATGGAAGAGATTCTCCATTTGGTGTCAGGGCAAGGGCTTGGACCCTTCTTCCTGCCCTGTGGCAAGCATTCTGGACTATTTATGGTCCCTTTCTAGTCAAGGGCTTAGGTCGACGACCCTAAGGGTGCACCTGGCAGCCATCTCTGCTTACCGGGCGTGGGCCGGGGAGCAGTCGGTGGCGCAGGATAAGGTGGTCAGGCGCTTTTCAAAGGCCTGATCACATTCCCCTCCGTGCGAGAACCTCCACCTCCGTGGGATTTACTGCTGGTACTGGCAAAGCTCATGGGCAAGCCATTCGAACCAGTGCACAGGTGTGATCTCTCTCACCTGTCGTGGAAGACCGCCTTCTTGGTGGCTATCACGTCAGCCAGAAGGATGGGAGAGCTCCAGGTGCTCTGCATTGAGTCTCCTTACCTGGTCTTCCAGGGACAAGGTTGTCCTCGCCCCCCACCGAAATTCCTTCCGAAGGTGGTGTCAAGTTTCACCTTAATCAGGTGCTGACTCTGCGGTGTTCTACCCAATCACACCTCGGAGGCGAGATATAGAGCTCCATACTTTGGACCCTAGAAGGCGCTCGCTTATTATAAGGAGCGCTACGGCTGAAATTCGGGAGAGGTTCGCCAGCTGTTTGTCACCTACGCTGAAGCCGCACCTGGCAGACCTGCAGCCAAGCGGGCGATAGGCAGGTGGGCCACCTCCTGCATAGATCTCTGCTATAAGTTGGCCGGGCATGGAGCCACCCAGAGGGATAAGAGCTCATTCTACCCGTCATACTGCTGCATCGGTGGCTGCTTCCAGGGATGTCCCTATCCAGGAAATATGCAGGGCTGCTACCTGGAAGTCAGCACACACCTTTATTACCCATTACCACATCGACCTTGAGTCACGCCGGGATGCTGGTTTTGGGGCCTCTGTTCTCTAGTCTTTATTCCCTAAGTAGGGGGTGTGCGCCTTGCCTCCCTCCTCCCGGAGAACTGCTAGGAGTCTGCCAATAAGTGTGGATGAACAACATATCCATGTCCTAGAAATACAGGTTACTCACCTGTAACAGAGTTCTAGGAATGGTATATGTTGTTCATCTACGACTCTCCGACCTCCCGGCTCGACGCACAACCTGAGCTCAGCGGGCCAGATCTGCCATCATGGGGCGGAGCCGAGAGTTTTACCACCCGGGTGGGTGGGAGGAGCCAGCTTGAAGACCTTCCGGCAAGATTTAAAGCGGAAAGGAACCTGCCAATAAGTGTGGATGAACAACATATACCATTCCTAGAACTCCTGTTACAGGTGAGTAACCTGTATTTACTTCCCATGGCAGAGGAGATGTTATGGACCTCCAGAGGGGGACAGATGATTCTTGGAGGTTCCTTGATGCCACTCTGCCTGTGAGGAGGGATGAGTAAGGGGACAGGTGGCTGCCTCTGAGTGTATTGTCTGTTATACAGCCAAGGGCATAGTCGAACCGTCCTTGGAGTGGGAGCCAACCTAGTGACTGGTACAAATCACAGTGATGGGTAGAGTAAGGAGCACAAAGCAACAGACACTGTTGTACACTGAGTTCAGCCTGGAGTGCAGAGCCGAGGACACTTGGAATAGATAGGGGAATAGTAATCAGTAAGGGGAAGAAGGTTACCTTGTGCAATCACAAGGCGCACCTCGGAGCTCAAGAACTGTTTAGGTGGTAGGCAGACCCTAGTTTCTGGTTTAACCTACATATGGTTTTGTTAACCTGTTCCGTGAACACGAGGGAAGGGTCCAGGGTAACTCCTAAGTATTTGAAACTGAGAACATTTTCAAGAGGGGGGGCCTTCAGGTGTGAGCACTAGGAGGAGTGATGAATGGTTTGGACCTGAATAGCACTGATTTTGTTTTCTTTTTGTTAACCAAGAGCCTGTTGAAAGAAACCAATTGAAAGCTGTACCATAGTTAAGGGTTAGAATGAAAGAAATGTTCACCAGTGACTTGTTGCTATGGAATAGGACGAGGTCGTCCACATAGACGCCTCACAGGAGAGGCTGTCGGCAGGAAGGAGTTCATAAAGATGGAGAAAAGCAGGGGGCCAAGGATGGAGCCTTGGGGGAACCCCGTGGAGACAGGCAGGGCAGGGGAGGAGGCTGTACCAATGTTAACTGATTGGGACCTGCCCTCGAGATAGCTCCAGAACCAAGAGGATATCTCAGTGGAGCAGCCAAGGTGGAAGAGAGTAAGTGGAATATGGGGTGGTGGACAAGGTCAAAGGCCTTAGTCAGATCCACAAATACAGCACCTGTGGTCTTACCCAAGTTCATATTTCTGAGGACACTGTTTGAGAAGTAGGCTAAGGCTGATGTGGTACTCTGGTGCTTACGGAACCTGTGTTGTTGGGGGCATAGCAGATTAAATTTTCTGAGATGCTCAGAGAGCTGTAAGTGCACAATTTTCTGCAGCAGCTTGCTCAGGTGGAGGAGGATGGAGATTGGCCTATAGTTGTCAGGAGAAAGTGGGTCTCCCGCTTTGAAAATAAGCACAACGTTGGCATGCCTCCATGAGTCAAGCATGGTGGACATAGACAGGGCAAGGTTGAAAATGAAGGTGAGGGGTTCTAGGATAGCAGGAGAGATTAGCCTAAGAAAAGAGGGGAAAAGATCATCACTGCCAGGGCTGCCCCTGGTGGGGAAGTACTTCAGGAGCTTGAGAGTAACACTTGGACCGATTTACTGTAAAGTAGAAGGGGTGGGGGTGCCAACTGGAGAGGAGCACTTCGCCTACCAGGGTTATGAGATGGATGTAAGGGAAGTTTACTGAGGTAGACAGAGAGGTTGGTAATTTTTTTTGTTAAAGGTCTGCGCTACCTCTGAGGGATCAGTAAAAGGGCGAGAGGGGGAGGCGAGTTGTGTGACTGGACTGTGGGTCCATGGATTGAGCAAGGACCTGACAGAGGCCCAGCAGGGGTTACTAAGGTTGTCTCTTTGTAAGTTAAGGTAGAACTTGCGTTTGGAGTTTGGCAGATTACTTGCAGGTGTTGCATAGATGCCTGTAATCATTCCAGAGTTGGGAGGGGGCGTTTGTAAGTTTTCCACTTGCTGTCCCTCTCTTTCATCAGAACCAGTAGCTCTTTTGAGATCCAGTGGGTGCAACCCCCTCTCATCCTGCGGGTGGTGAGCGGGAAGTAGAGCTCCTGGAGTCGAAGGTGGACATCTGTGAAACAGCTGACTGCAGATGAGAACTGCAGTGACAGAGTATAGGGCTAACCAGTTAACTGCTTTTACATCTTCAGGGAGACTGGCTGGGTCCTGGCAGTTAGTTTTTGAAGGACAGGTATTTGTTTTGGGGGGTTGGTTTTGGTGGACCAGATGATGTAAGTAGGGGAGTGGTCACTTATAGAATCCGACAGATGTCATCTGTGATGTCTGTGATGACTTTTGTTGTATCGCACTAAGACCACATTATAAATAAAAATTCTTGCCCTGAACTGAGTCTAAAGCGAACATTGGGAGGCTTGATACCCTTTCTATGGGATGCTCTGTATTGGTTTCAGAACATGAGTAGGACTCTACCTTTGTCAGAAATGTCAGGAAAGTCATGAATTCCATGATTTTTCAAATTTGTATGAAACCTTCATGATTTTCAAAATTTTCCATGACAAAACAGTTATTCTAGGGTGTGGATATGTTGTTCTTATCCACACATATTGGCATGTCCTTTCCCTTTAAATATCTTGATGGAAGTCTTTAAGCTGGCTCCTCCCACCCATCCAGGTGGTATATCCCTTGGCTTCGCCCCTTGATGCCAGATCTTCCTTTCGTTGGAAGATTCAGGTTCCCACCTTATTGCTCCCGCGTTGAGTAGGCCCTGGTGCTTAAATCTTTGTATTACTTATAAAACTTAAACTTGTAAAGAGTTTCACGCATTGATTTTGATCACGACCGCAGTGGAGGACAAGTCCTGCCGGGTTCCGCCAGTGTCCCTTTGGGCAGAAGATGTCTTACACTGACTTGCTTGCCATGTGCGTCTATTGCCTGGGCCATGATCACGATACCCAGGCTTGCGATTTTTTTTCGCTCATTCCAACCGAACGTGTTGGATGATCGCCTCGCATGATTACAGCTCAGCTGACCAGAGAAACAGAACCCGCTGGTCAAATCTAAGGAGGCCCGTTGAGTGGTTTCTGCGGCTGCGGGGTCGGCTGAACAACTCGAACAAATTAAGGCTTTCGAGGAGGAGGAGGAGGCAGCTCAGGCCACCGATCAGTCCTCTTCAGCATTGGTCTTCTTACCACTCAAACTGGACTCTGCCTTTACATGCTCCTTCAGAGTTGTGCCAGTCTCTCCTGACTAAGGGAGAGCCTGTAAGCCGCCCAGCTCAGGTCCCATAAAAGGATTCCAAGAGTCAAGAGAAAGTCTCGTCTCGTCATTCTTGGGTTTGAGGCGGCCTCGTTCCCAGGAATCTCCAGTTTTGACTGGCTTCACGGTGCCCCCATCGGGCTAGCTGGCTAATGCACTACCTAACCCAGTCTAAATTATTATCGACTGACCTGGATGAGCCGCGAGTCTCCCGGCTCCTTCTGAGCCTCCGTCCCCCTGACAGTTGATGTCTAGGTCTCGGTCAGCTTCGACTGACTGGTTGAGAAGAACTCACAAGCGCCACTCTGGGCATTCCAGAAGTGGCTCTGCTGCAATTCATCCTCGTTTTGGAAGAGGAGGCTTTGGCATAAGTTGTGTCCATGCTATGAGGATCTTATGTGGCAACAGTTGGTGTTGATCTGTCAAAGTTAACCCTGGCTTCCATGCGGCCATCACATAGGTTGTCACCCTCTAGGCCAATGCCAACTCCTCTGGAGCTGGGCGACACCGTCCCTCCACTTGCGGAGCTGGTGAAGACCCTCCTGGGTTGGCCAAAACTGGCTTCTCTGCTGATTTTATAGTGAAGCCACCACCTAAACAGCCTCCCTTTGGGGCTCCTGTTAAGGAGTCTTGGCCTGCTAAGGGCCTCCCGCACAGGCTGTTGGTCACCCTCACTCCTGACTGTCCAGCGGGTCGAAGGTGACTCAGGTGGTCGGCTGATCTATCCGGAGTCTGAGGACTCCTCTTTGCACTCTCATCCATTTGAGGTTTCGCTTGGGGTCTCTTGATGGAGGAAGGTCCCACATTCTTCATGGGCATTGGTGCCCCATTCTAGATCTGCATGACCTGAACCATTTTCTCAGGTCTCGCACCTTCAGGATGGTAACTCTGTCTCAGATCATACCATCCCTTAAGCAGAACATGTGGTTTTTCTCCTTGGATCTGCAGGACGTGTTCTTCCACATCCCAATCCGTCTGTCACACTGAATGTTCCTCCGCTTCAGGGCAGAGGAACCCTATCTGAGTTCAAGCCATACCGTTCAGCCTGTCAACAGCCCTCGGGGTCTTCACCAAATGCATTGTGGTGGTGGCAGCCCATTTTCGGGCGTTGAGGGTCAGATTCGTACCCGCCTGACCATCGGCTATAGCGGGTTCCTCCAGACTGGAGGTGGAGAGGTCTAGACTAGAGATTGACCTTGGCCTCCTGATCAACGAGGCCAAGTCAGAACTCATGCCTTTGCAGGTGGTCTGCTTCATTGAGGCAAAGCTCGACTCTTGCCAAGCCAGAGCCAGGCTCCGGTGGACAGGGTGGAGGTTCTCTCCTCCTTTGCCCGATCATTTCTGGTTGGGCACTTGCGCCCTGCCTAGGACTTCTGCGACGTCTGGGTTACATGGCGACCTACACCTCCGTAGTCTGATAGGCCCATTGACGTATGCGCCCCTTCCAATGGCAGCTGGCCAGCCAGTGGACTCGGCGTGTAGGTCATTTCGACCAGCTGGTCACTGTGACCCTTGGATATGGGACACGCTCCAATGGTGGACCATCCTAGAGCATCTGCAGGATGGGGTTCTGTTTGTTTGCCCCCAAGCCGACAGTCATCTTGACGACCAATGCCTTCTCTCACGGGCTGGGGTGCCCACATGTGGACCACAGAGTTTATGGGCTCTGGACCCCCGAGGAATCCCAATGCCACATCAACTTGCTGGAGCTACAGGCAGTTCGGCTAGTGCTGACTGCGTTCACTCCATTACTTCGGGGTCAAGTGGTTCAGGTCCAGACGGACAGCACCACGACCATGTACTATCTCAACAAACATGACGGCACACACTTCAGGTCTCTGTGCGGGGAAGCTCTCTGCATCTGGACCCTCATGAGCCAACTGGAGGTGGATCTCCTAGCCATCCATGTGGCAGGAGCCTCGAGTCAGCTGGTGGATGCCCTCAGCCATGTAAGCGAGGTGTCCTACGAGTGGTGTCTCTATCCAGAGGTAGTACACAGCTTGTTCTCCCAGTGGGGCACCCCTCAGGTGTACCTGTTCACCTCCAGGGAGAATGCAAAGCTGAGGCTGTTTTGTGCCCATCCCCCTCAACAGGGCTCGCTGCAGGGGGATGCCTGCTGGAGGCCGTGGACCCCAGGCCTCTTTTATGCCTTCTCTCCACTTCCCTTGATCCACAAGGTGCTTCTCAAGGTCAGGAGGGACAAGGCACAGGTAATCCTGGTGGCTCCAGACTGGCCCTGCCAGTTTGGTACCCCAATCTCCTCGGCCTCTCGTCAGGCTCGAAGCATCTTCCAGCACACCTGGACCTGCTGTCAGTCAATCAGGAAGGTCCTGCACTCGGACCTTCAATCCTGCACCTGACAGCCTGGTTCCTGGCGGCTAGAGTTCCAGACTTTGAGTCTTTCTGAAGGTGTACTCACTGAAGTTGAGGCATCTAGAAAGGTCTGGACCAGGAAGTGCTGTGCCTTCAGTTGGAAGAGCTTCTCCATTTGGTGTCAGGGCAAGGGGCTGGACCCTTTTTCCTGTCCAGTAGCTAGCATTCTTGACTACCTTTGGCCTCTCTCCAAAAGAGGTCTTCGGTCTACGACCCTTAAGGTGCACCTGGCAGGCATCTCTGCTTGCCAGGCAGGGGCTGGTCAGCAGACGGTGTCACAGGAGAAGGTGGTCTGGCGTTTCTTCAAAGGCCTTGACCATATTTCCCCTTCGGTGTGTGAACCACCACCGCTATGGGATCTACTGCTGGTACTGGCAAAGCTCATGGGCAAGCCATTTGAACCGATTCACAGGAGTGAGATGTCACACCTGTCATGGAAGTCCGCTTTCTTGATGGCTATCACGTCAGCTAGAAGGATTGGGGAGCCCCAGGCGCTCTCTGAGTCTCCTTATCTGGTCTTCCACAGGGACAAGGTTGTCTTGCGCCCCAACCCGAAGTTCCTCGCGAAGGTGATGTTGGAGTTTCACCTGAACCAAGTAATGACTCTGCTGGTGTATTATCCCGTTCACACCTCGGAGGCCGAATACAGGCCCTATACTTTGGACCTGAGAAGAGCACTGTCTTATTATAAAGAGCACACGGTAGCCAGCCCGGTGGTGCTGAGGGCAGAGGTGCTGGTCACCTTGCCTCATGCTACGCTGCCGACCCATGTTAAGGAACGAGCACGGGCCACCAGGGAGTGGCAGGGGTGGAGAGGAATTGAGCGTCCGAGGGACTGCTCTCCCTCTCCGGGAGGGGGATTTCAGTGGTCGGTGTGCTTCTGACCCGGCCGGAGGCTGGGCTCCAGAACACTGATACTGCAAGAAGGAACTGGGTGGGGCAGAAGCGTGTGGATGCATGGTGCCCCCCTCCACTGGCGCTGTTGCACGCCCCACTCGTGGGAGAACAGGAAACAGGATCCCAGGTCATGCTGGATGAACAGTCACCCTCCGCAGGCCCTGATTCGAATGGTGCTCCCCTGACAATCTGGATCCTATTTGAGATGAGTAGAGTTGGGGGCTCTTCACCGCCCTGCCACAGAGGGGAAACCGTGGGAGATGTCTGGGACAGTGGCCTGATCTTGGGTGTGGGGCTGGGACGATGGCTGAGAAGGCATGCAGACTGGTGGGGACCAAGGAGAAAAAGATACACTAAAAAAATAAATAAGCACACAGCTGGAGTTCGGGGAGAGGTTTGCCAGCTGTTTGTCACTGATGCCACACCAGGCAGACCTGCAGCCAAGCGGACGATTGGCAGATGTATTGCATCACGCATTGATCTCTGCTATAGGTTGGCGAATAGGGAGCCTTTCATAGGACTGAGGGCTCATTCCACCCGCCATACAGCTGTGTCGGCTGCTTCTAGGGATGTTCCTATCCAGGAAATCTGCAGAAGTCTGTCTGTTTGACCCTCTGTTTCAAATGTCGTAGGCTAGCATGGAAAATCTGGGTGGTCAGATGTTTGCTGGAGTGTCTTTGTAGTTGTACTACATTCCCTGACCAGTGCAGACCTTTCAGTATACAGTGTCAGTACTGAAGCACTGCTTTTATTTTTGTGCTTTAAAATCTTAAGAAATTCCATTTGGGGGCCACCCCAGTGGCCTAGCGGTAGTGTGTTGTGCTGCCACACAGGCAACCTGGGTTTTGGAGCAGAGCTAGGTCACCTTGTTGGGGGATGGGCCCAGTAGAGGTAGTTACCACTCTGCAGTGCATCTCAGTCGGGGAGGGGGCGATGGTTTCGGGCACCACAGTGAATCCTGCAACTGGGTCAAGGATCATTCCTGTTGACATAGAGACACAGTGACATCAAGGCTGCTGGAAGCATGGCCCACGTTACTGAGGTGGAGGGTGGGATTGGGGAGAAAATAGGGCAGAAAACATTCCTAGCCATCTCCAGAAAGGCTCAAAGAGCCTGAACATGGTATATCCCTGATCACAGTGCATACCTGAAAAGACGGCTGTGAAGGGGGATAGCAATAGATAAAAAAAAAAAAAAAAAATTCCATTTAGGGACTCCAAAAAAAGGGGGACTGCAAGCTCTGAAAACAGGACCCTACTGGAAGCGATATGACATCTCAACTGATCTATACTGGGGAAGCTACATTGTAAAATATGTAAAACCAAGACCCCAGGAAAACACTATTACATTGTGACTGGTCTGTCATGGGGAAAATACATTGTGAAGCTATGTAAGCAGGACCCCACTGAAAATAAGATATTTTGTGTATAGCTTCTAAAATGCAGGCAGTAATTGGTATGATCTGTCCTCCCCTGTCAGCTGGAACAGATTGAGAAGTCTGAGAGTTTAGGACATGCCCCTTTGTCCATACACCCTCAGGCTTTTTAGTTCTGTCTCTGAGCTGGTAGACTGCTCCTGCTTGCAGAAACACTTTCCACATTTGTGAACCTTTAGTTCATATTTTTGTGACTCTTTTTAAGCAAGATTTTAGCATTCCAGAATCACAGAAGATTCTGCAGCTGGGGAGGAGCTTCTTCGTGTGGAGCTGCTACTTTTACAAGGGGACATAGAGGAAGGAGCGCTGGGCTGCAGTACCTGGTAGGACTGCCAGTACTCCTTTCTGTTTGTGCCAGGAGGCATGCATCCACTCACCAGAAGCCCAGGTAGGAGTGGAGCCTTTTTTGTCTTTTGAGGAAGGGTGAGTGCCCTAGGAGTCAGTCACACTGACTTGGGTTTCGGAAATGGGTCGGGGCTCCCACGTTTCAAGCTGCGTAATTTTCAGCAGCACTATCTTTGGAGGCTAGAAAACAACAAAGAGAAGCCTCACACATACCAGGCTCTTGCTAAGATATGTGTTTTTATCGACATGTAGTAGGAGGTGAGGGCTAGCATTCCCTATGTATTGCTTTTCGTGGAGGCTTCATCAGAGGGCCTTCGGAGGCCTAAGGGGAGCAGGGGTCATCGTGAGCACAGTCACGTGTGCTGTACAGATGGCAGCCATCTTGTACGTGGCTGCGCATTCGCTCTTTAGTGTGGTGGCCATCTTGTGCATAACGTGCATATGCTAAATGCAAGGTGGTGGCCATCTTAACTTGCATTTGAGCAGGAATTTTGCCAAAATGATAGTTTCTGAACAAAGTCAGTAAAGGAAAATATTTACATGGGTGTTCTTCAAGCATTTACATAGAAACATAGATGGTGATGGCAGAAAAAGGCCAGCGGTCCATCCAGTCTTCCAGAGTTCTCAATTTAGCCCTGGGACTTTATGTTCCTCCAGGACCTTAACCCTTCACATCCTCCTTCCCATTTTCTCCCAGTTTCTGCCACTCTTGAGTCCCTGCTATACCCTTTATTCTGTCCCAGCTGTGCTTGAAACCACCAGTGGTTTTAGCACCCACCACTTGACTGGAAGACTGTTTCATGGCTCCACCACCACTTCTGTAAAATATTTCCTCATGTCCCATCTGAATCTTCCTCCTGTCCGTTTCCACTCATGTCCACGTGACCGTGAACTAGGTTCAAGCTAAGTAGTTCCCCACAGTTAGCCTTGTTAATTCCCTTTAGAAACTTGAAGGTCTCTATCATATCTCCTCTCAACTTTCTTTTCTCCAGTGAGTACGTATTCAGTTCCTTGAGGCTCTCCTCATCGGACCAACGCTGTTAGCCCTGAATAATTTGTGTTACCCTGTGCTGCACCATCTCCAGCCTATCCCTGTCCTTCCTGAGGTGAGGGCTCCAGAACTGAGCACATTACTCCAGGTGTGACATCACCAAAGATCTATATAGGGGAAGTAGTACCTCTTCTCTTCTGCTAAAAATATCTCTCTCTCGAAACATACCACCATCCTACTTGCATTGCTGTATGCCTTGTTGCACTGACTCGATTGTTTAAGGGAGTCGCTGATGATAACTACCAGGTCCCTTTCCTCAGCCATAGTGCTAAGTCTCGCCTCTCCTTATCCAGTACTCTGTCCTGGAGTTCATGTTCCCTAGATGCATTACCTTGCACTTTCTGGCATTGAATTTCAACTACCAAACCTTAGCTACCCCTCTAGCTTTCGTAAGCCACACTGTATTTTCGCGATTCCCTTGTTGCGATCCACCCTTCCACAGAACTTTGTAGATGACACTAAGAGACACAACCTGCCCCAGATTCCCTCACCAATGTCGCTGATGAACATATTGAAGAGGACTGGACCCAGGACAAATCCCTGTGGTACCCTGCTTGTGACCTCCCTCTTCTGATTTGACTCTGCCGACCACACCCCTCTGCTGCCTCTCATTTAGCCAGTTACCTACCCAGTTTACTATGACTATGGCTGCATCCAGAGCCTTCATCTTCTTTAGCAAGTGTCTGTGAGGCACAGAGTCGAAAGTTTTGCTGAAGTCGAAGTAAAGCAGATCCACAGAGTGGTTCCTATCCAGTTCCCTCATCCCTCAGTCAGAGAAAACAGGTTAGTCTGACAGGACCTCCCTGCCACGAACCTGTGCTGTTTACTATCCTGGAGACCATTGCTGTCCAAGTAGTCCACAAGGTCCCCTTTGACCAGTGACTCTGTTGGTTTCCCTACAATAGACGTAAGACTGACAGGTTTGTAGTTCCCCACTTGTTCCTTGTCTCATCCCCCCCCCCTTATGGAGTGGAACTATGTATGCCAACCTCCAAGCCTTCATAACTATCCCCATCCTGACTTCCACTTCTGGTACTGACCTGCATGACAGCTTAATTTGACAGTTCCAGCATCCCTCTCAGAAAATCCCTCTGAAGCTGGCAAACTAAAGTGGGATAACAAAAATGTTCATCAGAGGGACATTAAGACTATAACAGATGAAGCCGACTTAAAACCCTGCCAGCGGATGGTGAGAGATTTCAACAAAACTACTCGGACTGTGAGCACTCACAAACCTTGGATGCTCCGTTAATGCTTGATGAAGAGCCAACAACAAAACCTAAGATGCCAGGCAAAAACAAGCTAGATACTATATACAGAGAAATCATATATTTTCAGGCAGAAATCAAAGTAATTCAGGAACTGCACTGAGACCTGTCGTGACTCGAGGAAAGCACAGACACCCTTGAGATAAACCTCACAAGCTGAAAACCGTATGGATGACCTGGAACTACAACTAAAACAAATAACTGAAACACAGTCACTCGTTATGACCTGAGAGGAGGATGTGGAAAATCGGGCCTGTAGGAGTAACCTGCGACTCTATGGTATGCCTGAGAATTCAGAGGGAACTGACATGGGGGCCTTCCTAGATTCATTCTTCCGAACAGCCTTGGAACTGGGCCCTGACGTACCTATTGACATTGAATGGGCACATCAGGCACTGGGACCTAAGCCAACCACAGCAGACTCCCGTCCTAGGTAGCAACCTCACCGTCAAACCATACCATACACCCATCAGTGGGCTTCGCATTGCCAGTCTCGATGTCTGTAGCATGCTAAAAAAGTGGGACTCGTATCAGGGAAGAGTCCTCCAGCATCAGCCTGATGTCATTGCCTTGAATGAAACCTGGCTCTCCCCCCTGACTCCGGACTTGACAGTAGCCCTGCCTGGGGGGAGGTTGTACCATCTATGTTAAGGACTCAGTACACTGTCAGCTACTCCCCCCTCCTCCACCGCTGGTAACTGGACCACAGGCCCTTACACTCAAACTCACCCTGGGTCACTCTCAAACCCCCCCTTCTTATCACGGCAGCCTACATTCCCCTCAGAGACCAGAAAGTAGCCTTCCACTCGATCCTGTCCTATCTTGTTACCCTCCCACAACAAAACAAAAAAATTGTTCTTGGAGACTTCAACACCAACTGGCTGGCAAAGTCTGCCACCTCACTTATAGACGCAGCTACAGCCCAAGACCTCGCGCAAGTAGTCCCCTCTCCCACTCGTCTTGATCCTCGCACTGTATCCTGCTCCCTACTGGACCTTGTCTTCACCAACCATCCCCTTAAAATCACTAGCATAATCGTGCTACCAAATATGCGTAGTGACCACTCCCCTGCTCTCTGCACATGGTCCTGCAAAGTGCCCAAGATCTCCCCAAGATAATCTTTCAGCGCAAACTCGGCCCTGGTAAACTTGCTCTCCTAAAATCTCATCTCAGGACACTGGACTGGTCCTTCTTAACTAATACCCTCGACCCTGACCTAGCTAGTCCTTAACCTTTTCATTCGCATTTTTCACACCATCTGTGACCAGTTTGCCCCGCTCTTTCAAAAGGTGGTCAAAAGCAACCCTGTCCCTTGGATCTCTGACCACCTCCTTGCCCTGATGCGTACTCGCGACTCTCTTTGGCACCTCTCCAATGAGACTGACCTTCCAGCTGATAGGCAGAGGTATAGAGAGGCCAGGAACAAATGCATGTGGGCACTACGCAAAGCGAAAGCAGAGCACTATAAAGCTGCCCTCACTGCTACCTGAGGCACAGGGTGCAAATTCTGGAATAATATCAAGGAAATCGGTGGCAAAGACCCTAACACCCCCCAACCAGATAGCTATTGATGGGCATTTGACCACCGACCCCTCTAGTATAGCCTCGGCCTTCAATTACGCTTTCACAAACCTCAGCCATGTCCTCCCTCCTAACTTCTTCAACCCACCCCATCCGGTCCCCCTCCCCCCAGCTTACCCCTCCCTTTCACCTACGGTACATCACCCTCAAGGCTGCTGAGCCTTATCTTAAAAACGCTTTAAGCCACTCTCACTACAGTAGTGACTCCTTGGATCTGAGGCTTCTCCGGCTTACCCTCCAAGACAGACTCTACCCCCTCACCCATATTCTCAACAGCTCTCTCTGCCAAGGTAAATTCCCCTCCCTTTGGAAATCTGCTTCCATTACCCCCATATTTAAGAGTGGAGACTGTACTGCCACCAATAACTACCAGCCCATCTCTATCCCCCATCCAAAGCACTCGAGCTCATTGTCTGTGATCAGCTCACTGACCATCTTAACAAACATGATCTTCTCTGTAAATAGCAACATGGCTTCCACAAAGGGCACAGTACTACTACAGCCCTTCTGGAATTCACCGCACACATCCACTCCACATTAGACAAAGGCCACACCACTGGTGCTGTATTTGTTGGCCTTACTAAGGCATTTGACACTATCAATCACTCCCTCTTGCTAGTCACTCTCTCCAGCATTGGCTTCTCTCAGGATGCCCTACACTGGTTCACAGACTACTTATCGGGCAGGTTCCAACAGGTCAAAATCGGTACTACCCTATCCAGTAGGCTACCAGTTCACTCAGGGGTCCATCCTTGGTCCCCTTCTCTTCAGTCTTTACCTTAACTCCCTCCCGACCACCTGCTCTGGCAACCTACTGCTATATGCGGATGATGCTGTCCTTTATGCTTCCAGCCCTGACCCTCTGCAACTGCACCAAATCCTCCAGTCCTCCTTTAACTAAGCTGAACAGTGGTTCTCTGCACAATGCCTTATATTGAACTACAAGAAGACCAAGTTCATGATCTTCTCCCACCCCCAGAACTCTAGGAAGGAACTTTACCCCAGATTCTGACTGTAGATCAAACCCCTCTCGAGCAAGTGGACTCCTTCGAATATCTAGGCATCACCCTTTACCCGGCTCTCAATTTCCACCAGCACATACACCACCTGTCCACTGCCCTTAAGGTCCACCTTGGCTTGCTCTATTGGTTTAAACACTGTCTTACCCAAGACACCCTTTGACTTGCAGCCTCGTCCTCTATCCTCTCCCTCCTCAACTACGGCATACTGATTTATAGCGCTGCCACCACCTCAGCCCTTAGTAGGCTCTGTCTCTCCCTCAACAAAACCTGTCGCCTTGTACTGGACTGCGACCGTCCCACCCATACTTGCTCACTATATAACTCCACAAACTGGCTTAACTTAGACAAAAGGATCAAGTTCCATACCTGTCTTAAATGGCCAAAAAAATCACCCTTGGTCTCCCGGTCTCACCTCCTTAATCTATCCGTCTACAGCCCAAAAAGTAACCCATAGCTCCAGCAACAAACTTCTCACAGTTCCCCAATGTCAAACCTCCCAATTTCAAAGATCCTTCAGCTTCAAGGCCCCCTCATTGATGAATGGCCTACCTAGCTCCATCACCTGCAAAAATTCTATTGGCCTCTTCAAAACCCACCTTAAGGGACATCTCCAGTCCTTAAACTGCTGTGACTGCTGTTGAACCTGTCACTCGCTCTTCCCCCTACCATGACAATGACCTCTGGCTGGCTTCCCCCCCCTCCCCCTTTTTTATATGCTTATCTGTGTCACCCTAAGTTTGTTAGGTCCTGATTACGAGCCATTAATTGTACTTTTACCATGTATCTAGCTTGTCCTGTTTCCTGCACTGTATTTACCTTAATACTGTATTGTCCAATCTATGTGACGTGGAACCTTTGTAAATGAGTCTTTGACTCAAAGGTACTTTCCGAATCCTGAATAAATAAAAAAACATAGTTTATAAATTCATAAATTAGTCAGTCAAGGAAAAGATCTTACAAACCGCATGGGGAAGAAAAGACCATATACTATGGTCAGACTTGCATTCTGTTTGATAATGACTGTGTTCTTGAGACAACATAAAGGCAAGCATATATTCCATTACTTCCAATATTGAGACAAAACAAACTAAAATTCCATATGCCGTACCCAGCCAGGCTGATAGTGCAGCATCCAGAAGGACGACGAGAGTACCATTCAGCAGAAGAAGCAATGGCAGATCATCAAGCAAGAGGCCTCTTGCAAATCTTGAAAGACAAGGGTCAGGAGGTGCAGCTAAAGAATCCCCAGTGATGGCAACAAGTACAAATAAAGGCACAACATCGAAAGCAAGGAAAGGATACCATGGCCACAATAGTATCACATCTCTAGTCCTTCCAGTGGTCCCAGGAAAAGCGGGAGGAAATGGACACACTCCCTTGATTCCTCACTCTAAAACAGTAAGAGGGTGAACTTTACTGAGCTTGGCAAATGCCAGAAGGTAGGTGAAGGGTTTTTTGGGTGGTCTGGGGTGTCCCTGGGGGCACATCCACTGGGTTGAGGACTTAGAGGCCTACTGAATGTAATTCAGATACTTATTGTTGAGGTAAACTCAAGACAGGCAGGCAGCTCAGTCAAGTTCGATAAATAGCGGCCCAAGACAAAGTTGCATTGGTAGTTTTTTGGGACACAGAACTGATTGTTGTGGTTTAATGGGTTCCCCATACTGATCTCCCTCTCAGGTCCCGCTCAGTGGTGTGCTCAACTGGGGGCGGGCTGTGCCCTCTCTTCCCTGGGCTCCAAAACCTGTCGGAAACCCTGAACACCAAGCTGGACTGACGACATAAACCACAGAATAACGCAGACTCAATAGTTAAAATATAGACTAGTTGATAACAGCTGCCAGACATTGTTGCGTATTTAACTAAAAAGAAAAGAATAAAGGTGCATTGGGGGAGTGGGGGGGGGAACTGCTTGGTTACTGCACTCAATATTGGGCCTGATTTGGGAGAAAAAAAGAACATGCATAGATAAAAATACAGGCCGCAGGGAGAATGTATGTGGATCCTTGTGGTCCTCGATACCACAAGGTTGCCTATTCCTTCAAGACAAGATGGCGATGGCTGACTGGCACTGGAAACTGTGGGATTCCACCTTAACTCTGGCTAATTGATGTCACATTTAACCCAGCATTACTAGGTGATATGAGATGGGGGCACTTCACTGATGGGCTGGGACCAAATGTGAATCGAGAAGGAGTTCAGATAGACGCCTGGGCAAAAGATAAAACTTTTTATAACTTCTCACCATCCCTTCAACTCTGATACCATCTTAACTCTAAGAAAAGGGAAACGGGGGTGGGGAGGCAACTGAGAATCAACAAGACTTTGGACACCAATGGTAGTCATGTAGACTGCGATGCTCCCGGGTCAGCAGGATGTCTCCTGAATAACTTTGAGGCAGTGGCCCCACTTTTTTTGTCTGGGTGATAAACAAGGCTCCTAACTTGAGGCTGCATTGACTGGCTTCAATGGGGCCACTGAAGATATACCATATGGATTTCCGTGAATGCGGCCTCATACCTGGGGGGAGGGGGGGTCATGTGGGTCTGGGAGCTCAGTGGCCAACATCTTGGGAGACAGAACAGGGTGGTGGCAAAGTTAATCATAAAGACGCCCTCATAAATGGGAACCAGAAATACTGGATACATTAATCACAATATTTTAAGGAGAAGTATCCAGGAAAAATACGGCCAGATCCCTGTCCAATCTGGCTCTGAGAGGGCTAGCTGGTACCTTTTTATTTAACTCATCTTACAAAGAGGCACCCTGTCTTCGGATTGGAGTCCCCATTGAAGCGGTAGGGTATTGAATGACCCGAGGAGTTTGATGGATAGGTATCTGGGTGCAGGGGGCACAGTGACTGGGGAGGGTTCTAGGGCACCTAGAGAGGAATCAACAAAATGCAGAAAAAATAGATACTGTCTCTGTTTATTGGGCCCGAGCTCTCGGGGGATTCCCCAAGGAAGGGTTAGTGGTCCACTGCTATATATCTTTGGAAAGGGTAAACACTGCCTTCTACTTAATGAGGCGTCTAGATGGATTGGATAACCTGTTTGGTACTACGCCCAGGGAATTCAAGTGTTTTTTTTTGTTTTTGTTTTTTCTGGAAATACACTGACCTCTCCCCACCTTTGACGATTCTGTCACTACGGCTTAAAATGGCATGGGTGGGGAGAGGGGATTACCCTGGACACAGTCACCCCCATGATACTTAAAAAAGGGACCCTGACTATGCATAAAGGGGGGCTCCACACTTCATAATAATGAGCCACACTATGTATATAAATATAAAGCGCACAGACAGGGACCCAGGTACGTGTTTGAAAAATAAAAAGGGTAATAAAAACCTTAGAATTACGCTGACATCGGCCTACATCCTGTAACACTAAGCTAGTTCCTAAAGGGAGGAAAATAGAGGAAATACTTCACAAATGAGTAGGTCTAACACTAGATCCTTTTTTTTTTTTTTTTATGTTATTCCTAGGTAGGGACATGGGAGACGACAGTCCCCTGTAGACCTCCGTAACTTTAAGTTGGGATGCCATAGTCCTATTGGAGTGTAGGGAAACCACATCCCTAGAGAACACCCCCTGTCCGGTAACTAACCCTAGTCTATGGGAAGATACTTTGGACAAACTGGGTGGAGAATATTTGCAGCCGAAACAATGGAAATCAATGTGTATAAAGTTTTAGTAATTTGTTACATAGTTCAACTGAGGTAGAATTGGACAGTCCCTGTAGAAAGGAACACCGACATTGCCCAAGTAAGTTAATTAGCCCCAGTTGGGCTAGTGTCTCCCAGTTCATTTTTTATTCTTGATTACAAGGGGACAGATTATTTTCTTTAAAAAAAAAAAAAAAAATACTGAGGCAAAAGTAGTGTTTGACAATGAACAGCTTTAATGAGCAGAACTGTTTTGACCAAAATGTGATGTGGTGCAGCATGGGGGCAGGATTGAATGGGAATGTACTGAAGTTGGGCTCCTTCTGCAATAAATGTTTTTAAAAGGCAAACGATCAATCGAACGAGCGGCCTGGACTCCTCTTCAGTTGTACTGGAACTTTTGCAGAATGGAGACCTGGCTCTCCTGGTGTTGCAGCACCTCGACTCCTGGAACAAACTGATTAAACAAAAAATGATATTAACCCCAGTAAAAATGTTCTGTCAAAACATAAATGGTCTGCATAGCCCTATAAAAAGAAAAATATGTTTTCAGTATTTGAGACGACGCCCAGCTGATATATATTTCCTTCAGAAGACCCACCTCTCCCAGTTGGAACATGCCAAACTTGCATGGGGGTGCAGATACACAGAATATGCCTCCTCACATTCAAGTGGTAGGAAGAGAGGAACAGCCATATAAATTCCCACAACCTATGTTGACATGCAAGGCCATTACACCATTATACAGGAGTGCCTATACCAGCAAGAGGTAACACTAGCCAGTGTCTGCCTACCGCCTAACACAGACACCAGTAGTTAAAAGCTTTCTGAGTCATTTAATGGATCTCTTAGGACAGTTAATAATAGGGGAAGACCTTAACGTAGTGCTCTCAAAAGAGCTGGATACTTCAAACCCTAATAGAGCCTGAGTTACGCTGACTGAAAAGTACATAAAGACTAATCTCAACAATCTGGGGAATAACGCTGGCAAACTGGGTCTGGGAACGAGCCTGGGTCGGCTGGGGGGAGGGAGAACAAGGAGCTGGATTGAGCCGCTGCAAGGTGGCTCTCCTCTCCCGAGGAAGGATGTGGGGTTACCAGGCTCTTGGCTGGCTCTTGGTGGAGGACGGGTGGTAATGCCAAGCTATACTGGAGCCCCTGCAATCCCGAGGGGTGGGGTGGGGTGGAAAGGGCTGTACCGGTGCCATGAGGCACATGCGCCGCCGTGTGCTGGTATCCCGGGATTGGGGAGAAAAAGTACGAAAAACTGAAAAAAGAAACAATCTGGGAATAATCGATGTGTGGAGACACCTTTTTCCAACACAAAGAGCTTATACCTTTCAAACAACATGAAGTCTTGCTGTATTCAGACATAATGCAGTTCGCCCCCAGCACTTGAACTGCCCTAGAGAGGAAAGAGTTAACTCTGTGCAGCAGCATAGAACGTTGAGCTCGAGCTTGGTTTTCAAATCTCTGTCTGTGGTACTTCCCAGTGTAACCGTCAGATTCTTTACTCCGCCTAACAGTGAAGTCGCTCCGGAGATTTCCTCTGCTCAGTTCGGTAAAAGAAAAATAAAGCGTTCGGTTTAAACCGCATATTTTTGTTATTTTTGGATTTCCAGCCTCTGTCTATGGTACAGGTAGTATGTAGATAGGTAGTGACTGTTTTATTTTGCTAAAAAGAGTTGAAATTGTCTTTCTTCGGTTTCTTTCCAGTCGGTCCGGTTTGGAACCGACTTTGTAAAATTTTTCTCTCTTTGTGGGATTAGTGTGGTGTTCTGGTACCGATCGGTTTCAAAAGAACCAGACTTTTGCTGGTTCTTTTAAAAAGCCCGTGACACGGGTTGTAACCGATCGGTTGCTTTATTACCTGGCTTGAAAGCTTCTATAGGGTAATTTGTTAGGTTGGCCATGTCTGAGAAACCCAAGAAGAAAACCGGTCCCACTGGGTTTCAACACTGTACTGAGTGTGGGGAGGCCTTTGCTAAGGCCGACCCCCACCTCATCTGTGTTTATTGTCTGGAGTTTGATCACCTCAAGTCAGACTGCCAAATCTGTAAGAACTTTCCTAAAACCACTCTAGATAAAAGACTGAGTAGGCTGTAGGAAAGGGAGGCCGAGAAGTCCGTAGATCCGGATGGCCAGCCCGGTTAGGTTGCGGCTGAACCTGAGGAGGTGCCTACTGACCTAGGTGATACCTCCTCGGGCAAAAGGAGAGCCGACCCTGAGGGGTCGGTTCCGTCAAAGAAAAAGCGCAAGTCTGCCGGTTCGGATCCTGTATCCCATTCTCAAACCGTGGATGAAATAGCCAAAGCGATTAGTATTGTCCAATCGCTTAGACCGGTTCCGTCTGAACCGATACCACTGGTTCGGCGCTTGGTTCGGTCAGATCCGTCTCCTCCGGATTATGACCCAGATTATTTTTATGAGGAGTGGGAGGGAGACGAAGACTATCCTGGTGATGACGATGAAGGGGGTCTGGATGTGCCCATTGAACTGGACATCTCCCCAGACAGGCCCTCAGGTGTCTCTCCTCCCAGTATCTCCGAGTCCCCTTCACACTTTTTGTTCTACAAAAAGGTGGCAGAAACTCTGCAGCTTCCCTTGGTTGAAGCAGCAGAGGAGGATGAAGAGCCTGATTTTGTGGAAGTGATGGACATCCCAGAGTCCAAAAAGCTGTCTATCCCTCTTCATAAATCTTTGGGGAAACAGACACACAAAATTTTACAAACCCCTAATTCAATGCCTCCTGTGGATAAGAGAATGGACAGGAGGTATTCGTTATCAGGCTAAGCTGCAGAGTTACTTCATAGTCATTGCAGCCATGTTGGGGTAGTGCAGGCTGCAGCCTGTGACAGGGCTAATATTCCTTTGACTTCACACCTCCCGGATAAGGACTCCAGGAAAGTGGATGCCATGGCCAAAAAACAGTATTTGGCATCCTGTTTGGGACTCAGGCAGGCTACCTTTATGGCCTACATAGCCAGGTACTAGAAATCCAGACGGGATACGGTTCTGGAACTGGCTAAACAGGCCTCTCCCAGCTAGTCAAGGAGCTGGAGAAGGGCTGCTGATGGAATCAAGGCATCCAAAATGCAATTTCCTGCTGCTGTGGACTCCAATGATGTGGCATCTAGAGTCATGGCTACATCTGTGTCTCTGAGGACATGCTTGGCTCAGATGTACTAACCTTTCACAGGATACCCAGACTAAGGCTATGGATTTTCCTGTAGTAGGTAACTCTCTGTTCGGGGAGCAGACAGAGGCTTACATGAAGAAAATGGATGAATATAGGACCACGTACAGGAGTGCACAGGCCAAAGAAAGGCAGGCCACTCCGCACAAGCAGCAGTCTAGGGGCAGGGGCAGGCCCTTTCAAAGACCTTTTTACCAAGCCCAGGCATCCCCTCCCTTCTCACAGAGGGGGTTCTTCAGAGGGAGGGGTAGGAGGGGGATGAGCAGAGCTGCTCCCTCCTCCTCTCAGTCTAAGGCTTCTGCCAAGCAGGCACCCTGATGTGTCAGCCCGGGTCGACTCCTCATTTCCAGTAGGAGGCATGCTGGCTCACTACTTCAGCCTGGAAGTCTGTGACCTCAGACAAGTGGATCCTGGAAGTAGTAAGCCAGGGACTAGCCCTCAACTTCAAAAAATTTCCAAAAAGAAGGGCCAAGTCTTTTCCACCTGCATCAGTCTCAGAAACCCTTGCTCTAGAGGCAGAGGTTTCTTCTCTCCTAGCTCTCAGAGCTGTAGAGAAGGTTCCTACTCGGCACAAGGGAAAATAACTGTATTCCAGGTACTTCCTTACCCCAAAGAAAACAGGGGAGTGGCAACCCATCCCAGACCTAAGGTATCTGAACAAACACATTTCAAAGCCCAAATTCAAAATGGTAACTCTGGGAATAATCCTTCCCTCTCTAAGGCCAGGGGATTTACTAGCATCTCTGGACCTCAAGGATGCCTACTTTCATATTCCTATCAGGTGCTTCCACAGAAAATACCTCAGGTTCGAGTTGCCTTCAGGCCATTACCAATTCAGAGTCATGCCATTTGGTCTAACATCAGCTCCAAGGGTGTTCACAAAGTGCCTTGCAGTAGTGGTGGCTTACCTCAGAAGACAGGGTATCACCATCTTTCCATATCTGCATGACTGGCTGTTAGTGGGCCAGTCTCATTTACAGGTCAGGTCAGGTCTTCAAACTTCCCAAGACCTACTCAGCTCCTTGGATTTTCTTCTCAATCTTCCAAAGTCTGTACTCGAACCAGTTCAACTTCTCACCTTTATAGGCATAGAGTTGGACACTGTACAAGCAAAAGCCTTCCTTCCCCTGGCAAGGGTAAAGACCCTAGTGGATCTCGCTTCCTCCTTTCGACCTCAGGTCTCCCGCCCAGCAAGACAGTTCCTCCAGCTCCTGGGCCACATGGCAGCTTCCACGGCAGTGGTGCAGAGAGCAAGGTTCCAGATGAGGGACATTCAGTTTTATCTAAGGTCTTTTTGGTCTCAAAAGAAGGATTCACTTACCAAACTGATTCCAGTGACTCAGACTCTGGTCCAGGCTCTCCATTGGTGGCTGGACTAGGACAACCTCAGACAAGGGGTTCCATTTCTCCCTCAAGTCCCATCAGTAGTTTTAACTATGGATGCTTCTCTCCTAGGGTGGGGAGCCCACCTGGGAGCCCTGACAGCTCAAGGGCTCTGGTCTCCACAGGAGTCTCTCCTTCATATCAATCTTCTGGAGCTCAGGGCAGTTTTTCTACCCTGCAGAGCTTCTCGGATTCGGTCAAGGGCAAGGTGGTCCAAGTCAGAACGTACAACACCACCGCAATGTGGTACATCAACAAGCAGGGAGGCACTCGGTCCTTGACCTTGTGCACAGAAGCGTGGTCTCTGGCCTATTCTTTTCAGACTTCTCTGGTAGCAGTTCACCTTCCAGGGAAGGACAACATACTAGTAGATGCTCTGAGCAGAATTTCACAGGGACACCACGAGAGGTCCCTGGATCCTCACATACTGAAGGTCATCTTCTCCAGATGGGGCACTCCAGAGATAGATCTCTTTGCAGCACCGGACTATCATCAACTTCCTCTGTTTTGTTGCAGACCTCCAGTCCTGGGGACGGTTCCCCAGGATGCTCTCTTTTTGGACTGGAAGGGCAGGTTTCTCTATGCCTTCCCTCCCTTCCCTCTGCTGTTCAGAGTTCTGATCAAGATCAGGACTCAACCCTGCACAGTGATACTGGTGGCTCCAGATTGGGCCAGACAGCCTTGGTATCCTCTACTGCTGTCCTTGTCAGTGTCACGTCTCCTGTCTCTGCCCAGGACATATAATCTCCTGTCCTCTTCCCAGGGGCGGATCTGGTACCCCAATCTCTAGTCTCTCCATCTCAAGGGCCTGGCTCTTGAAGAGTTAGAATATGCAGCTCTACATCTTTCTCAGGGAGTTCTGGATATTCTGAAGGTCTCAAAGGAAACCTTCCACTAGAAAAACTTACAGCTCCAAATGGAAAAGGTTCAGTATTTGGTGCTCTCAGAAAGGCATCCTGCCTGATTCTGCAGATATTTCCACAACCTTAGACTGTCTAGTTCATCTCAGTGGTTTAGGCCTTAGGCCTGCCACTCTGAAGGTTCATCTAGCAGCTGTCTCTGCATTCCTCTCAGCAGGGAAGGGCTCTTCCCTGGCATCTCATCCTGTTTTTAGAAAGTTTTTCAAAGGACTGGTTCACATTAACCCTCCCTTTAGGGAGCCCACTCTGCCTTGGGATCTTAATGTCTGCATAGCTCAGCTAATGCAGCCACCCTCTGAACCTCTGGCTTTGGCCGAATTGAAGTACTTGACCTGGAAAACTGTGTTCCTGGTAGCTATTACTTCTGCCAAGTGGATCAGTGAGTTACAGGCTCTGTCAGTGGAACCTGACTTCATCTCCTTCCGTAGGGACAAAGTAGTCCTCAGAACCTGTAGGAGGTTCTTGCCCAAAGTGGTTTCAGATTTTCATCTGAACCAGTCTACATCTCTTCCTGTGTTTTTCACTGACCATTCTACATCAGGTGAAAGAAGGTTACACAGTCTGGATGTTAAGAGGGCCCTTAGCTACTACATTGAGCATACTGAAGCACATAGAAATGACTGTCTTCAATTGTTTCTCACTTATGGTGAAGTGGGAAAGGGTAAGCCTGCCACTAAGAGAACTATTGCCAGGTGGATTGTTTCTTGTATACAATTTTGTTATGACAAGTTGGGTTGAACGCCCTCTTCAGGCCTGAGGGCTCACTCGACCGGGGGTACAGCTGCTTCTCTAGCTGCAGCCAGTGATATACCTTTGTTAGAGATCTGTAAAGCAGCCACCTGGAAAACAGTACATACTTTCACCAAGCATTGCTCCCTGGACATCCAGGCTAGGAGTGATGCTAGGTTTGGTACAGCAGTACTGCAGAGCCTCTTCCCAAAGTAGGTTCTGCATTCCCTCCTCCATAGGGAACTGCTTGGTATTCTGCATTATGTCTGAATACAGCAAGACTTCATGTTGTTTGAAGAAAAATTACTCACCATAATAATGTTGTTTCTTCTAATGGAGTCTTGCTGTATTCAGACCTCCCCACCGCCTCCCCTCTCAGAATCTGGTTTTGGGAAGTGGGCTGGCAGGTACAGTGTTGCACCTCAGTGGTGTACCTTGTACCCTCCCTCTTGGGTGGGGTAGATGTTGTTATTATTATTTTTTCTGGTGTTTTACTAAATATTGTCACTACCTTTCCTTCTTGAGTTCTCGACTTGAGTTTTTTGGGGCCCAAGAAGATATATTTTGCCCTTTGGCTATATTTGAACAATTTCCATACTTTAGTTACTAGTTAGTTAGCTTGTAAGAATCTGATGGTTACACTGGGAAGTACCACAGACAGAGGTTTGAAAACCGAGCTCAAGCTCAACGTTCTATGCTTCTGCATAGAGTTAACTCTTTCCTCTCCGGGGCAGTTCAAGTGCTGGGGCTAACTGCATTATGTCTGAATACAGCAAGACTCCATTAGAAGAAACAACATTACTATGGTGAATCATTTTTTCTTCTTTCACATTGCTATGAAACATATTCAAGAATAGACTATTTTTTCACTACCAGTCAACACTTTCATAACGTACAAGATCTATCCTACTGTCCCAGAATATTATCGGACCACCACTCTCTACCGTTAAAAATAAACTTGGGAAAGACATCAAAGAATGTCCCCTGGAGGTTGAATCTCTCCTTCCTGAAAGATGAGCAATTTTGTGACATACTTTCAGCAAGAATCCTGAAATTCTTCGAGAGACTCTGTCACAACCGTTTACACGGTCATAAAGAGGGAAATAATTTCCTATGCCTCCAGGAAAAAAAAGAATGGGATAAAAGGTACCAGACCCTCACAGAACAGCTACAACTTACCAAATGTTGTATACCATCAAGGACATGAGTTATCATGGAAAAAATTAAGGAAATTAAAGAACCAATTGCAGGAGCTGCTGGACTGGAAAGTTCAACAGGTGCTTGCCTTTTTAAAACAATCAACATAAGAAGGCGGCTAGTGAGGCACTAGAAATTTGGCTTGTAAGCTGAGAGCACGATAAAATAATGCATGAATTATTAAAATTAAGAGATCCCATTACAAAACAAACCACCCACGATGACTCCCAAAAACGTTATGTTTTCCATATCTGTTACCAGTCTTTATATGCAGCTTCCTCTAAACCAGTCCAAAACACCCTTCAGTCATTTCTTCAACAACTAAAGCTCACTCAACTCTCTGAAACCTAAAAGGCATGACTAGAAGACCAATATTAAATAAAGAAATAGAATACCAAGTTAAAAAAGCACAAAACCTAAAATGCCCTGTCTTGAATGGGTTTCCAACTGAGTGGTATAAGAAATTCATAGCCTTAATACTGCCATCCATGCAGGGAGCCTTTGCTGAGGTGGCATTGGGTAACCCCAAAAAATATTGGCATTATGCAATTATTGCAGCTATTCCAAAACCAAATAAAGACCACATATGTCCTTCTTCATACCATCCTATAACTACATTAAACGTCGATTATGACATTTTATATGGGTATATGGGTCAAGAGACTCGAAGGAATGATCCCTTCTTTGATACACCCGAATCAGTCCGGCTTTATAAGTCATTGTCAAACAATGTATAATATAGTGATGGCCCTTCCTACTACTAGAATGTGTCCATTCCAGACAGTTCCAACGGCCTTCCTGAGCCTAGAAGCCGAAAAGGCATTCGCCAGGGTGTTCTGGGAGTTTCTATGAAACACCCTGTTGTCCTTTAATTTCCCCTCAAAAATTGTGGACTGGTTATGGAACACATATACCTCACCAAGAGCATATATGAGAAATGGTGCACACCCTTCCCGATTACCCTTCAGAGAGGTACAAGACAAGGCTGCCCATTGTCCCCACCTACTAGTTACACTCTACATAGAACCACATTGGCCCAAGCTATACGTATGGAAGAAAGAGTAGAGGGGATTGTGATCAGTCAACATGGACACAAAATCATGTTGTACATAGATGATATTCTCCTTGCCCTACAAGAACCTGAACACTCCATTAAAAAAAGTATGGCACATTTTAAACAACTTTGGTCAATTGGCGGGATACAAATTAAATATACATAAGACAGTGATCCTCCTTTCACATTACACCCCCTCACCAGCAATAAAAATATTTATGCCATTAAAATGACATAGTACAAAACTGAAATACCCAGGTGTCCATATACCACAAGATTTAGAAAATCTAAAACTGATAAACTATGAACCATTAACAAATACAGTACAAACTGACTTACTAAAGTGGGGACTATTGCCACTTTTTTCGCCAGGGTGGAGGTAATACATATGAACATATTCCCTGTCTCTTATATATGGACCCTGCAGTACAAGCAGACTTGATAGACCAAATGGCCTTCTTCTGCTGGCTTCTTCATATGTTCGTATCTATTTCAGACATACCCACTGATCCCAGCTGCATTTTACTTCCAATCCTAGAATAAAATGATAGCAAAATTCATATGGGCAGGTCAGCGCCCAAGAATAAGATACTCGATTCTGCCACTTCTTTGACCAATGGAAGGGGTAAACCTACCACACTTGTTAAATTATGCAAGAGCAGCACACCTATGTATTATTTTAATCTGGTTGACCCCTACCAATGAAGCACTGTGGAAAAATCATAGCATTTCATTGGATTGTCCAACATATACCAGTTTCTGGATTTTCATGGGGTTGTCCCCTTTGAATCCCTACAGAGGGATTATGGCCTAACAGGAGGAGAACACTATTGTTATCTTCAGGTTCAAATCTAACAATCGTATGCCAAATTACCAGAGGAAATGCCATTACTTCTGGCAGTGATCCTCGATGCCCACTAGGGACCCTCTGGGGATACCTACTGTAATAGGGAATACTTATAAAGGTCTCCAGCATTACCTAGGAGATGCAACCCAAACGATATTGGATAGATGGAACAAAGACTTTAACACTACATACAATAGATGGATTAAATATGCCATGCCTGCAACTAAGGTAACGTAATCCACCATCTGGAGGGAGTTTCCTGGAAGTGCAGGTACAGATTTTTATGAACCCCTTCAGTGCTAATAAAATACATTCTGGAATCCTATGGGGCTTGCTGGAGAGAGTGGGAAGCTAATACCTCAGACTACAGGCATATTTTTGGGAACTGCCCAGTGTTGACCACATTCTGAGAACTAGTTCTGCTTCAGATAGAGGAGTGAACGGGTGATCCTCTTCATCTTACCTGGGGTTGGCGCTCCTGTCTATTCCTCCCAGAGACATGCAATTTCCACCTAAATCTCACATTCTGCTGGATCTATTAGCAGCTAAAAAAAAGCCATCACACAACATTAGATGAAGCCAGAACCCCCTACGATAACTACCTGGAATAAAATAATGAATGAAATATATGAAATGGAAAAACTGCCACAAACCCACTCCTGGGGTCGGGTCCACTGAGCTCACAGTGTCCATCCTTAATTGCAATGAGGGAGGCAGGGATACCCTCTTTGTCCCTTCTGAATGCTCGCTGAGGTCATGACTGCACCTCTGCCACGAGGATCCAGGGCATCCCCCTAGCTGTGGATAAGGGCACAATACCAGTCTTGAGTCTTGTGGCGGCTATTACACAAAGGAGGAAGACACAGGCATCACACTGTCTTCGGGTAGCAGTGTAACACCTGATTTGGCCTTCTCTCTACAGGACATGCAACAGCCTGGTTCAAAATCTTCGTAGACTCTGGTATTCTCCCTGTCCTTCCAGATGTCCCTTACAGGCCTTTTTTCAATTTGGTTGCTTATGGTGTGACTCCTTTGGCAATACAGTTTTCACAGATTATTAATACTATTTTCACAGTTCACACACAAACAAAGAAAGTCTCACTCAGGCAGAATTTCTTTAGACAAACACAAGTTTTTACTAAAATACTTAAATAAATGTAGTTACAACTAAAAGAGAACATATACTAATTTAAGTTACAGTATAAGAAACGGAATGGGAAAAATATACAGAAAAACGCATTAAAACATGTTGGCTACATCTACCTTGGGTATGAATATTTCAAAGTCCAGAGAATTGCTGGTTTGCAATATATTGCAGTCTTTCTTTCATTCACTGGCAGCCACACTGGGTCTCAGCATTTTGGCTTCTGGTGTGTGTCAAGCAGAGTGTCCAGATGAAAATGTGTTTAAATGCCCTGAGCTGGGGGTTTAAATACCCTTTTGTAATCTTGCAGTGTCATCAGTTCCCAGTTTAGAGCAACTACTCCGTTTGGCCAGGAGATGTCTCTCTTAGGCCAGAAGATGGCACTGTTGTGCTAGTTCCAAAATTTCCAAGCATATTAAGACTTCGATTCTGAGACCTGTACTTAGCATGAATGTGACATTTCGGAGTTAAGCCCTTTGAAGTCCCCTGTAGGACCATTGGCACCCGTAAGATAAAATTCACACAGGTTCTTTAGGAAGCATGTTCCTCTCCTGTTACTTCATAAAATGTAGCATATTATAACCGCTTCCTTAGATCAAGCATTCTGCTCCTGAGCGCATGGTTTTATGACATACAAATGGATTTTGGCATATCTCTGTTTAAAAACAAAAAACTGGGAATGCAGTTTCAGTTCCTGGCAAACAGCTGCCTTCAGGTCTAAAAATGGTGCCCTGGGAAGGTGCTGCTAGTCGAGCAGACTCAGTAGATCATAGGGTCTAATCTGTTGGCTTCTTAGTATGTTAGTAGGTCAAAAGAAGGTTGTCTTTTTTTTTTTTTAATCTAGTCTTTTTCCTGTGTGCCTTTGTGCTGACACTGGCATGTGCATATAATTACATAGAAAAAATATATATAATATATGTGTGTGTGTACATATATACTGTGTGTGTGTGCGTGTGTGTGTGTGTATATGTATGTGTATATATATATATATATATAATGTGTGTGTGTGTATATATGTATGTATATATGTGTGTATGTATGTGTGTGTATATATATATATATATATATATATATATATATATATATATACACACACACACCAGAATAATATCTACCATAAGGGATAGCAGCTGGGCAGCTTGCCACATTCCTTCCTGCTAGACTGAATTTGTGTGGGGATCCATCCCTATGCAGGTTATGATTTTCACAAATTCCGTTCACTACTCTAACTGGTGAGATAGCCCATCTGCGTTGGTTTTGGCCTATCCGGCCCTGTGAGCAATGGTCCTATCATAGCCCTGTAATTCAGTGCTCCACCTTAAGAGATGACCATTCGTTTTACCCATCTGTGTCAGCCACACCGGGGGTTATGACCGGTCTGTACCTCGAAATGCCTCCTGTAGAGGTATGGCTCTAATTTCTTCAGGGCCCATAGCAGCGCAAGGCATTCTTTTTTTTTTTAACTTCGTTCATCTCCACCACCTGAAGAACACCTTCCGGCATCCTCTGGGCTCCCAGCCTCTACCTCCCTCCGTGACTTCTAGGTCCTCTCCACTTGTGCCACCCAGCACCACCTGCGGGTCTGAACCCTCCAGAGGTAGGGCCACCCTATCCACCCAGGGCACCCTATTCATAGGGCAAAGTGCTAGGCATACAAGTTGGCCCGTGGAGAGGAAGTCAGCCCGGAATTGTGAGTGTGGGCTAGGAGGCTGAGGTGACTTCATCTATCCCCAGGAGTGGGGGTTTCTCTTGTTTTAGTTCCTGATCCTCTCAGAGTGCGGCTTAGCAAGGCAATGTAATGTTGCAACTCCATCCCTTGCATCCACAGCGTCTCTACACCAGGCGCCTCCGACCACCGCCAGAGGCTGCTGCAGGAGCGATCGCTTCCTCGCAACCCTCCCCGGGAAGAGAGAGCAGTCCTACAAACGCTCGATCTCTTCTCCCCCCCCCCCGCGATCCAGGCTCGTTCCCAAACCTGGGTCGCCAGTGTGGCATGAGGTGTGGCGTCCAGCGACTCAACCCTCTACGCCACCAGGCTGGCAAGGCATTGCTTTTCAACTGTGGAACAGGCCTGCTCCCAGGAAGCAACATTTTGCTAAGGTGCACTATTTGGTGATCTTTCTGTTTGGTTAGAGGTCTGACTGAGGACTGCACCAATCCCCACATCTGAGGCATCTGTCTGGACTACAGATGGCTTATTGTAATCTGGACTGGCCAACACAGGGGCACTGAACTGTGCTTCCTTTAGCCGTGCAAAGGCTCATTCACAGGCTGGTTCCCATTTTACCCTTTTGGGCATTCTTTTCTTTAGCAGGCCAGAGAGGGGAGCTGCCAGGGTACTGTAATTTGGTACACATTTGCGATAGTAGCCGGCGGTCCCTAGGAAACTCCAAACGTGCTTCTGGGTTTCAGGCCTGTTCCACACCTCTGTCGCCTCAATCTTGGCTTGATTAAGGCGGAGCTGCTCCCGCCCCACTACATGTCCTAGGTACCCCACTTCCACCATGGCAAACTGGCACTTTTCAGCCTTGACAGTGAGTCTGGCCCTCAGTATCCTGCCCAAAACTTCCCTCAGGTGGGACAGGTGTTCCTTCCAACTGGTACTGAAGATGGCAATATGATCCAAATATGCCACTGCGTACTCTTCAGTACCATGTAACACCTGGTTGACCAACCTTTGGAAAGTGGCTGGGGCGTTCTTCATTCCAAAAGGCATTACCTTGAACTCAAATAATCCTATTGGAGTGATGAAGGCCAATCTCTCCCTAGCTCTGGCACTTAACTCCACCTGCCAGTACCCTTTTGTCAAGTCAGTTGTAGTAAGGTATGTTGCCCCTCCCAACTTGTCCAATAGTTCATCTTTCTATGGCATTGGGTGGGCGTCTGACTTCGTGACTGCGTTAAGTCCAGAATAGTCCACAAAAAAGCGAGTAGAGCCCATCCATCTTGGGAATGAGGACTACGGGTGAGGCCCAAGGGCTGTGGGATTTCTGGATTACCCCTAAATTCAGCATTTTCTCTACCTTCTTCATAATGTTCTTTTGGATGGCCTCAGGCACCCGGTAGGCTGTCCACCATATGGGTGCTTGCGTCCCCGTGTCTACATTATGTATCACTAAGTGGGTTGGTCCAGGCTTGTCCGTAAACAAAGGGGCAAAGTCTGCTAAAACCTCCTTCACTTCCTGGGTCTGTTCCGGGGTCAACTGGGGCGACAGTTTGATTGCCTCCATAGAGAACTCCTGCTTGCTTTCCTCCAGTAAGTCCAGTAGTTGGTCTTCTTCATCCGTCCCCTTCCCAGGGACTACACACTGCAAATACCATGTCTGCTCTATTTGCATATGGTTTCATCATGTTGACATGGTACATTCTATGGGTATGTCTCCTGTCAGGTAGTTCTACAATATAGTTCACGTCATTTACCTGTCTAACTGCTTTGTATGGTCCCGCTCACTTGGCCTGCAACTTATCCTTCCGGACCAGGATTAGGACCATGACTTCCTGACCTACACTGTACAAGCAAGCTCTGGCTCTGTGGTTGTACCAGACATTTTGCTTCTGCTGGGTGGCTGACAGGTTGCTTTGGGCTGCTCCCATAAGCTCCTTCAGCTTTTCCCTAAACTTTAGGATATATTCCACTATGGGAGTTCCCTGGGTGGCGTGCTTGCCTTCCCAATCTTCCTGGATCAAGTCGAGGGGCCCACGCACCCTATGTCCATGTAAGAGTTTGAAGGGGGAAAACCCTGTCAGCTCTTGGGGCACCTCCCTCTATGTGAACAACAGGTGGGGAAGGTATTTCTCTCAGTCCCTCCCATGCTGTTCAGCAAATGCTTGGAGCATCGATTTTAGGGTACCATTAAACCTTCCCACAAGTCCATTGGCTTGTGGGTGATGAGGTGCCGTGCATCTCTGCACCACCCCACACTTCTCCCACAAACACTTCATCAGGTCCAACATGAAGGAGCCCCCTCGATCAATAATGACCTCCTCCGGAAACCCAACACGGGAGAAAATCCCTAGCAAGGCGTCTGCCACTTTGTCTGTCCTAAGGGAGGACAGGACAACCGTCTCTGGGTATTGGGTGGCATAGTCTGCCACCGTCAGGATAAACCTCTTCCTGGAGGAGCTTGGGGTATGCAAAGGTCCCACAATATCCATTCCTACCCTCTGGAATGGCTCCTCCACAATGAGCAAGGGAATTAGGGCGGCTTTGGTTTTACTACTTGCCTTCCCTATTTGTTGGCACCGGTGACAAAACCTGCAGTATTACTTCACCTGCTGTGTGAAGTTGGACCAATAGAAATTCTGGGCTAATCGCTGCGTGGTGTGTGTGATTCCCAGATGTCCGGACATGGGGATATCATGAGTGATCTTGAGCAGCTGCACATGGTACCACTAGGGAATGACAAGCTGCCTGCCCACCACCCCCTCCTTCTGTCCTTACATCCTGTGTTTACAACAGTCCATTGTCCCAAAATACTCTGTCTCACGTCACCTCCCTGTGTCCAGTCAGATTCTGCACAAGCCCTCAGCCTCTCTAAACTAGGATCACTCCTCTGAGCAGCGGCAAATTCTTCACATCTTCCCAAGGCATGGAACACGTCCCCTTTAGTTCCTAAACTGGGGTCCATAGCTATAGCATCAGGGCATTCAGGGTCACTGCCATCCCTAACCTTATGACCAGTTACCCCACCCTCCTTAGAGTAACTTCCTGTAGCTGTTTTGTGAATTGCTACTTCAGGAAGTCCTACCTCCCTTTCACTGCTCTCCATTTCAGGAGAGACAGTCTGGGGAACCAGCCTCTCATTGTTTTCCACAGGGGCTTCTATGGGGTCCAGGGAACCACAATCTGCCTTTGCCGTCTGACTGTGGATAACCGCACACACACCAACCCTTCTGGAGATTGTTCCCTATTGTCACATCCAGGGCGAGGTTGTATGCCACAGCCACCTTTTGCACCCTCTCTCCTGTCTTGCCCCAGTCTAGGAGAACACTAGCTTGTGACAGAGTTTTTTCCTCCCCAGTGAATCCCCTTACTGTTATGAACTGATTAGATATAAGCTGTGCAGGCTCAGCCAAATCCCCGTTTACTAAGGTAAGAGATGTCCCCGTGTCCCTTAACCCATGGGTCTGCACCCCATTTACAGTAACCGGGTGTATGTGCTCCCTCATGTTTATAGGTATGCTTTCAGGGATACACAGTGCACCCAACTGTGTTCGAGCACCAGTTTTATCGCTGTGTGCCTTTTTAGAACACTGTCTAGCAAGATGCCCTGGCTGTTTGCAAACCCAATCATCATTTCTTTTATCCGATAAATCCCCCTTTTTATTTATTTATTTATTTTTTCGTAACCTGGGGCTTCGCCCTTTCTGTGCAGGCGGTGAGGGTTTTAGCTACCCTGAAGGCGCACTTTTTCCCCTTCTGTGCTACCACACCCACCCCACTCCCTTTCAGAGCAGGTCTGCTCCTGGCATAGCGGTCCGAGAGCTCAGCAGCTTCCTGCACTGCTTTGGGGTCTTGGCCCTCTGACCAGATTTTTAGCTCTGCTGGGCAAGCCCAAAAGAATTGCTCCAGAAGTACAACCTCCTCAATTTTCTATACAGTGTTTACTTCCACTCTCTCCCACTATTGTTTGAAAAACTGATGTTGCTTTGTGGCGAGTTCCTCATAGCTCATGTCAGGGCTTCTCTGGAGCTTATGGAACTTAACCCTGTATGCTTCAGGAATTAATTCATACTTTTTAAGCAATGCAGCTTTAAGTTTCTCATAATTACTACTGTCCTGATTGTCCATTTGGCCTAGTAACTGAATACCTCCATTTCACTGGCCTTAGGGCTCCCGAGCAGCATGGTTTCCATAAGTTTCATGGTACGGGTACTGCCATGGTCAGGTTCACGGATCACACCACCATGTCTGTAGATCATGGGTTACTCACTGGTGTTGTGTTCGTGGACCTGTCCAAGGCCTTTGATTTAGTTTGTTTGTTTATTTATTTATTTATTTATTAATTATAAAAGTCAGATTTACAACCATTGAGTCATGGACTCATTTACAAAGGCACCTCGTCGCAGGGGGGTAGACAGAGTTACATAGTGTGGTTACAACAGTGAGAACAGTACAGGTGCAGAACATTAAACATAGAGTACACGTAGGTTACGTAATAATGTTACTTATAATATGTTACAGTCAAATACAAGGTATCCAAGGGTTACATTGGGGGTACAGCCCTGGACATACCTAGATAATACCTGGGAGGGTGGAGGTAGGGGAGTGGGTTGGGAGGGGGAGAGGATAGGCTGTCCGGAGGATGTTATCAAGTCAGAGAGGCCTGACAGGAGGATCCCACAGTGGGCTTAATTAGGTGCATCTACAGCAACGGGCATCGAAGAGATGGTTCCGGAGGGCGATTTTGAAGGGACCAATTTTGGCAATGTCTGTGTTGCAGGGTGGGAGGGAACTGAACCAAGCAGGGGTTCGGTAATGGAAGGACCTCTGGGCTAGCGAGGTCTTGGTTCTGGGTACCAGAAAGGTGGCCTTGACAGAGCTACAGACGAGGAGGCACACCGTAGGGAAGCGGAGAGCCCTCGGGGAGAGCCTTAGAAGAGATTTTGGCTAGTAGGCAGGTCTGGTAGCACAGACGCTCCTTAAAGGTGAGCAGGTTGGCAGTGCAGTAGAGCAGGCAAGTGTGAGTGCGGCTAGGGGCTCCGGTCAGGAGCCTGCAGGCCTTATTGATTGAGAGCTGGAGTTTAGTCAAGGCGGTATTGTCCGCCACAGCGTAAATGGGCAAGCCATAGCAGGCCTATCCGAGAATTTATGGCGGAGGATAGGGCATTGATGTGGGTATGGAAGGTGAGAGCTGAGTTGAAAGTGATGCCTAGATATTTGTAAGAGGTCACTTGCTCCAGCAGATGCAGAGTGCTGGGGAGAATGAAGAGGGGGGTATTCTTGGCCTTGTTTTGATGATGGGAGAAGAGCATTGACTTAGTCTTCTTTAGGTTAATGACAAGTCGGTGGTCAAGGAACCACTTTTCAGCTTGGTTGTAGGTGTGCTGGAGGGATACCTGGAGAGAAGAGGGATCGGGGTTGGATGCAAAGAGAACCGCATCGTCAGCATAGAGGAGCATTTTTCCTGTGCAGGAGCTGGGTAGAGTGTTGAGATAGAGGCTGAAAAGCACAGGGCCCAGAATGGAGCCCTGGGGTACCCCGGAACGAATGGGCCGGGTATTGGACAGAGAGCCGTTTATCTTCACACACTGGGATCTAGCAGAGAGGTAGCTGGAGGACCAGTCAAGGGAACCAGCAGAAAAGCTGAGTTGGTGGAGGGAGTTGAGCAGGAGGGGGTGACAAACAGTGTAAAAATCCTTGGAGAGGTCTATGAACACTGCGCCGGCAAGGTTGCCGGAGTGAAGAGCAGAGTGCAGGTATTGAGAGAACTCCAGGAGAGCAATAGTGGTACTGTGTCCTGGACGGAAACCATGTTGTTCTGGGCACATTATGTCATATTTGGCCAGCTACTCTGAGAGTTGAATAGACACTATTTTTTCTAGGGCTTTAGAGAGCAGGGGAGGCTAGAGATTGGCTGGTAGTTGTTAGGTGTGGATGATCACTCATGTATAGGGGTGATTTTGGCTGATTTCCAAGCACTGGGAAACTGACAGAGGCTTAGAGGCCAGATTAGTAGGTCTGTAAGGGGGATTAGGATGACATCCAAGACCAGGTGGAGGATCCTGGAGTCTAGGGGGTCACAGCTGGGGTTGTTGCTACCAAGGGCTTTTAGCAGGTGTGGCCTGGGCTACGTGGGAGGATATAGTGTGCAGGTAGAAAGGAGGGCAATCCAAGGTGGGGGGGGGGATGAGGCGGGATTGGGTCAAAAAGTTGTTTGGGAGGACAGAGCTTAGGTTAGAGAAGGTAGTATTGAGGCAATCAGCTATGCAAGTTGGGTCTATAGTGACGGTGCCATCATTGGAGAGCTGGGACGGTGGGGGGGGGGCGGGTCTTCCCATTAAGCTCTTTCATGCTGTCCCAGAAAGTCGGGGCAGAATCCCAGGTGGATGCGAGGATTGTCTGATAGTGCTCTACCTTGGCCCGTCTAATGGCCCAGGTGCGCTGATTACACACCGCATTGTAGGCTTGTCTATCAGCCAACTTGCCTGATTCGATAGCGATGTGCTTAAGTTTTTGGATAAGGGATGGGGAGAGCCATGTGGCATTTTACGGATTCTGGTATGGGGCAAAAAGGTCACAGGCCTTGCTGAAGAGGTCTATGGCAGAGTCAGTATCAGGGGCGTGACGGATGGGGGACCAGTCCAGCTGTGCTAGATACAATTTTAGCTTTCTGAGACCCCCGGGGAGTAGGTGCCGGCGGAAGGTGGCCTGGGACACAGGTTTCGTATGGAGGGTGACCAGAGATAGAAGACAGGTGAGTGATCACTAAGTGAGTCGGGGAGGATGTTGATATCCCAGATTTTATGAGGGCGGTTCAGTAGCATAGAAACATAGACTTTGACGGCAGATAAGGACCGCTTGGCCCACCTAGTCTGCCCATTTCCCTACCTACAGGATAAGCCACAGATCCTAGTTAACCTACAGCCTATTTCTTCCTACCCCCCACAAGAACTGCCTTATGTCTGTCCAATGCATTCTTGAATTCTCCCACAGTTTTAGACCCCACAACTTCCTCAGGAAGGCTGTTCCATGCATCCACTACCCTCTCTGTGAAAAAATACTTCCTCACATTGCCCCGGAACCGCCCCCCCCCATCTATAAATTGTGTCCCCTTGTTCTTGCACATCACTTTTTCTGAAAAATGCTACCCTCTTGGATTTTGTTGATTCCACTGAGGTACTTAAAAGTTTCTATCATGTCCCCCCCTCTCCTTCTTTCCTCAAGGGTATACATATTAAGCTCCTTTAGTCTCTCCTCAGACATCTTCTCTTGCAGGCCCTGCACCATTTTAATTGCCCTCCTCTGGACTGCCTCTATGCTGTCTATGTCCTTGCGGAGATGGGGTCTCCAGAACTGGACGCAGTACTCTGGATGTGGTCTCACCAACTGTCTGTACAGAGGGATAACAACTTCCTGTTTTCTGCTGGTGATGCCTCTCCCTATGCATCCCAGTATCCCCCCAGCCCTCCCTACTACCTTCTCACATTGCTTGCTAACCTTAAGGTCATCTGATATGATTACCCCCAGGTCCCTTTCCTTTTGTTGTTGTTACTACCTCCCCCATTGTGTAATCTTCCCTGGTTCTTGCTTCCCATGTGCATTATTTTGCACTCTTTGCATTGAATCTTAGCTGCCATGCTTCTGACCATTCCTCCAACCTTGCCAAGTCCCTCTCATCCTTTCCATGCCTCCTTGCATATCAACCCTGTTGCAGGGACTTCCGTGACGCCACTGACTGAATGGCGCTTAGTCGAGGGGCTCTCCGATCCCTCTAAAGATAATCCGATCAAATCGACTCAAAGAATGGCTTCTCCAGCCAAACAGAAGAGGAACAAGCCGAAGCTCTCCGGCACTCCCATGCAAAAATTGAGGGAGATGATTCAAGCGGACATTGAGGCTCTCCCAGAGCCGCTGGCTCGCTTCAGGCCTACACCAGGCCTCTTCAACACGACTTCCCACAAGAAGACATAGTTGAAATGATCAAACAGACGGCCCGCACTGCGGGCAAAAATAGATCATACACTGACCGAACTCCGATCGGATTTAAACCAGATCGATCACAAGGCAGAACAGCTAGAGCTTGGTCTAACACAGACCATGGAGCAGACAGACAGACAAGATCGCTTGATGATGTACCTCCCGGCCAGAGAATCAGAGATCAACCGCCGACTAGACGACCTTGAAGGGAGGAGCAGGAGACAAAATATTCGAATCTACGGGGTTCCGGAGGGCCTGGAGGAGAAAGAAACGGATAATATTGCCCTCCTCCGGAGCTCACTTAAGCTCCCAAAAGAGCTGGATATAGAAATAGACCGGGCCCACCGATCACTAGTACCCTGGCTGAGAAATCCAGAGGTGAGGCCCTGCTCGTTCATTGTAAGGATGACATCCTATAGAAGAAAAGAAGATATTTTACGAAGGGCCTGGCAGCAAAAAACCATCACATATCAAGGCCACAAAATAATATACTATAACGATCATACAACCGATGTCCAAGAAGCACGGAAGACCCTTTGGCCCATAATCAAACAAATGAGACTCAAAGGCATTAAAGAAGATTCTGCATCCAGCTAAAATCAAAGTGCTCACCCAGCAGGAAATTAAGTCTTTAAGGACCTTTTAGCAGCTTCCCCATACCTTGAGAGTCTTGGTATCCATACTCCATCGTTGACAAAAGAAAAGCTGGAGAGGGACTTGATAACCTCGGCTTGGGCCATAGCCCAAAAAGGAACAACGAAGACGGGCTCCACGCAGCGCAATCCCCAAACAACACTTTGAGCAGACATCGCTCAGATGATCCGAAGATACGGTGAATCGGCCTCAGTAAATAAAGCTGCGAAACACTTACAGACCCTGGAACACCAAACAGAGGAAGAAGAATCATCGGAACAAGAAGGGGCACAACCAGAACAACTACATACCCCCAGATGAACCTTAACCACTGAAGGGCAACTAGAAACCTCCTTTTTTCTTATTACTACCCCCTGATGACCCGCACAGGGACTCCCCGGCCCTCGAGACAGGACTATATCTGACTGAGCTGTATTCTATTGTGAACAGGTACTGGTAGTTATTATTGGAGTCATCAGAGCAAGAAATCCTACTTCTGAGATGTTTTTTCAGTTTACCTGACCTCAATTCGCATAGTAAGTGCAGCCGGTTCGAGGTCCTGGGTTCCCTGGGGGGTGGGATCTAGGGAGGGCATAAAGCGACAAAGCGACTTAGAGCTGCTTGCTTGCCTGGGATGTGATCTGCAGTTGGGGACCACTCGGTGTTGGCTTTTAGAATAGCCATGCACGACAGCTTAAACATGGCCTGCACCACCGAGACTCAGGAGGTCTGCATACTGCATGGATGCACCTTCCTTCCCATCATGGTTTTAAAGCCTAGGGCTATTGGGTCCTGACTCCATGATGTCCTGCACTGTATAAACCTGTACCTAGTAATTTAGATACGTTCCCTCCCCTTTTTTTTGCAGGTCTGAGACATGCTGCCATCTGGTCTGCAATGAAACGAACGACCACATTATTTATTGGGAAGCGTGAACCCATATATTCGCGCCCGGGGCTCAGGCTCCTCTCCACTAGCCGAGGCCCGAGTCTCGTGTTCTCCCCCTTGATTGGGTGACTTCCCGGTCGTTAGATCTGGATGCTCCACGTTGGGGAACTTCAGATGACTTAGTGGCATGTCCGGTAGGGGCAGGGTGCTGGGCTTTCGGAGATGGATCTAACTTAAGGTTGTGCTTGGTGGTGGCACGCGGAGGATCTTACTTCTTATGGGTCTTCCTCTCCACCCCCAAGATCACAGCCTAGGATACTGACTCAAAACATATATTAACGGACTCAGAACTGAAAATCGTTTGGTGACTAAATAGTTCAATGGAGAACTTACTTCAAGGGCAGGATACCTGGCTCGGGATCTGGCCTTGGTCGGATCGGGGGGGGGGGACGCCTGACACCTGATTGGGAGATCCCTGATCCCCTGGGGCTTCACCCTACATATATCATCAGGATCCAGTCTGCGACTCTCAGAGATTCGTCAGGTGAAAAGCTCGAATCTCGAATTGTAGGACTCGAGGGTAATGCCCAAGGAGGCCGAGCAAAAGGGAGGGGGCTCCACCACAGGAGGCCTGACCGTTAAAGGGAGAGGAGAGAGAGGGCCCTGATACTCAGCAGAGACTAAAGAAAACTGCCTGGTCTAGCTGATGGTGAGTTGCATGTTCGTCCTACCAGCAGAAGGGCAGGGCTCTGGCATCTCGGCAGGAAAGGGTTGGCAATTTTTGTAACCGGAGCACAGGGAGCAATGAAAGGTTTGTTCCTAATCGGAGTCCGCCCGAATTCTTTTTAAAAAAAAGGGATCACGGAGCATGGTAAGAGGGTTGACAGACAGAGGGTGGAAAGGCCAATATATTGAGTCACCGGGGAAATCAGAGATGCCCGGATACACCCGGACAAAAGGTACACTTTTGAATTGAAGTTTACCCGACCCTTGAAAGGGGGAACATGGTGCATGATGGGAGAATGGGTGGACAGAGGGTGGAACGGATTATATACCAAGCGCCCGTGGAAGTAAGAAATGTCGGGTTATACTCTGACAAAGACTAAATACCCCTCACTTCACTATTCCGAGAGCGAGTTCATAGCTTATGGTCCTCTTCGCCCTCCCCAGCCCCCTTGGGACTGGGGGGTGGGAGAAGGAAAGGAGTAAGAGGAGAGGGTGGGATCAAATGCATGACATGAGGACATTCCAGAGAGGTGACCCACAAGAGGTAGGCCACAATAAAGATCATGTGATATGGCCAAAGGGGAACCTCATTGCACTACCGAGATCCCCTACAGGTCCGGACAGGACACTATATCCTCTGTTGAGTCTTTATACTCAATCACACCTTGGAAGCCCACTACAAGAAGGTAGAGACTGTAGCTCAAGAGTTTGATAGCCACGGGATTATATCTATGTTGCTTAAGGCTAGAAACTGGATAAGGCCAAAGCAAAGATTTAATTGGTTTAAGCATTTCATGTTAAAGTTGATGAAGCAGTTGTTATGTTATGTGTTTTTCTGGTTTACATTAAGATAAGGTACATACACGATCTAATTTATTCTAGTATATTTGCAGTGTCTCAGTGGCTAGTAAGCAAAGTTCAGGAAAATTGTAGTTATGAGTAATCACTGTACTAAGATAGTCTCTTCAACATAAACGGTTGCTCAAGCCCTATTAAAAGGAAGAGATTGCAGAGATACTTGGGGGCCCAGGGGTGCGAGGTGGCCTTCCTGCAAGAGACGCACCTTACCCCTCTGGAAGCTCAGAAACTAAGATGTCCAGCTTTCCCCTATGTATTTCACTCTTCTTTGTCGAGTGGGAGAAAGAGGGGGGTGGCCATCCTTCTCTCAGCCAAATTTCCTCTGCAGGTGTGGGAGGTGATTCGAGATCCGGCGGCAAGGTACATCCTAGTAATAGGAGCATTACAAGAACGGGTGGTCACTCTGATCAACGTGTATGTTCAGCCGGGTTCTCCGGTCTCCTCTTACTCTGCCCTTCTGCAACTTGTTGCAGAGAGGGCTGAGGGCATAGTAGTTATGGGCGGGGATTGGAATATAATCCTCAATAGAGGGATGGATACCACATCTCAAATACCCAGACCGGAGTTAAGTAAGGCCAGAGCTTTTATGATGCTCACCCAGCAGCTAGGTCTAGTGGATGTTTGGAGGGAGAGGTATCCAGCTTCTAGGGAGTTCACATATTACTCCCTGAGATTCCACATATACTCAAGGCTAGACATGTTCTTCGCTTTTATAAGAGACCTTCCTCTCTTCACCTCGATGTGGGTGGGAACTTCAGTTTTGTCTGACCACCCCTCTTTGTGGAGATAAACTTGGTCTTCCCAAGAAAACCTTGTGGAGGCTAAACACCTCTGTCCTCCAAAATAAAGAAACAGTAGAGGAACTCAAACAATTTCTCAAAAATCATTAGAAGAAAATAATACTAGGATGTTCCACAGATATTGTGGGACTCTTTGAAGGAGTGGAAAGTGAAAACTTATACAGATTGCCACACATAAAAAAAGAATCACAGCTCAAAACAGCAGAGTTAACTTCCCAAATTCAAGATTGGGAAAGGCAACAGAAAATTAAGTGGGACCCAGACAGGGAGGAAAAATTAAGGAAAACAGGCACCACCTCCAAAAATACAAAACTCAGAAGTAGAAAAGCCCTGTTTTATCTTAAACAAAATATTACTAGGAGGCCCTAGGGGACTAAAATTTTAGCTTTAGACTCAGGCAAAACACAGCTAAAGCTACCATTACTAAAATAAAATCCCAAGATAACAGCAAAGAAACCACCTAGCCATACAAATAATGAGAGCCTTTAGGCCTACTATGTCAAACTATACTCGCCAAGAGACGACCTCCCCAAGAGAAAAGAGATACTTAGAGACTCTCCTCTCCCTCTCCTGACGCCGAAAGCTCTCATCAACCCAATTACTACATTAGAACTTAAACACACAATAAAAAATTTAAAAACAGCTGAATGTCCAGGTCCCGACGGATTTGGTGCGGAATTCTACAAGACATTTGAGAACGAGATTGCCCCTATCTTGTCGGAGGTATTTGCGGCGGTATGGACGGGAGAGGAACCGGTTCCCCCCTCATGGCAATATGCCACTATCTCGGTGATCCACAAAGCAGGTAAGGATCCAGTTTACTGTGAATCTTACCACCCCATTTCCTATTAAACACCGACTACAAGATATTTACAGCAATAATTGCATCGAGGTTAAACCCTATACTACCTAAACTAATACACATGGACCAAACTGGCTTTGTCTTGGGTCGCAAGCTCCAGACAGTGTCAGAGCGGTGATAAACTTAATAGACACTATCCATAGATCCAAAACACCAGCGTGCTTGATGAGCTTAGACGCTGAAAAGCTTTTGACAAAGTCTCTTGGAGCTCTTATTTGCCATCTTAGAACACAGAGGCTTCCCTCCCATTCATAAATGTTGTCCATGCGATTTATTACAAACCACAGGCTTATGTTAGAGTGAACGGAGGCATTTCAGATAGGTTTGATTTAGGAAGAGGACTCGTCAAGGTTGCCCACTGTCGCCTGTTGTTTGCCCTCTATATAGAGCCACTAGCGGAGGCAGTGAGGAGGGCTGAGGAGATTTCGGGAGCGCAGGTGGGTGACCTTCAGAAAAAATTTCTCCGTATGCAGATGACGCCCTTCTTAGCCTCACACAACCTAACCGATCTATAAAAAGTCTGGTCAATGCTGCAGAAATTTGTAGCATGCAGGCTATTCTCTTAACAAAACAAAACGGAGGTCCTCACCTTTATTATAAGCCTAGCCCTGAGCTCTCCGCCTCTTCCCACTAAATTGGAAGGCTAACAAGCTGAAATATTTAGGGACCCACATCACAAAACAACCCTCTCAGCTGTTCGCGCAAATTACTTGTCTCAATTAACTACTCCTGCAAAAGACTCGAACACTGGTCATTACTAAATTTCCAATGTATTCTAAGATACAGACTCTGAGGATGAATGTACTTCCAAAATTCCTATATCCATTTCAATGTATTCCTCTACATACGCAGTTACTTTTCAGATATGGAATAAAATGATAGTTAAATTTCTGTGGAACTCAAGAAACCCAGGATTAATTTAAGGATACTCCAAGCGCACTGGGAGGGAGGCAGTCCTTCCAGACCTCGAGGACTATTTCCTGGTGACCCAGATAAAAATGCCATGCTTTGGTCTAACCCTAATGCATACACGGGCTGGAAACTCATGGAGAGGGGAGAGGAGGAAGGAAGGGGCTCGCAATCCCTAGACCACGCCCTCTTGACACACAGTATAAATAAAGACCCCCCCCCTTACAACTGACTTCAGTCAGAGACACAACTAGGGCGCTTCATAGAGTATGGCAAAATTTTAAATCAAAACTCCCTATGGCCACTGAGGAGACTAGCTGGGGATCCAGATTTTATGCCAGGACAACTGGATAGAAGGCTCCTAGCCTGGGACGCGAAAGGTCTTAGGTTCCTCTCCCAGTTCTGCCAAGGGGAAATTGTCTTGGACTTTGCCTCCCTTAAAAGTAAATATAATTTGCAGAACTCAGATCATTTTAGATAACTTACAAGCTAGAAATTTCATCCTTGCCCTAAAGAAAAAGGACGCAGACCCAGACAGGGCTCAACACCTATTAGAGACCATACAGAAGGGAATAACGGCAACTAGCCAAAAAGGAATGATCTCCCTACTTTACAAGGCCCTGATGACATTAAAGGAAGACCCATTAACTAAAATTAAGATCAAGTGGGGCAAGGAAACCACCCAGAGGTTAGGTGAGGCTGAGTGGGAGCGAATATTCTCCCTCACTAATCGGACAACTCAATCACCATACTGGCAAGAATTTTCATGGAGAGTGAAGGTCCGCTATTTCTTTAACTCCCCAAATAATTAACAAAAGAAATCCAACGGTACCTACCAGGTGCTGGAGAGGATGTACACAACTAGAAGCAGATCACTTACATATTTTTTGGGCTTGTGAGGCCTTACTGAATTACTGGAGGGACATCACGGGAGCCATTTCAGAAATATTCTCAGTGCAAAGCCAGTTGGAGTGGCCCGCAATGGTCCTGGGCCTACCGCCCACAGAGATACGAGGTCCCAACTCATTGTATTTGTGGTCCATCCTAACAACGGCTGCACACAAGGCCATTACGAAGAAGTGGCTCTCTCCCAGCTCCCCCACTATCATGGAGAGGATAACGATAGTGAACACTATAGCAGATTTGGAGGAACTCGCATACAGAATCAACAACAGAACCTCGGTACACCTGAGAAGGTGGACTAGGTGGGAGTTGTGGCGATCCACAAGACAGGAAAGGAATAATTGATCAATACATAGTACTTGGTGATATGAAACAGTCTGAGGGAGATCCTGCATTCGCTGAGGCGCCTGCCTGGGTTGGGGGAGAGGCAGGGACCCTCAATGTTTGAGGGAGACTCATAGGAAAGCAGGAAGAGTCTGGGGAGGGCTGAAGCTCACTCCACAAGGACTATATTAATTTAATAAATAGAAGTGATTTGAATGGACTGAGACTTACTGTATAAGAAAAAGCTATGAAACGTATAGAAAGAAATATTATGTTTGAATTGTTAACAAACATGATTATAAGAACGTACCTAAAGATTGTTAATAAATTTGAATTTAAAAAAAAAAAACCCTGTTGCAGATCTTTGTGTCATCTGCAAAGAGGCATACTTTTCCTTCCAGTCCCTCTGCAATGTCACTTATAAAGACATTAAAAAGGACTGGACCCAGTACTGAACCCTGTGGTACCCCACTAGTAACCCCTCTTTCTTCAGAGTGGACTCCATTTACAAATACCTTCTGTGTCCTGTTGTCCAGCCAATGTTTTACCCAGGCTACCACCCTGGGACCCACTCCCAGGTTGGTTAATTTGACTATTAATCTTTTGTGTGGGACTGTGTCAAATGCCTTGTTAAAGTCTAGGTAGACCATGTCTACAGCCCTCCCTGGTCTACTACTTTGGTCACCCAGTCAAAGAAATCTATTAGATCTGCCTGACATGACCTTCCCGCTGTGAACCCATGCTGCCTTGGGTCCCAGCCCCACTGGCCTCAAGGTACTCAACAATTTTTCCTTCAGAAGTGACTCCATCACTTTCCCTACCACAGAGGTCAAACTGACAGGTCTGTAGTTTCCTGCCTCTGTCTTGGTCCCACTTTTGTGAAGGGGAATCACATCCGCCTTTCTCCAGTCCTCGGGTACCACACCATCCTCCCATGATTTATTAAAAAGAGTAGTCAGTGGTTTCACTAGTTCCCCTTAATTCTTTTAGAATTCTGGGGTGAATTCCATCAGGCCCCATTGCTTTGTCCACCTTCAGTTTTAGGAGTTCTGCAGAACTCTTTCTTCTGTGAAAGGCTGGGATCAACCCCTATCAAGAGTGCTTCTGTTAACTGGATTAGGCACTTCCCTCCTCTTTGTGAATACTGAGCAGACATATTCATTCAGTATCCCTGCTTTTTGCTGTCCCTCTGCCCACCCACCATTCATTCTATTCAGCCTCAGTATCCCTGCCTTAGTCTTCTTTGCTTCCTAATGTACCTATAAAGGTTTTATCCCCTCTTAACCGAAGTTGGCTATCTTTTCCTCGGTTTGGGCCTTGCTGTCTGACTTCTCTCCTGCTTCCTTCTGCCTTAACTGGTACAGCTCTCTGTCCTGCTCCTTCTGTGTTTCCTTATACTTCCTGAATGCTATCTTTTCCTCCTGACTTTCCCAGCCACCTCTTTTGAGAACCATAGTGGCTTTTTCTTTCATTTTGATTTGTTTATTTGCTTCACACAAAGGCTTGTTGCCTCTGTGATGGCAGTTTGATGATTCCCCATTGTTGCTCCACACCTCCTTCTAGCCTGTTTGCTAGTGCTTTTCTGAGGCACTCTCCCATCTTGCCAAAGTCAGCCTCCTGAAGTCCAGTACCCTCTCTTTGTATGGCTTGACTCTGTAGCTGAGTTTAACGTGAACCGCGACTGTTTGATGGTCACTTGTTCCCAGATGGCAACCCACTTCTAGATCTGAGATCCTCTCACTGCCCCCATTTGAGAGTACGAAGTCTAAGATTGCTGTCTCACGATTGGGTTCTAGAAACTAGCTGTCTGAGGCCTGCCACCTGTAGGGTATCGAGATGGCCCTCTCTTGGATGTGGCTGCAGCAAATGTGCTCCAGTTAACATCTGGCATATTCACGTCTCCCATCAACAGTATCTCCCTTTCTCTGCCATCCTAAGAGTGCCTTCTATCATATTCCTTGTCCATTCCTCCCTTGACATGGGGGTCTGTACACAACCCCAATGCGGATTATGTGCCCTTTCCAGTCTCCAAGGTGACCCACAGTGCCTCCTCTCCTCCCTGTTTACTCTTTTGTTCAGTTGCTTTTTATCCCTCCCTTTACATAGAGAGCTACTCCTCCCTCTTCTCCCCTGCCTGTCTCTCCTGTAGGTTATGTACCCTGGTATGTTAACATCCCAGTCATGGTTCTCTGCATACCATGTTTCTGTGACTGCTACGATATCCAGGCATCCCTCTTCCATCAAGGCCACCAGCTCAGGAGCTTGTTGCCTAGACTGCGGGCATTGGTACTCATTACCCTCCATTTCCTGATGGCCTTACTCCTTTTTGCCCCATCCCTGTCCTTCTTGCCTTTGTCACTTCCCCATTTACCCCTGCCCTTCTCCCTATTGCCACCTCTATGTTGGTGTTTACCATACTTACTGCCGTGATTTTTTTAGAGGGGGCTAGGATTTCCCTGCTCCTTTCCAGTGCCTCCCCCCTTGGCTAGTTAAATGCTTGCCAATGAAGCATTTAAACCTATCACCTAGGATCCTGGTTCCCTCCTGGACAGATGCAGCCCATCATGCCAGTATAGGCTTGCATCACTCCAGGTGGACCCAGTCCTAATGAAGCCAAATCTGAGCTCTGCACCAGCTTTTCAACCACTGAGTTAATTCCATGGTGCAGAACCTCTCGCCTCTCCTCGCCATAGATGGGCAGCACCTCCGAGAAGGTTACCGTCATGCTACTTGTCTAAGGCCCCTCCCCAATCCACAAACTCTTCCTGCACTGCTCTAATCCCTTTCTTAGCCAGGTCATTTGTCCCTAGGTGGACAATGACATCCAGCTCTGTCCCCTGTGCAGCTGCTCAGCAATCCTGAGGATTCGCTCCCTGTCCCTCCAAGCCATGGCGCCAGGCAGGCACCTTACCTCCCTCTCCCCTTCCTCCCCCAGTTCTACCTTCCTAACAATGGAGTCCCCCACCAGGAGTTGTTTTCTTCCCCTGTGGTGTCCCATGCCACCCTCTTGTGGGTCTCCTTTGTGGAGGTTCCCAGCATCCTCCTTGGTCTCCACTGCAGATGCCTCCATAGAGGAACAACACTTTGCCAGAATGGCATAGGAATTGTGGAGAGGTACAACTGGAGGGATGCGCCTCTGTTCCACCACCCTCACCCTCCCTGAGCCCACTGTGGTCCAACCGCTCCTCTTTCTTGGCAACCTCTGAGGCATTGGCAGTGGCACTGGTGGTCCCTGGATGGAGGAGGAGGAGGAGGTCCCATAAATCCTGGACAACTCAGCCTGGAGATGAGCAGCCTCCTCCCTCAGCCCAGAGAGGTGCCTGCAGATGGGACAACACTGCACCGCATCCGCTATGTCTAGGAGGGTGCTGGAGCCACTTGTCCGGTTGCATCTAGTGGACTGGGTGACTAACTGGGACATGTCCAGGGTAGCTAAGGAGTCCCTGGTATGGGAGGCAGTGATACCAAGCCAATTGACATTAAGGTCACCTAGGATGAGTTGTTTGGCTTTGTGTGGTGGGGAGGTGAGGTAGTCGATGAGAGACTGGACCGCTGGGTTCTGGTTCCTCGGGGGTATGTAGGAGACCATGAGGAAGAGTGGGCCCCTGGCTGGGTCAGGGGTCATTTTTAGAGTGAGGGCTTGGGCGCCATAGTCAAGCTTGGGCAGGGAGCGCATGGCTTATAAGGGTGTCCCACATGTAGATTGCTCACCCACCGCCACATTTACCAACTTGGTCTTCCCTGAACTGGGAGTATCCAGGGAGGGAAATAAGAGTCGGGCTGTTTTGGAGAGCTGGGACTCTACTAACACAATAATATCAGGTTGGTGTTGTACAACCCAGCACAGGAGTGCGGCAGATTTCTTTAAAGGCTGCATATGTTCAGTGATGCAACGTGGAGACCGGCTCCAGAGTGGGGTATGGGAGTGCTAGTTTGCATAGGTCCAGGGTTTGGGTGTATATTCCCGGAGAGCAGTAAGAGTGATTAATGTAATTTAAGGGACAGTGGCGACAAGGACCCTTAGTGTGGTGCCGATGTGAGGTACTGATAGTAGGGGTGCAGGGGATGGTTAAGGCACGGAGGGTAGGTATGGCAAGGAAGAGGTGGGTCCAGGATAGGCCTGGGAGGGCAGAGTGAGCGGGGGTGTTGGTAGGTGGTGTATGCAGAGGAGTTGGGGTGGGGGTGTCCAAGGTGGGAAGGGCCGAGCTGTTTGGGGGTGGCTTAGGGGAGAAATGCTCGGGGTTGAGGGCAGGGGCACAGGACGGGGGGTGGTCTGAGCCAGAAGGGTAAACGTGAGCAGGCCTAGTAGAAGAGTGATGGTGCCCATTGTTATGTAGTAGGTAGCTGGAGGTAAAACTGAGCCAGCAATGGTGTACCAGCTGTGAAATTAGCTGAAGCACAGGGCAATTTTGGTAAAACGCCTGGAAAGAGTCACTGTAATATTGCTTTACTGCTTGGGGGTGGCAATGATACTAGTTCTAATTTAGTGAAATCATTGAAAATTCAGCTAAGGCAAAGGTGCCAGCTACTGGGATGGTTTGGCTGTGACTGGGTATGTCACCATAGGCAGTGGAAGTGTAAGAATTGAAGGGGTATATAGTCGAATTGGGGTGAGGTCCCTAACAATAGGGCAGGTTACAGCAGTAATTGAGAGGAGTTAACTGGAGTGGCTGGAGAACAAAACTTGAGAGCAAATGTGCAACTCTGTGGGTGAGCTTGCTTTAAAAAGGGGGCGGTAAGAAAGAGGGTCAAGTCAGGTATTGAAGACAGGGAGGCCAATAGCCATAAGAATGTGCAGCAGTGGAGTGACCAATCAGCTGCTAGGCTGAGGACAGTCAACCAGTGCAACAAAGCAAACAAAAAAAGGCCCTGGGCAGAACAAGTCCCATTATACAATACCCCTTCGAACAAAGCAAACCGTGGGCCAGAACTACTGCATGATCTTCTGGAACCCACTGTTCATCTACAGAGGCATAATAAAAGACCCAGGGCCTCCAGTGTATCTCAAAATGCTCCTGACGTTTCTGTTGGACTGCTAGAAATTTTTCCATGAGGTACAGTATATCTCTAACATTATTGAGTATCACATTTGCAGCGTTGGCGAAGCAGATTTCATCCATAGGCGAGTAATTGCTCTTTTAGCTGCCAGTATGTATATCTAAATCAAGGACTTAAGAGGTAATCGTTGATTTGAGGGTGGTACCGACATCACAATAAATTTAGGAGTTGCTTCAAAGCAAGTCTATCTGAGTTATCACTGACAACCAGTAAGGGTGTAGGATGGGACAAAAGTAAAAGATGTGGGACTTCCGGTTCCGGTAATGGCACAGTCTCCTACCTCCAAAAAGATTTACCAACCAGGATCAGGACCGCGCATCCAAACCGAGGAGAGACCCCAGCAATGCCCGAAACCTCATCGAACAGTCTACGGACCCAGGTGGCTCGTCGTCAATAATCGGAGCTCCCCCCTGCAACTTTCCCTGGCCGCGTGGAGTAAGGGCAACTGCCTTAGGCCCCAACAGCCGCGATTGCCAGCCACTTCTTCTCTGAGGCCTTTAACATCAAAATCCAGCTGCCTCCTCCTTCATCAGCCTCCACTCCCAGCTGTCGCTTGTTCTGGCTTCCTTGGTCACCCGCTCCTCTATCAGTGCCGGCAGCGTGCAACAACAGAGCCCCCAGCCGGTCGGACCTCGCTTGCAGGAGTTCTTCCCAGCAGTAATAAGGTGTCAGTCCAGGGCTTGAACGGCCTTCCTCGTGAGGGTGGTACATTAAAACAAAGGTAAACCACCCAAAGAGTAAAAAAGAGCACAATCCGGCCAGGATCAGTTCAGGAGTGCAAACGTTACCCCTCCAGGCATCCTCTGGTAATCATTACCAGTTTAAAGGTTCTGCACAAATATAAAAATAAAGGAAGGGGATAAATTAAATGAGCAACACACATTAAAAGGCAACAAACCCAAGCAGGACAAAGAGGAGCGAGAGAAGGGATACAAGAAGGGTGGAGGAGAGGGAGGGGGAGTGAAGGAGGAAGAATAAAAAATGTGACAAAGGGAGGGGGAAAAAGGGGAAATATACATTTAACAATTAAAAAAATAATAATAATAACAATAATAATAACTACCCCTGGCAGCTTTGAGGCTGCAATCTATAGAACTTGCTCTGCAAAAGAGATTCTCCCCACTTTCAGGCATATCTACAGAGGAGGGAAACACTACTCTGCCTACAGGGGACTCATGAGTCAATCTAAGTTTACCTGCAGCCTCCCTGGTTGTTTCATTTCCTCCACCTCCCACCTTAATGGCCACCAAAGGAGGGAAAAGAAGGGGTAACGAACCTCCTCCAGTTCAGCCAGCCCTTCCGTCAGAACAGAATATTTTGTGGTCCATTTCCGAATTCAGAGAAGAAATGAGGGATTCTCTCAATCAAGTCAAGGCTGATTTGAGATCCTTGCAGACCCGGGCGGATGAGGCAGATCAGCAAATATCTCAAAACACTGCAACAATAAATACCCTGGAGTCTGCTGTTTTATCTTTAGCGGAATCTCAGTTGCACTGCTCCCTCAGGCAGGAGGACGCAGAGAACAGAGGGCGTAGGAAAAATCTTCGAATTTTCGGCCTGCCAGAGGGTGAAGAAGGCTCCGACCCCTTGACCTTCACAGACCAATTCTTCAGATCCATTCTCGACTTGGGTCCGGATTATCCCCTTGATTTTGAACGTGCTCACAGGGCTCTGGGACCCAAACCATTGGCTAAAGATGCCAGACCCAGATCGTTTGTGGTAAGGATGCAAAGTTTCCAGACTAAGGAATTACTCCTCAAAAAATCTTGGCAGAAAGGGAAAATAATGTATGGAATTCACCGTATCATCATCGATAACGACTATGCTCCCTTCACCCAAAGTCAGAGAAGGGTCTACGCTCTGCTGTTCCCCATCTTAAGATCACAACAGATTAGATTTCGCACCTCTACCCAGCCAGACTTGCAGTGTTCTTGCCAGAAGGCCCCACCTCATACTCTTCTACTTTGGAAGCCAAGGAAGATCTGTTTAAAAAAGGGATACTCAAGGAACGCCCGCTGAACTGACCCGGCTCTTCCAGAACCTTGCTTCAAGGACAATCCTCGCTACATGAACCACACCAACCAAACATGAATCTGGACGAGATGCTTCTGAAGATCCGGTCTCTCAGAAACCCTACAATAACAGTGGACCTGTAACAAGTCCTGGTGGTGGGTGAATCTCTTAAGGCTTTTTCTTGGGGAGGAGGTGGGGGGAGATGGGTGGGGGCTGACTGGAGGGGGGCTTCTGAGGTATACCTGCTCTCGGGTCCCGTCTCACCAGTCCAGCATCTTAACGAAGGGATGACTAATAAAATGATTTCCCTCTACCTTGCTGTGATGGGGGAAACATAGTCCTCCCTTGATGGTGGGCCCCAGGCCTAGCTGAGGGGGGTAACAGGTCCCGTACTAGTAGGGCTGCCGGGGTGGTCCACCCTGAGGCGGCACCTCACCCTTTCCCTCCCCCCTGGGCCTTGGGAGTCCTCTGGGCTTGGGTCATGGGGAGACTCCCTGAGACTTTCCCTCCTCTCGATAAGCCGTGTCCTTTCAACTAGAACCGCCCCCCCAGGTGAAAAACAGAAGAAACAAGGGTCCTGAGACAAGAAAAAACATTACAGACTGGACAGTACTTACATAAACTTTAATTGCCCGGTTTTCTACTCTTGTGTACTCGGAATTTAGTGTACTTGTGAAGCTCTTTATATGTTCGGATAGCAGGAGCTGGGGAATCTCCGCCTCTTTTTTTCTCCTGTTCTTGAGAGGGAAGGGAGAGGGGGAAAGGATTTTTCCCTTCCTCTTCTTCTTTCCTCCCTTCTTCCTTTTGCATATAAATAACTTTTCCCCACTTCTCGGATCAAACCAACCATGGTCTTTCTACCAGGCAAGGTTTAACACAGGGGCCCCTCCAATAGATCAACAAATGGAGTTCACTCCAAAGCTCTGACAGTGCTCATCGCTAGTATAATCACTCATCCCAGCCCGAACTGATGTTTAAGGCAGTTGGGGTAGGTGGGAATATGAACAGAAGCCCTTTCTACCTCCCCAACTAGGGAGAGGGATGGCGGAGGGTGAGGGGGAAGGGAGAGATGGAGTGAGAGGGAGGAGAGAAAGACTCTGAGGGTAAACCCACCCTTATCTTTTTTTTTTTTTTCGGGGCCATCACCCCATCAGCTGGGTTTTCAAGAAGGCAATCTCAAAAGAATAGAGGAATGGGTTGTTGGGGGGGGAGGGGTATGGAGGGTTGAACCTTAAAGCTTGGGGAGGGCCTGGCGTACGAGGATCGGGTTTCAGGGCTTCCTCACTCCTCTCCAATAGTGGAGTGGAGAGGGAACCTGTTTACATAGGGAATTTTGGGAGCCCCTGCTGCCCATTCCAGTGAACCTATAGGGAGCAGATAGGCATCCCTGGAGGATTCTCTAATTGTGGAGTTCCTCGATCAACGCTGATTCCCTCTTGGAACCGGCTTGAGATAACGGAAGGGTAGAATTTATTCCCACCCCAACAATGGAAGTACAGAAAAGTTACAGTAAGTTAAGAAGTTTTAGTAGTTTTAATGTTAAAGTTAATTGGTCAGTTTTTTTCTCATACTCGGCTACATAGCTGTAGTTTACGTTAAAGTTAACCTTAGTATATATTCTAAAACTGGAATGAGACACAGGAGACAGGATACAAAATTTCAAAGTATTGCTTTATTGCAGAAACTTCAGAACACTATGTTGGTGAGATGTATTGGATGTCCACAGGAAACCTGATCATGTTTGATGGACCTCTTGGTTGGCGGGAGCGATCTGGGTGAACCTGGTCTGGCTTGACCTGAAAGAAAAACATCTGGGTGGCCAAAATTTATGAAAAAAACACAAGAAATCAATAGCATACTCAAAATAGTTGAAAACAAAGTAAGGTCCAGCAAATCTAAATGGCTTCACAACCGGTGAAAATATATTCAATAAATGTGAACGGCCTTAACAACCCCATCAAAAGATCGAGAGTTATGCAACACTTAAATAAACAGAAAGCAGACGTTATATTTATACAAGAATCTCATCTGTCAGATGCTGAGCACCAGAAAATTAAATGGGGGGGGGCCGTTATGCCATTTACTCTTCATCCCACCCAAGTGGATGTAAAAGAGGAGTAGCAATATTGATACCATCAACCACACAATTTAAAATAAACAATATACAATCTGATAGATTAGGACGTTATATCTTAATACAAGGCCACCTATAAAATCAAGAAGTTACCCTAGCAAACATATGTCTACCACCGCAGACCAAATCACCCCCAATACGGCAAATCCTAAACAAAATAATAGACCTTCACAGGGGGCAATTAATAATGACAGGAGACTTTAATATGACACTAACCCCAAATTTAGACTCATCTAATCCCAAAGTCTAGCGCCAATCCACTCCAGCAAAGTTTTTCAAAATACAACTTGAGAACCTCTGCCTAGTCGACATTTGGAGGAAATGTTTTCCCTCAGACCCTGGGTATACATACTACTTGGGAAGATTCAATTCATACTCTAGACTAGATTATTTTTCACCTCTTGTGAACACTTCTCCGATGCAAGACATAACAATTTGCCTAAAATATCTGACCACCATCCTCTGCTGCTAAAGTGGACATGGGGAAAAACTAAACAAACTCTTTGAGACTTAACCCTATCTTCTAAAGGATAGAGAATTTACTGATTAAATCAAAAAAAGAATCCCACAGTTCTTTTGAAGAAAATGCACCATCAGCTGTCTCTGGAGCTATAGTATGGGATGCCATGAAGACCACTATAAGAGGTGAGATCATTGCGTACACCTCAAGGAAAACAAAGGAAGAGAAAAGAAATATCGAACTCACCAAGACCCTACAAACTTGTCAACTACTTTATAGAGAAGGAACAAGGTAACATAAGCCAAAATTAGAGAAACTAAATCAGCATTCCAAAAATTATGGATGAAAAATTCAAATGTCCTCATATACTTAAAACAAATAAATTACAAGGGAGGCTCTAGGGCACCCGAGATCTGCACAAAATTGAGAGCACGGAAAACGAGTAACAATACCAAAATTAAACATCCCCAAACCGGTAGGGTAACCCATAAAGAAGAAGATATGAGACAAACTTTCGCTGACTATTACCAAAGTCTCTACACAACACATAACACCTCTTCTCAACAGGATAGACAGACATTTCTATCTCAAACACAGTTACCAAAACTTACACCAGAACAGGTGCAGAAACTACAAGCCCTATAACAACTGAAGAAATAGAGGTAGGTTACAAACAACTGGTCGTTGCCCGGACCCGATGGATACCTTAACGAATGGTATAAAATCTTTAATAAAGAATTAACACCAAGACTCCTCAAGTTGTTCAGAGAAACAGCCGCTGGTCAAGCACCCCCTCCATCATGGGATTATGCTACAATTGCAGCTATTCCCAAACCTAATGGAAATAAATTAGACCCCTCTGCCTACCGACCGATTTCAATATTAAACTCGGACTACAAGATTTTTATGGCCATTTGGACCGAAAAGACTAGAAAAAAATCCTCCCAACGATAATACATCTGGACCAAGCCGGCTTTATAAAAAACAGGTCAACAACAGATAATATTAGAAAAACATTAATACTTATGGAGTATATTCAAACACAGAAGATTCCATCTGCATTCTTAAGCCTTGATGCCGAAAAGGCATTCGATAAGGTATATTGGCGCTTTCTATGGGACACACTAAAAACCTTTGGCTTCCCTGACTCACTGCTGTGTTGGTTGACCCAAATATATTCCTCGCCAAAAGCCTATATTAGAATAAACGGGGGACTATCCTCCCCGATCTTAATAGGCCAGGGCACAAGGCAAGGATGTCCTCTCTCCCCACTACTGTTTGTACTATATCTTGAACCACTAGTTTGTGCAATCAGAAAATCAAGAAATGTAGAGGGCATACCAATGCAGCAGTCAGAAAAGATCAGTCTGTTCACGGACGACATACTCTTTTCTCTTTTATCCCCTATGGAATCGATCACAGAGACGTGGAAAATACTGACCCGATTTGAAGAATTAGCCAGTTTTAAATTAAATGTAGCAAAAAGGCTCTTTTATACAACTGTATCCCCCAATCACACTAAAACGAAGTCTTACAATAAAATGGCACTCAACCAAAATAAAATACCTAGGAATACACATCCCTCACAACCTTCCTTTTAATTGAACTAATCAACTAAGAGCCTGTCTCTATAGAAATCAATAAAGATTTGGACAAATGGATCCATCTCCCATTATCCTTATTTCAACTAATAGAAACCATTAGGATGAACGTTCTACCTCCTGCTATACTTGATTCCAAAACATACCATACTTTCCATCTCATTATTTTTCAAGTCCTGGGACAAGCATGATATCAAAGTTCATATGGAACAACAGAAACCACAAATTGCCTATCCATATTAAAATTATCACTGGCTCAGGGAGGAACTAATCTGGACCTTACAAAATATGCTGAGGCAGCCTTCTTAAAAATTCTTTTACTTTGTCTCTCCGACCAGTTCGATTCCCAGTGGAAGAGGCTGGAATTTCATTTGAATGACATGTTCAACATAAAAAAAATTATCTTTTCATCCTCAGGGAAAACTCCCCCTTTAAAAGACTTCACAGTCATTACCTCACAGGTCTTAAAAATATGGCTTAAAATGCGCCACTCCAATTAATCTACGAATACTGTAAGTTAATTTCACAAGATGAGCTTTTTGCCCTGTCCCACACTGATTTAGCCTTCTCCTGCTGGCACAGATTGGGACTGGAGCAGGTGTTCCAGTTCTTGGGTCCAAATGGAATCTTATCATTTGAAGACTTAAAATCAAAATTTAACCTCCCAAGTCTTGGTCAATTCAGATATTTCCAAATTAGAAACCACCTCCTATGAAATAGATTTATTCAGGTCAAATTGAAGCCTCCCCTTCCTCCTCTTCTAAAACTATTTATTGAACACTCTCAAGGGCAACATTGGAACCATTTAATTGGTAACTTATACAAAATGATGCAAGATCAATCAAAAGAATCAACAAACTCAATCTTAGTTAGTTGGAACAAGGATTTGGACCTAGAAGTCTCTAACAAAGATTGGTCCTCCTCATCTCTGAGAGTGGTCAAAATCACTAAATCACATGTGTGGAGGGAATACTCCTGGAAGTGCAGATCAAGATTTTTCAGGTCACCGGCCACCCTGACTAAATATCTCCCAAGAGAATATGGGGCTTGTTGGAGGGAGTGTGGAGCAGAAATAGCTGACTCAGCACATATAATGTGGTTCTGCCCATGTTTAATGCCTTCTGGCTAACTATACAAAACAAAAGTAGTGAGGGCCTAGATGAACAAGTTGAGCTTACAGCTGAGATGGTGCTTATGGCCGTCTACCCAGATCGCTCCCCCCCCTTGGACAAAGACTCTGCTTCTCATTCTGTTATTGGCGGCTAAAAAATCATTGACAAGGAAATGGATGACGAAAGTTGTACCAAGTGTACAAGATTGGAGACAAATTGTGTATGATATATATCAGATGGAAAACATTATAACAAAACTAAACAATCAAATGGAGGGTTTTACCGCCTATGGCGGAGATGGTCAGTCAATCAGGTGAGAATTGATCCCGATTTCTGCCTTTAGAGTGGGTCCTCGAGAACGATGGGGAGGAGGGGGTGGGTGATTGGACAGACTCGATTCTATATCGTAAGGAAAGTTTGGTTTTGGTCTCTGTGTGTTATCAACGTAAAAGAAATATATGCATTGCTCTCCTGTACAATAACAAACCTGAAGTAATTATAGAAAATCTTCTGTCTGTAAAATGTTTTCTGATATACATGTAATAGTAAAGGAAAAACCAAAACCTAATAAAAAATAAATAAATAAAAAAAAAAAAGTGAAAGATGTGAGCTTGATCAGCTGGATTGTACCCGCAATGCCACCAACAATCCTCAAAGTGATGTGGTAGAAAATGCCGAAGACAAGCAGGGGTGCTGCTAAAATATCCCTTCTGGCCATCTGTTCGCTGATCCGAGTGCGCCTGTCAACAGGGCACTAAAATTAAAATTTTGCTGCCCCTTCCCGAGGTCTGCCCCCCTGGAGTTAGAATATATAGTTAGGAAGGGTGCGAGGGGCACAGCCCCCCACATATAATACGAGCAGCGAAATAAAAATCTTGCTGCCCTAATGACGGTTGCACCTGGATGGGCGTATTCCAATGGTGGAACTCTAAAATATTGTGAATGACACTTCCAGCAAATTCATGCCATAAGGGAGAAGAGGTAATTTTGTAGCCTGAAATAGCCAAGTACTTCCACTGAGAGTAATCTATGGAAGCTTGAAGTTCTTGGTTCCATTTGTCCAGAATCAAATGGATGGATTCGGTATTGAGTTCTTGCAATCTCTTATATACATTCCCAATCACGTGCTCCCTGGGGCAGTCATTCTAGAGATCCATAATCATGGCTAGAAGGATAGGAAAATACGGTGGGAAGTTTGGTGTATTCATTACGCTTATGTAACAGGTATGTGCAGACTTGCAAGTACCGTAATGTTCTCTGCTGGTAAGACCATAGGTCTGCTGAAGTTTTCAAACTGAACCACCCTGTGTTTGTCCAAGAATTGATATATGTGAGAGACCACTATGTCTCCATCTCGAAATGTACAGTAAAATCCATAGCAGAGGACAGGAAATCCTCATCTGTAGCCAGGATTCTACAAAATAAAAAAAATCTGTGCAAAAGAAGGATGAAGTTTAATACTAAACCAGACCTTCAAAGTTTTAGCAGTGAAAAAGTAAAATGAGTAAGGGTGGGAGGGGTGGGGTAGAAAAAGAATAGGACCCAAAATTAGATCAGTCATTTATGGTCTGTTCTATATTGTTCCATGCAGGGGAAGCTTGGGGAAGAATCCACGTGAAAATAATGTTTAAAGGAATGGCCATTGCATGGTAGAGGAGATTCGGGAGATTCATGCCTCCTTTCAACAGAGGGAGTTGAAGAACAGAGTAATGAAGCCAAAGGAATCTAAAAATCTGTTTATTCCAAAAGGAAAAATAATAAAGTTTTGGGAAAATCAGGAGAGTTTGAAAAAAATATAGTAAGCCAGGAAGGATGTTCATATGAATAGTTTCTATTTTAAAGGAAAAAGGAAGGATTACTCTACTCCAAGAATCTAGATGATCTTTTATCTGCTCTGCGAGGAGTTCATAATTTAGAAGGCTGAGATTACGCAAATCCAGGGGGATAGTAATCCCGAGATATTAGAGTTTTGTCTTACGCCAATTCCAGTGAAAGGCTGCATGGACCTAAGGGAGGGAGAATAATTACAAAGTAAGTTTTCCATCTTATGCAGGTTAAGTTTAAACCCCAAGAGGGCCCCAAAGGTTTGTATAAGAGACCACGTGCCTGAAATTGAGTGATCGGGGTCCAGTAAGGTGAGAAGGATGTCATCTGCATATAACGCAATTTTATAGACCGCGCCACAAACAGGACACCTTCAACCTGTTCTCTAATATGGATGGCTACGGCTAGTGGTTCTAGGAACAAAGCAAATAATAATGGAGGCATTGGACAACTCTGCCAAGTACTCCATTGTAAAGCAATGGAAGAGGAATAGTCTCCGTTAATACGGATATATGCAGAAGGGCAGAAGTAGAGCTGCCGGAGCCTTAGCAAGAAAGAGTCAGGAAAAGCAAAAGAGGACAGGGTACCTCAAAGAAAGTTCCAAGAGACCCTGTCAGATGCCTTCTTGGCAGCTAAACTATAAATTTGTTGGGCGAGCGGTTGATTTCCGCTATGGATGCTGGTGACCAGGGTTCGGGAATGACCGGCCGCCGGAGGGGTCGGCCAAGGGGAGAAGGATGAAGCATCCTGTGGACTGCTGTCCTTCTCTGGGAGGAGGTGAGGAGTATGCTCAGTGCGTTGAGGACCCTGGTGGAGGCCAGGAATATCACAGCAACCAGTGTCAGTCTGCCTCAGGAGGCTGGGTGGATGCCGGGACGTCATTGCACGTCCCCGCCTCCCAGAAAAACAAGAAAATCTCTTTGGGCTCTCTGGATGACACCGCACTGCACCCAGGTCTTCATCGCTCCTCGCCGCTCTGCTGCAGATTAATTCCCAGTCCTGCAGTCATTGGTACAGGCCCCGAACCCTGCCCTGGGGGGGAAGTCAGGGAGGCAGTGTCAGTTCGCTGACACCTTACCCATCGTAGACAGGCAGGTCGTGATGCTGTGGCCCCGCCTTATGGGGCAAGCCAAGGAATATGTGCGGCAGATGGCAGTAATTGTGGATACGAGACTGGTGCAGGAGCGAGCAGATGGATGAGCGCCCCGGGGGCAAAAAGTATAGTAAAATAAAAAAAAAAGTAAACCCATAGGAATTTGATGAGAGACAACGTGCTGAATAAGAAGGAGGGTATGATGGATGTTATCTAAAGTGTGTTACTTGCAAATAAATCTGGCTTGGTCAGGGTGAATAATGGTTGGAAGAATTCTTTCTGGCTTTTTTTTATAATTTGTATTCAAGACTGAAATGGGCCTATAGGGCGAGGGGTTAGAGGGGTCCTTGCCTGGTTGGGGAACTGGACTAATAGTAGCAAAAAGCTAAGAAGATGAGAGGGATTCTGCCTCTGTAACTGCATGGAAGGCAGGTAATAAATGAGGACTGAGGGAATCGGAGAAGGTTTTGTACCATTCATTGGTGTAGCCATCAGGGCCATGACATTTTCTTGATTTCAGAAATTTTAATTGGGTGAGAAGTTCCTCACTAGTAATAGGAGTTGTGAGGTGCTCCTGTTGGGCTGTAGTCAATTTACAAAGGGGAAGTGTGCAAGAAAATATCTAATGGCATCAGGGTCAGCCGGAGTGGAGGACCAATATAAGTCCACATAATAATTTTTAAAAATTTGCTGAATTTGCTGTGACGGGTTACTTTACTCTTATGTTTTTCTGCTGTGGCAATGATCCTAAAGGTATTCTGGAAGTTGCAAAGGGAGCCATTATCCTGAATACTTATTGTTGCAATATGGCCCCGAAGTGCATGGTACTTGCAACCCAGTTCCACTTCTTCTCAAGGCTGGACCTTCCTTGTCAAGATGCAGTCTTTCACCGAGATCTTCAGCAGTGTTATATGTTGGCTTCGCTTCCGAGTGCAGAAAATACATGAGGTCTGGATATCTAAGTGTGGTGCACATCCTGATGCCCTTCAGGATGAACTGTACGAGCAAGATCTTCACTAGGGTCAGATCAAGTTCTGCTCCTGGTGCCACCTTTGGGGATTGACCCTTGTCGACCTCTGTAGCCAGTGTTTTGAAATTTCTTCAGTGGGATTTCGTTAACAGGCTCTCAGCTGTCTGGTTTTCCTCCACATAGTTCCCTCTTTTGTTCCTGAACTGGCTTCTGCGTTTCATATACAACACGAGATTGCCTTGCCTTTGCCCAGGCCCCAAGAATGTGAGGAGAACCATCTGCATTCTGTTGACTTCAAGAGGGCACTCTGGATTTATTTGAAGCATATCAAATCTTTTGTAACACTGACAGGCCTTTCATCCTACTGGTTCAGCCTCAAGCATTTGTGCCATAGCCAAATGGCTATGTGCGGCGATTACACTGGCTCACATGCTCACGTGTTTTGGGACCTGTCTGCTCTGTTGCATCTCAAAGTTCACTGTACTTGAGCAATGGCTATGGCTGCATCTTATGCCGAGTGTGCCCAGTTTCCCCGGAGGACATGGCAAAGCTACTACTTTGGTCTTTGTCCACACCTACAAGGTGTTACTGCACAGACTTGATTAGTTTGGCCAGTGCTGCAATTGGTAAACGTCTGAGCTCAGTTATACTGTAGCACTGTCCATCTTGGTTTGAGCCTGCTTATTTTGCCATGACCAGTTACTTCCTGTCTATAGGACCAACACACGAGGAGGAGTATAATTTACCTACTGGTAATTCTGGTTGTGTGTAGACTCCATCCAGAGGCAGGCAGGCCCTCCCAGTTTTTCAGTGCTGTACGCTGAGCCTTATGTCCTATATTGTATATAGTTACCTTAGTTTAGGGTTGGGAGAGTTGTAGGCCTATGTTTTCCTATGTTCTTTCCTAATAAGATCTAAAGGGTTCAACCTACAGACTTCAACAGAAGGTTCGAGTAAGGGTATGTGGGTAAACGGTGTGTACTACACTCTCGGACTTTCCAATCTTTTCCAAGTGAGAGGAGAGGACAGTTCCATACCAATTACTGCCAGCCTATGAAGAAGCCTGCACATAATCGGAATTGCTGTTAGATAATATTATAATTCCTCTTTGCATCTCCGATGGTCTGGCCTGGTAAAAATATTGTAAAAATATGTGAAAGCAGAACCGCACTAAAAACGAGAATGCATCTCAGCTGTTCTATCCTCTTGGCAAATATATTGTAAAAATATATACAAGTAGGACCCCCACTGAAAATGAGATATTGAATTTCAGCTATTCTGTCCTGGGGGAAGTACACTGTAAAAAATATGCAAAAGCAGGACCCCACGGAAATGAGATTCATGCCTCAGCTGATCTGTCCTGTAAAATACATGGTAAATGTATAAGCAGCACCTCACTTGAAAATGAGACACTGCATCTCAGCTGGTCTATCCTCGGGGAGTAAAATATAAGGCATAAATATGTGAAACCAGGCTCCACTTAACAACAACAAAATTGCATCTCAGCTAGGCTGTGCAATTCTGTGTAAATACAGGGCAAAAATATGAAAAACAGGACTTGACTGAGAATGAGATATTGCTTCTGAGCTAGGCTATCCTGGGTAAATGCAATGCAATATATGAAACTCCAAATATCTGCACCATTAGAATGATTTTATAGTTTATATAAACTGTCTAGTTAAACTTGGTCGGGATATTCAAAGGAGTTGTGCCTGGCGCGCTGAGGTGCGCTGGCGCAAGCCCGATGTGCCTCAGCGAGAGATTGAAAAGGCTGCCTGGTGCAGCACATATCCTGATGTGCTGGGGCACAATGTAATCCTATGCAGCGCAGATGCAGGGCATGCCCATGCATATCGGCACAACCCGATATTCAGACCTGGATATGCAACACACATGCTGGCGCGAACTTGCATATGCGCCGGTATGGGGCTCAAAGTTGAGCCCCAGAAAAGTAGGAACAACTCCCTGCCACCACAGGCGGACTGCTGTATTTCAAGGCGCAACAGCAGCCACCAGCTGGGTGGCCACCCGCCCACAGAACACGTCAGCACATATCCCCTGGTGGTCTAGTGGACCCCCTATGCCCGATTATGGGCATCTGCAAATTAAACCTTACCTGGTGGTTCAGCGTCCTTCCCTGCTGCCTGATCGCGGCATCTGTCATGGGAAGATATATCCTGGTGATCTAGTGGACCCCCGTCGGGCTGAATGGCAATCCTATGCCCAATCACAGGCTGTGGTGAAACGAATGAGATTTCTGGAGGTCTAGTGGAACCCACTCCGAAAGCCCGATCGCGGGCCATAGTACGAACCGACGTCTACGCGGTGGTCCAGTGGTACCCTCCACCTCCACAGAGGTCACCCAGCACCTCCCGTCATCGGGGCGGCAGCACCCCACCTGCATACTGCCCAGTGCTTCGCCGAATCGGCAGCGCATAGTATGAACTGTACACCTATTGGGCCACAGTGTGGACTAATGGGTGTGCAGACCATATTGTATTATATAGGTCCAGATCTGTAAATGAACATCATTCACAGATCTGGATTCTGTGTAGTACAGTATGGTCTGTACGCCCATTGGTCCAAACTGTGGCCCAATGGGCATACAGTTCATACTGTACTCTGTCATTCGCAGGTGGGTGGCCGGTGGTATGCGGGTGGAGTGCCGCCCCCGCTGATGACGGGGTGGGGGCTGGTGGCTGGGGCCCTGTGGGTGGGGTGGGGCAGCACTGGACCACTGGGTAGATGTTGGTTTGCACCACGCCCACGATCGGGCTTTTGAGGTGGGTTCCACTAGACCACCAGGGATCCTATTCTGCTTTACCACAGCCCACGATCGGGCATTGGATCGCCATTCAGCCGACGACTGCCTGCGATCGGGCATACGGGGGGGGGGTCCACTAGACCACCAGGATATATCTTCACATTACAGATGCCCACGATCGGGCAGTGGGGGAACCACTAGACCACCAGATAAGGGATTTAAGTTGCAGATGCCCGCTATCAGGCAGCGGGGGGGGACTACTAGACCACCAGGGATTGGTCTGTTAATGCTGACGCCAGCAATCGGGCAGACGGGACGGGAGAGCTACATTAGCCCACCAGGGAGCCAACCCCCGACAACAGCAGCATGGCAAGATGCCAGGCACATTTCGCCAGAGTGCCCAGCGCAACGCATGCAAATGGGGCCACAGTGACATGCAAATGGCCCCATTTGTGCCTTGCATATAGTTTGGCCTCATTGCATGCCTCCGGCTGAATATCATGGGTGATGCGCCTAGCGCAACTGCACTTGCACTGGTGCATCCCTGTGCTCCCTCTCTGTGGCTTGTGCTGGTGCAGTGCCACTGCGCCATGCGCAGTCTGTGCGCCGAACTTGCCATATTCAACAGTGTTGAGCCATGGCGCATCACCGTTGAATATCGCTTGGTCTCGGCTCTGGCGCAGCCCAGTTGTGCTGCGCCCAGGCTTGCGCCACTGCCTGGCGCAGTCTGAATATCCGGCCCTTTGTGTGCAAAGTATTTTTTTCACTTGTCTTGTAACTGTAGTATAGTAGAGTGTATCAGACTATTCTAGGATCGTGGATATGTTGTTCTATCCACACTGTTTGGCATGTCCTTTCCTATAAGAATCTTGCCGGAAGATCTGAAAGCTGGCTCTCCCACCCCCCACCCGTGTGGTACAGTATATCCCTGGCCCCCCAATGCCAGCTCTTCCTTTCCGCTGGAATATTCAGGTTCCGCCTTTATCACGCACACGTTACTGTAGGCCCTGGCAAACAAATCTCTGTATGTACCAAAACTAAAACTCGTTCAAGTTTCTTCAGATTGCTTCGCGATTTCGACTATGATAGAGGACAAGTCCTTGCCCGGTTTCTGCTGCTGTCCGTGTGGGCAAAAGATGTGTTGGACTGACCCGTATGCCTCGTGTGTCTACTGCCTGGGTCATGATCACGACACCCATCATCGCTAGATGAGGATGACAACTCCTTATTCAGGACCCCGTCCTGCTTGGACCCACTGAGGAGGAGACCCAGCCCACTGGGAACCTCTTCACGGTCCGGTCCCTGACCTGGAAGAGCCCCGGTTTTCCTGGCTCCTTCAATGACTCTCTATGTCCCCTCCCCCAATGGTCTGGGAGTGGGTCTCCTGGCCCTTCGGCCGACAGGCTGAAGAGGTGCATGGCGCTCCAAAAGTGGCGCCACCGCCATTCTTCCTCGTTCTCCTCAAGCGGAGAGGCTTTGACACAGGCTGCATCGGCGCTGAGGATTTGCTGTGGCAGCAGCTGATTATGACCGGCCAGAAGTGACTCCGCTTCTACTTGGCCATTACTTGGCTGTCGCCTGCCAGGCCAATGCTGACTCTTCAGGAGCAGGTCCACACTGTCCCTCCACTTGCAGAGCCAGTCAAGACCATCCCAGCTACCAAATCGGGTGGAACCACCACCTAAACAGCCTACTCCTGGGGCTCCTGCCAAGGAGTCTCAGCCTGTTATGGGCCTTCCGCACAGACTGTCACCATCACTTCCAACTGTCCTAGGCGGGTGGAAGGTGACTCTGGTAGTCGGGCCGATCTGTTCGGAGTCCGAGGACTCTGACCTGCATTTGTGTCCCTTGGACGAGGAATCCGTAGGGAGTCAGTCGATGGAGGAGGGTCCCACATCCTTCATGGGCATCCTCTGTCTCATCTCCAAATCCATGGGGATGCCCTTGGAGCCCATTCAGAAATGGGCTGAATACCCCCTGATGGATATCCTCAAATGAGGGGATTCTCTGATAGAGGCCTTCCCAGTGGCTGAGACCATTGTTGGCCCGGCGTTGGAGCTGTGGCAGCACTCTGCCTCCTGCCCTGCACCCATAGTCCGGATGGCCCGCAAGTACGCGGTCCCTATCATCTCCCTTTTGGGATTCACAGAGCACCCCTTGGCAGAGGGGTTTGTGACCAAATCGGTGTTCAGGCACTCTGTAAATTCGGGAGACACCGATAGACTCCTGGACAAAGAGTCCAAGAAACTGGACCATTCAGCTCAGAAAGTCTTATGCTGCCTCTTTGCTTGGCCTTCATCAGACAAGCTCGGCCATCATCATGGCGTATTTTTCTCACGCCCTCTTGAGGTCTCTGGATAAGGCCCTTCCTCATCTCCCCGCAGATCTTTAGATCATAGTCAAGCAGGTCCGCAACCAGGGCTGGGTGGTTGCAAAACAGCAACTGCAGACAGCAGTGGACATCGGGGACTCCTGCGCCCGCTTGGTGGCGGCCACGGTTGCCATGCACTGCAGGACCTGGCTGAGGGTCTCCACCTTCATGGCAGGCACTCAACACAAATTGACAGACGTCCCTTTCCTGGGTAAGTCCAATGCCACCTTGGACTCTGTGACTTCTGCTCAGAAGGAAATCTCAGCATTTCAGAAAGCAGAAAAGGAAGTCTTTTGGGCCTTCTGCCCCTGCGGCCAAGCAGCCCCATTTTCAATTGGGCAGCAATAGGAGCAGGCTGAATCTTGGCACACTCTTCCCAAGTCAGGGCCCCCAGCAGCCCGTACGCCCGGAGGAAAGGGTCCCGGTGGTCCCCAAACCGGATCCTCGTCCTCCAAGTCTGCACAGTGACGGGATGGAGTTTGCCAACCCCATACCTGTCACACTAGCTCTGGGTCCTCCCATGGGGGGCCATCTCCCCACTTCCTTTCCACCTGGTCTGCAGTCACAGCGGACAGGTGGGTTTTGGAAGTGGTCGGCCAGGGGCTGCCTCTGGAATTCGAGCAGTACCCACCAAGCTGAGCCCACGCCCCACAGGAGGAGATGGTGTCCATGCACACTCAGTCAGCTCTCTGAGACGACATCGCTCAACTGCTCCGCAAGGAGGTAGTGGCCAGAGTCGCAGATCCCCCTGTCAACCCAGGGTTCATTTCCAGGTACTTCCTTGTCCCAAAATGGATGGGGGGGCTGGTACCCATTCTAGATCTGCATGACCTGAACCAATTTTTTTAGGTCTTGCACATTCAGGATGGTAACTCAGTCTCAGATCATACCATCTCTAGCAGAACATGTGGTTCTGCTTACTGGACTCCAGGATGCGCTCTTTCACGTCCCGATCCATCTGTCTCACCGTTTCTCCACTTAAGAAGGCCCTCTCGAGTTCCAAGCCATGCTGTTTGGCCTGTCATTGGCCCCTGGGTCTTCACCAAATGCATTGCAGTGGTGGTGGCCCACCTTTGGTGTCGGGGGATCTCAGTGTATCCTATCGGACGACTGGCTCATTGCGGGTCCCTCCATACAAGAGGTGAGAGATCCAGGATCTAGCTCTCCAGACCTGCATCGAACTTGGTCTCCTGGTCAATGAGACTAAGTCGGAACTCGTACCTTCGCAGGCGATCTGCTTCATCGAGGCAGAGCTAGACTTTTGCAGAGCCAGAGCCAGGCTCCCGACGGACAGGGCGGAGGTTCTCTCCTCCTTTGTCCAGTCATTTCTGGTTGGGCACTTGTGCCCTGCCCGGGACCTCCTGGGCCTTCAGGGGTATATGGCGGCTGGTTCGATGGGCCCGTTGCATATGCACCCCCTCCAATGGGAGCTGGCCAGCCAGTGGTCTCAGCACCATGGTCACTTTGACCAGCTGATCACTGTGACCTAGGAGATGTGAGCTGCTCTCCAATGGTGGACCATCCTAGAACATCTGCAGGCAGGGATCCCGTTTGTCCCGAGCCGACGGTTCTTCTGATGACCGATGCCTCTCTCTCACAGGCCAGAGTCCACAGGCTCTGGACCCCCGAGGAATCTCGATGTCATGTCAACCTGCTGCAGCTCTGAGCAGTTCGGCTGGCACTGACTGCATTTGCTCCATTTCTTCAGGGTCAAGTGGTGCAGGTCCAGTCAGACAATACCACGTCCATGGGGACCCTTTGAAGAACCCACAGGGGTTCGAGGCGTTAGGAGCTATTGTTGCACTTGTTTGTGGAGTTTGGCACAATAAATACCACTTGAGCAGTTACCTCTTTGTGAGTACTGGGATTTTATGCACACCTTTTTGCTTTGTTTCTGTCCTGTGTAAAGTAGACTGACAGGCTCCTGTAGCTGTGTGCAGGAGCCATTTTGTGGAACCATAATGCCGATTCTAGCTTAGGCGGGAAGGCAGGATGTAGGAGAGCACAGCAGCCAATTAGAGCAGAACAGGAAGCCAGGAGGAAGGTTTAAAAATGGACTGGAGTAGTTTTTCTGGTGCATTGTTGATCAATAGACACCAAATGGGGGGAGGGACCAACTAGCAGATGTTTCCAAGTAGTCCTGAATGTTTACAGTTCCAAAGATATGGCTCTGTGGAGGAGATTATCTCAAACTACTATTACTGTAAATAACTGAAGTGTAAGAGTGTGTGTGTGCGCGCGCGCACGCTTGTCAAGAACCAAAAACTTTTTTGGTTCCATTATTGTGCTGCAAGTGTGGGATTATTATATCATAATGCAAGAAGTAAATTACATTCCAAGCCACACCTCAATTCTGTATCCTTTATCAGGTTAATGCATTAGCAACCAATTTTGTTCTGACCAGAGTTTGTTTTTCTAGATTTTGCTGGGAGGGTCAACCAGTGGTAGTACACCAGTGGGTTTCAGGCTGACTCCCATTCTAAAGAAGCATAACTTACTGATGCTCCTCTGGGCACCGTCCCAAAGTCCACGCACAAATACTCCCAGTCAGAACCATGAAGTCTCTTTATGTTCAGAATGGCTCATCTCAAAGCTGTGAACTGCAGTGTTTCTGTACCGCTGCTGCTGGCACTCCTTCCTCTGCATTGCTACCGTTGCCTGCTGCTCCTCTCGCTATACTACTGTGTATTATAGTGGCGCAGTAGTGCCATCATATTTAGGTTTGAGCAGGGCTTTCTGTGTTGAACCCCAAATTTTGCACTTCAATAGCTTTGCAACCGTTCAGAGGATTTGCATGGTATTTTGCGTGCATGGTCTTATGGGGTAGATCTCTTGATATGCCAAGGTTTGTTCCAGTTGGATGTGCAGGTAGTGAGAAAATGCAAAAACTCGCAGTTTTTTTGCCATCACTTAGCACCCGGACGGTTTAGAATTTTGGTCTTAAATGTTCTGGGTAGAAAGGGCTTGCCTCACAAGGATTTCCTTTGGTGGTTTGGTGAAAAAATATTATCCATTCCAAAGTTATTACATTTTATATTTCGGTTCTGAGCATGCTCAGGCTGCCTAAAAAATAGCTGTATGAAGTGTTTGGATAGGGCATCCTTTTCTTGAGGTTTTTGTACACCACTATCTTGTTTCCCCAAAGAAAAACTGAAAACCCACAAAAATGCCACAGTATACCGAGACAAACACATGTAGCTTTCTTATGGGGATCCCCTTAGCTGGATTCTGTACTTGGAAGTGTTGGAGGAATGGCCTTGAAATGTTTTTTTTTTTTTTTTTAAGATTATAAATGTGATTTCATGACTCATGATGCAAAAAAATATTTTTTTTCATATCACGAGGCACAAAAAAAGATCCTTTTTCGTGAGGGGAAAATTCTTATCCCTTTGCCGGAATCTTTTCCCTGGTGTCTAGTGGCACCTCCCACCCTCCAATCACCACCCCTGTAATAATACATTTTTCCTGGTGTCTAGTGGTGCCCCGCACCTTTCCAGCACCGTCCTCGTAATTATAATATGTATCCCTGGTGCCTCCCCACCCTCCGTTATGATTCATCCGTGGTGTGTAGTATCACCCCCAACCTCCGATGGCTGTTCCTGTAAGTGGGTGAGGTATCCCTGGTGGTCTAGTGCCCCCTCCATGTCAGAGTTTGCCTGTAATAAAGAAAACAGTCCCTCAATGGCTTTTTTTTTTGTTTGTTTGTTTGTTTTGTTACCAAATAATAAAAGTCCATCACCAATTGTACTGCTCCCCCACACACACACACCTGGGCCTCCCACTCAGCATTCGCCACCCCGCACCCCTCCCAGACCCCGCACACACACCCTCACTTACATGAACAGGTCCCAAGTGAAGATCCATGCTAATACAGGAGACACCTCTTGCTGCAGGGACCGCCAGCTGCAGTATGACAAAGTGAGGTAACTGTGGTTCAGTGTATTTCTGTGGCGGTTTCAACTTTGGTGTATAACTTTCTCAATTTTTAAGACTTTGACACCAAATTTTCATTTCGTGGTTAGTTCTCAAAATCACCTTTCAGATGGAATTTCAGAATGTTCACCATAGTTGTTCATGAGATGGAGGTCATAAGAAGGGTATGTTGAAAATTTGGTGTCAAAAATACATTAAAATGTCACAGTTATGTGCATCCATTGACATTTCACTATGCTCACTTGTAACTTTTGTAATTTTCATTATTTTCACACCAAATGTTCAACATAGCCATTGAGGCGAGCTGTGCCACCGCCAGTCAGATGTACAGATATACGGTGTTATATTCTGTTATATTTTGTATAGGTGTATATGCCACAAGAATGCTAGTATTAAGGAAAGGTCTTATAGGATAGTGAGAGAGACTGGATTTCTTTTAAAATGTTTGCTCTTCCTCTGATCGGAGAGGAACCAGCTTGCTTGCCAGGAAGCTGACAATTACTTGTCAGAGGCTTGGAGGGTAGCTCATCAAAGGGTATTTCCCTGGTTAACTGAGGGAAACAGAGGTAAATAAAATGTTCAGAGCTGGCCATTTTTCACCTCAATGGCAGGATGCTTTAGTCCCAGGAATCTGTCATGGTACATTGCCTTTGATGAGATGAAAGGAAATGACAGAAATATCCATTCTGGTAGGCTATTAAATTCTGAGTGTCATAATTGTCAAGGAAGTATGACATCACAGAGTAGTTGGAAAATTGTGTTGGAAACACAAGAGTGACATCTACTGTCTTAAATGTTGGGACTTTGCGGTATATATAGAGCTTGAAAATTCGGGTTCTCTCTCATTTTGCTGATCATCTTCAATGGACACTCTTTTCCTGACACACTAGAAGCAAGACTGCTATCAAAGGAAATTGAAACTTTCATTTACTTTTCCTGCACTTCAATCCACTACAGACTTAAGGTAGAACTTAGCTAACAGTTTTGAGGCTTTTTTTTTTTGTTATGTATATGTTCACTTTTTATTTGTGTTATTCTGTGACCAAATTGCTAAAACCTTTTAGTTGTACATGTATGATAAATAATTATTTAGTAAAAATATTTGTTTTAAGAAACCTGCCTGAACGAGATTGTTATACTGTGTGTGTGTTCGTGGATGCTTCAGTAAGAATCTGTGACTATCTTTAACTGCTGTTGCTAAGGAGTGCCATCATAAGCTACCAAATTGAACAAACGGTGTGAAAAGGAGAGTCTGGATAAGGATAGGGGAAACCAAAGTCTCAAGGAAGGGTCTGTGGGATTTGAACCAGGTTATTGCACGCCTTGTGGGAGAAGGCAATGTCAGGGTTACAGTGCTACCCCGAAGAGGTTGAAATGCCTGGATCTTCCCCTTTGTGCAACAACCAAGAAGGATTCATATTTGGCTACAAGACTGGAGACTAGTAGTGTACCCTGATCCAGAGTAAAGAGGGGACCCTGGGACTTATGCGACGAGTGTTCAGTTGTGAATTCAGCAAGCTCTGTAGAAGGACACGAAGAGGGTATCTCCTGTTTCCTCCCTATCATGGATTAAACTTAGGGTGGGCATTGTGAGCTCAATGGACCTGACCCTCAGGAGTAGATTCACAACAGATCTGGTGCACAGTGGTGTGATCCGAGCAATCTGGTGCACAGTGGTGGGATCCGAGAGATCTGGCAGTGTTGTGATTCGAGAGATACTGGTGGCACAGGCATAACAGTTGAATTTGAGGCCAGTGAATCAGATTGATAAACTGAAAACAATCCACACACAATCAGGGCAGAGATTTTGAAAAAAATAATTTGGTTACAGTATAAAGTTCCCTACCTGTTTTCTTCTCTTTTTTTCCGTGTAGCTAGTGTAGCAGTAGTTAGGGAAGAAGATGGCTTTCAACTACAGTGAATACACTGCAGAATACCTAAGGCAGTTGTGTCAGGAAAGAGGGGTCCAGTACGAGGGGCAAACCAAACAGCACCTCGTGGAGGCTCTCATGGCAGCCGATGAGCTAGCGGCTGCCCAGAACCTCAAGTCCCGGCCGGTGACTAAAAAGCACCAGAGCCTGGGCGTGGGGGTGCCAGGGTCCATCGCAGAGTCTAATCTCAAGGAGAGGACAGCAAGACCAGAAGGAACCCAGAGCCACAGCAGCAGGGAAGGTCACCACAGAGCTGGAGCTAGAAGGGATCAGGCTACAATTTGAGCTGAGGAAATTGGAGCTGGAGCAGAAAAAGTTTGAAGCCCAGCAGGAAAGAGAGCAGAAGAGGTTCGAACTGGAGATGCAGGAACGGCAGCGAAGAGAGGCCGAGAAAGAGAAAAGCAGATTCAGAGAGAGCCTGAGAGAGAGGAAAAGTGCACGAGGAATTGAACTGGAGAAGTTGACTCCAGTGACAAACGTTGGAGGAGGGTAGGGGATAGACCTGAAACCCAGGGCTCAGGTATAAATTAAGTTCCAAATTAATAGGGAATTTAAAGAGCGGGAGGATAGGGATGCATTTTTGAATTTGTTTGAAAAGATCTGTATCCAGGCCAAGGTACCCAAGATCAGGTTTCGACTCGGTGGGGGGGGGGGCATGCTAGGTCCTTTAGATTGGTTGTACTCATTCTGACGCACTTTTTTTCCCTAGAGGTTTCTAGATCTCCTACTGCTCTCCAGTTTCCCATGGGAGCTGAATGTGGTTCTCATCTCTTTGCAAGCTGCCTTTTGAGCTTTTTTCTCTGTTTCCAAGGATAGTCTCTCCGACAAAGTTTCCTTCTTGACAGCTACCTGCTCTGCCATATGAATCTGTGAGTTTCACGCTCTCTTGTAAGGAGCTATACCTCATTATGCACGAGGACATGGTAGTGTTACGACCAGTTCGTTCTTTCCTTCCAAAGGTTCCCACTGCCTTTCATGTGAACCAAGGGTATGCCTTTCTCTATGTCACAACAAGACGATCCAAAAGGGTTACTTAGGTTTTACCTCTCAGAGTGTTCAAAACTTGTCCTAAGAAATCTACTAAATTCTGTTGTTTGACAATCTTTTTCGCTTTTGTAGCAACGAAAAAAAAGGTCAAGAAGCTTCCTAAACCACATTGGCAATGTGTATCAGATCTTTGTATAGCAAAGGTTTGTGCAGTGGCAAAATTGAAGCTTCTGGCATTGATCAGAGCACATTCCACTAGGGCTGTGGCAGCCTTCTGGGCTGAACAAGCAAAACCCATAGGGCCAGAACAACGCAGAGGGCGCCACGTGATCCTCCCTCCACACTTCTACCCAACAGAACAGGCTTGACAAATTTCAGCTGATGCTGTTCAGAAACTTCCCTTATGAGGTGTTGAGAGCGCTACTGAAGAAGACGTGTCTCACAGAGGCTTTTGGCCTACAGACTTCTCAAACTGCTAAAATTTAGTTTTCTGAGTGTATTTAAACAGTAGATATTCAGATCCCATATTGTCTAAAGACACTCCAAATTGAAAATGGGCTGACAGAATCGAATGGGAGCGACAGCTACAGCGAAGGCACTAACTAGATAGCGCAAGTACTGCACCAAAAATAGGTAAAATACGATGGATATGGAGCCACTCTGACAATCAGTGCTATCAATTTGAAGATTATGGATGCCAAAACTGGACTTACTTTGGTCAGACTCATGGCGCAGGATGCCAGTTTAGACTCGGTGGCTGAAACTGCAAAGTCAGCAGATGATTGATTGTCCTAGGAAGGGTGACTACTACCGAGCTTGTACAGGAGACCACCACTTTGAAATATTACTTGAAAGCTCTGGAAAAACCACAGTAGGGCAGCAAATATCAAGGTGGTTGGGCTCATGATGGGCTTGGAGGGGTCCAGTGTCACTAATTTTCTGCATACGTGGCTATCGGAGGCCGTTAATTTCTTAGCCAGGCTATCGGAAGCCACTAATTTCTCAGCCAGCTTAGCTGTATGGCATCAAACGTGCCTGTAGAGTGAACCTGGTATGTTCATGTTGGTGCTGGACAATATGGACTTCAGAGACTATTCACTCTGGTCTTGGACTGGGGGTTGTTATTCTGTAACAGTCACATGCTCTTTAAGTTTAGTTTTTTGGGCAGTTCTCTTTTTCTGGAATTTTTGAGTTCAGATGGTGGCCCTGAGGCTGAATGTTATTTTAATTTGTTCTTTGTGGTCTCCCTGCCCTGGATATGTGATGTATGGAAAAAAATACCTCTTGTTATATTGTATGTGAGAATAAGCAGAGTATATGCCTACTACAGGGAGGCAGAAGGAAGTCTGAGGCTAAGGGCACCGTGTCTGTTACCACAGTAAAAGTGCCCCAACAATTAAAGTTTTTCTGTTCTTCTTTGAAGTAACTGAGTGATCGGTGTGAGGATTAAAGTAGTTTGGCTGTCCTGTGGGGGGAGGATCTCTGAGTCCATGATTTATATCCGTGAATGGGGAGAAGAGCGAGCATGAGTAGATGTGGGTTTGTGATGAACAACATAAGTGGGGTGAATGAGCATTGCAGGGAGGACAGAAGGGCTGGTGATGGTGGTGCTGAGTGGGGGGAGTTTCATTTATTTATTTATTTAAACATATTTTACCAAAAGGGGTTGAAGTTCTAATTCTGGCATAATATGTACTTATTTACAGAGGGAAAGAGCAGGTAAGAGCGAGGGTGTTGATCAGTGAGTGGCCGGTCCTGAGAAGCACTGAGCTAAAAACACACACACACACACACACACACGTCTGCCAGGTGAAATATGAAAATAGAGTAGTGCTGGAAAGGGATATGATGTGAGCAGGGCACTGGGCACCTTTTTCTTTCTTTTTCTTTTTTTTTTTTGTTTGTGCTATTTTGAAAAGTATGCCTGGAGTGGTGTACCGCCAATAGAACAAAATATTTATTAAAGGGATGTGTAAAGCCTCATAGGCAGATTTCAGTATACACTGCCTAAACGCTAAATTCATGTTTGTATGTTTATTATATCTGGATTTAATTTTATTTTCATGCACAGTGCCGTTTCCTGTGTGGTTCCATAGCATTTAGCTGTAAAGCATTCACGCTCGTTGCAGGCATAAATTGTACAGGCTATTTCTATTAACTGGAACAAAAAAACTAATTAAAAAAGCCATAAACATAGAGTTCTGTGTTAGACGAATCATTCCCAATATTGGTGAATTCATTCTGTCTTGTGTAGCCATTTTTGGTTGGGTTAAGCAATGGATGGTTCCGACGCCATTTGGCGCTACCGGTAAGAATGGGTTAAAAAAAGGGGGCAGAAATTGGCTAACAGTCTTCCTTTATAAAAGGGTAGTTTTCTGAATTTGCTAATCGGATATCTACTACTCCTCAAAACTTGGGTTAATCTAAAGTTCTACAAAATGGGATAACTGCTGTGATGGTAAATACAAATCATGTTTTGTGGCTAATGCAAAATTATTTTAGATTTTTACTAATAATGAGTTTTCATAATAAATAATTGTCTTCTAGACCTCTGGTCAGAATACGAAAATACTTCATGGCTGCACTGGAGAAAGAGAGGACAGCAGTGCTGCAACAACAGTACCAGGTATGAGTAGGTGAAACTTAGCTCTCTCCTCTGCAGCACACCACCTCTTTGTCTTCTGGCAAGATCATTAGGACCCTGCAGGAACCTTTAGGGGCACTGTCAACCCCCAGAGGCCTAATAGTATTTTAACTGGCAGATAAAGACCCCAGACCCAAGATCCATTCAGTCTGTCTGGTCTCTTCCTTGGTCCATAGGCAGTTCGGCATTGTTGGCCAGACTGTCAGTTGTCTAGGCAATATCAGCTTCCTCAGGGCTAGCCCTGTCTCTCCCGGCCCCCGATGCCTTCCCAAGTCCCATGAAGCTGCCCCACCCATGCTTGAAAGCATTGACTGCCTGAAAGCTAACTAACCCCTATGGCAGAGAGTTCCATTTGTCCAACAGCCTCTTCATGAAGAAATACTTCCTCCTGTGCATCTTGAATTTGTCTCCAGTTAGCTTTGGGGTGTGCCCTCACATGACATTTCTTTTGCTGATCTTAAATAACCTGAAGCTGTCCACCCTATCGATACCCTTCAAGTACAGTACCTGAACATTTAGATCATGGCCTCCCCCCTGTCCCCAACGAGTACATACCAAGGTCCTCCAGTCTCTCCTCATAGGACCTCCCTGCTGACCCTGGATCATTTTGGTCACTCTCTCGTAACTGATTCCAGGTGACCTCTGTCCGTTTTAAGGTGCGGCCTCCAAAACTGTACACAGTACTCTAGGTGCGGCCAAGGCAATGACCTGTACAGAGACAGAATCAGCTCCCTCCTCCTCTTGGAGAAGGCCCTCCCAATGCATCCCAGCATCCTGTTTGGTTTGCTATATGCCCCATCACAAATGCCAACTACTGGTTTGGCTCCCTTCCCTCCTACCTCTTCTCAATCTTTTCCACCCACCCCTTCTCTTCTTACTCTCTAGACTCCAGGAATTCCTGCACCTGCTGTATTCCCCATCCTCACTCGTGCTGGGCAAGCTGCTTTCTCTTACCGATTCCATTCCTCTGGAACATGCTTCCCTCTTCCCTTCATCTCTTGCCTTCCTTCCATACTGTTAAATGCCTGCTAAGGCTTATTCCAGCTCCCCCTGTACCTGTCACTTCTCCACCTGAACCTTCCATCCTTCTCAGTTTCTCCTGTCCTTCAGCCTGCTAATGACTCCTTATTCTTGGCTAACTGTGCCCTGGCATTCAGTCTGCTCTCTGTTCAGCTCAATGCTTAATTTATGCAGTTTAGCACGATTGGTCAGTGTGGCCATGTGTTGAATCCATGCTCTGTTCATTATATTTAATGAAAGTTTCCATACCAATATTTTATTTGGGGCTTCAAACTCTGTCCCACTTGGAATGCCTATTTGTTTTGTACTTTGCATTTTTGTACTTCGGGTGCTTGTAATATCTTTGTCATTACTCCCATTCCCCCCCTCCCCCGGGTCGCATCTGGAAACAACCCTTGACTCCATTTGCCTTTTCTGGTTACCAAAAATTTAAATAAATAAAATATCGCTGTGTGTAGGGGTAGTTTTGAACATATTTTTAAAACTATACTTTCTGTTAGCTCTTTTTGTGTGGATTCCCCCATATGAAACATTTTTTTTTTAAATGGGTGTTACGACACAAGCAGTCCTGCTTTGTTTACATTCAACTCTGTGCTGCTGCTGCTCGTGGCTGATTCTGCAGTCTGTGCTGGAGCCTGCCTTTAAGTGTACCATGAGCAGCCTGCAGCTATTGAACTGTTGATTTTTCTAAGTTACTCACTGGTGTTATTTAATCATGTAATTATAGTCCTATGACCTCTGATCTGTGATGTAAGGTTATATACAAATCACTATTATTTTCTTCTTGGGTTGTCACGCTACTGTTCCCAGTAACCAGCGTGATCCTGGTTAGTTTTGTAGTTCCCTCCCCCAGTAGCAGCACGTATGTGTAAGCGCTGAACAGATTGTGCTGGCCCCATTGGGGACAGTAGCACAACCGGGAGAAGAAAATAACTGTAATTTGAGTAACATTCGATTATCTTTAAAACTACTGAAAATAGCCACACTTGGTAAATCAGAGATCGAGGCACTTGTTACGTGACTGAACAACAGCGAGTGATGGAAAAATTGGCAGTTTCCATAGGTGCAGGCTGCTCAGGGCACGTAGGCACTCCTCAGGCTGAAGGTGCATGCCCTCCTAAGTGCACTGGAGTGCTCAATTATAAACAAAACAAGCATTTTTAAACAAGTAAAGAAACTGAAGTAATAACCCACACAGAAATGCTTATTGAGTAAGCCAAATGCTGTTTTATTGATCGCTCTATCTACCTACCTATTTTAATGATGTTGCCTGGAGTTGCCTTAACTTAATACGTACAGTAAAACCAGTCTGGCATTAGAGGTTTGCAAAATTAAAACTGCTACCAGAATGCTATATATTCTGCATTGTGGTATTTTATGTAAAGTTTCTGTGAAAATCTACAGAATGCACAGTTCCTGTCATGGACATCTACATAGTCCCTCAAATGTTTTCTTTATACCTACAGTACCTCTGCAGAAGGTCAGGCTGTGAAATTCCTGGGCTGTATGGAACTGTGCCCTTAGAAGCATAGAGAAGAGGAACCAGGAGCATGATTCTTAGCATTTTAATAATTATTTTCTTTATCCTAATTGTTTTCCTGATCACCACACTGATGGTTGGGGCCACTAAAGCTGTACCCTTTCTCAGGGCAGGTGAGCGATTGCCTTCACAGCCAACACCAGTGTCACTCAATGACTGGCCGTCAGGAGTTGCACTGATGGCTGGCAGCAAGCATCCTACATCCCCAGGAGCCAGCCTTTTCACATTCTTGATCTGTTGTGCCCCCAGTCAGCCCTAATGTCAGATTCTGGGGCTTTTGTGGTAACATCAGTCTCCTAGATGGCAGTACAGTGCACTGACACTATACCACTGGGGCTAGTCTACTCTTGTGGTGTTTTTTTTTTTTTTGTCCCTTCACTTTACCCTCCTCACATGTTTACTGGGACCCCTGTCCTTCTGGCCTCTTAGAGCCGTGCTCTGCCAGCCAAACTCACCCTCTGTGCCACGGAGGATTGCCTCCAGACCGCCAGCCTGCTTCATATTGCAGGGGCTGGCATGTCCCTGCTGGGGGCCTCCCCGGCCCAGGAGGAGCACTGCCTACTCCAGATTGCCATCATTCTGTTTCCTACTTGTCCCTGTGGGGAGCTGCCCTTCTGGCAGGAGGAGGTACTGATTTGTGAGCATTCTGGCTGGAAGGGTCCTTCTAGTGGTGCAGTGGGGGTAAAGGCCTTCATCCGGCGTGCTGGAGTACTGTTTCCATTACTTTTTCTCCATCCGCCCACCCATTATTTTGCATACTCTGACTGCTTTGTGGGATGCCTGATAGTGGGTAGTCACCCATGTCTTCAAAGGCATCTTCACTATGCCACCACAAGGAGTAGTGTGTCATGCTCCTTCCCATGGAGGACAACGTCCAAGGGATGCTTTGAGCCCTCCTACATCCCGGCTCAGAGTGTGAACCTGGGGTGCTGGCATGCTACCATGCAGCCGCACTCTGGTCTTTGAAATTACAGTGCAGGTGGCATTCCTTATTAACATCAGACAAGCTGCTGTAAAGGAAGCTGGCCATGCTGAATTTGGGTTATTCTGCCACATAGGAATTGTGCCAAAGGTTTCCTGTGATGTTCGGATTCTGGTTTATGAGCCTACTTCTTCAGTGTTGTTGCACAAAATCACTCAGGTTGTGCAGTGCAGCATCCTGCAGGGCTGCTGAGGGGGTCTGTAACTGTGGCAAGTGCTGCACTAAATCCTTAATACCATACCATAGTGAATAGTCTAGAGAGCCCATTTTGCCCTCTGCCCCATAGCATCATCCTTTACTGAAATCTGGGTAGGGCCTAGGCTTTCAACCTGTGAATATGATCTTGAACTGTGAGGATATTTCTTTTTTTTTTTTTTTTAAACTTTATTGCATTTTCAAACAAAAGACGATGCTCTTTACAAGTTTCACATTACTATTCAGTTGCTGGAGCAATAAATTACTTTAACATTCCAACTCTTTAAACTTTATCTGGATACGTCCCTCTATAATTTCTGTGAATCAACATATATAAATACAGAAGTATGATCTCAGGGTAAAAATACCCGACAGGATTTAACAAGAGAAAAATCAATTAAACAATTGCATCGGGGAGTAAGCTTCAGTGTTAAGTATTCTCTCTCTTCAGCCTGACCACTCGCTTTCCTATTTCAAATAATAAGAGGGCAGTGAGACAAAGAATCAGTAAGACAAAGGGGCTACAGGGCTAGGAGGGCAAAGGGGAAAAATGAAGGGGAGAGGGGGGTAAAGCCCCCCTTGTCTGGAGGCCAAACAGATTATTAGTCCGCTGATGCTTGCAGTTCCCACCTGACCCATCTAGTTATATAATGTGACATACGTTGCTGAACCGAGAATGTTGTTATACATTCCATCTCCAATTTGTGGACTATATATATCCATTCCTCTAAATCTCAGGGTCTACTTGTAACCATCTTCTTGTAATAACCTTCAGTGAAGCTACAAGTAATATGTTCCACAAGTATCTAACTTCCTTACCCCTCACTCCCTCCATCTGCATGCCCAACACCAACTGTTCTGGCTCTAGTTCCCCCGTCACTCCAAAAATGTTCTGTAAGTATCTGTGGGCATAGCTATAAAATATGGGCATGGCCCACTGAACTTTTCCTGCATCTCCTCCAGCAGGCCGCTGTGTTAGTAGAAGAGAATTTAGCCTGAGTTTTTGGGACCAAGAAGTAGCGAACCCTTATCTTCAATAAAAATTCTTGCCAAGTAGGTGAGGAGGTTGTGTTCTGTGTCTCTACCCACATTTTATCCCATTTATCCTGTTCAGTGTTGCGTCCTGACTCTTCCTCCCATCTAGACTTCAGTGCGTGTGTGCTGTGGCCTAAATCCTGCAGATAATTAATATACAAAAGGGAAACAGCTCCTTTACCAGAGGGGGAAGTTAAAATGTTCTCAAATGGGGGGGGGGTGGGAGTCCTGCAGACAGTGAGTCGCAGGGCTGTTTATTTTGCTATAAATATAATTCTAGATTTGATGGTACCTAAACCTATCTGGGGACGTCAAATGAAATTTTCGAGCAGCCACTTCAAATGGCATTGGGACACTGCCCTGCATAATCTGTCAAGGGGCACCGAATCCTAACTCTGCTTGTTTTGTAAACCATAGGTCCATTCCCGGGAGCCAGAAATGATCATCCCAGGCCCAACAAACATATCTCCATAAATTCAGTTGGTGTGGCCCTGGAGGGTCCTCTCCACCAGCCCACCAAGGTTGCACTCACAGCCGTGAGGGAAGCCATTCCTTCTCCTGGCTCCTTGGGAGGGTCATAAAGGGTGGGCCTGCAGTGGGGATCCCTGTTAACTGTGCTTCAATTGTTTTCCAGTGGAGACAAAAGAAGGGTTCTGCCACTGAAGAACAATTTTCATTTATGCTGCAATCCAGTACCCAGGTAAGTACAGGACAGCCAAGTCACCTTTCTGCTTTGATAGATGGAGAATTTGTCTCTTCACCCTAGGTCTAGTGTTACCCCATACATAAGCCAATAACTGCCTCTGCCATCCAATCAAAATTTGGGGAGAAACGGAGCAGGGAACACTCTGAAAAAAATGCAGGAATCATGGGAAAATATTTATTTTTGCAGCCTGTGTCTTTGAATGTAACAGCAGGGGGAGCAACGTCCATTGTTTATAGTCCCTCAAAACTTCCTTTGTGAGACCCGTGTAATTATCCTGGAAGACAGTGTCTGGGAGTTGCAAAATACACACCCAGATACTTTAGTCTAGATAAATCCCATCTCATCTGGTATTGTCTCTGAATTTGGGGGATGCTTGATACGAAAAATTCATTACCTCTGTTTTGAGGTGTTTAGGAGTACCCAGCCATCTCCGAAAAGAGATCTATCTGTCTAAAGATTTCAATAAATGAAGACTCTGGTTCACCCAGAAAAGTAAGATATCATCAGCATACAACCCAATTTATGTTCTATCCTCCCACCTTGACTCCACTTATTTTTGGTTGCTTCAATGGCCTATGCCAAGGGTTCTATAAAGGGGAGAGGGCATCCCTGCTGGATACCCTGTTCTAGCTGGAACAATTCCCCATGTGGCCATTGGACCCGCATACTTCCTTTAAGGTTGGTGTATAGACGGGAAAGCATATGATAGAATATAACAGAAAAGCCAAAGTTGGCCAGGGACACTCCTAGAAAGGGCCATAAGACTTATCAAACGCCTTTCCGGCAAGGCTTGTCACCAGGGCAGGCTGTTGTGGTTTAGACGAATGTTCTATAATATTTACCGCCCTTCTTAGGTTATCCTGGGCCTGATGACCAGGAACAAAGCCGGTTTGGTCAGTATGGATAGGTTGTGGAACTATGGACTCCAGCTGCCTGGTGACGATGCCTGTAAGAATTTTGTAATCAGTATTTAATATTGAGATAGGCCTATAAGAGGAACACAGTTGGGGGTCCCTGACTGGCTTGGGAATAACCGCTATCACCACCTGTGTCCACGACGGGGCAGGTGCCCTGTCGCTTTCCAAGAGAGTTGTATGCCTGACCCAGTGTAGGGACAACCTGATCCCAGAACATTTTATAAAATTCTGCTGGGTACCTATCTGCCCCCGTGCATTTTCCTGTTTTCATGTGACCTATTTCAGTCCTAATCTCCAGTTCCCGAATTGGAGATATTAGTCTGGTTGCATCCTACTGTGTGACCTTGGGGAGATTCAAGGATTGTAAAAATCTTTGAACTAGAGTTGCATCTGGGGTGGGGCCTGCTGCATACAAATCTTTATAATATTGCGTGAAAGCGGCAGCTATAGCCGACGTGGTGACTAGCTGACTTTTTGTTCTTGGAAGAACAATTTTGTTAATGGTAGCATTAGCTTTCTGCTGTTTCAGTCTACTTGCCAACAATCTATGGGCTCTAGGGCCACCCTTAAAGTATCTCTGCCTGAGGTATAACAGGTTTTGTTCGATCTGGTATTCTAAGACAGAGTTAAGTTCCCTTTTGAGTTGCTGCAGGGTTTTGGCCAATTTAGCATTGTACTGATTTTTTAATCTGTTTTCAATATCTTGAATCTGGGTAAGAAGCCTCATCCTTCTGCTCTCTGTCCCTTTTCAGATGTGCAGCTAACGAATCAGTTTGCCCCGATGGCGCTTCACTTTATCCCATAAGATCAGGAAGGGGATCTCGGGGTGGGGTGGTATCATTAAATTCCATAATTTCTAAAATCATTTGTTTTACTGAATCCTGCCCCTCTTTCCTCTGCAGTATGGAAAGATTGAGGCACCACAAGTTGTTTTTCCGGGTCTGCCTCAGACATATTTGCATAAGGAGAGGTGCATGATCAGAAAGCAATATTTCAACTATATTAACCTTCCCCAACTGCGCGGCATTCTCTCTCAGGGCAAAGAAATAATCTATGTGAGAATATACCTTGTGTACCGCAGAGAAGAAGGTGTAATCTCATTCTTGACCATGCACTTGCCTCCATGAATCTAGTACTCCAATTCCTCCATAATCACTCACCTTCATTGCCACCCTTCTGGTTGCCGAGGGGTATCCAAAGTGGAATCCAGGCGGTCGTTAAGGGCCATGTTTAGGTGTCCTCCCATGATCAGAGGTCCCTCTGCCTAGGCATTTATTTTTATTATCAGGTTTCTGTAATAGTTATAGTCAGAGCCAGGGGGGCATAAATGGAAGCTATAGTGATCAATTGCCCACCATATAGCCCTTTAATGAGTGCATAGCACTCTTTGGAATTGACTAATGTGGCTAATAGTTCAAATGGGACATGCTTAGGCACCAGTATCAACGTGCCCCTATGCTGCCCTCCCTTATAACTTGAAGCTATGACATGGGCAAATCCAAATTTGATTAATTTTTCGTGTTTAATTTTCGAAAGATGGGTCTCGTAGTAGACAAAATCTGCCCCAGATTTCCTTATGTATGACAGAATTTTACTTCTTTTGATTGGATTGGTAAGGCCGTTAACATTAAATGACAGAAATGTTGTACTTGTATCGGTCATTTTTGGAAATTTAAAGATGCTGTCCTGTATATGACCTCCCTGTATTGATAATTACCATTTCCTTGAGACTCTGGTGAGTAGATTCTCAGGGGTACTGTCACAAACGCACTCAGCAGGTCATGCCCTCTGCTCCCACAGTGCCAACCTCCGAGCGTAATAGTGTGAACAGGTAACAGACAGGGTAACCCTCCTGTCTGCTTGTGGGTCCGAATCACCTTTAGTCTCACGTTCTGGGGGGATTCAAATTGTGAACCTTATGCTAGCGTACCCAATGTACAGGCTCAAATACGTACCCTCTTTGGGGATTGTGGTACAATCTTTCGCCAGGGGCACCAAGCCAGGCTTCCAAAATGAGCCCTTAAAACTCTGTAAAAGACCTTGGGTATATTCTTACCTTTTTCCAGTTTAGTAACCCCATCAAGCTTTTGAAAAGTTTTTGTCAGTCTTAACTCTCTATACGTCCCATGCAAAAAAGAACTGGCAGACGCCCAGGCAGTTTTTCAAATAAAGATTTTACTAAAAGATGATAAACAAAAAAAATATGAAAAATGTAAACACAGAACAATGTATTAAAGAGCATACAGTCACTTAAAAGAACAAGGGCAAAGTGCAAAACAAAAACTCCTACCCCAATACATTTAGACTTTTTCTATCTGATGTATTTCCTCTGTAGTGCTTATAGTTAGATCAGACATCTGTCTTTTTTGAGTCCCAAAATATGGCAAAAAATCTGACATTAGTATTAGTTTAAACTGTGTCTCTCCACACCCCTTCTGTGAGTCATCTAGCTCCTCATTTTAGAATATAAAGAATACAAACAAGATGTCCTATCAGGAGGTATATTAAATAAGGTGACATCAGCAAAAACTCCACGTCCTAAATATGACTCCTTAATTAAACATTTCCTCTTTGATCTGGTGTAGTTCCTATTCCCAAGGCATGTCAAAGGGTTTTACAACTTTAGCACCAGGTTGGTATAAAATGTTCTTCCTATAGAAATCATAAAACTTTACGAGCCCTATATCCTGGCAGCTGGGTCAGTTCTAATTAAGACAGAAAAACAGGAGACCCTTAATTAAGTCTCTCTGGCCTTTTAATTACCTTCTGGTTTCAGGTCACTTGTCACCGTAACTTCACTGAAACCTGGGGGGGGCACCCATAAGCAGAGGCTGTCTTATGTGAGACAATCACCTACATGTTTTTATATTACAAATATCATACAACAATCATAACCAGCTGGCCAAGCGTCACAATCCTTCCTACTAGACTGAATTTGGGGGCTCTGTCCCCTGCATGGGATGAGCTCCCTTAGTCAGTTCACCCGTCGTATAGCTGCGATAAGCCATCTGTGTTCAGATTGCTCGCTCCAGCCTTATGTAAGATTGTCATGCCATACCTTGCAAGGCAAGGCTTCATTTTAATAGTCTACCATTAGTTTTTCCCATTTGTGTCAGTCAAACTAGGGGGTTGTGGTCAGTTTGTATCTCAAAATGCTGCCCATAAAAGTATGGCTCTAACTTCTTTAGGGTCCACACTATGGCAAGACACTCTTTTTCCACAGTAGAGTAAGCCTGCTCCCTGGGAAGTAACTTTTTGCTCAGGTACACTACAGGGTGATCTTTCCTTGGTTGGATGTCTTACTCAGTACTACCCCAATACCCACATCTGAGGCATCAGTCTGGACTATAAAGGGTCTGCTATAGTCAGGACTTGTCAATACAGGAGCATTGCACAGTGCCTTCTTCAGTCTGGTAATGGCTTTTCACAGGCTGGTTCCCAGGTAATTTTCTTGGGCATCTTTTTTTTAGCAGGGCAGATAGGGAGCAGCCAGGGCACTGTAATTGGGTACATATTTCCTATAGTACCCGTGCTGTCCCTAGAAACTCCTGACCTGCTTCTGCATTTATTTCTGGTCTGGGCCATGCCTTGATCACCTCTATTTTACTTGGTTAGGACTGAGCTGTCCCCGCCTACAACATGCCCGAGGTATGCCACTTCAGCCACGGCCACCTGGCACTTCTCAGCTTTGACAATGAGCCCGGCCCTCTGTATCCTGCCTAGCACTTCCTTAAGGTGGGACAGGTGTTCCTTCTAGCTGGCACTAAAGATGGCAGTGTCATCCAGGTATGCCACGGCGTACTCCTTAGCACCATTTAACACCTGGTTCACCAATCTTTGGAAAGTGGTCGGGGCGTGCTTCATTCTGAAAAGAATTACTTTAAATTCAAATAAGCCTATCAGAGTGAAGAAGGTCGACCTCTCCCTAGCTCTGTCAGTTAACACTACCTGCCAATACTCCTTTGTCAGGTCAGTAGTCATAAGGTATGTTGCCCCTCTGAACTTGTCCAGGAATTCATCCGTTCGGGGCATCTGGTGGGTGCCTGACTTTGTGACTGCATTCAGCCCACGATAGTCCACACAGAAATGAGTGAAGTCATCTCGCTTGGGCACAAGGACTATGGGTGAGGCACAGGGGCTGTAGGATCTCTGGATTACTCCTAAATCCAGCATTTCCTCCACCTCCCTCCTAATGTCATTTTGGACAGCCTCTGACACCTGATATGCTGTCTGCCGTATGGGCGTCTGTGTCCCTGTCTCTACATCTTGTGTCGCTAAGGGGGTTAGTCCAGGCTTGGCACTAAACAATGGGGCAAAGTCTGCTAAAACCTTCCTTACTGTCTGGATCTTGTCTGGGGCCAGCTGGGGTGACAGTTTAACTGCCTCCACAGAGGACTCCCACTTGCTTTCTTCCAGCAAGTCCAGAAGGGGGTCTTCTTCATCCGTCCCCTCCCCAGGACTACATACTGCAAACACTGTGTCAGCCCTGTTAGCATATGGCTTCATCATGTTGACGTGGTACATTCTTTCTGTATGTCTTCCGTCAGGTAATTCTGTGATATAGTTCACGTCATTTACCTTCCTAACTACTTTGTACGTCCCTGCCCACTCAGACTGCAGCTTGTCTTTCCGGACCAGAATAAGGACCATGACTTCCTGACCCACTGTGTACGAGCGAGCTCTGGCTCTGTGGTCGTACCACACTTTTTGTTTCTGTTGGGCAGCTGCCAGGTTGCTCTGGGCTGTCCCCATAAGCTCTTTCAGCCTTTCCCTAAACCTAAAGAAGTAATCCACTATGGGAGTTCCCTGGGTGACGTGCTTGCCTTCCAAGTCCTCCTGGATCAAGTCTAGGGGCCCACGTACCCGGCGTCCATATAAGAGCTTGAAGGGGGAAAATCCTGTCGAGTTCTAGGGCACCTCCCTGTATGCAAACAGGTGGGGAAGGTATTTCTCCCAGGCCCTCCCATGCTGTTCAGCAAACGCTTGGAGCATTGACTTCAGGGAACCATTAAATCTTTTCACACGCCCATTGGCTTGTGGGTGGCGATGTGTCGTGCACTTCTGCACCACCCCACACTTCTCTCACAAACATTTCATCAGGTCCGACATGAAGGAATCCCCTTGATCGGTGATAACCTCCTGCAGAAACCCAACAAGGGAGAAAATCGCAAGTAAGACATCTGCCACTTTCTGTCTTCAGTGAGGATAGGGTGACTGCCTCTGGATACTGGATGGCATAATCCACCATGGTCAGGATGAGCCTCATCCCAGAGGAGCTGGGGTTGTTAAAGGCCCCACAATATCCATTCCACCCTCTGGAATGGCTCCTCCCTATGGGCAGTGGAATTAGGCGGCTTGGGTTTTCTTACCTGCCTTCCCTATTTCTTGGCACCGATGACAAGATCTGCAATACTCCTTCACCTGCTGGGTGAAGTTGGGCCAATAGAATTCTGGACCAACTGCTGTGTAGTATGCACAATTCCCAGATGACCAGGCAGGAATATCGTGCAGTCTTGAGCAACTGCTCATGGTACCCCTGGGGAATGACAAGCTGCCTGCCTATCACCCCTTCCTCTGTCTTCACATCCTGAGTATACATCAGTCCATTTTTCCCAATAAACTTTATGTTTACCATCACCTCCCTGTGCTCCATCAGTCTGCCCAAGCCCTCAGTTTCTCTAGACTAGGTAATTTTCTGAGCAGCTGCCAACTCCTCACACATTCCCAAGGCATGGAACAGGTCTCTTTAGTCTCTAATCTAGGCTCCTAGCACTAGCGTCTGGGCACTCAGGATCACTGTCATCCCTAACTCTCTAACAGTGGGTCACCCCTCTTCCTTCTTCAGAGTAACCCTCCGTAGCTGTGTGGTTAACTGCTTCTGGGGAAATTTCTACCCCCTTTTCATTAGTCTCCATATCAGGAGACACAGGCTGGGGAACCAGTCTCCCAGTGGTTTCCATAATGGCTTCTGTGGGGCCCCGGGAACTACAATTTTCCCTTGCTGCTTGGCTACGGGTAACTGTACACACCATCCCGTTTGAGATTGTTGCCAAGGATGACGTCAGCTGCTAAAGTTTTGGCTACAGCCACCTGTTGCACAGTTCCCCCTGTTTCACCCCAGTCTAGGAGAACACTAGCTGAGTGGCAATGTTTTCTCCTCACCAGTGAAGTCTTATGCAGTTACAAATTCATTGGGTATAAGCTGACCAGGCTCTACCAGATCCCCTTTTACCAGCGTCAGGGATGCCCCTGTGTCCCTTAACCCTTGTGTCTGTACACCATTCACCGTGACTAGGTGCATGTGTTACCTCATGTTCACAGGCATGCTTCCAAGGACACACAAACAACCCACTTTTTTCTTGGCCCCATGTTGCATATTGCTCGTCCTTTTGGGACACTGTCTGGCAATATGTTCAGTTTCTTTACAAACCTAACATTCGTTTCTTTCCTTAGAGAAATCTTTTCTTTGAAACTGGGGGCTAACTGGTTTAGGTGGAGGCAGTGAGGGTTTTAGCTGCACTAAAGGTGCGTTTCCCTTTCTGCGCTGCCACGCTCACCCCATTCGCTCTCAGAGCAGGTCTGCTCTTGGCATAGGGTCCGAGAGTTCAGCAGCCTCTTGCACTGTTTTGGGATCTCGGTCCTCCAGCCAGGTTTTCAACTCTGCTGGGCATGCCCCAAAAACTGTTCTAACAATATATCATTTTCAATTTTATCTACAGTTTTCTTCAATTCCTTCCTACTAATGTTTTAAAACTGACCTTGTTTGGTGGCTAGCTCCTCATGGCTCATATCAGGCTTTTCCTGAGCTTTTGAAATTAGCTCTGTATGGTTCTGCAGTTAAATCAAAGTTTTTTTTTTAACAGTGCAGCTTTGTGTGCTGTAATCATTACTGTCCTCATTGTCCCTTTGACCCAATGCATCCTGAGCTTTCCCAGTAAGTAGCGGGTATAGCTGGAAGCTCCAGGACCCTCTAGGAATTTTTGCCTGAATACAAACTCTTTCAAAGGAATTTAAAAAGGTATCCATATCCTCCCCCTCTTTAAATTCAGCTATCAATTTGGAATTCAATTTGTAACTCAGTCCTATAGTTCCAGTTAAACCCAAGCCACTTACCTGCTCTGGTGCTGGTGGTTGGAGTCATAACTTCTCCAGTTCATGTTGCCTCTGGCGCTCACACTGTTCACGGTCCGCCTCTCAGTGTTCATGTTCAGCTTCTCGCTGTTCTCACTCCCTCTTCTCCTCTGCAGCTCGCTGCTCTCACTTCTCTTCTCTCTGGAACTCCAGCTCCATTCTGCCCAACTCAGTCAGCAGCTTGATTGCTTCTGGCTCCATAATGCTGATGACCTTTCCCTGCTGCTATGGCCCTTCACTGGCACTGGCCCTGTTGTCATCCTCACCGGGTCTGGACACTGCACTGGCCCCTCCATGCCCAAGGTTTGGTCCTTTACAGTCACAGTCTGTGACTCCATGCTCTGGGCATCTGCTGCCATCAGGACATCCATGAGGTTCTGCTTGGTGGCTCTCACCTCGTGCAGGACTCCTCTGTCCTGGCACAACTGCCTCTAGTAGTCTGCAGTGTACCCGCAGTAGTTGGAAGCCATCTTCTTCCCTAACTGTGGCTACTCTAACTTGCACTTTAGAAAAAAAAATAAAATGGGTAGGAACTTGACTGTAAGCAAAATGAGATAGTTCTGTTTCCTTTTAAAAATAAATCGCTGCCTTATTTTGCAAGTGAGCTGTACAGTATTAGTTGACACACTGAACAGTTCAAGCTTGTGTTACCAATTTTTTCGCACTACTGTCAACCAAATCTGTCACGAACGCACTCAGCAGGTCAGGCCCTCTACTCCCACAGTGCCAACCTCCGAGCGCAATAGTGTGAACAGGTAACAGACAGGGTAACCCTCTTGTCTGCTTGTAGGTCCGAATCACCTTTAGTCTCAAGTTCTGGGGGGATTCAAACTGTGAACCTTATGCTAGCATACCCAATGTACAGGCTCAGATACGTACCCTCTTCGGGGATTGCGATACAATCTTTCACCAGGGGCATCAAGCCAGGCTTCCAAAATGAACCCTTAAAACTCTATAAAATACCTTGGGTATATTCTTACTTTTCCCACTTTAGTAACACCATAAAGCTTTTGAGCAGGTTTTGTCGGTCTTGATCCTCTATATGTCACATACAAAAAAGAACTGGCAGACACCCAGGTAGTCTTTCAAATAAAGATTTTACTAAAAGATGATAAAAAATATGAAAAATGTAAACACAGAACAATATTTCAGAGAGCATACTATCACTTAAATGAACAAGGGCAAATTACAAAACAAAAACTCCTACCCCAATACATTTAGACTTTTTCCTATCTAATGTATTACCTCTGTAGTGCTTACAGTTAGATCAGATATCTTTTTTGAGTCCCTAAGTGATATGTCAAAAAGATCAGATACCAGTATTAGTTTAAACTGTGTCTCTCCACCCCTTTCTGTGAGTCATCTAGCCTTCTTTAGAATATAAAAAAAATACAAGCAGGATGTCCTGTCTAGAGGTATATTGAATATGGTGACATCAGCAAAATTCCACTTCCTAAATATAACTCAATTAAACATTTCTCTTTGATCTGGTGTAGTTCCTATTCCCAAGACATATCAAAGGGTTCTACAACTTAGCACCAGTTGGTATGAAATGTTCTTCCTATAGGAATCATAAAACTTTACGAGCCCTATATCCTGGCAGCTGGGTCAGTTCTAATTAAGACAGACAAACAGGAGACCCTTAATTAAGTCTCTCTGGTCTTTTAATTACCTCCTGGTTTCAGGTCACTTGTCACTGTAACGTCACTGAAACCTGGGGGGGGGGGCACACACAAGCACAGGCTGTCTTATGTGAGACAATCACCTACTATGTTTTTATATTACAGATATCATATAGCAATCATAACCAGCTGGCCAAGTGTCACAGGTACCACTTCATACAAACTTTGATTAAGTAGTAACCATGATAAACCATTTTGCAAACTGCAGTGAAAATAGGAATAACAACACACAAAACATTCTGTAATTCACTAGTACTTCCTAGGTAGAAGGCCGGGATTTGAGCAGCCTTTGCTCCTTTCCCTCTACTCCCTATGAGGGTACAATGGTGTTAGGGGAGGGAGGAAGAAAATAAAACGTCACCTTCTAAGGGGCCCTCTTCCCGAGTCCTCACTCTCTGTGGGGCTCGAAATGTGTGAGATCAAGGATTATCTTCTGAGAAGAATAGGTGAGGTGAGGAAGGCATGGGACAGGCCGCCATCCCCCCCCCAATGATAGTGAAGGTTTATCTAACACAGAAGAACCCACACAACGAAGAAGACACGACCAAACCCTAATCAGGAGTGGTCATCTTCACAGGAAAAGGCAGGAACCTAGAGACATGGCCTCAATAGGTTGAGTCCTGTCCTACTGGCAGAGCATCAGTATGGTCTCAAAGACCATAGCCCGCCATGTACTTCGGTCATAGCTCTCTTTTTCTGTTCCCATGTGGTTTGTTAGCATCTTTAACATGTGTGTCCTGAAAAGCTTTCCCTTGTACAGAGCCAGGAGATGCAATTTGCTGGAGGAATCAAGGCAAAGTAGTAAGTGTGAGGACCATGCACCAAATGCTGGCTTTGATCAGCTTTGCTGTATATAATTCACGAGGATACAGTTCTGGAGGCCGCATGTCAGAAAGGACATAAACAGGGTGGTGGCAGTCCAGAGGAGGGAAACTAACGTGTTACACCAAAAGCCCTACGAGGAGAGATTGAGGGATCTCAACATGTAAACCCAGGAAGAGAGGAGAGTGAGAAGGGATATGATGGAGACCTACAAGTACCTCACAGGCATAATAAACAGGGTGCAGAAAGGGCCTCTTTCAAAGATAAAGAGCACCAGGACCAAAGGGCATACAGTGAAGGTGATGGTGGAGTTAAGAGGATGTGAGGAAGTACTACTACACTGGAAGAGTTATAGATGCCTGGAACAGACTGCGGCAGAAGTGGTGGAGGTGAAAATGGTAGGGGCTAAAAGCATGCATGGGATAGACATAGAGGAATAGCAGTAAATAGGCAGGGAGGAGGGTGGTCACCAGAGACCAGTTAGGGTCTGCAGGGACCATCTGGACAGACTGGGTGAGCCTTTTCTACTGACAACTTCTATGATATATATTTGGATACCATAGCAGACATTTGGGAGTCAATGAAACTTGATTCCAAGACTTCAACCACCATGTCTACTGGACAGATGCCTAACTATGGTTGATCATATGTGGAAGTTATTAGACCTTCTACCAGTGAGCATGCCCTTTCTTCACTGGATCAGCCCAACCACCAACTTAAACAGTACATCTCATCTCCTTGAATGGAAATAACTGAGTGATACTGTCAAGAGGTGGGCTGACTTACCAAACAAATGCACATACTGTGCGCTTCCAGGGCAAAATGGGCCATTTGCTGTCATGTAACAAGCAAATTTCAACACAGAAAACAGATGCATGGTGCAAATAAACTGCCAGAAGCATCCTTAACATGGCAAAGAAAGGAAAAAAAGCTCCAGTGCTTCAAGGTGCTGTTCTACTTCTTCAGGAGAAGCTTTTTTTTTTTTTTAACTGTGCTTACAGTTTTGTAAGTAAGTAGATTTATTCTGGTCATTATTGCATGCCTCTATATTTTCATGTTGCTACATAGGGCCTGCAGGCATTCTGTCACTTGGCCTGGAATAAGGCATGACGGTGTAGGACTGGGTGATTAAGAATGGAGTCACTCCTGTAGCTACTTACCTTGCAGTCAAGGAGAACAGGACTGTTGCCTTCAGCCTTTGTAGCAGATTCCCACAACAGGTTTTTGCTTTCAGAGGTGGCAGAGTAGAACTTTTTATTTTTTGTCCTCCAACACTGAGCGACATAGCTCTTCTTCAGTTGTCTTCAAGCCCCAGTCCTCTCCTACTAGAGGTTCAGCCTACGTAAGGACACCAGCTGGTGCACAACTCCTGTCATTGCATCCCCTGAAACTTACTCTATCAAGACTTTCTACCGCTTCCTAATGGGAGTGCAATCCAGTATCTGGACAGCAGAGGCAGGAGGAAATAATTGTGTTCTTAGATTCAGGGCTGTCCAACTTTGGTATGGGGCACATCTATCAGATGCCTGCACTTTGCTCCTCCTTTTCCCACATTCTTTTCATTCTTGCATCTAGTGGAGTTGAAAGGGGTTGTACCCAGTTGTGAAAGGCTGTGGGTTTAAGAATGGACCAAGGAGACAATATTAGTAGTAACCAAGCAAAATAATAAATTTTGTTCTTCTCAACAGAACAAAATTACAAGCGAACTGAAATGTGGCAAAATAAAAGAGAAGCATAAACTGAGTTAAATAGCAAACATAGCTAGAAATAGCTAGCTAGGCAAGGTGTTATTAACTTCACACCCTCCTACCGACTGACTCTTTAATCCATCTGCAGCGCTTACTGTATGTACAACGTTGGGGTCAAGTGCTTCTTTGAATCCACCCCTTAATGCCCACTCACACTTAACTTTTGTAAACAAGTTTTATACATTTTCTTTGTACCATAAAACCTTTTCTAAACACATAAGCAAAAGTGTAAAATAAATGAAAATAGTTTTAGTTGTTGAAATGTGTACTGCATTTGAGCTGTGCCTCTGGGAAGCACCTCCCCTTTCAGTTGTAGCATAAAAGATTTGGGAATGTGGCTGGCCGGCTCTATATTGATACCTGCAGCTGAAGGAGAGTGTGCGCCCAGAAGCACTGCAACGCAGTCACTGATTTTCCTGCTCTGCTCCCTTTAATAAAGCATGGACATAAAGACACTCCAGAACAAAACTCCGTAAGTGAGAGCAGTATTAATTTGTAGTCTTTCCTGTTGTAGACAAAGAAGCAAAGGTTTTATAGTAAATGGAGCTCAGACGCCCGCACAGTAGTGCGAACGTTCGAGTAGCTGCTCTATTTGCCAGAGTTCACAAAATTGCACTACTAGGAAGTACACAAAATGAGTTTTCCAGGTGGAGGTCCTTCAGAGAATATTAAAAAAAAAAAAGGTTTGCTAGACATAAAAAGTGCCATATAGAGCATTTCCAAATGTCCCGCTACATTGAAAACTTGACCTGTAAACGCTACTGCGGGAGGGTACCTTAATTTAAAATAAGAGAAATACAAGTGTCTCCTACGCTGTCCCCTGCACTACCGTTATACTGTAGTGTTTGTTTTGATTTTGTCTTACAGATTTAATTCCATCTGATTTCCTCTTATTATTTATATCATGTGCAGCACATATAATGATTTTATTTAAATATATACCACATAAGCCACTTTAGTATACACGGCTATGAGCATACAGCGTTCTTTACAGCACACTGTCCTAGCTTAATGCTTCAGGGCTGAGAGAACTCCCTTGAAATAATATCTTTAGAGACTCTTAGGGTTGTTCTATTTTACACATTCAAGAACCTATCCCCTACAGCATGTAGGACAGTTAATGATTCGGGGTTACTAAAGTAAATAACACAAGACACATGTACAACCAAATGGGTGGCCAGCCCAACGAACCTACACATACATATAATAAACAATATTTTACAAATGATGGAAAGACATACATCCAGAACCACAAACCTCCTCCTACAATAAAAATAAAGGAGGGGGTTCTTCCTCACACCAATAATGTACTCACCTCTGCTTAGAATCTTCGGAATGCTCCATTACTGCTTCTGTCACCGTCTTTGGTCACCAGGGGGCAGTGGTACAACAGGGAATCCTACTCTTCCAGCCTGCAGGTGAGCTTCCCTTGGGATACTTCAGTTCTGCTTTCACTGGCATAGCAGACCTCTGAGTGACATTCCTTGTGCTCTACTTCATAGAGATATGTGTACCAAGTGGATACCCTTTTATTTTCTCTTTCTCATCCAAATGTAGTAGCACCAATGGACTATATCTCAAACTCCTCTATCTCTCTGGTCCGTCTGTCTCCTCTGTCTCTCTGGTCTAGCTGTGGATTCCCCCCATTTCTGCTGTCCTTCATGAGGACAGTTCCTTGTACATGGAAGAAGGCCAGAGTCCTCACATCCACAAAGGTGGTGACCCCTCTACCCCAGGTAACTACCTCTCTCACTATCTCTCTTACCCAGGCTCTAACTAAACTCCCCAACTTTCCTCCTTCCTTGGCTTCTCCTCCTTGCTCAGTTCAGATCTAGTTTTCGGAAGTCCCACTCCACTGTCATACCTGCTCGGGCTCACTGATACCATCCTGAAGGGGATCGATCAGGGGCTGATCACATCTGCAGTCTTTATGAACCTGGCCAAAGCCTTGAACACCTCCTACTGGACAAGATTTCAGGGATAAACTATCAAACCTAACTGTCAAATGGCTTAGTTCCTAATTGGCAGACCAGTCCTAAGTGGTCTTTGCAGTTGAAGTCCCCTTCCCTGTCATTGTGCCAAAAGGCTCATGACCTCATATATTTACATGTGAGTGGATGACACTATGCTTTTTGCCTGTGGTCCCTGGCCTGAACTGACTGCACTGCTCCAGTGAGACTTCCAACAGTATCCAGGTGCTGGTCCATACCAACCTGCTCACTCTGAATGCAAAAAAAAAAAATAGTATCTGTGGCCTTTGCAGCAGGCATCAACTGGCTAAATCCATTCCCTCACCCTTTCACGATCCTGGATTTTTAATAACATTTTTTTATTAGGCAATACTACAAAACGGGCATCAGTCATGAAAAGACAGTACCATAAACACAGCTTGAAATCTTATGGATCAGATTACAGAATATTAAACTGAATCAATATGTATAGAACATTTACTGTTATGCAGTTACTACTACCAGTGATGTAATTACAGTAGCTACCAGCTGAAGGAAGCTTCTTCTTTTAAATATCTAACTGTCTGGTTGAACCATCATCTTGATCTCTTCTTCCACATCAGTACCACCCAAAAGAAACAACTCCTGGAACTTGGAGCACGTTACAGAAGCAAAGCCTGTAGTCCCCCTTCCTGCCTATGGGGGGGAGGGTTGTTTTGAAAATGATCCTTTTGGCATTTGATCATGGTGATGTGTAGCAGTGCCCCCACAGCCAACCTAACCAGTCTGGATCTCCTCTGTCATTCTTTCTGCACTTTGCTCTTGATTGCCCTCCCCATACTCCTGAATGTCCCCTTTACTCCGCCTCCCCTCTCTGTTCTCATGCAGGGGCAGACTCTCCTCCAAGTCGGGGCAGATGTCTCTTTCACTTTGTCTCCCTCATCTCCAAATTCTAGTCTGGGTCCCTCATTTGCTACCGCAGCTCCTTCTTACCCTGTCCTCTCCTCTGTGCCTCCTTACCCTGTCCTTTCCTCCTCTCCTCTCACTTGCTCGGACTCTTCCCCCCCAACCATACTCTTTGTTGCTGTTCCGTGCTAATACCTGTGCCGTGGATGCTGCTTTCTCTTATAACCCCCTCCCCATTTCCCCCAAGCTTTGGTCTCTGCTCTGTGACTATACTGCTCATGCCTCCCCCGCACTTGAGATGCACGCGCTCACACACACATATACACACACACACACACACACACACACACACACACACACCTCTCTCACACTCACAGTTCTTCTTTCCTTACTTTTCCTGCACCCACTTTTCATGCCTACTGTCCCCATTTCCTCCTCCTTGGTCTTATTTATTGTTAATTGCCATTATGGTTTTGTCCTCACCAACCTTGTTAATTTTATTTGCATTCAGTCCTTTGCTCTTGGGCTTCTGCATATCTGTATTTGTTTGTTCTACAGTCTTTCATTTTGCACATCTGCATAGGTTTTTCTTGACCCTTGGTTTTTAAAAAAATTTTGTCATTTTATCGACTCTTCCTGGATGCATTAGAAATGAGCTGACTCCCAGCCTGATAAGCTTTCCTATGAAAACATATCCAGAAGCAAATGATTTGATACCTTTTATTGGACCAACATAGATATTACACAAAAAATGAACAAAGTGCTCTAGCTTTTGGACCAGCCAGGTCCTCCCTCAGAAGCTTTATGACAGTTATTTGGAAAATCCCATACTATTAACACCCAGATAATGCATAAAAAACTGAAATAATTCTCATTGGTTTAACATCTACATTTAAAACATAACAGAAGATTACATCAGAGAAGCTAATTAATACCAGTATGCTTTTAGCTGAGAAGCCCCTGAAGGGCAAATGTTATTAAGAAATATCAATAAGCAGAGAGTTCTTCTCACATAAATTTTAAAATGTCTCAATATGCTTCAAGAAAGCATTCTACTGATTAAAAAAAAACCTTGAGATAGTATTCTCCCTAATACACGTAAGATGAGCGTACAACTTGTCAGTGTTAGTTGCTCAGTAGGTAGCACACTCGCCTCTGAGGCTGGGAGATCAGAGGGCTGTGGGTTCAGTTCCCACATCTGGCACTTGGGTTAATATCCCAGTACTGACACTGTAGTGCAGCATGAGAGGGATGCTGCACTTCTGAGGTGCCGTCTTCGATGAGACATTAAACCGAGGTCCCATCTGCTTGGATTGGTGGTAGTTCAGGTGGATGTTAAAGATCCCATGGCACTAATCGAAAAGAGTAGGGTAATTTCCCTGGTGTCCTGGCCAAATTTCTCTCATTCACTAAAAATACCACCAACAGCTTAATCTGGTTCAAGGTCAGTTGGTATTCATCTGTATCCCCCTCCCCCGGATAGTGCCTGAAAATAGGCAGGATTTGTCTAGTGCACTTACCCGGTCAACAAAAAAATAAACGTTTTATTGCAAGTGTCCTTGTGTTTTAAAGAACAGACAATGAAAGGCAAAATGCTGACATGAGGCCTAATTGCAAGTTGAAAACAATCTTTAAGTTAAACATACACATATATACACATACATACATATAAACACACACACACATACATATACACACACACACACATATACATGACATAGACATAGATATATAGATACATATATATATATGTGTATATAATTCATACATATACACACACATGCATATTTGGCATACAGAGGGTTTAAAGTGAAGTTTACTCAAAGTGAGAAAATGTTTCACACAAAATGTAATATAGGACTTAGCTTGAGACATTTTCCCAACTATACTCTCAACCAGTTAATACACTACATAAACTTTAAAGCCTTCAGTGTTGTAACAGGCTTTAATACATGGTAATATCAATTGTAAGTATACATGCCAAATAAAATGACAAAAAACAAAACTACTTGTCAAGGACCCCAAGAAAATGAGACCATGAGCCTGATATGTACATGTTTCAACACAGTGTTAGTGTATAACAAACATGTACAGAATCAGTCTAAGGAATCTAAATAAAAACTTGTAGGAATAAAATCCACCCCCCCCATTTCCCCTGGGAAAGATAACTAGTAGGAATGAGATATACTGTATGAACAAGAGTCCTAATACATCGTCATTCACACCAATCTTTGCAATATTTACCCAGTGGAAGTAAACCTGTTATGAACCCCCAAGTAAATGAGATATGAATCTTAATATGAACAGATTTTAAGAATGTGACAGTATGTAATCCAACCACTGACAACTAGTAGAAAGAAGTAAATCTTCAGTATATACGAGAACTGAGTCCTAGCCACTGTAACATCATTATGCCATCTGCCTGAATAAAAGCCTACCTCAATATCACCACAATAACCACCCCAACACCCACATAAAAATTGCCCCATGCCACACTCCCCCACACATACTGTACATGTGTGTGTACACACACACACCCCAACCAAACACACACAAACACAAAACACACACACATTCACACACTGCTAAGGTGAGATGCCAACATGTAGATAACCAGAAACTAACAAAATCAAAGGCTCACTGAAGAACTAAAGTATTTATGCCCATCCTTTAAAGTAACAGTCTGTGTAAGTTTAAGTGGAATAATGTGTCCTATAACCCACATCAGTGTTCATTCCATCTGCCACCATATTGAGAATTAAAATAAGTCTAATTTCAGAAGCCTGTCTCTGTTGTGTGCTGTTGAAATGTCCTTTTAAGACCATCCCAGATACATCTGAGATTGAGTGGCCATCCTGGGAGAAGTGTTGCGCTACTGGTTTGTTAGTCATCTTCATATTAATAGAATGCCTGTGTGAATTCATTCTAGTGTGAAGTTGTTGCTTTGTTTCCCTCACATACAGTAACCTATGCGAGGACAATTCTTGCATTGGATGAAATAGACACCATTGCTTGATGTACAGTACATGTATAAATCCCCTGTATCCTGAATTGTCTTTTGTAATGTAACCACACAATCTGAAGTGGAAATGAGCTTACATGGCTTACATCTATGTTGATGACAGGGTCGTGTACCATGTGATGTCATGGTATTCTGTTCTGGTTCAAGCCGATTCCTAATAATCAGTTTGGCTAAATTAGGTGGTTGTTTAAAAGACAGTAGTAGTAGTAGTTCTTGAAAAAATACAATTAAGGGTTTCATCTTCACTAATTATTGGATGGAGGTCCTTAACAATCTTACTGAGAAGTCCAAGGTCAGGATGATACGTGACTACTAAGAGTATTCTGTTAGCAGTGGTACTTTTCTTATATTGCAGTAGTTGTTCTTTGGGACCTGTGTTGCACGCTCCACTGCTCTGTCAGTTTCTCTGGACCAGTGTCCCTGCTCAATAAAGGTGTTTTCAACATCGCAAATGTGTCTCTGTCTTCTTCTACATTTGAACAGAGGCGGTGATACTGAAATGCTTGACTGTACATGACAGATTTTTTGTGTGGCTCGTGATTACTTTTCCTGTGTAAGTATCTGTCTGTTGGTTTCCTGTAACAGGTATGTAGGGTTCCATCCTTGATGGTGACAGTGGTATCCAGAAAATATACACTTGTGGCAGAATATTCCAGGGAAAACTATTAAGTTCCTGATGAAAATCCTAAGTGTGACAGTGCCCTCTGTCCAAATTTATAAACAAATCATCAGTGTAATGGAAATAAGCGAGTGGTTTGTGTGAACAGTGCTTAAAAGTCCTCCTCCAAATTCACCATAAAAAAGACTAGCATACTGTGGAGCTATCCTGGTGCCCACTGCTGTTCCCATAGTTTGAACATTGTGTTTACCATTGAAGCTGAAGTTGTTCTGTGTCAGAATGAATCTGGTAAATGTATTGATTTAATCAATAAATTCTACAACTGGGGAAAAGGCTTTCACTACTCTTCTCTGGGTGAGCACTAAGGCCTAAAATTTCTTGGTCATTGTGGCTAAAATGTGCCAGTTTTTTTGGCCACATGTGAACTGGATAGTATCCCGTAATATGGGCTAGTCAAATTGAGCGACTCAATTTAAGTGCCTACAGCAACAGCGAGTGTGAAACAGTAGCAAGGGTAGTATACAGTGAGTGTCTCAGTGAGCTACACTTGCTGTATTAGGTTATAGGGCGGTGTTTGGCCAGGCAGTTTCTGGCTGGCCGTTTGGTGCAGTGGGTTCAGTCACTGCCTGTGTATGCTGCGGACCTGGATTTGGGTCTGGCTGTGAGGACTGATTTTTTTTTAAGTCCTGTTTTCCTGTTCCCTCCCACCCGCAGGTTGTCTTCTCCCCTTCCCGTAGCCCGCCCCTGAGTTTTCTCCTTCCCTGTGCGCTCCGGAGTTGATTATATTAATTATGGGTAGTGCAGAGGGCATAGTCCCCCTGCATAAACATTTACTGTATATTGCCCCTGCACAGAAAGTAAGCGACCGTCACTGTTTGCAGTGGTCAATGTAATTCACATTGCCGTTTTCACTTTTGGCAATGTTGGGTTCGCTGTTGTTGTCAACGCTCATTTTGAGTAGCCATTCTCACATAGAACCAACTGGATTAGCCACTATATCAGATTAACAAAGCAGTAAAAATTCATAATGCCCAAAGGCCTTAGCCATAATGATGAATGGGAACATAAAACATTTAGCCAAATTCAGTTTACTGTAGCCACTGGCGATGGTGGCAGTCCTCAGCCCACACCCGGCTTCTATTTCTTATGATTGATTCAGAGTGCTACTAGTGTTGCAGTGAAGGAGAAATGAGAAATCTATGCACCTCCTTTTTGCACAGTATTGGTTCCTGACTGTGCTGGAACTAGCAGAGAGAAGTCCGTGACCCCTTTCAACATCCTCTGAGTGGAGAGTCCTTTCTTCCCCATTCTGGATGTTGGCAAAATGGGTAGGCAGGATTATAGCCCGATTAAGATGGAACTTTGATACCACCTTAGGTAGAAACGTGGGGTGTTTACGGTGAACTACCTTATCCTTATGAAAAACAGTATATAGAGGATCTGTGACCAGTGCATAGGTTTCAGATACTCTGTGTGCAGAGTTGACAGCTAGCAGAAATTTTGATTTCCGAGTTAGAAGCTTCAAATCACAAGTCGCAGTAGGATCGAATGGCTTGAGTGAGCATATCCAGTACAGGTTGATATCCCAGGAAGTCACTGGCTTCCTATTGGAGGCCTTGTGCAGAATACTTTAAGGAACCTCTAAAACAGTGGCAGCTGTGCCAGAGAGAGGGTATTTACAAGTTTGTGGTATGTTGATATAGTACATCGGTAGACCTTAACTGTGGATTACAGCAGGCCAGCATCCGAAAGGTACAGTAAGTACTCCAAAACCTTTTCAGGGATTTTGGTGCACCAGATGGAAAAATCTTTTCCACTTGGCTGTGTGTGTCTTCCTGGTGGAAGGTTTACATGTGTCAAAAGTATTTAAGACACCCTGTGAGATACCTTGAATCTGTTCACTTCCATCTCTTGAGAAGCCAGACCTGAAGGTGAAGGGAGCACCAGTGGGATGAACTAAGCTAACCCTGGATCAGTAAGCCCATCCAGAGTAGCAGAACCCTTCGTTTGCTGATTGAAAGTTGATTCAAGCAAAGGAACCCATATCGGCTGAGGCCAGCAAGGGGCCACTAGGATCATCTTGCCCCGTGGGCCTCCAATTTGAACAATGCCTTCTGGATGAGAGGGACTGGAGGGAATGCATACAGAAACACATTTTACCAGGGCAGTCTGAATACATCCTGACAGAAAACACCATGTTCTGGATTTCTGGAGCAGAATCAAGACAGTTTGGCATAGAGCAAGGATGCATAAAGGTCCACATCTGTGTGCTCCACTCAATGAATAGTGATCTCCTGACATCTGTTGCTGGTGACTTCTCATGAGGATCTGACCACTTGAGAGGGATCTGCCTGTTTGGCTTAATTCATCTGCCAGAGTATTCTGGACCCCTGGCAAATAGGTTGATTGCTTAGGGCAAGATCCCCTGCTCCAGCTACCGTTCCTACACTTTCATTGCCTCCCTGCAGAGAGGCTAAGAGTGTGTTTCTCCTTGCCTGTTGATAAAGTACAAGACAGACTTGTCTGTCTGGAGAACTCACTTTTGGCTGACCAGGTATACTAGGGCTTTCATATGGTTAAGAAATGAAAATTAAATTTCTAGGGACGTGGATATGGTGCACTATCCACACATTGGCGGTCTTGCTTTCCCTTTAAATCCAGCTGGAATGTTTTCAGGCTACGCTCCTCCCACTCACTCACCCGGGCGGTATCCTCCTCTGCACCGCCCTGTGATGTCAGATTTTCCTTTCCGCTGGAACAGTCGGGTCTCCTTTCTCACGGCTCTCTGCACGTGTTGTGGCCCTGTTTCCTTTAGTGTCTTGAACCATTTCTTGAGGAAGTACAAGATCAGGATCGTTTCTCTGAACCAGAAAATCCCAATTTTGGAGCAAGGCATGTGGTTTTGCTTTCTGGACCTCCAGTATGCCTTCTTTCACATTCTAGTCTTTCCGTTCTATTGGCAGTACTTTAGATTCTTCATGGAAGGGGTGCTGTATGAGTTCCGGGTCATGCCTTTCGGCCTCTCCTTGGCCTCCAGGGTCTTCACCAAGTGCATTGCAGTGGTGGCAACATTCCTGAGGTGCTGAGGGTTCCGGGTTTACCCTTACCTGGCTGACTCTCTGATTGCTGGTTCATCCTGGGAAGAGGTGGAGCAGTCCAGAGATCTGGTCCTCCAGACTTGCTCAGCCTTGGGTCTTCTTATTAACCTGGGCAAGTCAGAATTCAGCCTCTCTCAGACCATCCACTTCACTGGGGCAGAGCTCAAAGCCTGGCTTCCAGTGAACCAGGTGGTGGGACCTTACCTCCTTTGCCTGATTATTTCAGGTGGGCACTCACACCTTGCCCAGGAGTTCTGTGGCTGCTGGGGTACATGGTGTCTTGCACCAGCATGATCCAGTGGGCCTGCTGGCAGAGGTGCCCCATGCAGTGGGAGCTGGCCCTTATGTGGTGTCAGCACCTCAGTTACCTGGACCAGTTAGTCATAGTGATGTAGCCAATGCCGGGTGCTATCCAGTGGTGGCAGGTCTCGGAACACTTGCAGGAAGGAATCCTGTTCATCTGCCCAGAGCCGAAAGTCTTTCTAATGACCAGTGTGTGTCTGGTGGGATGGGGAGTCCACTTGGGGGACCACAGAGCCCAGAGGCTCTGCACCCCCAAGGAGTCCTGATACTACATTAACCTGCTGGAGCTCCGTGCAGCGTGTTTAGCCCTGACGGCATTCACTCCTTCAGTCTAGGGTCTGGTCATGCAGGTCCAAATGGACAACACCACGACCATGTACTACCACCTCAGCAGGGAGGGTGGAACGCATTTCTTCTGGATGTGTCAGGAAGCCCTTTGCACCTGAACCCTCATGCACAGTCTGAACGCTGATCTCTTGGCGATTCACGTGGCCAGAGCCTGCAACCAACTGGCGGACACCCTCAGCTAAGTGGGTGAGGTGTCTCACAAGTGGTCTCTTCATCAGGAGGTGGTGAATCCTCTGTTCTCCCAGTGGGGTACTCCCCTAGTCGACCTGTTCGCCTCTTGGGAGAATGCAAAGCTGAGGCTATTCTTTACCTGCCCCCCACAGTGTGGAACACTGAGGGGGATGCCTTCATGAGACCCTGGGCCTCTTTTATGCCTTTCTTCCTCCTCTGTCCCACTGGCTGCTGATCAAGGTATGGAGGGACAAGGTGCAGGTGATCCTGGTAGCTCGGACTGGCGTGCCATTTCTGGTACCCAGATCTCCTCAGCAGCAGTAGGCCCTGTGGTGCCTGCCTCATGCCCATATTTGCTCTTCTGTCACAAGGGTAAGATCCTACACCCGGACCTGCAGTCCCTGCACCTGACAGCCTTGTACCTGAGTGACCGGAGTTCCAGGCTTTGGGTCTCTCTCCGAGGAGGGTCTCCAGGTTGAGGAAGCCTCCCGGAAGGAGTTGACCTGCCAGTGCTATGCCTTCAAATGGAAAAGCTTTCCATTTGGTGCCAGGGCAGGGAGCTAGACACCCTGTCCTGCCATGTGGCTAGCATCCTGGACTACTTATGGTCCTTCTGTCAGTCAGGGATGAGGTTGATGACCCTCAAAGTGCACCTGGCAGCCATCTTGGCATACCGGGCGTGGGCTGGTGTGCCAGTGGTGGTACAGGAAAAGGTGGTCAGGCACTTTTGTAAGGGCCTTAACCGCCCGTCCCCCAGTGCATGAACCACCACCACCACCACCACGGGACTTGTTGCTAGTACTGGCAGTACTCATGGACAAGCCAATTGAACCAGTGCACAGGTGTGACATCTCTCACCTGTTATGGAAGACCACTTCCTTGGTGGCTATCATGTCCGCCAGAAGGATCAGTGAGCTCCAGGTGCTCTCAGTGGAGTCTTCTTATTTGGTATTCCACAGGAACAAAGTTTTCTCTGCCCCAACCTGAAATTCTTCCAGAAGGTTGTTTTGGAGTTTCACCTTAACCAGGTGATCAATCTCCCAGTGTACTTCACCAGTCCAGTCTTGGAAGCCGAGCGCCATATGTTGGACCTGAGGCATGCGTTTGCTTACTACACAGAGTGCCTGGTTGGAGTTTGGGGAGAGGTTCACCAGCTTTTTGTCACTTACACTAAAGCCGCACCTTGCAGACAGGCAGCTAAGTTGATGATTAACTGGTGGATTGTATCATACGTCGACCTCTGCCATAGGTGAGCTGGTAGAGAGCCTCCCATAGGGCTTAAGGATCATTCCACCAGACATACTACTGTTTTGGTGGTTGCTTCCAGGTACATCCCTGTCCAGGAAATCTGCAGGGCTACTACCTGGAAGTCAGCACACACCTTCATTTTCCATTACCACATCGACCTTGAGTACCGCCGGGATGCTGGTCTTGGGACCTTGGTTCTCCAGTCCCTTTTTCCAAAGTAGGGGTGTGTGCCTTGCCCCCTTCTGCTGGAGAACTGCTAGGAGTCTGCCAGTATGTGGATAGTGCACCATATCCACATCCCTAGAAATGAGGGTTACTTACTTAAAACCATAGTTCTAGGAATGGTATGTGGTGCACATCCACACAACCCACCTGACCTCCCCTGGCAAGTGGCACATGGATCCCTGCTTCCAGCATGCAAGATCTGATGTCACGGGTGGTGCTGAGGAAGATACCACTTGGGTAGGTGGGTGGAAGAGCTGTGTTGAAGATGTTCCGCCTGATTTAAAGGAAAGGAAGACTGCCAACATGTGGATGTACACCATATACCACTCCTAGAACTATGGTTACAGGTGGGTAGCCATCATGTTCATCATAATTGTTGATTTTCCAGAATATCTTCACCATTCATTTCATTTAATTTCATTTTTATTTTATACTGGAAAGACGTGAGCAAAATTGCCTGTTTTTGCAAGCATCCAGTGCATCAGAATCAAGAAGAAACAGTACAGGGAGCAAAACAAAACAATTACAAAAGCACACAAAACCTACATACAAAAAATATATTGGAGACTTGTATACAAATAAATTGAGGTACAACACAATAATTTACAAGAATTATGCACAAATTATAGAAATTATGTGCAAAATGGTTGAGGTAATATTTTACAAAGCTTTGTTGGGGGGGGCTTAGGGAGAGTCAAAGGAAATTGGAGAGAAGGGAAAAGTACGGATTAAGGGCATTCATTCACACTTATGGGTCTAAGTCAGAGCTGCTTACGGAAGCAAACTCTTTTGCAATCTAGTGGACCAGCGTCAGTGCTGGTGTTGCCCATGAGGCAGACGTAGTGATGTTACGCTCGTGGGTTAGTCAGTAACCAATGCTGGCTCCTCCTTCCTCAGTTGTCTTTGCTAGGAGAGAAAATAGGTGGGAGAGAAAAGAGGGACAGGGCTATAGATTCCAGCCCAAAGAAATAGGAAATGGGTATGGGATATAAAATCATAAAAGTAATAAAACTAGACTGCCAGCACAGAGAACTAAGGGATGAGCCTAAATGGCACAGGAGTAGTGGGTGTAGGAGCCAGAGCCTGCTTCAGCCACCAGGACAGGATGGTAGAGGGAGGGCAGCACCCCTGACTGGCCTAGGAGAGACCCAGGGGAATCTCTGCAAGGTTAGGATGATAGAAAAGCCAATTTAAGATGATCTTGTGCTCAAGAGGACAAGAACTAAGGATTAAAATAAAAAATAGTAGAAAAGACTGGATCAGTCCAAGAGCACAGGTACTATCCTCCACTCCAAGAGAAGAAGGTCACCCCACAGCCTAAATTGGACTCCCCAAAACCACACCAGGCTGGACAATCACCATCTCATAAATATTTTAAAAGACTCACCCTGGAGCTAGGGTGGTCAGATGTCTGGTGACCTTGCATCCCAGATCTCTGAACTATACACATTACTCACAAGTGCACTGTACCTACTCTCGCATTGATCACTGCTGCACACAGGTGACGCAGTGCACGTTTGAAGACATTTATTTATCCAGACATGCCCCAGTTAGCTCCTTTTGGAATTTCTCCCTGGAAAGACTGTCCACCAGGTGGCGCCTGAATACATACTATTTAAATCTCTGGAATTCAAAACGTATATCAAGTAAAGGCTAGGGGAAATCCTGCAGGATAACCTACCAAGCTCAAGTCTCATTCCTTCAGGTGGGGCACAATAAATGCAGTCCTGAAGGGACTCCTGATCCAATACACATCCCAACAAAAGAGGAAGAAGAGATGAGAGAGAAGGCAAACCCTTGAGGACACCCATCACTTCTTACAAACTGCCCACCAAGAAGGTGGCCTCTCAGTCACCCCACAGATTACTAAGGTGAAGGCAGACCTGGGCAAGCTGTGCCTGGAACAAACTGAGATAGTACTCACCTTTCTAAGCCAGAGTGTTTGAAGCGGTGGCTCGGTCATCTTGCCTGTTGGCGTTTTCAGCTTCGGAAACAAAGGCGGGTGGCCACAATCACCACCTCAATACATCCTGTTGCAGGGGCACTCCTATCCAGCTATTAGGAATTGGCCGAAGCTTGGAGTATTATGAAACCCTATACACTCCCGAAACGACTCCCACAAAGACACAGATTTGTTTCTGCAACCATTGGGGTTTCCCACCCTCCCATAACAGCTGGCGGAATGGTTGCTAGACCTGATTACTACCAAAGAACTTGAAGGGGCAATATGACTTTCCAAAACAATGAAAGCTCTGGATCCAGATGGCTGTGGTGCAGAGGTTTTCAAGCATACAGCAGAGAGCATGATACAGCCTCTGCTAGCCTTCTATGATGAGATACTGAAAGGTGGCTCCCCTCCACCATCTTGAGCTCTCCAGTGATCTTGGTTATTCCTAAACAGTGTAAAAACCGACAGCTGTGTCCCTCATACAGTACAGTTACATAAGAACTTACCATAACAGTAGATCTTTGAGAGGATCTCTTGCATCAGTCCATGCTATGGAACTACAGACGCCAGGCACTAGGACCACATGGAAGCTTTTCTAGCTAGCAGTCTACAAGAGGCCAACCACAACCATGTCAACTGACATCCTCCCATATAAACGTAGGGTCTATGCCCTCCCTCAGTTCTCTCATCGAGACCATATACAGAGGATCTCCTGCTGGGGAACTGAGGGAGAGCATAGTTCCTGCCATGAAGAAAGGTGAAACAGAAGGTACACCGCCCTATAGAGGGAAAAGCCCCAAGGCTGATGGGGGGGTATGGCCTGATGCATGACAGCCTCTCAAGATCTACTGTTACGATAAGTTCTTACATAACTGTACTATCTTCATTGAGTTACATAACTATACTATCTTCATCGAGGTTATCTCTGTATCAGGCCACGCCTATGGAACGAGTCCCAAGCTGTCCTGACAGAGACAGTCTGGGTGGCTGGAGGCTATAGGCCTAAGACAGGAGGCCTTGAAGCACAGCCAGGCCAAAGCTTGCCTTCTTCTAGAGGCAGTGTCCAGACTATGCTAATAGTGTGACAGTACTCCAGGTGGCAGCAGCACAAATCTCTGCAGCTGAAACATTTCTGTAATAGGCAACAGAGGTGGCCATGCCTCTGATTGAATGGCCATGCACAACCCCAGGAAGTTCCTTACCACACTTCCTGCAAACAAAAGTAATACAGGTGGCCAACCATTTGGACAGGCACAGCTTAGAAACTGGAATGCCTCTTCCCAGGGGCGAAGGAAACGAACAGCTCCGAGGACTTCCTACAGTCCTTCGTATGGTTTGTACAGTAACAGTATTCTATGCACATCTAAAGTAGGGAGCAATGCTTCCCCTGGATTGGCATGCTCTGGATAATAAACAGGCAGGTGGATGGTTTGATTTAAAGTAAACTCAGACACCACCTTAGGAAGAAATGTAGGATTCATGCACAAAGACACCCTGTCTTTGTGGAAAATCAAATAAGGAGGCTCACACATCAGAGCCTGAAGCTCAGAAATCCTCCAAGCTGAAGTAATGGCAACTAAAAATAACACTTTCCATGACCGAAAGCGTAGCTCGTATGTTGCAGCGGGCTCAAAAGATGCCAAAGTAAGTTTCTTTAACACAAAATTCAGGTCCCAAGGTGGGGCTGGATTGTGGATGGGAGGCTTCAGATGAAGAAGGCCTCTCAAAAACACCTCCAGTTGTGCCACCGTATGGCCTTCAACAGGCACATGGAAGGCTGAAATGACTGACAAGTGCACCTTAATGGAGGAGTATTGTAGGCCAGAATCTGAGAGGGACAGCAAATACTCCAAAATCTGATTCACTGGACAAGTGAAAGGGTCCAAATGATGAGAAGCCATCCACAGAGCAAAGTACTTCCACTTTATGGAATAAGTGGGCCCTGGTGGAGGGCTTCCTAACAGCCACCAGGACATCAGCCACCTTTTGGGACACTCCAGATCTAGCCATGGCTATGTCTTCAAGAGGAGGTATAGTGACCTGAGGTCCAGATGGACTAGGGTGCCCTGCTCCTGTGATAGCAAGCCTTTGCACAGGGGCAGGGGCACTGGAGGTTCCACCGCCAGCTGCTGCAGTAAGGGGAACCAGATCTGACAAGGCCAGAAGGGGGCAATGAGGATCAGAGTGGCCTCTTCCATCTGGAGTTTAATCAACACCCTCTGGATTAGGGAGAAGGGAGAAAAGGCATAGAAGAACCTCCCTTTCCAAGAGAGAGAGAGACATGTCTTGCCAAAAAACTCCAGACCCTGTTGTGAGCAGAAACGCAGCATTTTTGTGTTGAGTGGGGACACAAAAAGGTCCAACTCTGGATGACTCCACCTGTCGAAGAGATCTTCTGCAACCAAGGTAATCAGCTCCCACTCATGCATCCTGGACTCGACCAGCTTAGCCTGTCTGCCAGGATGGTTTGGATCGCCTGAAACATGGAGGGCTGACAGTTGTATACTATGCTGAAGAGCCCAGTACCAGACCATCATCGCTTCCCAACACAGAGGGTGTGAATGGGTCCCCCTTGTTTGTCGAGGTAGTGTACTACATTGATGTTGTCCGTCTACATCAGCAGATGACCTGGGGACAGACTGGTCTGGAAGGCTTGTAAAGTGTTCAGATGAAGATTTATAAGAAAACATAGAGAGCTTGTTGATTCTTCGCAGTCATGTGACAAAGACCAGCCACTCACAATAAGGAAATCCAGGGGCAGCACTTTTGAACCTGCCTTTGAAAAGCTAAGGAAGGTTTGCTGAAATTCAGCCCTGTATGTGATGAGGAACTGACCAGATAGGACCCCTGTTTTAAATTCCATCACAGAACAGGTACTAACATGGTAAAATGCCAGCAGAATAGGCCTAACAGTCTTTCGTGTCTGCGCGTTTGGTCAGCCCCTACCCTGGGAACTGACCTTGCTGCCCCCCCTCGGCCTCTCTGGCTTCTCCCTTCCCAGTTCTGGATATTCTCACTGCACTGGACTTTGCTTCCAGAACCCTTCCCTTGTACCTGTCCCATCCCCTCTTGAACCCCTTCACCAGCCCCCTGGGCAGCACATTCCATGGCTTCATCACTCTCTCAGGGAAGTAGCACCACCTCCTTTCTCCCCTGAATCTTCTCCAGCTTCCACCCATGCCCTCTAGTTGCCCCCCCTTTCCTTTGGAGCACCCTGACTGCTCCTCCCCTATTTACCCCCTTCATGTACCTGAAGGCCACTATCATGTCCCCCCGGTCCCTTCTCTCGTCCATTGTGTACATATTTAGCTCTTCGAGCCTCTCCCCATAGGTCCTGTCCTCCAAGCCCCAGATCATTTTGGTTGCCCTCCTCTGGGCCCTCTCCAGGAGTTCAATGTCCCTCTTTAATTGTGGCCTCCAAAACTGCACACAGTACTCTAGGTGTGGCCTCACCAAGCAGTTATACAGAGGGAGTATCACTTCCCTCCTTCTGGAGGTGATCCCCCTAGCGATGCATCCCATCATCCTGTTGGCCTTGGCTGCTGCCCTCCTAAAAGTCTCCGAGTTGTTCATCTTGATATCCACCCACCACCCCAGGTCCCTCTCAGCCATCGAGACTTGTAGCATCCCTCCAAGGGTGTACACTTAGCCTGGGATTATGGCTCCCAGGTGCAGTACCTTGCATTTCCTGCATTGAACCTCAGCTTCCACTTTCTAGACCACCTTTCCAGAGCCTGTAGGTCCACCCTCCGCTCTCCCATCCACCACCACCCCGCTTTGAGTCATCCACAAAGAGACTCGCCTTACTCTGATACCCTTCCTTATGTCAGAGACTTAGGTGTTGGAATAGGGGGCCCAAGGACCGATCCCTGAGGGACCCCACTAATGACCCTCCTTGGGATGAGACTAACTCGCACAACCACGACCCTCTGGGTCCGGTCCTGGAGCCAGTTTCCTATCCGCCTGATCATCTGGTTCCCCACCCCCATTTCTCCCAGCTTATCCAACAGGCCCCCTTGAGGAACAGAGTCAAACGCCTTGCTGAAGTCAAGAAAGAGGACGTCCACCGGTCTACCCAGGTCCAAGGCACTCGTCACCCAGTCATAGAACTCCACAAGGTTTGTCTGACATGATTTCCCCGGGACGAATCCATGCTGTCTATTGTCCAGGCACCCCGACTTTTCCAGGTCTCCTCCAGCCTCTTCTTGACAATACCCTCCATCACCTTGCCCACCTCCAATGTCAGGCTGATGGGCCTGTAGTTCCCTGTCACCTCCCTTGATCCCCCCTTGTGGATAGGCACTATATGCACCACCTTCCAGTCCTGGGGCACCCACCCTGTCCTTAAAGAGATACTGAAAAGCTCTGCCAGGGGTTTCGCCAGGACATCTGCCAGTTCCTTTAGCACTCTGGGATGTAATTTATCTGGCCTCGGTGCTTTCTCTGTCTTAAGGGACCTGAGGGCTTCCCTCACTCTTTCTCTCTCTCTCTCTGTCGTGATTTCTACCTCATCCCCCTGCTTTGCCTTCCCCCTTCCTGCCAGTGATGGCCCCTTCCCCAGACCCACGATCGGTAAGGGTCCCCCTCAGTTTCACCTGCCTCCTCTCATGTATGATGCAGCACCCACCCCATCTTCCTTGGTGAAAACTGAGGCGAAATACTTGTTTAGTACCTCAGTCTGCTCCCCCGGGTTTTGTGCCCATCCCTCCCCTGTTTTAATCCTGCTAATCTGCCCCTTGACCCTTCGTTTTTCCCCAATGTATCTAAAGGACCCCTTGTTCCCTCTCCTAAGTTCCCTGGCCAGGTTCTGCTCCTTCCTTGCCTTAGCCGCTGTCACCACCCTAGTGGCCCTTCTAGCCATCAGCTCGTACTCCCCTCGATCCCTTTCACTCCTTGAGCACTTGAAATGCCTATAGGCCGCATTCTTTCCCCTGACCACCTCCTGAACTTCCCTAGTCCACCAGCAGGGTTTCCAGGTCTTACTACATTTTCATCTTACTCTTGCACAGGTACTGGTAGCATCCTGCATGCCCCTCCTGATGATTTCCCACCTGCTGTCAGCATCCATGTCTGGCTTAATCCCATCCAAATGCTCCTTAAGGATCCTTCCCATTTCCTTGAAATCCGCCCCCCTGAAATCAATTACCTCCATCTTTGTGCAACCTTCTACCCCTCCTAGATCCAGGCAGAACCAGATCGTGGCATGGTCGCTCCCCGCCAGTGGGTCCCTTACCTCCAGGTCCCCAATCTGGTCACTGTCTGCCTGGACCACATATCATTTGGACAACCATTTGGACAAGCACCGTTTTGAAACAGGGATGCCCTCTTTCCCGGGGTGAAAGAAACAAACAACTGTTTGGACTTCCTACAGTTCTTTGTACAATGGGTGTAGTAACACAAAATTCTATGTACATCTAAAGTGTTGAGCAATACTTCCCCCTAGATTGGCATGCTCTGGGTAATAAACAGGAAGGTAGATGGATTGATTTAAAGTAAATTCAGATATCACCTTAGGAAGAAACCAAGTCCCAGGGTGGGACTAGATTGTGAATAGGAGGCTTCAGGTGAAGGATGTGTCTCAGAAATGTATGGGACACCTCTAGTTGTGCGACTGTACGTCCATCAGTAGACACATGAAAGGCAGAGGTGCACCTTAAGAGAGGAGTACTCAGACTGGAGTCTGATTCTGGAGTACTTACTGTCCCTTCAGATTCTCCGGACAGTTGAAAAGATCCAGTGGACAGGAGCAACCAACAGCGCAAACACTTCCACTTCATAGAATAAGTGGCCCTGGTCAAGGCTTCCTAGTCACCACCAGACCATCGGCCACTCTGGGTGATTCCCTGAACCAAGTCACGGCTATGTCCTCAGGAGCTGGGCATGAAGATGCAGGGATTTGGTGTGTGGATGGACCAGGGTGCCCTGGTTCTGGGAGCACAAGCACAGAGGGAGAGGCACTGGAGGTGCCACTGTCAGCTGTTGCAGTAAAGGGAACCAGATCTGACAAGGCCAGACTGGGGCTATGAGGATCATTGTTGCCCCTTCCATCTGGAGCTTGATCAGAACCCCTGAAGCAGGGGGAAGGGAAGGAATGCGTACCGAAACCTCCCTGTCCAAGAGAGGGACAACTCTTCTTGCCAGAAACCTCCAGGCCTTGGATCAAGCGAGCAAAAATGTGGCAGTTTTGCATTGAGTGGAGATGCAAAAAGGTTCAACTGTGGACAACCCCACCTGTCGAACAGGTGTAGTTAATGAAGTTGGTCTCTTAATGAACCACATTCGGATATCGGGGGGAGACAAAATTCAGGACCACAAAGCTGTTTTCACTACATGTGCAGTCTTTTTATTTTTCTGTAGCCGTTGTTCTTTTAAATTTCTTCATAAAATCCAGTGTTTCAAGATCTTTGAATGATCTCCTCTTCAGGGAAAATAGACTGTAAATAATTAAAAATAAAAAGTATAAAGCTCTGTTCTGTAATTATTTTAACAATTGTGAGTAATTCACATCCATTCGTTAACTGGTCTTGTATGTTAGGTTGAAACTTAGGAGTAGAAATGCTCCTAGTTACCTTATAATTCATCACAAGGTGTACAGATCTCCTAAATCCTTCAATTTTTATTTTATTTCCCAATTGTTTAACCAGGTGAGACACACTAAGCTGAAAGCTTGTTTACAGGTGCAACCTGGGAGCACGAGGAAGTTAAGTGACTTGCTCAGGGTCACACAGTATGCAAGTGGGGGGCTGTGGGATTCAAACCCAGGTCTCCAGATTTGCAGCTCAGAGCCTTAAACCACTGCACCATCTGTGCTGTTTAAATCTTTACTCATTTTCTAAAAATAAAACAGATATTCACGTTATGTAATTTTAAAAAGATTTAAACATTTACATGTATTGCCATCCTGTTGAAATTCAGACATTTCAACATATATCCTTTAAATAAAATTCAGTATCTTAACTTAAAGTTCCCAGTCACAATATGTTTAAGTAACCATAGGACCTACTTGTTGTTCAGAAATCTCTTTCCCCTTTTAAGAGGTCTTCTTTTAATTTCCTGCGGTTGCTCACTTTCATCTGCAAAATAATTTAAAAGTAATTCACTAGACATCTCTTGTCCTAACCACTTCTCTTTTTATGTAATACTGGGCCAGATATTCAAAACTTTGCCCCGGTGCTGAATTAGCCCAGAACCAATAGCCCGCTATATTCAGTGGGATAGCCCCAGTGCTTAAACCTGCTGAATATAGCATGCTATGGAAGTTGGGCAAACTGAGCTGGGAGTACAGTGCTAAAATAGCCCGGGAATAAGACAGCTCTGAATATAGCAACAGGGAGGTGCAAAATGCAACAGCAGCTCAGTGGATAGAGGTAGAGCAAGCCAGAGTTGCAGGTGGAGGACATTGTGTGTGATTGCAAAGAGGTGTTTCACATCAACTGCAGACAACAGTGCAGGCCACACACTGCAGAACTGTGCTATGCTGATGAGAGAGCTTTGCCCAGGATTAACCCAATTGCACAGTGCTAACACATTAGCCTGGTGCAAACCGGTTAGCCTGGGGCAAAAGTGCACTATATTCAAAGCTCCCATGCAAATGAGCCTACTTAGGTAATCCGTGGACAAACAGTCACATTTGCATCTCATTATGGGCCGCTTAGCATACATTTCCATGTAGTTTGCCCGGTGCTATGACATGAAGCACACAGCTCCATCTGTTGGTCAGGATGGAGGTACAGGCTGGAAGCCGCAGGCCAGGGCATGCACACAGCTACCCCTGCTGGAGGAAATGGGTGTTTGCAGGCACAGTCGGTGCATACCATCCACCCATGAATCACTGCAGTCAGTAACATTGTATGTATACTGTATATAGTTGACAACACACATATATATTACATATATATATATATATATATATATATATGCCAGGCACCTTATATCAGGCTACCACTATACATTAATACCGCTGCTACCAAAGCTGACACCCACCCTGGATGCCACTTCCATACACACTCACTCAGCCCCACTGTGCTCCCACCCAGCTTCCAAACTAGCCACCTAGCCCTACTGCCCCATGCTTGTAGGCCAGCAACTGCCTTCACCAAGCCTACTGCCACCACCAGAAAGCTACACTGGTTTACACATAATACCAAATTCCTGTTCACACTACTGCTATTTCTAGCGGGTGATACTGAGCAAAACCCTGGACCTATTCACCACGTCCCAAACATCTCCTTACCACTCCAACTCCCCTCAGGCCTAAAGCTGGTTCATCTAAATATATGTAGCCTTCTACGTAAAATAACCCTGCTTCAACCCCTCGACCTGTTCCTCAGACCAGACATCGTGATTATCTCTGAAACCTGGCTGAAGCCCCATAACCTGGACACCGAATTCTCTATACCAGGTTACACACTCATTCGACATGATCGGTTGGGTAAAGAGGGGGTGGCCTAGCCATGTACATTGCCTCCAACATCCAGTTTTCCCAGTCGCCCTATCCCCACCTTCGGAGTCCATCAATGCTATAATGGTAAAACTCTCCCTCCCCCACTCAATTCGATTTTTATTGCTGGTACCTATTATGCTTCCCACAACAACTCACCTGTGATACTGGACCACCTGGGCGCACTTCACTCTCTGGCTTCAGGAGGAGAGCTCCATATACTTGGGGACTTTAACAAAACTTGGCTCGCCGTGGTAAACCCCAAGTGTCGGGACAAGGTGACTGCCCTTAACCTAGCTCAACCAATCTCAGAACCCACCCATCTAAACCACAAATCATCAAACCACACTCTTCTTGACTGGTCCCTCACCTCACACCCACATAGGATCCGAGCCTCAGGCCTCCTTCCAGACGCCCTTAGCGACCATCATGGAATCTATTTGGTAAGAAAAGTCTTCAGACCAAAAACTCCCCCACCCAGAATTCTTATGACCAGATCCTTCAAATCACTGGACCTCACCTCCTTACTTAATGACTTTGTTAATTCTGACTGGTCACACATCAGTCAATCCATCTCCATAGATGAGGCCCTAGTATTCTTTAAGACCAAGTTCATAGCTGTTGAGATCGCAGGCCTGGCCGGGCGCACTAGGGTCAGGAGGTGCTCACCTCCCTAGATCACAACCTAAATCCTAGCCCTCCTCCGAAGCAGGGACAAGGCCTGGAAATCTTTTAAGTCTTCCAGCTCACCAGCTGTTCTCCAGGAATATCGTGCATTACGCAATGCCTGCACTAGGAAACTCCGCCAAGCGAAAGCCAATTATTTCAAAGTCTCATTCAATTCCACCTCCCATCACCTAGCCAATTTTTGGAAAGTGGTGAAATCACTTCTCAGCCCTCCATCGCAGCCACCCACTCCTACCCTCCAGGTAGGTGGTCTCACCATAGCTGACCCTCCAGCAGTGGCCACGCTGTTTAACACCCACTTCACAAACAGCCATGCCTCCCTTTTGTCCTCACCCCTCCTCCATCAGCACACCACCTCTTCCATCCCAGCCAGTCTCTCACCCTCAGCTCACTCCTTCTCCTTCCTGCAGGTCACCCCGGATGAGGTATATAAGGCGCTGGTTACCCTTAATCCAAACAGGTGCAAATGTCCCACTGGGCTGGACTCCAGAATGCTCCACCTCTCTGCCCCCGCCATAGCCATACCACTGGCCTCCCTTTTCAATCTGTCCTTCTCCCTTGCAGAAGTCCCCTCTGAATGGAAACATGCCACCTTCCTAAGGGTGGGATGCTTCAAACCCAGGCAACTATCGCCCATCTCCCAACTCCCAATCCTAGCAGAACTGCAAGAGCATCTAGTTCTTGCTTGACTATCACCCTTTCTGGATTCCTCCTCCTCCTTTTTCACCCCCTTCCAGTCTGGCTTTAGGAAATCCCACTCCACCACTACCTTCCTCCTCAGGCTCACTGACTTCATTCTTACTGGGATGGATACAGGCTACATCACGGCTGCCATCTTTTTTCTTTTCTTCAATTGTTTAACCAGGAGTGGCACACTAAGCTGAAAGCTTGTTTACAGGTGCAACCTGGGAGCACAGGGAAGTTAAGTGACTTGCTCAGGGTCGCACAGTATGCAAGTGGAGGCTGTGGGATTCAAACCCAGGTCTCCAGATTTGCAGCTCAGAGCCTTAAACCAACCTTAGACCTGACCAAGGCATTTGACACAGTCTCCCACTCACTCCTCCTGACCAAACTCGCCAAAGCTGGTCTATGCAGCTGCCACCAGCTGGTTCCACTGTATTTAGCAGGCAGGTCCCAAACTGTCAGAATCAGTTCTTCCACCCTGCACCCCTTCCTGTCACCACAGAGTACTGCAAGACTCAGTCCTAGGCCCGCCCTGTTCTCCATCTTTCTGAATGACATGTCAGCTGCCTGCCCGCACACCTCAATCCACATGTATGCGGACGACACTGTACTGAATATTTCTGGCCCTTCAGCCTCAGAGGTTATGACCAGATTGCAGCTGGACTTTAATACAGTCCAGCACTGGCTTCACTCCAGTTAACTCTTCCCCAATGCCAAGAAAACAGTCTTCGTAACCTTTGGCACAAGGCAGAGACTAGCAAGGCTCCCCTCCCCGCTCACATTCCATACCCTGGAAGGAACACCCCTTGAGGCTTGTACCTCCTTTGGATACCTCGGGGTCTGGCTTCATCAGCACCTCAACTTTTCTGCTCACTTTGACTCCATAATTAAGAAGCTTCACCCCAGGCTTGGTGCACTCTACCAGAATCGAGACAACATCCCAGAACCCGCCTGTAGAAATATTGTGCAGAAAATGGTCCTTCCCGCCTTTGACTATGGGGACGTAGTCTACAGTGCTGGTCCCAAGTCCACCTTAGCCAGGCTGGACCCCGCTTCCACTCTTTCTGTTGTTTCATATTAAATTGTCCTTACTCCACACACCACTGTGCCCTCTACCACTCAGTGAATCTCACATCTCTAGACAAGCGCAGGCAGCTCCACTGCACCAAGATACCAGCCAAGTATTGGTCCCAGTCGCTCCCCCCCACCTCACTGCTGCTCTAGACAACCCCTGCACCCTAGCATATCTCCTCAGAAAACTTGACTCTCGGTCTTTGTCTGTCCCACATAGGGCCACAGCTGTTGGACAGGGAGCATTCAGCTGCTGCATTCCTAAGTTGTGGAATTCCCTCCCTGTACACATTCAGCACTTCTCTTCCACCCTGCATCTTAGCTCCTCGATCCAAGCTCATTTCTCCACTACCTGCACTTGTGCCTAGGCAGTTTTGTTAAACCATTCTGAGTAATTACCATTGATTTACTATACTATTGAGCTTTATTTATGCCAATGTATGTAAACTATGCCTGTATCTCTGCTTGCTCTGCAGATCCATTATGTCCTTATATCTGGACCATTGTGTATTGTTTACCCTGTATGAATCTCAATTCCACTGTTTGTCATTCAGTGTGTATCTGTTCTCCTTCTCCCAGGACACATCTGGAATTGAGCAGTAGCCTGCTCAGCATTCTTTCCTGGTTAAACGCTATAAATAAATAAATAATATAACCCCCCAGGCATTACTGCAGTCGGTAACGATATATCCTGTCTCTGTGTATGTATGTGTGTATATATATATATATATATATATACTGTATATATAGCTATAAAATATTATAACGCCACCCACCCCCAAAAAAAAAAACACCTGGGATCAATTACAGTAGAGGAAGCATGAATGCATGGGACAGGCATAAGGCAAATCCGTTTTTTTTGGGGGGGGGGTAAGCTGTTGGTTAACTAGGTTCTGCAGCCTATCCATCAGGTAGGGAGTTGGGAAGACTGGGTGGGCCAAGCAGTCCGTATCTGCCATCATGGTCTGCATACCTATGTTGCTGTCACAGTCCCTGGTGGTCTACACCCCCTACCACCACCACCCAATGATGGCAGCATATGATCTTTCCCTGGTAGTCTAGTGGTCACCTCCCATCGTGATCCCAACCACCGTAGTAGCATTATTCACACATATTCCATGGTAGTCTAGTGGTTCCCTCACCCCCCATCATGATCTCGACCCCCGTAGTAGTGATGATTACACATATTCCTGGGTAGTCTGGCCCCCACCCCACCCGGCAGTGCCAACCACCACCCCACTGATAGCCTTGAACCCAGCCGTGACTGGCTCAACCTCATCTCACCGCCACAGCAAGCTGCCAACCACGTTATCACTGGTTGCGCACGGGTTCGGGCGGTCAGTGGGGTGGGTTGTTGGCACTGCCAGGTGGGGGGGCCACTAGACTATCAGAGAATATGTGTAATCATCACTACTACGGGGTCGGGATCATGATGGGGGTGGAGAACCACAGACTACCAGGGAATATGTGCTTACATCGCTACCATGGGGGTCGGGATCGTGCTGGGGGACCACCGCTGCATTACCACGTGCTTTTTTGATGGTGATATTTAGCGCCGCGCTATGGGTGGCGCGAAGTCCTGTAGCATGGGGCTATACTTTTGAATATGCCTCTGCGCTGGCATTCCTGGCCACTCTCCTAACCCCCACCCCTCCATACATTATATTTTAACGCCAGTGCTAACACACAACGTTGGTGCTATTAGGGCTTTTGAATATTGCAACCATGGCGCAAATCCAGTGCTATACCAGCACTACGGAGTTGCACCAGGCGCAAAGCTTTGAATATCTGGCCCACTGTGTCTAAGTTTACCTGACAATTATTTCTGAAAGTTGGGTAATTCTTTATGGTAAGCTGAAATGAGAACAAAACAATATTCACAGTATGTATTGCTTCTCTAACTTCAGTTTCATATGTACATTCTCCACGTCACATTCACCTTGCAGCATGGTGCTTTTACATGCCTTTCTGACTCTTTCAACTGAGGCTGAAACAGGCTACAATTAAAACAGAATGAAAATGACATTTTATGTAGTTTATTCTCTTTGAGTTTCCTATTCAGCTGTTCGTTATAACATCCTCTGAAATTAGAGTTACCTTGCTTCATAATGTTTGTCTCACAGCCATTTAAATCCTTTATTTCTTTTCTTTTTGGCTGTAATATACAGAGAAATATATTAACAATCACTAGCTATGTAGTGTTGAAATATTGTTATGTGTAGCCTTTAAATGCAGAGTTGCATTGTGTGAAGTATAGGATGCCTGATTCTTGGTGTCTTCAAATTTTAGAGAGGTTGGTACCTTTCTTTTCCTTTATGGAGAAATGCACTCTGGGCAGGGGTGTGGAGCCAGTGGCCATGTGATGTCAGTTGCCCTGCCCTGCCCAGTCCAAGTATTTGGAGACTTCCTTATTGGACCAACGGTCCTAGCACACTGGAGTGTGCTGTCAGGAAGCTAGTGCTAATCTGACTATAGTCAGTTTAGTCCTTTTATGTTTGCTTGGGTGCATGCACAAGAAACATCATGCGGCAGCTTAGGAGAGAAGCGGGTTGTGGAGGTGCGGCAGTGTGGTGGCCAATGTCAGCACTGCATTTGTGGACTTGGCGGTGTGCACCCAATGCAGGCCCAGTGTCCTGTTGACACTGGTTCTGCAGAAGCGCCAGCAACTTGAAACGATTTGGCCACTGTAATGAGGGTCCACCTCGTCATTGCAGCATCAGTAATTCCGCTGCAATGAGGGAGCGACCTGTCATTGCAGGGCAGTACCTCGCCTGGTGTAACAGTACAAGGAACTTGGTGGCTCTATGCGGCCATCTCAGAGCTGACGGGGGTGCCCAGTCCCCCTGTTGGCATGCCCTCGACCCCCTTCATTTGCTGACGGGAGCCCAGTCCCTGTCGGCATAATTTCCGCACTCCCAAGTTTCTGTTGTGTGCTCAGGGGGTGCTCAATTCCTCTCAGCATCATGCACCCCCCCAACAGTCTTTCTTTGCCGACCAGCTTCAGTCCCCCCTTCCCAGTTCAGTTTGCCAATGGGGAGCCACTCCCCATCCGCATAATGTTCCCACCCCTTGATTTCTGCTGTGCTGAGGAAGTGCCCAACCCCTTGGCATCATGCACCCCAACCCGTTTCTGTGCCGACGGGGGGCCCAGTCCCCGTCAGCTTTGGTCCCCCTTCCCACAAATGCAGGTGGAACACTGGGAGCCCATCCCAGTGTACCAAACACCTGCAAAAGAAGAAAACTGACCCGCGATTGTCTTTTTTTTTTTTTAACCTGTAAAGCAAGAAATCGGTCCCTCACGGTCTCTCCTGACCCCTTCCCCAACTCGCGCCCACTCTCTGCACACCCCCCTGACTCCATGCTTACCTCCGGAGCCCAGCGTGACGATCTTCGGTGGACCGGGAACACATCTGCACTCTTCAAAGCTGACCGCAAATTGAAGAAATGCCAGTAAACTGTATAATGGCATGCATAGGGTTTTTTCAACTTTGGTGCATATTTTGGGCATTTGTGGGAATTTTGGCATAAATTTTCAACATGGGGTTATTGGGACCCCTCCTCATGAATTCAGTCACTGTCATGGTGCTGTTTGGTTCTGAAAGGTGATTTCATGGTTACTGCGCGGAATCACCTTTCGGGACCGATTAACGAAACAACAGTGCCACTGTTCATGAGGCGGGCTCTCAAAAAGCCTATGTTGCACATTTGGTGTAAAAAATCCCCAAAATTACTGTTTTACAAGCGGCGTTGCGCAGTTTCCACACACGCTCGTAACTTTGTGAATTTGTAATATTTTCACTCCAGATTTTCAGCATTGGCATTTTTCCACACCTCCTTATGAACAATACAGCTGTCATTTTACACATCATGGCTGAAATGTGTTTTTGCACTTCCGACGCAGAATAGCATGGTCACTGTGGGAAATCAGTTTTAGGGACAGATTAAGAAAATGACAGTGACACTGTTCATGAGCAGAGGTCCTCAAATGCCTATGATGAAAATTTGGTGATGAAAATCCATAAAATGACTGTGTTACAAGCATGCGTTGCGCATTTTCCACTTACCCTTGTAACTTCGCAAATTTGGAATATTTTCATGCCAGCTTTTCAACACTGGCATTTTTTTCATACCTCCTTATGAACAGTACAGCTGTCATTTTTCCCATCCTGGCCGAAATGCGTTTTTGCACTTCCGGCGCGTAATAGTGCAGTTGCAGTGGGAAATCAGTGTTTGGGACAGATTAACAACAAGCGAATGAGAGAAGGAGAGTGAGCGAGTTCAACGGAGCTCTGTTGGGACTGCTGCAGATTTCTTTGTGGGCAGAAAATGATGCCAACGCAGGCAGGAGCCCAGTACAAAAGGGCAGTCTGCAGCACCATGAGAAACAGAACAAGTGAGTGAGAGAGAGGGGGAGTGAGCAAGCTCAGTGGAGCTCTGTCTGGACTACTGTAGATTTCTTTGTGGGCAGAAAAAGGTGCCAGTGCAGGCAGGAGCCCAGTACAAAAGGACAGCTTGCAGTACCAGGAGAAATGGAGCGAGTGACAAAGGGGGAGCTCTGTCGGGGTTGCTGTGGATTTCTTTGTAGGCAGAAAAAGGCACCAATGCAGGCAGGAGCCCAGTACAAGGGAAGCCTGCAGCGCTGGGAGAAACGGAATGAGTGAGTGAGAGAGGGGAGTGAGTGAGCTCAACGGAGCTCTGTCGGGACTACTGCGGATTTCTTTGTGGGCAGAAAAAGTGCCAGTGCAGGCAGGATCCCAATACAAAAGGGCAGCCTGCAGTGCCGGGAGAAACAGAATGAGCGAGTGAGAGAGGGGGAGTGAGTGAGCTCAATAGAGCTCTGTCGAGACTTTAGGATTGCCCACCCCGCTGCCCAGGGTCCTGTGTGGTCCTATATTACAGCAGGGTCTCTGGGGTGGAGACAAAGCAATGATTGGATACTTTTACGATTACTGTAATAATACAGATTTAGTTCTGTTTATTTCTCTAACTGAGCTAAGTACTGTGCTATACTGTTAGGATTGTTTTAATAATACATATTTATTTGTTCTGTTTATTTCTCCGAGCTGAATAATACTTGGAATGCAATACGATTTCTAACTGGGCTAAGTGAAACTATGAAGGCTGAGAACAAAAAATATGGTAGCTGAGGGGTGAAAAATGGACAAGGAGGCTTTAGGATTGCTACAGTAATACCGTATCTAATGGATGAGATTTGAGACTGAATTAACATGATTGGCAGGGGGGCAGTAGGGGGACTAGTGTGGGAGAAACAGGAATTTGAGTTAATAGGGTCCTAACAGTTGTAGTAGGGTACAGAAACCGGGAGTAAGAGCCCTATTTCTCCTATAATGAAGGGAAGTCCAGCCCACCACAGTGTACAAGGAGCAATGGTATGTGGAAAGTGGAAGGCCCGTTACGAACCTGATTGCTCTGTGGTATAGGGTGTCCAGCTTAGCCAGGGCAGAGGCAGTACAATGGCTATAGAGAAGGTCCAGCGTAATCTATTAATGAAAGGAACGTGGCTTGAACCAACCGCTGCTTGGCATTCCTAGTAAGGAAGTGGCTAATTCTGTAGAATAGTCTTAATCTTTGTCTTAGTTTCTTCTGTAGTTCTTCGAGGTGTTCAGAGAAGGAGAGTTTGTGATCGAGCCGTACACCCAGATATTTGAATTTTGGCACATACTCTAGATTTTCTTCCAAGTACCATGGTAATCTGAGGAATAGCCCCAATGCAAGCGGGGTTCACCGCATAGGAGGAAGGGGAAAAGAGCATCGCTTTTGTTTGTTTTTTGCATTAAGCAGAAGCTTTTGCTTATGAACTGGTATTGCAATGGGTTAAATTCAGCTTGGAGGTCTTCACAGGCTGCTTCCGGCGTAGGACGACTCAAATAAAGTACTGTGTCATCAGCGAACAAGTGAATATTGGCTTTATTGATGTTGTCATCAATGTTGTTAATGTAAACTGCAAACAGGGGACCAAGGATAGACCCCTGAAGCACACTTCTCTGTATGGGTTAAAGTGGTTAAAGATCACCTTCAGCCTTAACCTGCTGTTTCTGTTCCGCAAGGTAGTCGGCAAACCAGCACATAGAGTTAGGGTCCAGACCTAGCTTACATAGGGAGGAAAGAAGCAGGCTGTGGTCGACTGTGTCGAAGGCCTTACTTAAATCCAAAAAAAGGCACAGACAAAATTCCTATTGTCAAATTCAAGGAGCCAATCATTAGTCACTTTTGCTAGGTCAGTTATGGTGCTGTGCTTTGCCTGAATCCAAACTGCACTGGGTTTAACAGACTCCTGGATTCAAGGTACACTTAGTTGACCACTCACTATCTTTTCCAGTAATTTAGACAGAATGAGGAGGAGGGAGATCGGTCTATAATTATTAAGGTTGCAAGGGTCACCTGATCTGAGCAGAGGGATGACATGGGCTACTTTCCATTGCGAGGGGAGGCTCCCCTGGGATAGTGACAAGTTGAAGAGGTGTGTTATTGGCACTGTCAACACCCGGTATGCACATTTCAGAAAGTAAGACTCTATAGAGTCCGAACCTGCACCCTTCTTGATATCCAACTTCAGCAATGGATCTTCAACCTCTTTTAGAGAGGCAGGCAGGAAGGAGAAGGCCTCTTTGGTAGCAGGAGACTTGTGAAACAATAATACCTGCTGAGTGTGGATGGCATTAGCAGGGGATGTGTCAAATGCTAGCCCAGCAGTTGCGAAATGATTATTGAGGGCTTCCAGTATCTCTGATCGGTCTGAAATGGTATTACTACTGGGTATAATTTTTGATGGGAGGGAATTTCCAAGGGAATGACCAGACATGTCCTTTATTATTTTCCAAAAGTTTGAAGGATTCCTTGAGGCAGAGTCTAGCTCAGTGTGATAGAAAGTGGCCTTGGCAACTTCCGGTGACGTCATCACCTTGATGGCTGCCTCTGCATAGAGCTCTAACATCCCCAAGGAGCAGTACCCTCAGACCAGCCGGTAAATTACTTAAAAACCGCAGAAACAGCAAAAGAAATGTCTGGGGGACATAGACCAGGCAGATCCCACGGGGAAAAGGCAACGAATACTAAGGATGGGGGAGGATTACTGATCGAAAGGGACACCAGCAGAAGCGCCTCCAGCCAGCAGCATTGCATACGAGCTTGACACCGACCAAGAGATGGAGCATTCTCACGTATCAAGGCTTCAAACCACATCATGTCAGAATTAAGGGCGTTCAGAGACGAAACTAAGTCGGAATTTCAGACACTAAATATGAAAATGCAAGAAATGGAGAGAAGGACAGAGAGATCCGAGCAACGAATCTCAGAAACAGAGGAGGAAATAAGGGAGATACATACAGCAGCAGATTTCCTGGTAGATATGTAGGAAGAACTACAGGAGAGCTGCTAGACCTAGAAGCAAGGTCTCGACAAGATAATATTCGAATCTATGGTCTCCCAGAGGAGGCGGAGGTGGGTTGGATGGAAGATTTTATGATGGATTTATTAAAAGATGTGTTGGAGCTGCCTGCCACTTTTGAATTTAAGATAGAGAGAGCACATCGATCACTTACGAGCAAACCAACAGACCCCAGAGCAAGACCAAGATCAGTGGTCTTAAAGCTCTCAAGCTATAGGGACAAGGAATTAATACTCCGTACTGCATGGCAGAAAAGAATCATTTAAATATAATGCTACTAGGCTAATATTTGACCATGATTATCCTGCTGAAATAGCTAAAAAAGAGCTGCATATTCACCAGTATTCAAAATACTTCGGGAGCATAAGGTGAGATTCCAGAAGCCGTTCCCATCAAAATTAAGACTCCTTTGGAGCACTGGCTCAACACTACATGAAAACCCCGAAACAGCACTGCAGGAACTACAGAAAGAGGCTGAGCTGTCCAGATGGAAGGAGAAGATGTGCATCATCCAAACCAGCAAGATCACAGGGAAGAAGATGGCAAGGAACAGGCATGGCTGGAGAACACAGCAGACAATGCTGCAATCATTTCAAGATGTCCGGAAGCTATTGGATAGAACACCCGGAGAGGAGGAAGGGCAGAAGGAGATCAGTGACACTTGAAAGGTAGAGAAACATGTTTGTGGCTTGAAGAAGTCGGTTACATAGCATTTTAAGCTACAGCGAGGACGAAGCAAACATTCGTAATGGCGCTCGAGTCATGTCCTCACTCGGACCTTTTTCAAGACACTGTTGGACCTCATCTTAAGAGGGAATTGAAAATAATAAATATTTCAGGAGGACTGAAGATTCTCTGGTGGGATATATTAGTAGAACGTTAAGACGAGGGCATTTATTAAAAGAGATGGGGGGGGGAGCCGTGACCATATCTGATAATTGGGGACCAGTAGAAAGGTAAGCATCACGTTGAACGGGATCACCTCCCACCTCATCTGTTAGGTATTATTAAGGTTGCCTAATACTTATTCAAGGCTGAGAGGAGCGAGGAGGATATAGCGAGGAGCTGAAACCACCTCAAATTAAATTACAACCTCTCAAAGATACTGTGTACATTGGGAGCTGCGGATGGGGTGGGGGCAGCGCTTTGAAAGGCTAGGTTGACTGAGCCCATACAAGTAAATACTGGTTAAGGTAGGGTGTAAACCTAGTTTCATTGTCCGACTGTGCCCATCCCATCGTAGGAGAGCCCTTTGAGGGGGGCAGAAGTAACAGGCTCGGGGAGCGGAACGCTGTCCTAGGGGTTATTTTGGGGCTCAGAGGGAGCACAGGAAAATCTATTAAAAGAGATTGGGGGGAAGGGAAGAGAGCTGTAACCATATCTGACAGTTGGGGACCAGTAGCAAGGTAAGCATCACGTTGAATGGGTTCACCTCCCACCTCATCTGTTGGGTATTATTAAGGTTGTCTAATAGTTATTCAAGGCTGAGAGGAACAAAGAGAGGATATAGCGAGGAGCGGAAACCACCTCAGATTAAATTACAACCTCTCAAAGATACTGCGTATATTGGGAGATGGGGGTGGGAGGCAGCGCTTTTGAAAGGCTAGGTTGACTGAGCTCATACAAGTAAATACTGGTTAAGGCAGTGTGTAAAAACTAATTCCATTGTTTGACTGTGCTCATTCCATCGTATGAGAGCCCTTGTGGGGGGGGGAGTAGGAGTAACAGGCTCGAGGGGAGCGGAACGTTGCTCCTAGGGGTTATGGTGGGGGCTCGGAGGGAGCGCAGGAAAATCTAAGAGCATTATGGGAGAAAGGGACTAAAACCCATAGATTAAATATACAAGAAGCTCGATCAGCCATCGGTCCAAGCCCTATCAAACTTTACACAGGGACTAGATGAAAGATAAGTATCCACCAGGGAGGACAGATATCAGGAAATGTTAAAGGGTCCACCTCCGAAAGAGAAGAAAAAGGAAAAATTCCCAGGGGAAAACCGAGGAAAAAAAAGAAATGGGGAAAAGATTGGGGCGATGACATCATACAAGGTCTTGAAGAGCGAGGGACCTGGGGGGGAGGGGTACATGATGACTCCTATGATCCTCCCACTAAGGGGAGTCCTTTACAAAGGGTCCCCCTTAGAGGGGGTAACTACACTCCCTCCTACCTTGGAAGCAAATTTGTACGCAGTTGTCGATTTTAAAATGTTTGAAAATGTTATGTGTCTTGTTTGGTACTTAGAGTGGCATAGGATGAGAATATACAAGAGAATACTGAGAACAAAGGAAGAATGAGGAACAATGAGAGGGGGAAATAGAGCTTACAGACTGCAGAACAGAGATACCATAGAGTACTACATAAGAAATGAGTAGTCATATGCAAGTGAGCATATGCTCCCTCAGTGTAAATGGAATCAAGAACCCTGTGAAGAGATACAAGGTGTTAGCCCAGATGAAGAGACAGAGGCCCAGCTTTTTATTACTACAAGAAACACATTTAACAAAGGAAGAACATAATAAACTAGCTAAATTTGGGTTTAGATCAGTGGTGGCTTCCTCACGTGGGAGAGTGAAATGAAAGGGGACAGTAGTGCTGATCCCACACACTACTCCATTTCAGCAGATAGACACATATACAGGTAAAGAGGGATGGCTGGCATTGGTAACAGGCTACTTAGTGGGATGATTAATTACAGTTGCCTCACTATATATCCTCCCAGATCGGAGATGAAGGAAGTGGGAAAGTTGTGCCAGATAATAACAGAGAATCAGAAAGAGACCTTAGTTCTTGGAGGGGATCATAATATGATATGACTCCTTGGATATATCCAGGGAACAACCTCCCAGGAGAACAGCACCACAAAAGAAGGCAATAAAATATTTCCAGGATGTACAGTGGGTGGATACATGGAGATATAGACACCCCAATATAAGGGCCTATGCCCATTATTCAGCCCCACATAGAATATATATATATATATATACACACATAGATTACTTTCATATTTCCAGGGACTACCCATATATGGTTCAGGATTGTCAGATTACCTCCACCCCTCTATCAGATCATTCAATGCAGATCCTTCGTCTAGAATGGCCGAGCAATAAACGAAGGACCTTATGGAAATTTAACAATTTCCTTTTGAACCATAAGGATTTAAAAAATGATAGAAGAAAGGATCCCCCAAATCATAAGGCAAAATGAGACCCCGGGGCTAAAAAAGGCAACATTATGGGACATGATTAAGGTAGTGTTGAGGGGAGACATAATTAAATTTGACTCATATTATAAAAAACAATAAAACCTACAGCAAGAAAATCTACAAAGGCAAATGAAGGACCTACAGGAGCGACATGCAGCTGGAGACATCTAGCTGCAGGTCTGCAGTTCAGAAATAGAGAGTAAACTGCAACACCTGATGGATGTTAAACCAACAAGCCTTACAGAATCTAAAACAAAGATATTATGAAGGAGGGCCAAGAGCAACTAGGCTTTTAGCACATAGACTTCGGCCGACGTTAGTTCAAACGACAATCACACAGATTAGAGATCCAGAGGGGCAGTTGGTAAGAATACCAACTCTGATTGAGAAAGCATTCCAAAAATTCTATCAGAAATTATATACCCCTGAACAGAAAACAGATATAGGGAAAACACAAACCTTCTTGAGCGGGCTGGAATTGCCTGGTCTTAATCCTGAACAACAACAGAGGCTAATATCTCCAATATCAGAGAAGAAGTTAAATAGTGCCATCACAAATCTTAAGACTAATAAAAGTCCTGGTCCCGACGGCTACATAGGGGAATTCTATAAATGCTTTCGAGGGTCATTAGCACCTACTCTTAGGGGAACACTCAGGGAAGTACAGCAAATACAGGGTTGTCCAGACACCTGGAGATATGCCACCATTACCAGCATTTTGAAACCCGGGAAGGATAGTACGAGCTGCGGCTCATATCGTCCAGTCTCAGTTCTTAATGTAGATTATAAGCTGTTTACATCTATTTTAGCCAAGAGGATACAACTGTTGCTACCCAACCTGATAGATCAAGACCAGATGGGATCTGTGATGACTAGACAAGCTCAGGACAATATTAAAAGAACACTACATATACTGCACTATGCCTCCCTGTCGAAGACACCCTTCCTACTCCTAAGTTTAGATGCAGAGAAGGCCTTCGACAGGGTGGTATGGCCTTTTCTGGGGTCTACTTTAGAGACGATGGGATTCCCAACAGAGTTTAGGGAGGTAATAGATTCCTTGTACAGCAGCCCTAAAGCATATATTAAAGTAAACGGGTCAATTTCAACACCAATAAATCTTAAAAGAGGAACCAGACAGGGATGCCCATTGTCACCCCTGTTATTTGCAATATATTTAGAACCTTTGGCACAGGCTATAAGGCAGCATAGAGGGATTTCGGGGATGCAATTGGGAGGCGGACATCATAAGATGGCCCTTTGTGTGAATGACCTTCTGGTGTATCTCACGGACCCTGAAAATTCATTGAGACCACTATGGGCAATGTTAACAGAATTCGGAGAAATAGCGGGTTACAAGATAAACATTTCAGAAACAGAAGATCTTACTTCGAGAGGGCTCTTGCAGTAGGTAATGACATATAGGACTGACGCCGGCCGGTGGCAGGACCCCACGGAAAAATTTCTAGCTAGCAGTCCCTGGCGGGGACCGCCCCCATGTCAGGTGACCGGCGTCATACGACGTCGGTATAAAGGGGCGGTCCCGGACGCCGCCTTCCAGTTCTTCCTCGCCATCGGCTCGTGCAGCGCCTCGCGGTTAAGTTCTTATCGCTCTGTCCTGTTACTTCGTCGTTTTTTCCGAACAAGTTTTCAGTACAGAATTTTATTCTTCTTTCGTCAGGTGAATGTCGGTTTATGTCGTCCGCTTCAAAGAATAAGTGCGACTCGTGTGGCGCCCAACTGCCTCACAAAGACGGTCACTCTCTCTGCCTTTTCTGCTTAGGCCCCGACCACGCGGTCGACAAGTGTCCGCACTGCCTTTAATTCAACGCGGTCACCCGCAGACGACGCCAGCAGTCCCTTGAAGCCCATCTCCTCAAAAAGAAGATGTCCGCGATGGAGAAGGAGTTGAAGAAACTTCGGTAGGCGTCGACCTTGCCTGAAGGGCATAAGAAGCGGGACAAGGAAAGGCACTGGGAGAAGGCCTCCTCCTCCACGACTCCGGCCGGAGTCGCGGGCAAGGTAACATCCCCTCCGGGGGTTCGCCCGACAGCAGCCTACAAGGCTTTGGAGGAGGCGTCGGCCCGCCCGTCGGGTTCTCGTTAGATCCCGCCGGGTGTATCCGGGCAAAAGGAGACTCTAGCCCCCAGTACCACCGCAGGCCTGCGGCCTACTGGTGTGGGCACCTCCCTAGCTCGGACGCCAGCTCCTCTGACATATGCCGGAGAAGGTCTTAAGACGCTGGCTCCTTCGGGCGGCATGACGGCAGTGTCCCCTTGGACCGGGCTCTTCTTCTTATCGCCCGCCTCCGACGAGGGACCCCAAGTCGGACGCCGGCTCTCTGGCGTCCGCCGGATTCGGCCCATAAGCCACCGCGTCAGCTCCTCCGACGTCGCGCCGGCCTCGAGTTTCCACGGCAGACCCTGCCGTGTCTGCTATACCAGGCTCCCCGCAGCCGTCGGGAGCCCCAGTCCCCCCTGCCCGACCACGAGGATTTTTCCCCTCCGTCCCCGGACGAGGCTCAGGACCCTGGGCTACTGTCCGATCCTCTTCCTGAAGAGCCAGATCTGACGCCGGGTCCCCTGACGCAGGCCCGATACTGGCCTCGCCAGTGGGGGATATTCTTCTTACATCGGGCCCTCCACCCCACAGGCCTATCCCGACTGATCCACCTGTGGAGTACCCGGCTGGGCCGTCTGCTCCGGCAGCTCCTCCAGTGCCTGGGCATCCGCCGTCATATCCGACTCCGGTTTTCCCAGGTCCGCAGTATCCTGCGCCACAGTACCTGGTGCCGATTCCTTCGACGCCGCAGTACACGGCTCCGGTATACCCGCAGCCGGGTTACGGATACTCCCCCTATGGATTTCCTCCGTACACCTATCCCCCTCCTCCTCCTCCACCGCCCCTAGGCCGCCGGTGGATCTTCAGGAGACTCTTGCCTCCTGGTGGGCTGAGGCCAAGGCTTAGCTCACCAAGGAAGTCGAGAGCCATCTTACGGCGACAGGTGCCACCCCAGCTCCCCGTGACGCCCCAGACGGCACACTCCTTCTCCTCCTCCGATTCCTGGCTTTCCTCGATCCAGAGAGGGCAGGACACTGCTCTGGGATTCCCCCAAGGAACCGGGTTCCTCCCCCAATCGAGTTAGGGAGTCTTACTCTGCTTCAGATTCTTCCTCCCCTTCTCTCTCGGACTGCTCGGAGGCTTCCGATGGATGTTCCGAGAAAGACGACGAGCCATGCTCTCCGTCCAAGCCCCGGCCGAGGACTCCTCTGAAGTCTCCTCTGGAGGATCCTTCCTTCATGGAGTTGCTCAGGAAGATCCAGGAGGTCCATCAGTGGCACTCCTTAGAGCCAGATCCTCAACGGGTTAAACTCGCCGAACATCTGGACTTACCCCTTACGGCTTCTACCCTAGTGCCACCCTGGATCGAGCCTCACACCCACCTTGTTTCCACGATTTGGAAGCAACCGTCGGCTTTAGCCCCACTTCCCAGGAAGTCGAACAGGCTATACCAGGCTTCGGAGGGTGTAGACTTTTTAGACTCTCACCCCCATGCAGACTCGGTTGTGATTAGCGCCACCACGGTCGTCAGCACACCTGAAACACTTGAGTCGTCTCCCTGGATAAGGAACTCGCCTTCTGGATCAGTATGGAAGGAAGATCTCACGCTCTTTCCACACTGGGGATTAGGGCCCTAACCATGTAGCACATATGGGGGATTACCAGAAGGCCGCCCTTACCCAGGCGGAATCTAAGATCGACTCTTTGCCTGACTCCCAAGTCAAGCAGGAGTTGGTCGACCTGGTCCGCTCTGCTCTGCTCGGCCAGTCATCATATTTTGAGGATGACCTACGCACGAGGACTTGAGTTCTGTCTTGCCGGCCAGTCTTCAGCATCATGCATGGCCTGCTGTGTCAGGTCTGGTCCCGAGGTGCAGTCAACATCCAAGAAGCACCCTTCAGGGTTCTGTGCTTTTTGGGTGGTGATGTCAATGACATCAGCATTGATTTGAAGAGAAGGGACGCCCTTAAATCTGTTGATTCAATGTACCGTGCCCCATCCCTCATAGTGCCATCCTTCGCAGACGCAGCCGCCTCATGCGAAACCTCAGGAAGGTGGCTACTAAATGTCAGGCCTCACAGCTGCCAGGCCCCCTCACCAAAAAGCAACGGGTGCCCCAACTGTGACGCTGCTGCCACACCACCTGGACTTCCCTTCCTCTCCCACCGCCTCCGGTAGCCCGGAGGAACCGGTGGGAGGTTCTCCTCCACCTTCGGGTTGGGAGAGGATACACGGATTCATGGGTGCTTCAGATCATAGCAGAGGGCACCCATAGAGTTTCTACAGAAATCTCCGCCACCTTCTCTGAACTCCTCTTACTAAAGGACCATCTTCCTTTGGTCAGGAAGAAATCAGGCACTCCTTGTGAAAAGGCTATAGAACCCCTCCCTCACCTCTATGGGACAGGGTACTATTCCCACTCTTCCCTGTACCAAGGAGACAGGAGATCTCAGACCTGTTCTATCTCAGTCTCTGAACCTGTATGTGGAATACAAGAGGTTCAAGATGCTTCCCTTCAAACCCTTTTGCCCTGCTCGCCGGGCCAATGGCTTTGTGCACTAGGGATATGGCAGGATGCGCACCTGCACATCCCCATTCGCCTTCGCACCGGAAGTACCTCAGGTTCATGCTCCAGCGGTCCACTCACCAATTCCGGCGCCCCACTTGGTCTTTCCTCGGCCCCCCGAGTCTTTACCAAATGCCTGGCAGTGGTAGCGGCCCACCTGCGTTCTTTGGGAGCTCAGGTTTTTCCGTACCTGGACGACTGGCTCTTGGCCTCGTCCAGGGAGGAACTCTTGCATTTTCTCTCCCTCACCCAGCAGGTTTTCACTGGCCTGGGTATTACCATCAACCATTCCAAGTCTCACCTGGATCCTTTACAGAGGCTCCAGTTCATTGGGGCAGTTCTCGACACATCACTGTGCAAGGCCTTTCTGCCTCCGGACAGGGGGGCCTCCCTCCAGTCACAGATTTCCCTCCTATCGGAACGCAGGAGGGTCCCGGCGAGGTCAGTGCTCCGTCTACTGGGGCTTATGGCGCGTGCCATCCCGGCGGTGCTCCACAAGACGCCCACATGAGAATCTCCTGTGACCTCCGCATCTCAGGGGATTGCGTAGACGATCTCAGGATCATCTCAGTTCTGATCTCCTTGCCGATGGTAAGAGACTTGCATGGTGGATGGTTCGAGAGAACCTATTCCGGGGTCTCCTTTTTCATCCTCCCCGATCAGACTCCTGACCACGGACGCTCAGGTGAAGGTTGGGAGCCCATCTGGGTCCTCACGAACCCAGGGCCTTGGTCAAGATGGAGATAGTTCTCCATATCAACGTTACTCGAGCTAGCAGTGCTGTATGCTCTCAGGCCCTTCACCAATTCACTCTTCCTGTCACCTAGCTGTCCAAATGGACAACATGTGCGTGGTGTGGTGTGATCAACAAGCAGGAGGGACTCTGTCCTACCACGTGCAGGGAAGCTGGCGAGGGTTCGGATTGGGCAACGCCACAACCTTCACCTCAGCTTTGATCCATTTTCCGGAGTCGACAATGTCCTGGCAGACAGACTAAGTCCGCCTCGGTCGGCTCTAACACACGAGGGAATTGGACGAAAAAGTTCTAAAAGCGCTCTTCCAGATTTGGGGACTCCCTCAGATAGACCTGTTCGCTTCCTCCCAAAATGCAAAGCTTCAATCTTTGTTCGCTCATTCCAGAGCTTAGTCGCCTGGAACGACGCTCATCTCTAAGCTGGAAGGACAAGTCGTCTGTGCTTTCCCCAATTCCTCTTGGTCCTCGTTGTTACAGAAGCTGGCTTTAGAAGGAGTGAGAATGATCCTGATGGCCCCTTTCTGGCCCAGGCAAATCTGATCTTACTGAGACACAGCTCTGCAGCAGGTTACACCATTAGGACCGACGCCGCAGGCATCAGGACCCCACGGAAAACTCTAGCTAGCTATCTTCAGCGGGACCTCGTCACGGTCCCGCCTTCGACGTCAGGCGTGGTACTTAAGGGCGATCCCGCCAGATTCCCAGTTCTTTTCCGCGTCGACATTGCATGTCCTCGCCACCTGTTATAGTCTAGCGCGCTCACAAGCGTGGTTCAGAGCTCTTGGGAAATTCATTTTTCAAGCAAGATTGTTGCCGATGCTCCTCTCCGGCCCTCCGGTCACCCTCCAAGTGTGTTCATGGAAACAGATCCTTCAAGGGACCCCACACGGCCTGCTCGTGCCCGGGGCCCAGACCACGGTGCCCGCCTGTTCTGCTCTGCCAAGGGTTCAACAGCCTAACTAGATCCGACGTCAGAAGGCCCTTCAGGCTTTTTGTTGGAGGAAAAGCTGAAGACCATGTTCTCCAAGGGGTCATCATCTCTAAATCCCACAAGCAGTGGAGAAAAGAAGGGAGAAGGCTCCTTCCAGGCTTGAGCCCCTCAGTCCTGTTCTCGGTCCGACCGCTCTCCTTCCAGGGCCAGCTCTCAGCCTCCTCCTGCTGCGGTAAGAAGCCTTCTTCTCGGGCCAAGTCCAATGAGACCATCGTCTGCTCTTCTTCATCTCAAGGCCTTGGCGCAAGTCTGGGAGCGCCACCACCATCATCACGAGGTCGGGTTCCCGCCCCTTGGTTCCCTGACGGCCCAGTCCTCGCCTGCGCCTCCTCGAAAATCTTGGAGGTCAGCACCCCTTGTAGAGACCTTGCAGACCAGGACGCCGGGTGCACGACCGCCGCCGGCCATGCGTCATTCCTCCCCTGAGAGCCGCCGACGGCCGTCCGACGGCCAAACCATCCCAGCGGACCGTTGGGGACTGACGCCTGCTCCTCCTGAGAAGAGAGCTTGACGCCTCCCGACTCGACTTGGTCAGGAGTCTTAACTGAGGAGGACTTAACGCAGCCCGAGACCAGATCGGGCGACCTCGGCTCGCTGAAACTCCCAGGGCACCCCGCCTACCCGAGAGGCCCCTGTGGAATCGAACGCTGGGACTGGACGACCGCCCACCGCGCCCGGCCGCCGTCGGGCCTTTCTTTAGGGATCTTAGGATCTCTTCACTACTGGGCACCATTAAGAGGGACATGGTCCCCACCTCTCCTCCTCCTCTCCCTCCTCCTTCTGGTTCCTGCACCCCCCTTCACCATCGGGTCGTGAGGTCGCTTACCCTCCTCCCGGGAGCCTAGATCCTCTCCCAGTGGGAAGATCAGAAAAATGGAGACCCTGTCGAATCCTCTTCTGGGTCACCCAGCCCCAAGAGATCCAGAAGACACTGATGTCGCTGGCCGACGGAGGACACGGATCAGTCTACTCTTCCACTAGACGTCCCTCATCTCCTCTCCATCCCTTCTCCGACCCACGTGAGATGCTTTAGATCTCCTCCGATGACCCTTCTGCGTTACATGGATGGTTATGGGATATATCCAAGAGAACATGGGATGGGATGCAGAAGAGCTTGACCTCGAAAGGTCTGCTACCGCCAGATATCTCTCGCAGAAGGACCCCTAAGCCTGTGGTGGTACCACCCTTTCTTGGTGGACACCTCGTGACGCCACTGCGCAGCGTGAAGGCCTGCTGATTCGCCTCCCGGCGATGCTTTAAAAGCTGATTGTTTGTACAAGGCCCTAAGGATGACCAGTACTTGATGCAGCAGCCTCAGGCCGAATTCTCTGGTCATCACAGCCTCACATGACCGGGTCACAGAGGCTTCAACATTTGAGCACCCTGCCACCGACCCAGAGTCATGCAAGCTGGTGGCTTGGCAGGCGCACGATGCTTCCGCTCACATGCGCCATCAGATCCTTGAATTATCTGACCCATATGGTTCAATTCCAGAACGCTTTGTGGAATAGGTCTGGAGGCAGCTGAAAGGCGGAAGGTGAGTTATGAAGGAGGAGATGCTTCAGCTGTCTTCGCACGGGTTCAGACATGGGGGACCTGCGGCTTCGAGCTGCGACGACTCACGCTGACTCATCGGGCTCTGAGCAGCAGCTTATGGCGAGGCTCCGAGACTCCTGGTTACGCTGGCCTCTGGTTTTACCCCGGATGTCCAGAAGAACATTATGGATGCTCCGCTCGAGGGAGAAGTCTTATTTGGTAATCCTCCGAGAAGATCATACCACAAACTTAAAGAGGCCGGGAAGGCGGTAAGGTCGGTTCAGGCCATGTACCGACCCAAGCTTGGTTCTTTTCGTAGGAACCAAAGCCGTTTTGTATGGACACAGAGGCAGCAGCCTCGCCTCGCTACACATCAGAGGGGCTCCGGCTTCCGTGAGAACCAGGGAGAACAGCCCGCCAGCCGAGGTCAGCGTTCTCTAGGCCGGCCAGCCAGCATGGCCCATCTGCCGCCACAGCCTGACTCCTTTCTGGCCCCCGCCTCTGTGGATCAACGGAAATCATGGTCGGGGTTGCATTACATATCTTCCTGCCGGGATGGCAGGCTATAACCACCGACAGGTGAGTTCTCTCAGTTGGTCAGTCTAGGCCACTTTATAGAATTCACAGAAAAGCCACCTCGAGGCCTCCTTTGCTCTCCGGTATCTGTCAAGCACAAATATTTGATCTGGCAAGAGGTACTCTGGCCCCTGCGAAGGGAGCGATGAGTACGTCCCGGAGAACCAGAGAGGACAAGGATATTATTCCCACTTCTTCCTGGTTCCCAAGAAACAAGGGACCTCCGTCCGATTCTGGACCCAGCGACCTCAACGTGTTGTTTCGCCTACAAGAGATTCCATGGTGACTCTTCCGGTCTTATTCCCCATGCTGAAACAGGACGCCTTTGTAGCGTTTAGACATGCAGGGACTATACTTGCATATCCCTATAGCTCAGGCGCCATCAGAGGTTCCTGCGCTCGAAGTTTCTCACCACCACTTTCAGTTCCGAGTTTCTTCCGTCTCGGGACTGTCATCCGCACCGTGGTCTTTACCAAGTGCATGGCAGTTGTGGCAGCATCTCTGAGGAGACAGGGCCACTATGTGTCTCTGCATCTGGATGACTGGCTTTCATGGCGCCTCCAGAGAGGCGTTGTCACCGCGTCCAGAGCACCCAGGACCTGTTCCAATCTCTGGGCATTCTCATAAATTCGAGTAGTCTCTCCTGGCACCGTCACAGAAACTGCAGTTTATAGGCGAGGTACTGGACACTGTTCAGGGAAGAGCTTTCTTCCGGACGACAGAGCTGGAGCGCATCAGATCCCTCATAAGGGATTTGTCGAACAAGATCGTATCTGCAGGTCTGGTCCTGCTTGCTCTGGACACATGGCTGCGGCCATCTACTGTCCCTCGCAAGGCTCACATGCTGGGTAACCCAGTGGATGCCTCAGTGCAATGGGACCAAAGGCAAGACCAACTTGCAGCATCCGGTCAGGATCACGAACTCAGTGATCTGAGACTGGCAGTGGTGGCTAGTCCCAGGTCGCCTCCACGGGCATCCTGCTTGAGCGCCATCCTCGGAGGTAACCCTCACCACGGACGCCCGGGTCTTGGGTGGGTGGCACCTGACGGGTAAAGTCCCAGGGTCACGTGGACCTCCTTGGAAGCACATTCCATATCAATGTCCTAGAGATGAGGGCGGTTTCTATGCCCTGCAGGCCTTTCAGTCAGTAATCCCACCTGTACTTTCTGCTTCAGACAGACAACACGGGCGGTGATGTAATACCTCAATAAACAAGGAGGCGCACACTCTTACCCCTTGCAGGGAGGCCATGAGGGTGTGGGATTGGGTAATCGGACACGGCGCAAATCTGATCACTGTGCGTGTTCCCGGAGTGGACAACACAATTGCAGACTGCCTGAGTCGATCACAGGCCAGAGTCCACGAGTGGGAACTTCTTCAAGAGGTAGCAGAGGATCTATTTCTTCATTGGGGAATTCCAGAACTAGACTTGTTCGCATCCCCATCCAACGCAAAACTGCCCAATTTTTGCTCGCTAGATCCAGGGCCTGGTGCTTTCTGGCGAGACACGTTATCCTCTCCTGGCTTAACAGATTCTCTCACGCTTTCCTCCCTTCCCGCTGATCCAGAGAGTTCTTCTCAAACTGCACAGGAGCATGCACTCATGATCCTGGTGGCCCGCTTCTGGCCCAGAAGATCTGGTTCCCTTTGTTGTGCAACTATCTCGAACCCCGCTCCGTGCTGCCTGCAGCTCCCACCTCCTGTCTCAGGAGAAAGGTTCATTAGTCCATCCGGACTCTACGCCTCTGAACCTGCATGCTTGGCTCCTAGAGACATAGCCATCTTGCGTCCACGGGTCTCGCAAGAGGTTGCAGAGGTTCTTTCTGCAGCCAGAAAGCCGACAACGCATGATGTTACCCATGAAATGGCACCATTTTTGTTTATGGTCACGAGCTCATGATCTTTCCCTTAGGTTGTCCTGTGGAGTAGAAAAGGATTACCTCCTCTCCTTTTTCATTCAGGCCTAGCCTACTCCCTCTATTAAGGTGTACCTCTGTGCCATTTCTGCCTATCACCTACTGGTTGGACATTGTACAGTAGCTCAATTGACGCCTCTCGGGAATTTCTAGGGAGTGTTACACCTAGGCCTCCCATTAGGGACCCTGTGCCTCCATGGGATCTGCTCTTTGTCCCTGGAACAGCTCACTCCTCTTTTGAACCTCCGCGGATTGCAAGCTCGTTTTCTGTCATGGAAAACGTTATTTTTAGTTGCTGTTACTTCAGCGAGAAGAATTTCTGAGCTTCACGCCTATGTGCAAAGAGCCTTATTTAATTTTCCACCGGACAGAGTATCCTGAGGACCTAATCCTAAGTTTTACCTAAGGTGGTCTCTTCCTCTCTAAACCAGGATATTGACCTCCGGTCTACTTCCCAAGTTATTCAAATAGAGGAGAGTTTTCTCCACACCCTGGATGTTCACCCAGCCTGAGGTATTACCTCAACAGAACTAAACCCTCTCGTGAGTTCTGAACAGCTTTTTGTTTCCTTCTCTGAGAGAATGATGGGCCAATCAGTATCCAAATAGTCTCTGTCTCGCTGGCTTGTCCAGTGTATTTCCTACTGTTAGGATATTAACAAAAGCCCTCCCGGCTCTGTCCGGGTCATTCTACTAGGGTGTGGCCACATCCTTTGCAGCACTCAGAAACGCCTCCACCTCTGCTATTTGTGCTGCAGCCACTTGGAGCTCTGTATACCTTTATCAGGCATTATAGTTTTGACATTCTCCTCGGGCGAAGGGCTGGTTTTAGCCTCGGCGTGCTACAGGGTCTCCTGTCCTAGGTTCAGGACCTGGAATGTACTTTCTATTTTCCTCCTCCGAATTTCTGGCAGCGCTACTGCTTGGGGAATCAGTCCCAATATGTAACCTGCTGCAAGAGCCATGTCTCAAGTAAGATAGTACAGTTACTGAAGACTCACTGCACAGTAGATCTTCGAGAACAGCCTCCTTGCAGCAGGTACCTTCCCACCTTCCCCCTTGGAGGAGGCATGGCTTTGCCTTTTCATGTTGGGATTTTCTCCTTATTATCTTCTGATGGTGGGTCCTCTGTCTCCACTCTGATGTCATCCTGCGGCTGGGAGTCTCCAGCGGAGAACTGGGGAATCTGGCGGACCGCCCCTTAAAGCCCACGCCTGACGCCGGAGGCGGGACCGACATCGGGGGTGGTCCCCGCTGAAGGTAGCTAGCTAGAATTTTTCCGTTGGGTCCTGACACCTGCCGGCTTCAGTCCTAATGGTGTAACATGCCGCAAGAGCTGTTCTCGAAGATCTACTGTTACGGTAAGTTCTTACGTAACTGTACTTTCTCTCTTCTACAACAATGCTCAGAGGTTCCTCCTCTTCCTCTTCCTTTATCTCCAGGATTGCTGACCCAGGATCAGGGGATCCTGGTCCATCCAGGACTCAAGTCCCTTCAACTTCATGCATGGCTTCTGCAGACCTAGCTCAATCTCGTTTTGCCGCTCTAAGGTGGCCGAGATTCTGGTGCAGGCTAGAAACCCTCCACTAGGTCCACCTATGCCATGAAATGGAAAAGATTTTCTATCTGGGCTATGCCAGGAGCGTGGAGCCCTTTTCCTGCCCTGTAACCATTCTGCTTGAGTACATGCGTCATCTTTTTGACCTGGGTCTCAGTCACTCCTCTTTGAAAGTCCATATGGCGGCTGTTTCAGCCTACCATGTCCCTTTCACTGACAAGGCATTTGCCCAGCTGGAGGTATCCAAAACTTTCCTCAAAGGGGTCCTTCATCTCAGGGCCCCTGTTCGAACTCCAGCTCCACCTTGGGACTTAAACTTTGTCCTCGAGAAACTTACCCTTCCCCCCCTTTGGCCTGAGGCTTCCGCAGACTTGAAGTTTTTATCGTGGAGGCGGCTCTTCTTGGTGGCCATTACATCTGCTCGTAGAATTTCGAGCTCACGAGGCCCTGATGTGCAAAACCTTTATTTGATTTTTCACAAAGAACGAGTAGCTCTTCGCACAAATCCTAAGTTTCTTCTGAAGATAGTAGCGGAATCTACCTTAAATCAGTCTATTGAATTACCTGCTTTCTTCACGCAGTACTCCAATCAAGGAGAATACCTGCTCCATACCATGGATGTTAACAGGATTCTGTGATACTACACCGATAGGACGAAGGATCTCAGAAAGACTGATCAGTTGTTCGTCTCTTTCTCTCACAAAAGAGAAGGCAATGCTGTCTCTAAGCAATGCCTATCAAAATGGTTGGCCCATTATATCACTTTCTCTTATGACAAGTACAAGAAGACCCTCCCGGGTCAAGTCAGAGGTCACTCCACTCGTGGAGTTGCCACCTCTGCGGCTTGTTTCAAGAAAGTGTCTGTGGCAGACATCTGTGCTGCCTCACTTGGACCTTCAGTCCATACCTTTACTAAACATTACAGTTTGGACATTGCCTCTCGCCGTAGAGCAGGCTTCGGGTTAGCTGTCTTGCAAGGCCTCCTTTCTTGAGACCTGCCAGATGATTTAATACTTTTTGGAGTAGTTCCTTCTCCCGGTGCCTTTCATTTGTTCCAGACTGCTTGGGATTCTGTCCTATTTGTAATTACCTACTGCAAGAGCCCTCTCAAAGTAAGATAGTACAGTTACGTAAGAACTTACTGTAACAGTAGATCTTCAAGAGAGGCTCTTGCAGTAGGTAATACCTTCCCGCCCTCCATCCCCCTATGCTTTTTCAGCTCCTTTTCCATTGAGGGAAATGTCTGCTTCTCTCTCGTCTGGGCCTTCCGGGCCTGTGGCTGGAAAGAACTGGAAGGCGGGCGTCCGGGACCGCCCCTTTATACCGACGTCAGAGGATGCCGGTCACCTGATCTGAAGCACCGGCCCAGGGACTGCTGAATCTAGAAATTTGTGGGCTCCTGCCGCCGGTCATGCCAGTCCCATATGTAATTACCTACTGCAAGAGCCTCTCTCAAGATCTACTGTTGCGGTAAGTTCTTACGTAACTGTACTTTTTGGGTGTACATTCTACCACCTCAGATTAAATCCCATTTTAAGTTTAAGTGGACACTTCCCTCACTTAAATATCTGGGAATTTGGTTGAGTCCTGAGTATACCAAATTATATGAACTTAACTATTAAGTTCTCTTAGCACAAACACAGAAAGACCTAGAGAAATGGAGGATGATTCCTATCCCTTTTATACAAAAAATAGAGGCAGTCAGAATGGTCATACTACCGCGCTTTTTGTGTTTAGCACAAACCATCCATATTACAGTACCAGAGACTTTTTATAAAGAATTAAACAGAAAGATAACACAATATATATGGGGAAAGCAAAGACCGAGAATAAGATAATCCATACTGCAACTTCCAAAAAGAGAAGGGGGACTCTCCTTACCAAATTTTAAATATTACCACATGGCCTCCCAGATCCATACAGTAATATACTGGTTACACCATACCTATAAAGCAAAGTGGAAGGATATAGAGATAGCTGAAGAGGACCTGAGGAAACCACAAAGGGTCCTCCTCTCAGACAGGGGAGACAGGGAGAAAGGGGATATTGACAATCCATACACCCTTTCCACTCTACATAACTGGAATCAGATGTTTACTTCTAGAAAAATGATTGACTGGAGACCTATGTTCTACTCCCTCCCATATACAGAGAACTTTCTACCGGCTAAAATGGACCTGGGATATCAAGGGTGGGAGAAAAAGGGACTACTCATAGTGTACCAATTCCTGAAGCAGGGGACCATCATTACCTTCACGGAATTGGAGGCTAGATTTGGGAATCACATATAGAGATAGATTCTGTTTCTTTCAAGTAAGGAACTACATTAAGAAATTAAAAAAAGAATGTTGGAGTTCGTATCCCATACCGAAGATAATAGATATTTTACAGAAAAGCTTAGAGGGTAGAGCCAGTTTGGATCACATAATCTCCTACCTATATGTAGCAATTCAAGAAATCGAAGGGGATACAGTTGATTTCATTAAAAGAGCCTGGGAGAAGGACATGAATACTGTAATTGTAGAGGAAAAGTGGAGGAATTGCTTGTCATATATACGTAAAAGTACATCCTCCCCATGCTGGAGGAAATTCGGCTTGGAAAAATACTGTCAGGTTTTTCAGAACACCAGTAATTCAAGCACACTTTAAGGAGAAGAGGGAGGCAACCTGTTGGAGAGGGTGTGGCAAGAGCCAGGCCACACATTTGCATATATTTTGGGAATGTCCAACAATACAGTCTTTCCTGGCAGAGGTGCAGGACACCATCAAAAGCGTAATATCACCATCTATAAAACTAGACCAATTTCTGTATCTCCTTTGGATTTCCCAGAGGGAAACAGAGATCCTGGGACAAGAAAACTTCTACTGATAATGATCCTAGCTATTAAAAAAAAAAAAAAATTACAAAAAACCGGCTGACCACAAATTCTCCCCAGTTAGTCCAGTGGCAGAATGTTATGATTAACATATATCAAATGGAAAGGCTGACAGCATTAACAAATAAAAGTTATGATCAATTTGAAATTATTTGGAGGAGATGGACATTATATATTACTCCCATGAGAAGAGACTTTGTACCTTAATGAACTGGAAGTAGGAACTTGATAGTCTGACTAAAGATATAGATTTCAATAATATAGATACCCTGATATGTAAATTAGAAAAGAGTATAAGGCTTCATATGGTATTCTTAAATTTCAGATATTCTAATTTTTAATGATAAAAATCAACTCCTATGCATGTATATAGTTTTGTATGTATGGTAATGCGTAAAACTTTGAAAGAAAGAAAGTTTAAAAAAAAAAAAAAAAGAAAGCGGCCTTGGCTGCTCTGACCAACCTGGTGCACTTATTGCATGCCCTCCTAAACTGACACCAATTCAAGTCATTCTTGCTTCTGCATGCTTTTTTCCAAAGCATATCCCTATTTAGCATGGAAGCTTCGAGTTCTGGTGAAAACCAGCGGCAAGTGTTGCTCCTTACATGTACCTTTACCATGGGGGCATGTCTATTTAAGGCCGCAGTTAGTATTTCATGAAAGGTAGTATATGCCTCATTAACCGCTTTGGCTAAGTAGAAATCCTGCCATTGCAAGGAATGTTTCACTGCTCGAGATAGGCAACAAGTCGAGTTGCATTTACAACTCTTGATTGAGAACTTTTCTACAAACTGTGAATTATGCACAGATCCAATTCTGGTAATGAAACAGTGATCGCTGATGTCAGAGAAAAATGTTCGACATGGGAGAACAGGTGTGGTTTGTTAACCAAAATTACATCTAAAAGGGTGCTGTTACTAGGGTTCTTTTTATTTGGGCAAGTGGGTTCACCAATGAGTTGCACCAGCCCCAAGGTGTCACAAAAGGATTTCAAGGAGCCAGAATTTTGATAACCAGTTGTAGTTCAGATCGCCAAGAATAATAGTTTCCGCATACTAAGCCCCAGGGCAGAGCTTAGATGTGACGAGATGTGACCCTGCAGACGGGGCCTGTGAAGCCAATTACACAGAGTGTGCAAGAAGGTGATAGTTCAACCTTTAGGGACAAGCATTTGAATTCATTAGGGAGTAGGATGATTCTAGACATGATACAGAAAATTTGTCCCTGACATAAATCGCCACCCTCCGCCTCTGATTGCCTATCAGCTCGGAAGAGCAAATAACCTGGGATGTTGATTTCCCTGTCAGGAGTGGCTGGTCTAAGCCAGGTCTCAGTGATCACCAGAACATCAGGTAGGGTGTGACTTCTGATCCCCAATAAAAATTAAAATATTTTTACTTCCAGTATTATGTTGGTGTGTTTCGCTGATATAATAAAATGTGCAAATTACATATATCTTCAATTAATTTCCCTTTCTGATTCCCAATCATCATAATGTTGATTTATCCAATTACATAAAGCCTGTCTATTCTGTTTCTTCATTGAGACAGTGTCCAGGACTTAAATCTTATTTAATCTGTCAATTCACCAACCTTCATGTTTCAACAGTGCTTTTTCCCAGTCACCCCCTCTTATGGGTTTGTTCACTGTCTCACAACCCATGAATCTCAATGTGATAATATTGTGTCTAGCAAGATTGAAATGTCTTGCTACTGCTGATTTTTCGTCATGATTATGAATGGAACTTTTGTGTTCCCTGATTCTATTTTTTTAAAGGTCTTGTGGTCTTTCCCATGTAAATAAGGTCACAAGGGCATTTTAACATGAAAATTACATCGTCAGCATCACAAGTAATGAAGTCTTTAATAATGAATTTCTCATTCCTGCTTGTAATTCTTTTACCTTTATAGCCCCTGAACAGTGAGTGCATTTCCCACAGTTGTGAAAACCTTTCATCTGTGGCCCTTGCCACTGAAATGCAGGTTGTGTAGGTTTTCAGTGTTGGGTTTTAGCCAGCAGTTCTTTTAGCTGTGACCCATAGTTTGGTTCCAAAACTTAAACTTCCATATTCAGTACATTCAGTGCTCTGCAGAATATACCAATTATTTAACATTGTGTTCTTCATTTTGTTAAATTGGTCACAGTAAATAGTTTTTTATTTTTATAGTTTAGTCTTTGGTAACCGGGTAAGGCCCACTAGGCACAAGTGCCTGTTTTCAGGGGCGACCTGGGAGCACTGGGTGGTTAAGTGACTTGCTCATAGTCACACAGTATGTTTACAGTGTCAGTGGCTTAGTAGGTAGCATACTCACCTCTGAGGCCGGGAGATCAGAGGGCTGTGGGTTCAGTTCCCACATCTGGCACTTGAGTTTACTATCCCAGTACTGACACTGTAGTGCAGCATGAGAGGGTGCTGCACTTCTGAGGTGCCTTCTTTTGGATGAGATGTTAAACCGAGGTCCCAGCTGCCTGGATTGGTGGTAGTTCAGGTGGATGTTAAAAATCCCATGGCACTTATCGAAGAGTAGGGAATTTTTTTTTTTTTTAACTAAAATCAAAACAAATTCATAACAAAACATATATACCAATCAATAGATACAAAACATAAATAAGTATTAATTCATACAATAATCAAATTTATACAAATCAATATTAATTCATACTAAAGCCTCAAACATAAGGAAAACATTTTAAACAATATAAACAACTTAAATCCCCCCTACTCCATGTCAAAACAAAAATACTGTATTGCTAATTTACTTTATTCATACCTAAATTCTAAACAGCTTTCAAAGAAAATCATACCCACTCCATACTTTAATTTAACGAATAGAACTGAAATGCAAAGCTTCTATATGTTGTAAACGGTGTAAATTAAAAATTACCATATAGAATAATTCTTCAGGAGAGATTCATTGTTGCTGTAATAATTTACATTTACTAATCCATAACCAGTAGAGAAAATGGCCATTTATTATCCTTAATGTATTAAGACTATCTTTAGCCATAGATTAAAAAAGTAACTCTGTAGTCAGAGGAACTAGAATCTTATTTTTCCACCTGTTTTTTACCATATCCCAAAATTTCACTGCATAAGGGCAAAAAAAATAAAGATGTAACATAGTTTCCAGTACCTTCATACCGCCCTCCCTTGGACAATATCTTTCCTGAAGACTTTTGTGCTTTTGATTGCTTCGAACATTCACCCTGTTGTGAATACCCAACCATACAGTATCCCAGATATGCTTAGGTATTCTAACATCTGTAATATAGTCTGAAATATCTTGCTGATGAGCCACTGTGAAGTTCAAAAAGGGTGATTCACCAAAACATCTCTGGAGTACATCTAAATATAAAGCTTTCCTTGTAACTGTTTTTACAAATGTCCAATCTATCTGCCACGTTTTAATTTTGTCAAATACTGCTTCCCATTTAAATGCCAGTCTCAGGCGTCTCTTGTTTTTATGCAAAAAAGAACCAGAGCTCCACTCAGACAAAACTCCTGACACTTGCCTATTTATTAGGCCACTCCAGCAATTAGTCTCTCCTTTAATTAATGGTACCACATTACTATATAAAAAAAAGTAAAGAAAAATAAAACTGGATTAACCATTTTTTACACCTCCTTTTTTCATTGTTAAATATAGAACATTCTGTCTAATCGGATTTAAACGGCTACACCAAAAGCTACAAAAAACAACCCATCAACTTAGTTTCCAAAGTTCTCGGCAATAGAAAAACATAACTTAAAAACAAAAAACTGGAAGCAAAAAAGTTTTGATTAAATAAACCCTTTTCAATTTAGACATTTTCCATTTATTCCAACTTACCACTAATTTATTACCTCTAACCAAAGCTTGTTGCCAGTTATATTCTGCTATGTTAGTACCCCCAAAATAAATTTCTAAAATCCGACAAGGAACCCTATCTACAGGTAAACCACCCACTACTTCATAGTCTACAGGGAACCCACCTATGTGTAAACAGTGAGTTTTACTTAAATTTATTCATGTCCCTGGTATCTTCCCTACCCCATTTATCAAATCACAAGCTGCTACTATCTAAAAAATAAGCAGAGATCATCTGCATAAGCCAATAATTTAGGAAAGGTACCAAAATCCCCCTCTATTTCTTTAATTCTAGGAGACCTACTCAATAATCTTAATAAAGGGTCCAATGAAAATACATATAAAAGGGGGCAAAGTGGGCATTCCTGACGTACCACCACCCCTTTCAAAACATGATGCCTAGACCCTATCCACCCATTGTCATATGGCTTTACATTAGCAAGAACATAACATAGTTTAATCCACACGAACAAAAGTTTCAGGTAGCCCATAAGCAGTTAAACATTCCCATAAATATGTATGGGAAACCTCGTCAAAGGCTTTAGCCTGATCCAAACTAACTAAATAGCCTATGTTTTGATCACCTTTCTTATTTTCATTTTGTGTATCAAAAAGTTCTCTAATCAGCAATAATGCATCTGTGATACGTCTTCCAGGTACTGAACAATATTGTTCTTGACAAATTACATCTGGCATAATTAAAGATAGCCCATTGCCTAATAGCTTTGAAAAGATTTTAAAATCTACATTTAATAATGTGAGAGGCCGCCAGTTTTCAGTATTGCCACGGTCACCAGATTTATACAGAAAAACCATAATCCTTTATACATCTGTGACAGCAAATAATTCTCCATCAAAAAAAAATTATACAGAGACAATAACGTAGTGGGCATTAATCTCCATAAAGTTTTGTAAATTTTACCTGGCAACCCATCTGACCCAGGAGATATATTTTTATTTAACGATAATATAACATTTTCTAATTCTGCCAAGGTAAGTTTCCCAATTAATATCCTTTGCCAACTTGATGAAAGCTGTGGAAGGTTTGTTGCACTAAATAAGTGTGGTAAAAATTTAGATCCTTAGCTTGTTCTCCAACTTTATGTTTAGTATAATCATCAAGGATATTCATTATATTAATATTGTCATAAACTTTTGCTTCAAAAGAGGTATCTAAATATTCAAATACACGTTTCCCCATACGGTCTTTACATGCAATAAAGGGATTAACAAATGCCATTTTCCCCTGTGTTCCAAACGTCTGCTCTTTATTTAAAGAAGAAATTCTATTGTACTGATATTCACTCATTAAACGTTTAGTTTTTGCAATCTCCTCAGTCAGACCACCTTCATATTTTTCTTGTTGAGATAGTAAAGAACACAATAAGTGTCTATGTCTATTATATTCCTCCAATTTGGTTTTAACTTGTTTTTTACCTAAAGCTTGAAAATACCCAACCAAACAACATTTAAAATCTTCCCACCATTCTGCAGTGTTGTCATGTAAATCAGTTGTTGTAAGTTTGTCCTGTATAATAACTTTTAGATCACTATCAGTATCTGGTAATATTAACAAAGAAGAGTTAAGCCGCCATACCCCAGGACCTCTTTTTCCTCTGGGGGGATTTTCAATTCCAATTCCTGTTAGAGAATGATCAGAAATTTCCATTGGTGTATTCATTACTTTATGAATCACTAGACATTTATGTATAAAGATAAAATCAATCCTAGAATTTAAAAGCCCTTTTGAAAATGTAGGTCTTGCTTTTAAGCCATTTTGAGCATGTGCATCTACCCAATTTGCTTGGGTAAGAACTGTTTTTAAAAAACTTTATCACAATATTGTTTTCCTGATTCTGTTCTTTGATGTAAATTTATATTGAAATCCCCACAAAAGAAAATCTGATGACTTGTGTACAAATACTGTTGTATTTTTTTCAACAACGCTATTCTTAGTGCCTTCGTCTGAGGACCATAAAAGGAGATCGACCGACACTGTAAACCATGAAGAAGCACATCAAACAAAAAAAGTCACCCTGGATCGACATTTATTGATCTTAAAACCTGAACATCTGAGGTCGAAAAGCAAATCCCAATCCCACTGCAAGTGTCCTCTCCCATTGACCAATAGGAGAGGCCCCAAGGCCAGTCTTTTGTTGCTTGTGCTACCTCACTCAAACTATGCAATCTCGTATCCTGTAATAGATAAACATCATATTTCAACAGGGATAAAACACCAAAGGTTGTAAGACGTTTAACTGAAGATTGTATTCTATTTACATTTAAACTTGCAATGCGTATCGAAGATAGTTCAGGGAGGGGGGGTTCATAATTTTCCCACTAGATCTTGTAATATGTTTTTGTTTGTTTCTAAACCTTGTACTTTCCTCTGGGGGAAGTGGCGCACATGACGACTGAGCATCCGCACTCTCCTGACTACCTTCAGTATCTACCAAGGGATTTTCTTGTTCCATTTGGTCTCCCACATAGAGAACAGGTTAAATCTATTGGTTAAAGGTAAGGAGATAAGGCACCAATTCAGACTGTAAAAATGACTTCTTGTTCCTGTGCATCAGAAACCTGGGTCAAATTCTCTACATGAGATACTAGAGAGTTCTTGGTTTTGTACACCTGAAGAGGAAGAGGTAGAAGTGTCCTATTCTCTCTTGCACGGGAACAAGTGGAGTCACAAAGGAGGTTTATTTTTCATACACGACATATGAAATTTGCCAGCAGATAAAAGCCTAGAGGTCTATCAAGTCTGCTCGAATGTGCAACTAGCACCCCTTATTCTGCAGCTGCCCCTCCCTTCCACCCTTCACCTTGTCCTGTCCCATCCTCGTTTGAAGCAGTCCACTGTTCTACTGCATACCACTTCAGGAGGTAATGCATTCCACCCAGCCACCACCCTCTCTGTAAAAAAGTGTCTCCTCATCTCCCTCCCTCCCTCCTGAACCTTCCTCGCTCCAGTCTCATATCATGGCCGCTGGTGTCCCTCCCCTCCCTTACTTTGAACAACCCCTCTGTACTTATCTTGTTTATTCCTTTCATGTATTTAAAGGTTTCAGTCATGTCACCCTCTGTCTCCTCTCCTCCAGTGAGTACATGTTCAACTCCTTCAACCTCCTCTCATATGATAAGTCCCCAGCCCTTGATCATCTTTGTCGCTCTGCTTGCACCCCTCCAGTAACTTAGTGTCCTCTTCAGATACGACGCCAGTACTGCACGCAGTACTCAGGTGTGGTCTAACTAATGACCATACAGTGGCAGAATCACCTCCTCCTCCTCGAGGATATACCCCTTGCAATACAACCCAGCATTTTGTTGGCCTTTGCAGCTGCCTTCCTACATTGTGCCGAGTTGTTCATTGACCCTGTAATGAGCACACCCAGATCCTTCTCCTCCTCTGTCTGGGCTAGCTGCACTCCCCTAGCTGGTAACTCCTCCTTGGGTTCTTCATCCCAAATGCAGCACCTTGCACTTTTGGCATTAAAGCCCAGTTGCCAGGTGTCTGACCAGGTTTCAAGCTTTGCCAGATCATCCTGCAACCCTGCCATCCCCTAGGTCATCCACCACCGTGCCTACCTTGGTATCATCAGCAAACAGACTGATCTTGCTCTTGATGTCCCATGATATGTCTGCAATGAATATCCCAAACAACACTGGTCCCAACACGAGCCCTGTGGAACACCACTCGTCACTGCCCTTGGGTGTGAGAGCCCCACCCACCACCACCCTCTGTTGCCTTCCCTGCAGCCAGTTTCCTACCCATCTCACCAGCTTTGCACCCGCCCTGTGCTCTAACTTCCTTCCCAGCCTTCCATGTGGCACTGAGTCAAATGCCTTACTGAAGTCCAGAACAGGACATCCACTGCATGGCCCCTGTCCAGTTGCCTAGTTACCCAGTCATAGAACTCCGACCAGGTTGGTTTGGCAGGATCTGCCACGTATGAAACCATGCTGTCTGCTGTCCTGTAGTCCTTTGGCCTCTGGGAGGGCCACCAGCCTCTCCTTCAGGATGGTCTCCATTAGCTTACCCACGATGGATGTGAGGCTCACTGGTCTGTAGTTTCCCGGTTCATCCTTGGGGCCACTCTTGTGGAGGGCACCACATGAGCCATCCTCCAGTCCTGAGGTACACACCCTGAATGTAATGAGGAATTAAATAGTTCGCCAAGGTCCTGCAAGGACCCTCTGCCAGCTCCTTCAGTACCCTGAGGTGGATGCCATCTGGGCCTGGCGCCTTGTCCACCCTCAGTGCCTTCAAACCCTCTCGAACTCTGCTCTCCATGATTTCCCCATCTGTCACCACTTCCCACCCTGCTTCTTCCATTTCTCCCACCTTGGGTGTCACCCCCCTCTTTTCTTTAGTAAACACTGAGCAGAAGTACTCATTTAGTGCTTCCGCCTTATCGCACCCTGCTTCCACCCAACACCCCTCCTTCCTAATCCTTACTATGTGGTCCTTACAGCTCCTTTTCTCCCTGATGTACTTAAAGAAGTCCTTCTCCCACTTCTTAATGCCTTGTGCCAGCCTGAGTTCCGTAGATGCTTTGGCTCCCCTTACTGCCCTTGTCACCTCCTTCGATTCTGTCAAGTACTCCTCCCTGTCCTCCCCCCTCCCTGTTTTCTTGTACTTCCTAAAGGTAGCTCTTTTCCTCCTTACCTTTTCCATGACCTCCTTGCTCAACCAGATCGGTTTCTTAGCCCTAGCCTTCTTGCTCTGGGCTTTGCAGCAGGTTTTGGTTGCCTCCACTATCCCCAGCTTTATGAGCTCCCACCTCTGGTTAGTGTCCATACTAGATTGAATTCTGGCCAGGTACCCTTTTACCACTTCCCCCATCCTCCCAAAGTCGGCCCTCCTGAAGTCCAGCACTATTGTACCAGATTCCACTCCTTCCTTGCCCATATCCAATGTGAGCCATACTGAGTGGTGGTCACTCCCTGACAGCAGTTCCTCCACTATAAGTTCCCTCACAAAGTCCCCATTTGCCAGCACAAGGTCAAGGGTATTCCCTAACCTGGTTGGTTCACTGACCATTTGCAGCAGGAAGCTGTCCTGGAAGGCATCCAGCAGTACCTGCTCCCTTCCGTTCCTGGTTGTTGGGGTGCTCCAGTCCACTCCTGGCATGTTGAAGTCCCCCACAATCACCACACTACCCTTTTGCAGGTCCTCCTGATCTGTCCCGCTAGTTCCCTGTCTAACTCCTCTGTCTGAGATGGTGGCCTGTACACCACAATCCTGGATTTGCATCCAAAGTGACTCCGTACTACCCTCCTCCCCTTTCTCCCTTACACACTTCAGTCCTTCCTTCACATATAGTGCCACCCCTTCTCAATCACCCTGTCCCTACGAAATAACCTGTACCCTGGTACAGACAGGTCCCAGTCATTGTATTGGGTGGCCCATGTTTCTGTGATGGCTGCAATGTCCACCTCTCCCTCTGCCATGAGAACCTGTAACTCTGCAGTTTTCCTCCCAAGGCTCCTAGCATTAAGGGTAACCACCTTCCACCCTTTCCCCCCCCATCCTGCCCTCCTTTCCTAGCATCACCAACAGTACTTGCCATTTGTCCTTTGTCACTGTTATGGGGGGTTAGCTCATATGATTTCCCAGCCTGTGGTCTCTGCATATCTCTTCCCCAACTGCCACCTCCCACTCCTAGTTTAAATTCCCAACTTCCTCTATGTACTCCTCCATCCTCTGTTTCAACACTTTCTTTCCCTCCTCACTCAAGTGTAGTCTGTCCTTGGCATAGAGACTACTGTCCTCCCAGGTCCCTGCCCATACCCTTTAGCACAACACCAGGTTCTTAGCCATCCGTTAAATTCCTCTATTCTCAGCTTCCTTGTTGTGCTTGCCTTTGGCACCGAAGTATCTCTGAAAAAGTTACTGATCTTCCTGCTCCCTCACATAATTGTGCTAGTTCCTCAAACCTCCTCTGACTGTATCTACTGTCTTGTCAGCCAGGTCGTTTGTCCCAAGATGTATAATTAAATGAGGCTTGTCCCTACCTCTTCTCGCATATTTCAGAACAGACTGTCCCACCCTTTCCACTGTCATTCCTGGCATGGCCTTCACCCAAATGCGACTATGCATCTCCCCCTTGCTACCCCAACTAACTCCTCTTAGTATTGAGTCCCCCAACACTAAGATTCCACCCCTCTTACTCCCTGCCTGCTTCCATTCATCTCCCTCTCTCATTTCCAGCTCCTCTTCTTCCTCCTGCACATTATTTCCCCCTTTTACCCCTGTTGCAGTTCTCCCAGCAGAACTTCCTCCCGCTCCAGTTTGGTCCAGGCATTTATCAATTACTCCTCTAATTTCATAATTTCCCTCCTCCACCTTCTTCCTCTCTAGCAGTGCACAACTATTTTCTGAAGGCCCTTCACAAATGCCCGCTCCCTCTCTCTTCATAGTAACCTGTTCTCTCCTTTCCACTCCATGACTTTTGCCACTTCTTTGTCTCCCCTCACAAGTCCCTATCTCCTCCTTCCATTTGTCTTTTGTCTCCTGACCTGGTTTCCCTGTCAATTGTTCGTCCTGGCCTGGGCCCCTTTGTCTCTGCTTCCCTTCTTCTGACCCTCTCCTCACCACTGTTGGCTTAAATCGCCCTCCCTCATCTCTCCTCCTTCTTCCTCCCTCCAGTATTGGGCTAAACCCACCCCCAATCTGCCTTGCCTGTCTTAGTTCCTCCTGCAGACCCTCAATCTCCTTTCTAAGTTTTTCTATGTGGTTGCACACTAAACATCCTCCCACACTCCAGGCAATTTTTAGAAAGATTGGTGCACCGCAGTTGTTGCAGCCTACCACCCTACCCATTGCTGTCGTTGCCCACCAGCGACCCCCCACCCTTCCAGATGCAGGATACCAAACACTCCCCCAAGTCTCCCCTCTCCCTCCTCTATCAGTGCAAACCATTTTCTTTATTTCCCTTACCTCCTTTGTTGCACACGTTTAGATATATTGAGCAACTGCTTTTTATATTCCTATCCTTCCTATCCACACTCAAAAACAGGCTTTAAGTAGCCATTGCACAACCTTCTTCAAACTCCTACTCCTCCTTTACCCAATGCAATATCAATGCGAAGAAGTAATAATGAAAGCTCCTAGATTTGCATTTACTTCCCTTCCACTGAGAAAGCAGTCACCTCTTCACTTGCTGCTGTTCCTTTCCTGGTATGCCCCTCCTACTCAGCACCCCTTACTATACCCAGTGTTTAGCTCCTAAATTGAAACCAAACAGCAGCAGCTCTGTGATGTAATCCCAAGGTCAGAGCAGCAGTCCACTCTCTGTAAAGAGAATCCTGAATTGAAACCAAACAGCAGCAGCTCTGTGATGTAATCCCAAGGTCAGAGCAGCAGTCCACTCTCTGTAAAGAGAATCCTGAATTGAAACCAAACAGCAGCAGCTCTGCGATGTAATCCCAAGGTCAGAGCAGCAACCCACTCTCTGTAAAGAGAATCACTGGTATCAGTCGTGTTTTGGGGAAGGAGAGACACCTCCATAGCTTCCAGTTCAGTATTATTAACCTCTACTGAGGTCCCAACCCCTAAAGGCCTCAAACTAACTCTGTCACTTCTTGTACCCCCTCCCCTACCTCTACCTTGTCTTCTACTTTTATCTAAGCTTCCAAGTTCAAATCCTTGAGAAGGAAAGGATTTCCTGGCCTGATACAAAAAATACTCTTGGTCAGATGAAGAATCAGTATCATGTGTAGCCCAAGGGCAATTGGTGTAAGAGTGACCTTGATCCCCACACAAATGACAAACAGAAGGTGCAACACAGTGGGCCGCAGTGTGACCCAACATCCCACACTGAAAGCATTTCACTTGGTCACATGCAGTATTCAGATGCTGTAAAGACCCACATCTGTAACAGCTCTTAGGCTGACCTGCATAAAATACTGTTCCCCCTGTCTTGGCCCCAAAAAATGAACTTGGTATGTGTTGTATGCCCTCCTCAGTCTGGTGTAATTGCACCCTTATTGTCCTCCCCCCAGTCCAAAACCCATTGTCATCTGTTATTGGTCTTGGATGATCATACACGAACATCTTTTTCCAACCAAAATATGTTAGCCACATTTACGCCTCATTACTGATAAAGGACAGTCACAGTTTTAATAGTTGGCTTAGTAATCGGTATAGCCAAAAATCTCTCCAAACCTCAGTGTCCTTAACTTTGTAATACTTCCTCCAAAATTTATCCAGCGATTTCATAGTTACAAAGCTGATATTATAAGAATGTTCACCAGGGAATGGATAAAGTCAAATACTTGAGAAGGTGAAAATCCTAAAGAATTCACTAACAGATTTTCCGACCCAGATCCTGTCTGTAACCACTGGGCTTTGCCTCTATAACGAGTCTGACCAAAAACGGTTTAGCCGCTTCTGCTGGCTTACTAAACAAGCCTGCATAATGCTTTTAGGACCAGAATCAGTTCCTAGTAAAAGGATCCCCATTTACTTGATTCTTATCAGTAATCTTTTCCATATTTGACTCACCTTCACTGTGCAGACTTCCAGAAGGTGAATCGATAGGTTGTAAATCCGTTTCAGAGCAAAAAGGAGCTGAATTACAATGTTGTAAAACTTGATCCACACCAACACGCTGAACGCCCGACTCACCTGCTTGCCCTTGAAGACGTGCAGTCGCAGAGGATTTGGGCAGAGGTAACTCGCTGACAGGAGGATCCCGAACAGAAGGAACCAACTCAGCCACCTCAGCACTAGACCCGGACGGGTCATTTAAAACAGGGAAACCAGGCAAAGGATTTGTGGATCCGGAATCCAGCGACCTCCTCCAAAGCCATCCTGCCTGTTGTAAAGCTGCTCGGGGACCAATCTGGTAATATACAAACTTTTTCTGCTGTGACCACTGGCATAGTGGTTAGCTCATTATCAATAGGCTGATTTTCTTTGAATAAAGAAGACAGGCTCTTACTTGTATCTTGAGTAGGGCTAGCCGCAGAACGTTTTCGTTTATTGCGTTCAGCTTCCAATTTCTGTCTGCAGGTCTGGAAATCCTGTTCTGCCAGGTTTATCAAGTTTAATAACTGTGCTTTCTTTTTATCCAGCTCACTTTGTAATTGTTGTTCTGCAAGGGTTTCAGTGTCCATCACTTCTGTAGAAATAGTCGATTCCAAATCCAAAACTTGGTCCCGGTTTACTACAGACTCACTTTCTCTTCCAGTAATAGAAAGCTCTTCACAAGCTCAGGAGCTCCAAAATCACATCCATGCTCCATGTCCTCCACAGCAAGTCCAGAGGCAGCCATCTTGGTCCCACAGGAAAATGGGTCCCCTGCTCACAGGAAGCAGAGATGGGGAATTTCCCTGTGTCCTGGCCAAATTTCCCTCATTCACTAAAAATACCACCAACAGCTTAATCTGATTCAAAGTCAGTTGACATTCATCTGTATCCCCTCCCCCCGGGTCATGCCTGAAAATAGGCAGGATTTGTCTAGTGCACTTACCCGGTCAACAAAAACTAAATACATAAATAAATAAAAGTGGAGGTTGTGAGAATCAAACTCAGGTCTGGTCTGCTGGATGTATCAAGCCTGTTCACACCGTCCTCTAGCCTCTAGGCTATACTGCTAGCCCAAAAGTCTAAAGTCTAGTGCTCATGGATAAATGGTTTTGTATGGACTGTTGTATCCCCCTATTCAATAAAACTTCTTGTCTTGCTTTCAGCTTTTTGTTCAGCTTTTTTCAAGGTCCAATTCTTATAACCTCTGTCCCTAATTTTTTTATTAATGTTTCCTTGTTATGTTCAAAGTTTCTGTCATCACCACTGTTTTTTTATATCTGAGAATTTAACTATGTGGTGTACTTTTAGTAAGTTTTTTGGGTGATAGTAGCATGTAATGAAGTGTTTCTGTGTTTTTTTTTTTGTTTATAGATCTGTAGTGATTTTGTTGTTTTCCTTTAAAATCATCAGATCCAAAAATGGAATTTTATCATTACGGTATCCCCATAGTAAATTCTAAATGACTTTGACACCGATTCAGATGTTGGAAAAAAAACATTTTTTTCCATCTTGTATTTCTGCTCCTCAGGGCTGACAGATGGCTCCAGCCCCCTCTCAGAGGATTTGATATCTGAACCCGGTCTTCCTGATCTAGCCCTACCCTGGCAGTTCCACCACAGATTACCCCCCGTGGTGGGGCCAGAGGGAGGAGTGCCGCCCCCACCAAGAGCACAATCCAGATGGTGGGGCGAGTCACGATCGGGACATAGCCAGGCCATCATGAAGCCTGCCAGTCCCCCTACTTTTTTCCATTTTTTTCTCCCCCTCGCGGCATGACCATGCGTAGGCACACCACGCTCCTGTGCTCCTGTGCCTCCCTGACTCCAGTGCTGCCTCTGGCCTCCATTAGGGGCAGCCAAGGAGCGGACGACAACCCCACCCTCCCAGGAGAGGAGAGCAGTCTGTCGGTGCTTAATCCTCTCCCTCCTGCCAACCCCGGCAACTGAGGTCGCTCCCTACCCTGGGTTGCCGGTGGTGCAAAGTATGCCGTCCAGCACCTCAACCTCAGTGCCACCGGGACAGCTCAATAAACTGTTTCACATTATTATGTGGCGCTTTGTCGTTATTTATTTCTGGAAAAGAAAAAACATTTTCAAATTCAATCATGAAAATATTTGTATAGGTGAGAGCTATGATTGCTCCCATTGCTATTTCCTTTCTTTGCAAAAGTTTTGTTCTCAGATTTCAAGTAATTGTTGCATAGTACTATTTCTGATAGTTTTAAGATGCTTGTTGCCTGTTTAATGTTTTCCTTTGTTACATCTGTGTTGGTCCAATAAAAGGTATCCAACTATTTGTTTCTGGATCTGTCCTTAAAAGGACCAATTTGGCAACCAATTATGTGTGTTTTAAGATTAAATCATCTGGAGGTCTAAGTTCTTCTTTATTATTTAGTGAAGTTTTCAAAGCTGGATGTAATATAAGTTTTTCATATCAATGGTGACTAAAAGTTTGTTATGTAAACTATGCCAAAAAATGTTGTAGGTGCCGTATTGGTCCTTTTAAGGACAGATCAGAAACAAATGATTTGATGCCTTTCATTGGACCAACATGGATGTTACAGAAAAGAACAAAGTGCTCTAGCTTTCGAACCTACCCGGTCCTTCTTCAGAAGCTTTATGGCTTTTATTTTGAAAATCCCATACTATTAACACCAGATTATGTTGAAAAAACAGAAATAATTCTCATTGGTTTAACGTATACATTTAAAACATAACAGAAGATTACGTCAGAGAAGCTAATTAACACCAGTCTGCTTTTAACTGAGGAGCCTCGGAAGGGCAAAGGTTACCAAGAATTCTCAACAACCAGAGAGTTCTTCTCACATAAATTTTAAAATGTCTCAGTATGTTAAGAAAGCATTCTAGTGATAAAAAAAAACACTGGGCTAGCATTTCTCTAATGCCTGCAAGATGAGGTTACAACTTGCATTCCAAGTGTCCTGGTGTATTAAAGAACAGATAATGAGAGACAAAATCCCGAAATTAGGTATAACTGCAAGTTGAAAAAGAGCCCCAAAGTAAACACATATACATATACATATACATATACATATACATATACATATACATATACATAATGCATGATAGTATCACTTGTAAGTGTAAGTGTCAGTTAAAAATACTTGTCAAGGACCTCCAAGAAAATGAGACCATGAGCCTGATAAGTGCAGATTTCAACACAGAGTCAGTGTATAACAAAAATGCACAGAATCAGTCTAAGGAATCTAAATGAAAACTTCCAAGGATGAAATCCTCCAGGCCCCCTCCTTTTTTTCCCCCTTTTTCTTTCCCTCTCTCTCTCCTTGGGAAAGATGTTGTAACTAGTAGGAATGAGATATACTGTATGTGCAAGGGTCATAATACAGCATCATTCACACCAATATTAATAGCTACCCAAAGAAATTACACCTTTTATGAACCCCCAAGTAAATGAGATATGCATCTTAATATTAGCAGATTTAAAATATGACAAACACTGACAACTAGTAGAAGGAAGTAAATGTACACTATGGCCGCGATATTCAAAAGGGAAAAGTGCACGGCACAAATCCTGATGCGCCGGAGCGCATCAGTAATGTATGTGGGCATAGGTGGGGGGGGAGCGTGCCCATGCATACTCTGCACAGCCCGATATTCAGCCCGGGATGTGCAGAGCCATGCATGCGTAACCCCTACCTGCTCCAGCACAAAGTTGATCCAAAAAAAAAAAGGAACTGAAGGCCACCTACAGGTGAGCTGCCGCATTGCAGGGCACAACACGGCAGCTGCCACCTGTTGAGTAGCCACCAATTCGGCTGCATCTGGCGCCCCCTCATGCCCGATCGTGGGCATTTGTAAAACCTAAGAATTCCGTCCTATATCCCTGGTGGTCCAGTGGATCTGCTATTGCCTTAACGCTGGCATCTGTAAAAATCATAAAATTCGTCCTATATCCCTGGTAGTCCAGTGGACCGCTGTCTGCCTGATTCGGGCATTTGTAAAAATAGTATGAAATGTCCATATCCTGGTGGTCAGTGGACCCCCTGTCTGCTCGATTGTGAGGCATTTGTCATTAAAGAAATAAGTCCACTATTCCTAGTGATCCAGTGGACCCCTGTCTGCCTGATTGCGGGCATCTGTCATTAAACAAGAAATAAGTCCAATATCCCTTGTGGTCCAGTGGACCCCTGTGTGCCCGATCATGGGCATTTGTATAAAAATACATAAGTCCAATATCCCTGGTGGTCTGGGTACCCCTCCCCACCCACCCACCACTGAGCCCCACCGCCCGCTCCCCGGTCAGCCAGCGGGCGGCAGCACCGGCTTGCCGCCCGCCGACTGACACGCGTCGGTGGCGCTGTCGCCCGGTGGTTCACAGCTTGAGCCAGGTGGGCGTGCAGCCTCGATACTGGTGAACCAATGGGCGTACAGCCCTGCCGGTGGGCTGTCGGGCGGCAGGTGGGTGGGTGCTGCGCCCGCTGGCTGACCGGGGGAGCGGGGTGGTGGGGCTCAGTGGGCGAGTGGGGAGGGGGGTACCCCTAGACCACCAGGGATATTGGACTTATGTATTTTTATGTACAAATGCCCGTGATGGGCAGACAGGGGTCCACTGGACCACCAGGGATATTGGACTTATTTCTTCTTTAATGACAGATGCCCATGATCTGGCAGACAGGGGTCCACTGGACCACAAGGGATATTGGACATTTCATACTATTTTTACAAATGCCCGCGATCGGGCAGATAGAGCGTCCACTGACCACCAGGGATATAGAACATCCATGATTTTTACAGATGCTTGCGATCGGCAGATAGCGGTCCACTGGACCACCAGGGATATAGGACGAATTCTATGATTTATACATATGCCTCGCGATCGGGTAGATAGCGGTCCACTGGACCACCAGGGATATTAGGACATATTTATTTTTAGATACAGATGCCCGCGATCGGGTAGATAGCGATCCACTGGACCACCAGGGATATTGGGAATATTTCTGTTTTTATACAAATGCCCGCGATCGGGCTGCAGGGGGCATCGGTCCCCGATGGCTGCTGCCTGGCAGGGTGCCAGGCGCAAGTCATCGGGGATCGGCGCACCTGCATGCAATGAATATATGATGATGCAATGGCCCCATGTGTGCCTTGCATACATTATGGCCCCATTTGCATGTCAAGTTTTCAATATCGCGGTTGCTGTGCATGGCGCAATGGAACTTGCGCTAGCGCATCTCCATGCTCCACTCTGGCCACTTGCTGGCGCAGTGCCACTGCACCATGCACACTGGGGGTGGCCAGGGTGCGATATTCAAAGCTGCTGAGCCATGGCGCGGCTCCGTTGAATGTTGCCCAGTCCACACCCCTGTGCAGCCAAGTTCAGCTGCGCCCAAGCTTGCACCACAGCCTGGCGCAGTTTGAATATCTGGGCCTATATGTGAAAACTCAGTGTCCTAGCCACATAACAGTTGTCCCATGCCACGCTTCCCCCACACAGATGTGTGTACATACACCCCTGCACACCCCACACAACCACAACACACAACAAATATAACAAACACAACCTACCCATACCACACCACACCGCGCACACACAGACAAAACACACACACATACCATACCCACAACACACAAAAACACAACACATACAAAAACACACACACACACACACACATACATACATACATACATCAATATACACACACACACACACTCTCACCACAGTGTTAAGATGGGAAGTCAACACGTAGATAACCATAAACTTACAAAATCAAAGGCCCGCTGAAGAACTAAAGTATTTATGTCCATCTTTTAAAGTAAAGGTCTGTGTAAGTTTAAGTGGAATAATGTGTCATATAACCAACATCAATGTTCAATCCATCCGCCACCATATTGAGAAGTAAAATAAGTCTAATTTCAGAAGCCCGTCTCTGTTGCGTACTGTTGAAATGTCCTTTTAAGATCATCACAGACATCTGAGATTGAGTGGCCATCCTGGGAGAAGTGCTGGGCAACTGGTTTCTCAGTCTTCTTGTGATTAATAGAATGTCTGTGTGAATTCATTCTAGTGCGGAGTTGTTGGCTTGTCTCCCCCACATAACCTGTGTAAGGACATTTCTTGCATTGGATAAAATAGACCACATTACTTGATGTACATGTATAATTCCCCTATATCCTGAATAGTTTGTTTTGTGATGTAACCACACAGTCTGAAGTGGAATTGAGGTTACATGTCTTACATGTGCGTTGATGACAGGGTCGTGTACCATATGATGTTATGGTATTCTGTTCCAGTTCAGGTTGACTCCTAATAATCAGGTTGGCTAAATTAGGTGGTTGTTTAAAAGATAGTAGTGGTAGTTCTTGAAAAATACAATTAAGGGTTTCATCCTCACTAATTATTGGATGGAGATCCTTAATGATCTTACGTAGAAGTTCAAGGTCAGGATGGTATGTGACTACTAAGGGTATTCTGTTGGTATTCATCCATTCCTTATATTGCAGTAGTTGTTCTCTTGGGACCTGTGTTGCACGTTCCACTGCTCTGTCAATTTCCCTGGACGAGTGTCCCTGCTCAATAAAGGTGTTTTTCAACATCGCCAGATGTGTGTCTCTGTCTTCCTCATTTGAACAGAGGCGGTGATACCGAAGTGCTTGACTATATATGACAGATTTCTTTGTGTGGCTCGGGTGATTACTTTTCTTGTGTAAGTATTTATTTAGTTTTTGTTGACTGGGTAAGTGCACTAGACAAATCCTGCCTATTTTCAGGCATGACTCGGGGGAGGGGGATACAGATGAATGCCAACTGACCTTGAACCAGATTACGCTGTTGGTATTTTTAGTGAATGAGGGAAATTTGGCCAGGACACCAGGGAAATTCCCCTACTCTTTTCGATAAGTGCCATGGGATCTTTAACATCCACCTGTACTACCACCAATCCAGGCAGATGGGACCTCAGTTTAACGTCTCATCTGAAAGACGGTATCTCTGTCTGTCTGTTGGTTTCCTGTAAAGACAGGTATGTAGGGTTCCATCCTTAATAGTGACAGTGGTATCCAGAAAATGTACACTGGTGGCAGAATATTCCAAGGAAAGTTTTATAGTTGGGTGGAGGTTAAGTTCCCGATGAAAACCTTTGAGTGTGTCAGTGCCCTCTGTCCATATTATAAACAAATCATCAATGTAACGGAAATAAGCCAATGGTTTATGTGTGCAGTGCCTTAGAAAATCCTCCAAATTCACCATACAAAGATTAGAATACTGTGGAGCCATCCTGGTTCCCATTGCTGTTCCTATTGTTTGAACATAATGTTTACCATTGAAGCTGAAGTTATGTGTCAGAATGAATTCAGTGAGTTTACCTACAACTCCACGGTCAATGCTGGGGTCCAATTTTTGTCATGCAGGTATTTGAGGCAGGCTGAAATGCCATCTGTGTGTGGAATATTAGTGTAGATGGAGGTTACATCCATCATGGCTAAAAGGGTATCAGGTGGTAAGTCCTTAAAACCAGAAAGTTTCTGCAGGTATACTATGTCCTTCCCTATTAAAGTTTTCTAATATTTGAATAAGGTGTTTTGAATCTTTTATGTAGGAGTCAGATCTTTCTACCTTGTTTGTAGTGGAAGTCTTATGAAAATTGAAAGAGACTCTGTAATGGATTCTTGTCCTGAGACAATTGGTCTTCCTGGTGGTTTAGCTGCATTTTTGTGGACTTTTAGTAGTATGTAAAACAAAAGTATTTTGGGATGTTTACATCTGATGGCTTCTTCCTTCCGCTCATGAGTCCATCTTCTGTCTATTGCTTCTTCTACGGTATGTTTTATAATCTCTTTCAAATGGTGTTTCATTTACTTTCTCATAATTTCTCATCATTTAACTGTAACTAGCACTCTTTCTGATAATCCTTCAAATTCATTATCACAGTTCCACCCCCCTTGCCAGAACTTTTTACTATTACATTTTCATCTGCTTCCAAACTTTTTAGTACTTCATATTCTGATTTTGTTAAATTGTACCTTCTTTTTTGAGTTTCACTGTTTTTTTTTTTTTTTTATAATTTTCTCAATGTCTTTTCTCACTATAAGTTTATGCACTGGTCAGTATAGGCCCAGGGGGAGAACTGTTGATTTGATTTTGAGATTCACATAATGCTCTGTTTTTTTCTCTTTCTGCTACAGAAATTGTTTCAGTAGGCTCTTCTCGATTGTCAAAGTACTGTTTTGTTCTCATTTTTGTGAGAAATCTTTCAACAATCAAGTTTCAATTCAAACCCATTAAGTTTTTGATTTAAACAATAACCAAGTCCCTCATTTAGTACTGAAATTTCTGTTGTGGATAATTGTCTGTTAGAAAGGTTAAATACTAAGGATTCTTTTTCACTTGCTGGCATGTAACATGCATTTTCTGTTGGGTACTGTTTGTCTCATTGGTTGCTCCCTGATTGGAAGTGGAAGGGGGTTTCTTCCCTGCTGTCTGTGGACCACCCCACCCCCACCCGCCTCCCGATCCCTCCCTATGAAAATCCCTATAATAATCCTTTCTATTTGTTCTATTCATTTAAACTGGTGGATAGTATGTGTTATCTCTAATTTCATAATTGCTGTGTGAATCACTGTAGTGTAGATTTATATCTAACCCTTGCAAATTGTAAGTTTGTTGATTTTTAGTGTCTTTCTTCCAGTTATAAATTTTGCTGTCCCTATAATCATTAATATCCCTACAGAACTTACTTAATTTGACCTGCCTGCAGCTCTCATCATACTCTGCTAGTCCTCTTTCAATTTTAGCCAAAATGTTTTTTTTTTAACTCATTTGTTTCCATGGTACTTTTCAGTTGTCTCAAGGTCCATAATCTCTCTTTGTACCTTTGTCTGTTCATTAATAAGTGCTTCTATAGACAATAACAAAATCAAAAGAGCATTTAGAACGATCCCATCTCTCCAGGAATCCTTCTGGTGGAAGCCCACATTTGGTCCCACTAGCACTCTAAGACCCTATGTATTCTTTTTGTTTTACATAAGTCGTTTAGTGTAACAGCATGCCAATCAAGGCATATGTCATATTGTTTTAAATATTCTAATTTATGACCTTCTGTTTTTGTGGCTTTGGGATTATCAACAGTTCTTGTAGCTAGTTACTAGATTTGTGATTCTTGTTTCGTCATTTTCAGTGAAACATAGTGTTTGATGTTATTTGTTTGTCAATATCTTTTATTCGACTTTTCTTTCAAAAGAAAAATTACAGACAATACTTACATTAAATAAGATAACAGTTATCAAGTTACAGAACATAGAACAAATAGTAATGAAAAACAACCTCAAAGATTTATCATTTGCATCCTAATCTAAGGTGCTAAATTAATTAATAAGCTGTAATGAAGGATTGCCACTTCTATATATTTTAATGTCAACCACTCTGCTGATATTGTAATTATCAGAAAGGCGTATGGAATTTTACATTTATGCAATCAGGAGATGTAATCATGCACATATTACCTAGAAGTTGCATAATAATTTCTATACCTATTTTAATATTATGTGATTTACATTCCCTATTGTTCTTTTCAGAAGTAACATCCATTCTTTAGTAAGAAAAAAGAAAGATTTAAGATAAGACGAAAGATAAGAAGATGAATAAAAGAGAAAATACAGAGAGCTGTCCTGAAATTCAACATTTCTCTGAAACAGAAACACACATAGAATATGAGGAAGCCATATCTTTGTTTTGAAAAAAAAATCTACTGATTACAAAAGTGCTATGTGAATAAACCTATTTAACAGTGAGAAATGTATATATTGCTCCCCATTTACTTTCGAAAATATGTTTCTGCCCTATTATAGAGTGTGCTATCTTCTCTAGACGTAAGATTTCTAGGCATTCATTCCTCCACTCCGACAATGAGAGTGTTTTATCATCTATCCAATTCCTAAGAATGACATTTTTAACTGAAGCTGATATGACTTGAACAATATATTTGTGTTCTTTAGTCCAGAGAAGAGCATTTTCAAAATGTCCTATAAGACAAGTTTCAAGATTTAGTTTGTTCTGGAGCCCTGGCATATCATCAAATAGTGTAATAATGTTCTGCCATAAGCTTTGGATTTTGTCACATTTCCAGAACATATGAATTAAGTTAGCATTTCCTTCTCCACATTTATGACAGGTGGAAGAGTTACAAACGCCTATTTTAAATAAATGATATGGTGTGTAATATAAATTATGTAAGGACTTAAATTGCACTAGTTTCATATTGACTGTCTTAAAACATTTTAAAGAGCTATTCCAAATGGTTTCCCAATCCCAATTTTCTACATTTTTCCCTAAGATGTTTGACCACCATCTAACATTTTCTTGATCTATGCCCCTTATGCATTCTATTATTAATTTATAAAATTCTGAAATAGATGAATGTGTCTGCATGCATGCAAGAAATGCTGTGGTATTCTTGTTTGCTTTAGCTCTGCTCAGGTCATTATGATAGTGACCTAATATACTTGTTATAAGAGAACCATATTTATAATAATCTTGAGGGTTTAACTTATATTTTTGTATCATGGATGTAAAAGGAATCGCTGCATCACGAACAATAATGTCCTTAATATTAGATATACCCTTTTCATGCCAGTCTTTAAATGCACTAAGGCGCCATCAACCAAAATATTTGAGTTACCCCATAAGGATTGCACAGCAGAGAATTTAATGTCCATTTTTAAAATATTTTTCCACACAGATATTAATTGTAAGCTATCTGAAAATATGTTATTCTTGACGCTTTTAAAAGGTTTAGCAAAAATCAAAGTTGAGATATTAATATTTTGTGTATTTAGTATATCTCTTTCCATAGATAACCATTCTGGTATCTCTTGTCCACCATTTGAATTATAAAGCCATTTTGCAGTCTGGGACATCCTACAGGTTAAATAATAGAAATAGAAATCAGGGAACTTCAACCCTCCATTCCTTTTAAGTCTAGACAATTTATTATGAGCCATCCTGCATCTCTTATTATCCCACAGAAATCTGTTAACAGTACTTTGTAACTCCGAGAACCACCTTTTGGGAATAAAGAAAGGAAGCATCTGAAATATGAATAATACTTTGGGTAGAACATTCATCTTAATTGCTTCCATTCTACTCCAAAATTCAATGGCAAGCAATTCCATTTGGCTAGAGAATCTGTAACATCCAATTTAAGTTTTTTAATTTTCTGTACCTGTCTTTTGCTGTTTTATGAAAAGTAATACCCAAATAATCAAATTTTTCTTTTTCCCACCTAATACACATATTCTCTTTATCCTTTCTTTCACAAAACCTATTAAGTGGTAAAAAGACAGATTTTTCCTTGTTTAGTTTGTAACCAGAAATGTTACCAAAATCATTCACTATTTGGAGAATCTTAGGGATGGAGTTTGTTGGATCTTGTACTGAAATAATAATATCATCTGCGTAAAGAGAAATAAGATATTTTTCCCCCTGTATAGGAATCCCTTTATACACTTGTCTGTCCCTAGTTTTCTGACCAATGGATCTATTGTTAAATTAAATAACAATGGGAAAGAGGGCATCTTGTCTAGTTCCCCTTAAGAGAGCAAAACTGGATGATACTAGACCAATTGTTATAATGGAAGCAGACAAATTCTTGTATAATAATCTGACCCATTTTGAAAATTGCATGGAAAACCATATAAGTCAAGGGTGCTAAGTATATGGGGCCATAACACCCTATCAAAAGCCTTTTCTGCATCTAGGGCAAGCAAGCCAGCTGCAATGTTAGATTTGTTTGTAACTTCTAGAATATGAAATAGTTTTCTAGTATTGTCTGCTGCCATTCTCCCTTTCATGAAACCCACTTGTCTGGTATCAATTAGAAAGGGTATAACCTGCTCTAACCTATCAGCAAGAGCTTTAGCCAGAATTTTTATGTCTGTGTCAATAAGTGATATAGGCCTGTAATTTTTACAATTATCAGATTCCTTCCCTGGCTTAAGAATAAGGGTAATTAAACCCTTCATCATGGTATCAGGAAAGGATTCCTTCTGCCATGCATCAGTATATACATTATTTAGAATTGGAACAACCTCATTCCTAAGTTTATGAAAATAATTAGATGAGTAACCATCAGGCCCCGGAGCCTTGTTACTTTTAAGTGCTTTAATAGCTGCGTCTATTTCACTATTTGTTATTGACATATTTAAGGCATTTTTATATTTCTCAGGGACTTTGGGAATTTGTATATCTTTACAAAATTGTCCCAAGGCATCAGGCGTAGGAATTACGTTAGAATCATATAATTCCTTATAATATTTCATAAATTCCATATTTATTTTATTTGGACCAACTATTAATGAATTATCATCTATCTTCTTGATGCTACATATTCTCGCATTTCCTGCTTTTGTTTTAATCTAATAGCTAGCAATTTAGTAGCTTTGGGGCCTGAATCAATATAGTTAAGTCTAGATTTCTTATTGCAAATTCGTTTCTCCTCTCATTAGTTCAAAATACTCAGTTTTAAGTTTAGACCATAGCGTCCACTGTTCATTTGATATATCAGACAATAGATCTTTCTCAACTTCTGTTATTTTTTTAAGGATCTCCTGCTGCTTAATTTTGCTTTCTTTTTTAAGTCTGGATGTAGTACTAATAATATATCCCCTTATATAGCATTTAAAACATTCTCAGGTATTCAACCAAGAGGTGTCTTCTGGTTTCTTGTATTCCCAAAATAACTTAATTTCTTGTTTAAGCCCCTTAATAAAATCCACATCTACTAATAGAAAGTTATTAATCCTCCAGTGTCTGGATAGAAGAGAAGGGACGCATTCTTTAAATGACAATAATACAGGCAAATGATCTGAGATAACTTGTTCTAGTATGTTACTGAATACTATCCTGTCTGCAAAGATTTCCGGTACATAAATTTGATCCAGTCTTGAGCCGGAATGACAATGTTCAGACCAGAAAGTAAAAGACTTTTCTTTAGGATGAAATAATCTCCATGCATCAACTAGGCCTAATGCACTTATCATATTTCGAAGTTCTTTATCATTTTTATTACTTCTGTATCTCATATTACTTCTATCCAGTAATGGATCAATTGTACTGTTGGTATCACCTGCAAGCAAAATAGTGCTCTGCAAGTAGGGCATAAGTTTTGAGCAAAGAACATTGAAGATGCCATGCGAGAGACCAGTTGGACCATATACATTAACTAGCATAACACTCTTGTCATCTAATTTACCATGAACTATAATAAAGTGTCCAAGAGGATCTGTAATAACATTATCCATATGGAAGTTAATTCCTTCTTTAATGAGAATTTAAACGCCTGCTTTCTTGGAGTTAAGACCCGCTCCAAATACTTGTCCTACCCATTCTCTTCTCATTAAATAAATGTATTCATCATGCAAATGAGATTCTTGTAAAAATACAATGGATGGATTCATTTTTTTAAATGTCTTAGCACCGAATACCTCTTTAGTTTATGATTAAGACCTCTTACATTCCATGTAATTAAAAGTCTTACTATTAGTCATATTCGGTTATACTAGAAGCCCATATTGCTCTGTGTTTCTATACTGTTAGGCATACTTCTGTTTTAGTATCTGCTCTATACACACTATGAGACCTTTCAGTTGGAGTCTGTAGTAAAAATATTGAAATCAGACAGCTAAGTGTAGAAAACAGATACAGTTGAAGGAAGAAAGTCAGAGAGAAGAAATCATAAGATCTGTTCTTATAATACATTGCATAGTAGGACCCATCCCCCACCCACTTCCCAGTCCATTCCTGAATGAGGACATCAGAGGTGCCTGTCGCTGAGATAATCCAGTCCCCGGACACCCGCCACCCAAATCAAAAGAATAATATAATCTGGTAATATTGATAATACTAATGTAGATTTACCAAGCAAATATGAAAAATAATGAATGTATTTTAAAGATGCGAATCCTAATATCTGCCAGGTCTAACTAACAGAACATACATTTTATCATTAATTTCCTTATGCATTTAAGTATCAGATTAATAAAACCTTATATATGAATGCATATGAGTGCACATCTCTTATTCATGTTAAAGTTTCATACCTCTTTAAGAGATGCATGCCATATTTTAAATAAAATGCATAAAAAAGATAGGAGCATAAATGAGTGAATCTCACCTTGCTAAAATAAAACACTGAAAAAAAGATTAAAAAAAAAAAAAAAAAAACCTTGTGAGTACAATAGCCAAATCAAATTGCCACCATACCTCCAGGATTGAAGTATTACTGATGCTGAAGTAAAGTGAATTGTCAAACCTCGTGGAGTTAAGTGTAAGGATAATTAACGTAATATGACTATCACGACTACATCAGCAGTAATCCTGTAGAGAAAAGATTAAAAGGGAGTGAAGTACATTGTAAGTGATCAGTTATTCTGCTCACATTGTAGACGACACATTAGTTAAACTACATTTCCCATAAACCCTCAAAACAAAGTGCATGCTCATAATAAATAAAAAAACAATGATGAAACATACACAGTCTGCATGAGGATCCCTCCTAGAGAGTTTTGAAAAGCCAACTGTATAAAAACCCTTTGAAAAACAAGATGGCGTGATTTAAAAAACGCCACATCGCTTCCTCTCCTCATTCATGTGAGGTTCCTACATAATGAGCAGTAAGACAGTAGGCAGTCTATTAAAATATGATGGGATGTACAAAAAGATGCATTGGATGATAAAATAACATAATGGTAGGGAGAACACCGAAAAGAGAGAGAAAAAAAGTAGTACCGGATAGCACAATGAAAATCTTTGTAAAGCAATACATAGCACCAACACATCTGCCCTCGCTTACCATCACTCCGAACCCCATGCAGCCATATGTGGAAAGGCGCAGAGCCCATGTTAGCCCTGCCTCTATTAAACCGTAGCACCAGTATGCTCATCTGCTTAATATTCTTATGACACAGACTGCCTGATTTTGAGACATGAGGGCATTTCTTTACCTGGAATCAGCAGTGCGTGGACCTTGTTTTAACTCTTCTCCATCTGCCTCTTTTCATGCGTTAAGTGAGGGAAGTCGCACCCTCTGACAGTATCAAGCCTCCGCTTTCTACGTCAGGAGTAACGGCAACTCTGTCTAGCCAAATAGGCAGGGCGTGTGTTTCTTTTAGTAAGCAGAAATAAAGCCATAAAGATACTCAGATGGTTTCTTGATTGAGCGTTAAATAACATCAAATCTCAGCAGAGGAGATTGCAACATTAGGCAGTGCATTCACCTTCCGTCATCATGGCTATACAATAGAGGAACGGAAATTGAAAATAGAGGGGGTAAACAGAACTACGTTAGTGACTTAAAAACATACATCTGTAAGTAAAACTATATTTTATTTTCTACGTGCATCCGGACTGCTGTCAGAGAACTCCCCATCTATAGGTAAATGCATCAGTGAATAGCTAGCATCAGTTTAGAATGTGAAATCTGCAAAAAGGGCAGAAAAGTCCCTCTTAAGACCAGTTTTAGATGCCTCGTATCCATTGTAGTCATTAGGACCTTCAGCTGACCATACTCTTAAAGTTGTTGGGTAAAACAAGTTGTATTTAATATTCGCATCTCTGAGTTTTCTTTTAATTGGGAAGAAGACATCTCGTCTCTTTATAACTTCTGGGGGTAGATCATTAAAGAACTTAATTTTGCAGCCTTCATAGTCAATAGAGATCTTGTCCCTTAACTTACACTGTACATGTATTTTGTGTTGAAAGTACAGAAATTTGAATACGAAAGACCTAGGTCGTGCATTAGGACCTGGAGTTGGTTTTAATGATCTATGTGCCCTTTCTAACACAGCGAGCACAATCAGGAGGAGGACCAGCAATTGAAATAAGTAATTTATTAATAAATGCCAAGGCATCATTTCCCTCGAGTCCTTCTTTAACCCCAAAGATGCGTAGGTTGTTCCGTCTGCTCCTACGTTCTAATTCTTCTATTTTTGCTTCCAGTTTAGATATTCTTTTGTTGCTAGTTATAACCTCTCTGACATCATTCTCAATTTTATCCTCCACACTACTAATCCTAGACTCAGCATCCGAAATCTGCATTTTGTGCTTGTCTGACTCTTTTCTTAATTGCTTTAAGCTGTTAGACATATCAGTAATGGTAACACATATATTTTCCATCTTTGCCATAATCTGATTAAAATGAATGATTGTCAGTGGTTGTGTGGAGATTTGTGTGGCGATTTCCTGAGTTTCTAAGCTGTCGTCACTGTCTGTGCTTACTTCAGATATTTGCCTCTTAGATGGATTTTTCCCTCCCATCTTTTTCTCAGGGACAGAAATGCTATTACTGTAAGCATGTACCTGTTGGTATTCCATTTTTTCACAATCCATTGTGACAGGCACAGTATGTATATATTTGTTTATTTCTCTATATAATTAAGACTGTTATTTGACAAGTAGAAGTAAACAAGCTCTCTGTCGCTTTAAAACTGTTAACTTCCTGAAAAACGTTTCTATGACGAACCAGACAAGGCCCCTTAACGAGATGACGAAAAAGGGGTTTCAAGGAAACTAAGAAAACTGCCTAGGTCAGTATATAATCAGGCTCAATAAAATGTGTTTTTCTCCTCTTTTAACCCAGTAATAACATAAGTTGCCAGACCTGGATGTTGAAGTATTGAGGTCTTTTCAAGATATTGTGTCTCAGCCGGTTATGAGTAAACAAGATAAAATTAGAGTGGGGCTCTTCTTCCTTGCATAAGTAGTATAGGTATCTGATCGGTTAAATATGGCGCTAAAAAAAAGTAATAATTCATACAGCAAACAATAAAATTTACTTTACTAGATATAAAATGTTCAAAATAATTCACGCGAGTGACGGGTAGGCCGGGAATATTACAGAGCTCAGCAGAGTGCAACCGTCTTGACTGCCTGCATTCGATCGAATCTCTAGTGTTTGATCTTATATCTGTTATTTTGTCTAACTCTGCAAAATTTGCCATTATAAATGAACCAACTGAAAAAACATTGACCAGGAGAGTAATAGGATGGTTAAGTTTTTACCTATTTCAACCACTGTGAAACATAAATTGATGTTTAAATAATCCCAGGTGCTAATTAACAAGTCCTGATATCTCAGGTTCTTCAGGCTTCACATAACGATACTTTTACGACTAAATAGTTAACGATTGTTTTTATGTTTCTTTCTATATTACAGCCAAAAAGAAATAAAAGAATTTAAATGGCTGTGAGACAAACATGAAGCAAGGCAACTCTAATTTGAGAGAATGTTAGAACGAACAGCTGAATAGTCAACTCAAGAGAGAACGAACTACATAAAATGCCATTTTCATTCTGTTTTAAATTGCAGCCTGTTTCAATGTCAGTTGAAAGAGTCAGAAAGTTATGTAAAAGCACCATGCTGCAAGGTAAATTTGAAGTGGAGAATGTAGATATGAAGCTGCTTTGAAACTGACTTAAGTTAGAGAAGCAATACATAATGTAAATATCGTTTTGTTTTAATTTCAGTTTATCATAAATAATTAACCAACTCTCAGAAATAATTGTCAGGTAAACTTACACAGTATTATAGAAAAAGAGAAGCGATTAGACAATAGATGCCTAGTGAATTACTTTAAAATTGTTTTGTGGATGAAAATGAGCAACCACAGAAAATTAAAAGAAGACCTCTTAAAAGGGTACAGAGATTTCTGAATCACAAGTAGGTCCTATGGTTACTTAAATATATTGTGACTGGGAACTTCATGTTAAGATACTGAATTTTATATATGTTGAAACGTCTGAATTTCAACAGGATGGCAATACATGTAAATGTTTACTTTAAATCTTTTTAAAATTACATAACATGAATATGTATTTTATTTTTAGAAAATGAGTAAAGATTTAACAGCACAGAGTGAGTTAAGGATTTAGGAGATCTGTATACCTTGTGATGAATTATAAGGTAACTAGGAGCATTTCCACTCCTAAGTTTCAACCTAACATTACAAGACCAGTCATAAAGAATGGATGTGAATTACTCACAATTTATTGTTAAATTATTATAGAACAGAGCTTTATACTTATCCATGTTATTTTTAATTATTTACAGCCTATTTTCCCTGAAGAAGAGAGCAAAGATCTTGAAACATATTTTTTGAAGAAATTTAAAACAATGGCTGTGGAAAAATTAAAAGACTGTGCACATATAGTGAAAACAGCTTCATGGTCCTGAATTTTGTTTTTTCTTTCTACTACTGAGGTCAGCAGCTCCCACTCATGCCCCTTTGTGACCGGCTTAGAGTGGCCACCAGGACGTTTTGGACACCCGGAACATGGACAGATGACAGTTCGAGGCCATGATCCAGAGCCCAGCACCAGACTCTCATTACTTGCCGGCAGAGGGGGTACGAGTGAGGGCCCCCCCATTTGTTAATGTAGTGGACTACACGGCTGTCCATCTGCACTAGCAGGAGACCTGCTGAGTCTGGAAGACCTGTAAGGCATAAGAATGGCCCGCATCTCCAGGATATTGATGTGAGAGCGGATTCCAGTTGGGATCAGGTCCCTTGAGTTTGATGGGGCCCAAACTGTGCCCCACACCCCAGCCCTGAAGCATCGGTGGTGAGAATTTGCTGAGAGGAAGGGATGAGGAAAGGAACCCTTCTTAACAGGTTGCTGCGTTCCATCCGCCAAAGGAGGACTTTCCTCACTGGAGGGGAGACCAGGACCAGCTGTTCTAAGTCATTGGTACACTGGTCCCACTAGACCCTCAGTGACCTTTGAGGAATTCTCATGTGCAGTCTGGCTAGGGGCACTGTGACTATGGCTGTAGCCATCATGCCCAAAAGCCAGAGGAAAGTTCTGGCTGAGACGTAGCAGCTGCTGTAGAGCAGGCGAGCTTGAGCTATAAGGCAGTCTGCTCAGTCCTGGGGCAGGAAGGCCATGCCTGGAGGGGTGTCCAGGGCCGCCCCTATGTATTGGAGGCAGTGACAAGGGGTCAGGACTGACCTGCGCAGGTTGACCATGATGCTGAATTCCTGGAATAGACGGGTGGTATGTTCCAGAGTCTGCAAGAGGCGCTCCCTGGACTGGGCTTTGAGAAGCCAGTTGTCCAGGTAGAGAAAGAGATAAAGTTCCTCCCGCCTGAGGGTAGCTGCTGCCACTGCCAGGCATTTGATAAACACCCGAGGGGCCGAAGACAAGCCAGAGGGGCAAGGCCTGGAACTGTGCCCCCTGGAAATGAAACCTTGGGTACTGTCTGAAAGATATGTACCTGGATGTGCAGGTAGGCATCCTTTGTGTCAAGGGAGCAAATCCAGTCTCCCTGGTGCAGAAGGGGCAGCAGATCCTGGGGTGTCACCATCCGGAACTTTTCGTACTGGAAGAACAGCCCTCAGAGGTCCAGAATGGGCCTGAGATCTCTATGCATTTGGGTACCAGGAAGAAATTAGAATAGAACCCTCTGCCCTGTTGAATTTCTGGGACGGGTTCTAGGGCCTTTTGCAACAAGGAGCGAATTTCCCTCCCAGAGCACCGGAATGTGGTCTGGAGGGTAGGAGGACAGAACTGGAGGGTTTTCTGGAGGGCACTCCAGAAGTTCCAGTGTGGCCAGTTTCTGTGATCTGCAGAACCCAGGCATTCTGGGTTTCCTCCACTTGTCCAAGTGTAGGAGAAACGACCCTACCACTACCTCCTTCCTTACGGGAGGGAGTGTCGGGCTAGGAGTCAGGCTGAACTGGCAGGGGCAGCCGGGGCTCCTCATCCTCTTTTTTTTTTTCCCTGTTGTAGAGGAGCGGGTGGGCATAGCAGGGGCAACCCGGCATTTACCCTGGGGTTTGCTAGAGGGCTTGGGTCTACAAGTAGACTGACGAAAGGGCACTCACTGACTACTTTTTGGCTGGTTAGCGTGGTACATGGAGTGGACTGAATGTAGGGTGTGGCCCAAGGTTTGCAGTTGACATTATGTCCTGCACATCTGCACCAAACAACTTGTAGTCTGTAAAGAGGGGCATTCAGGAGTTGAACATCCTGAGCAAAGCCCAACATCCTCAACCAAGAGTGTCGACAAAGGCAAATGCCCGCTACGGCAGCACTCGCGGAGGCGTCTATGGCATCGTAGGTAGCCCTAAGGAGGTGAGTGCCGACATCAGACCCAGCTTTAAGATAATACAGCAACTGATGCTTTAGAGTGTCTTCTAGGAGTGCCTTTGCAGATTCCAGGGCTTGGTCTCAGAGCTGGTTTTGGTACTGGAACTTATGGGCAATGTAATTTAACATCCTGATAGTCAGTGTGGCAGAGGCAAATGTGTTCTTGCCAATATGATCCAGTCTCCATGGCTGCATGTCTGGGGCAAGGAGCTGAGATGTTTGGGCCTCTTGGTGCAGTCGTGGGTGGCGTTGATGTCCACCGAATCCATTTGAGCATGATCTGCAAAGAAAGGCCTTCCTGCTGGAGCCTGGTATAATTTGTCTGCCTTCCTAGGCACAACGGGTATCAAATTGGGTTGCTGCCATGCGGCCATGGTGGAATCTTCAAAAGGCTCAATTAAGAGTGGGATGACCAGAAGAGGGGCATCTGGAAGCCTTAAATAAAGTGGCCAGTCTTTGTCAAGCGGGATCTTGCTCCTCGGTGTTGAAGTCCATGACCAAGATGAAAGAGGGATCATTGGGGGGAGAGGGGACTGCGGGATATACCTTGGTGTCTCCTTGCCATCGGATGACACCATAGAGGAGGAGCTGTAGGGAGTAGCTTGTCTTATCGTTGCTGTCATCCCCCTCATCGGGAGGAATGTCTGGATGGAACCCACTCTCATCCCCAGAGTCCTGAGGGGGGAGCGAGGGCCCAGGGTTCTGTGGCGTGGGTTGGGACCCTGCTTGAGAGGCAGGGGGGCATTGTAGGGACAGGCCTGGGGGGGGCAAGCTTAGCCTGCATGAAGTCCCATAAGGTGGTCAGGACAGAGTAGAACTTTACTGCTATCAGTGTCTGACCTGTCGGCGTCAGTTGAGGAAACACTAGGGTCAGTGCTGGAGTTGGCACTGAGGAGGGCGGCTGCATAGGCTGGGGCCTGCAGGGGTGCCCCTCGCGTGGGTCGTGTTGAGGATGGCGACAGGGACTGGAGCTCAGGCTGGGGTGACTCCAGAGAAGGTAGAGGCTCTGGGCCCGAAGCGACGACCGGAGAAATGGCGGTGACCGGTGGCGGGGGCATTGGCTGTGACCTGACAATTGTCCACACTAAGCCCGTTGACGATGAACCAGCAGAGCCACCCTGACTGCCTGTGGAAAATAAGGGCCTAAACAGCAGGGGATGTGAAGTTGGTGGGGTGCCAGAGCTTTTGAACTGATCCCCACCACCGAGACATTAGTGGGGTATTGCAAACGGTAGCCCTGCAGGAGAATGGGCGAGGAGGCAGAGGGGCCACCCCTGATGATGACGGACCCATCGTGGTTGACTGCAGTAAGCATTGACCAGGATCAAGACGAGGGGTATCGGGTTCTGTCCTTGAGATAGTCTTTGTCTTAATGTTTATGCTTCCCCATGGATTTGTCCTGGGCCTTGGAGGGCTGCGAGCCCACAGACATCGAGGGGGAAGCAGAGGATCTTCGAGTCTGAAGCACCTTCTCCATCTGGGTGACATTCTACTTCAGCAGAAAAGTTTCGAGGGTCTGCTCTCAGCACTTTCTGGTGGTGTGGTTGAAGCCACAGCAGATCACGCAAGCCTGAGTTTTGTGTTCAGGGCCTAAGCAGCAGACACAAGCCTCATGGTCATCCTTCTCTGGGCTCTTCTGCTTGCAGGCACACTTTTTGAAGAGGTTGCTGGAGGTGGATTTCGGCATAAACGAAGAGGGGAAAAATCACTTTTTCACAAAAGTGATACACACTGTGTAGAGAAAAACCAAAAAGCAAAGGTTTGACAAAGAAATTAGGTGAAATAGTGGTCGACTGAGACTGGTGGATCTCCGAGAAGTCCGACATGCGATGGTTGGGAAAAGAACTGAGTAGGGTGCAGGGGCCTTCCACTCTTTTATAGGATAGGTTGATGTCGGCGTATGATGTCGGAGCGGGCAGCCCCCTAGTAAACTGCTAGCTGGAAAAGTTTTTGTGTGGTCCTAGCGCCTGATGACTATAGTTCCATAGGTATGGCCTGCTGCAAGAGATGCCCCCGAAGTCAGATCTAGGCTTGCCCAGATTCTTCTCCTCTTATAATTGCTCCTATGACTGATGCAAATGAGGATCTCCTAGATTGTTATGAGCAAAGAAGGCCAAAGACCTATATAATGCGTTCCCCTTTTTCAAGAGGAAGTGCCTCATGTACAGCACACAAAATAATTACCCAGCTTGACTTTAATTCAGTCATATGCTTGCTACCTATTACTTCCATGGGAAGACCGCTCCATATTTTGACCACTCTTTGATCAAACCCATTTGCCTTATGTGTTGTATTGCATATTTCCCTTTAATTGTAACAGATGGGCTCTAGTGTGATAATTTTGTTCCTTAAACTGTGAGCCCAAGCAGTCCCAGAGGTCATGTGTGAATGCAAAGAAAAGCAGACATAGGTCACCTCTAGTTTTCCTATACTCTAGGGAATATAAACCCAAGGACTTGAGTCTGTCCTCGTAAGTCAAGTCCCTAAGTCCGGTTAGCATCCTGGTAGTGTTTTGCAGCACTCTTTCAAGGGTTTTTAGTTCCGCTTTTGTGTATGGTGCCCACGACTGGGCACAATACTCTAGATGGGGCCTTACCAGGGATGTATAGAGAGGCATCACTTCCCTTCTAGCCCATTTTCTAATGTGCCTTCTGATACAGTGCAATATTCTAGTTGCAGTTTTGGCACTTGTACTGCACTGGTTTTTGAATTTAAGATCATTAGTGATTATAACACCCAGATCTTTCTCCTCTGTTATTTCCTGCAGATATCTGCCATTTTAGATGGTACTGTGCATTAGTATTTGTTTTTCCAAAATGCATCACAGCACATTTGTCCAAACAGAACTGTAATTTATGGTCCTTAACCCAATTTTCAAGCCTTGGTAGTCCGTCCTGCATCTTCCCAATATCATCAGGTGTATTTACCACTTTCCCAAGTTTTGTATCATTTGCAAGTTTGGAAATGCAGATTTCTTCCCCACAGTCTATAGAAGCAGCAAATAAATAGTGTCGGCCCCAGGACTGAACCCTGGGGGATGCCACTTGTCACTGCTGCCAGATCTGAGTTTACCCCTCTGATTGCCACTTTCTGTATTCTATCGTCCAACCAGGATTTAATCCAGGCCACTATATTGGTCTCTATACCTAATTTTGCTAGTAGTTCTATAAGTTCATAGTGGGCCACAGTATCGAATGCTTTGCTGTAATCCAAATATATTACATCCACTGATTTTTCCAATATCCAGTTCTCTACTGACCATGTCACAAAATTTCAGTAGGTTGGTCTGACATGACCTCCTGTGGAAGGGCATTAAACACCCTCCTTCAGAGATATTTTGTTGTATTTTATGTTGTCCTGTGGAGTGAATGCTGTATTTTTTTTTGTCTTGTGTGTTCGAATGAATAGTGGTGAATAGACTGGCCATCTATTACCCACTATTATAAGTTAGAACATATGTTTATGTTAAGAGGGTGAAAAGAGAACCTGCATACATCTTAATCGTTAAAAGATAATTTGTGACGTTACAAGGTTCATGTTTCAAATAATAAAAGCACCTATTCATTTGATGTTTTACCTGTCTCTCAGATTAGTAATGCATTCGGAAAGCGATTTACAGGAAATAGAATAATCATACTAGGTTAAAATAAGTAATCATCGTAAAATTCTTGATGCAGTCTTCTTATTTAAGATAGAAGCATTGGGTGTATCAGTTTATCAGCTTATTTGAATAGCGTGTTACTGGAAGCACGATTAAGCAATTCGCGATACCTACAATACAGTAAAAGAATGGCATGTAGGCTCTCAAAGCGCTAGAGTCTTTCTTTTATTAAAGTTTGCTAGAAGATCTCTGGAGAGTGAAAGGCACATACTTAGAAAGGGAATGATGTATTGTAACACACTAACCATTTAAATTTCCCGACCGCTTTTCCTTCATGAATGTGCATACATTTGTGCCGCTGTTTCTCTCGTTTCAAAATGCAAATGAAATTAATTATAAAACTCGGACTGGGCAGCCAAATTCATTTACTATCGGTTGAATGTAGGGACATGTTCATACCTCAATTCGGGAACTTGCAGGGTGCCTGTTTCAGGAAATATTGTTTCTTTAGTGTCATAATATGGTGTGCTTTCGAGCTTTGAAACACCGCAGCTACCTGCATCTCTTCTGTTTCCTAAGAGCCGGCTGGCCTCTTTCGTCATTCTTTTATACAAGAGAGATGGGGCGGTTCCTGTCGGCGTTCCAAAGCAGGATCCAAATCGTATTGAAATTTATCTTTTTGTTGAAATATGTAAAAGACTGTATTATTACATTAATTTGGGGATGATTTGAGAAGGAATCAAGGTGTATAAAAAATACTTTGCGAAGATGTAGAATCTTTTGTTGATTGAGTGTTGCCAGGACCAATCCTGGCCTTTTACACCCTTTATATGCCAGAGTCCTGAATATGAAGTCAAATGGGATTTGGGTGCTGAAGTGTGAGCACCTCGAAGGTAATAGTAGGATCTCCTACTGCCTAAATATACATTCCTGCTTGAATTTTCTGACAATTTATTTTGTTTAAACGTGCAGTTCGATTTATTTTTTTTTATTCTACGAAGAAGTCTTTGTTTGCTTCCTGCAAATAAAAAAGTAAAGATTGCATTTCGTCTCTGGAGCATCCTTTGTTAACCCTTAAGCCTTCCACACCTCCCCTTGACAAAACCATGTTGTGAATCATCAGACATATTAGGGTCCCTGATAAATGTTTCAATTTTATCTTTAATGATGCCTTCCATGACTGTACCTATAATTCATGTCAGGCTGATGGGGTGGTAGTTGCTCCTGGCATTTGTTACCTTTTTTAAAAACCGGGACAACCGTTGCCCACATCCAACTATTTACCTCACTACCTGCATTGAGGGAAGTCTGGAAAAGAAAGGTACTCGGTTCTGCTAATGCGTCCACGCATTCTTTTAGTACTCTTGGATTAACTCCATCTGGCCCAGGCGCTTTATTATGGTTTATTGGGTTTAACCGCTTCTAATATTGCTAGCGTCCTAACTTTTGGTCTCTATATCTAGGTTCACATAGAGCGGAAGCACAACTTTATTTCTTATTAAATACAGAGTTGAAATACTTGTTAAAAAGCTGAACCATCTGTTTGTCATCCCTAGTGATGTTGCCCATATCATCCTGAAATGGACCCACCTGGACGTTGTGACCTCTTTCGTAATTTTATATAATTATGCCAGCCTCCTGGCACTGAGGGTTGAGGCGTTGGATGCCACACCTCGTGCCACAGCGGCAACCCGGGTTCAGGAATGACCTCGGGTTGTCAGGGTGCCAGCATGGGGGGGGTGGAACAAGATCGCACGTCTAGCGGTAGCTCTCCTCTCCTGGGGTGTTTGTTGCCCCCTTCCCCGTAGTCCGAGTGGCAACGCGGGTGGGGGTGGCAAGTCAGGAGGGCATCTTGGAATGTGGTGTGTGCATGCGCTGCCAGGACTGGGGGCGTGAAAATGGGGGAATACATAATGAAAAAATTACATAAATTATAAGACGACCTGTAATTGTAAGTCTTTAATTCAGCCTTGTATCTAGCCCAAACATCAGTTGTATTTGCCCTCTTAGCCTTAGTATATGCTCTTTTTTCCCTTTTAATTGTATTATTAACTTTCCTATCTAACCATTTAGGTATCCTTCCAGGTCTGTTATACGTGATATGTTCAGGTATGTATTTTCTGACTGTTCTAATTTATCAACAGTTATCTCCCACATACCGTTGTGATCTATGTTCGTAAAGTCTGCTTCCCAATTCTAGGAGCTGAGCTCACCTCTCATTTATTAAAGTTAACTTTGTTAAAACATTTTATTTTTGTCCCGCTGGTAACCTTGATAGTACATTCATTAATGTTAAATCTCACCATATTATGGCCGCTATTATGTAGTTCTGAAATCTAAAATCTGATCTTCCATGTTGCTCAGGACTATATCCAAGATGTTGTTGCCCCTAGTTCCTGTGGTTACATATTACACCAGGGTCATGTCGCATACTACATCTAAAAAGCAGCTCTATGGAAAAGTTTTGTCACTGTAGCTGCTTGGTACAGGCCTAACCCGATCCCGCCTACGTTGAAGAAGGCGGACAAGCTGTACCAGGCTCCTTCTGGTAAGCCTTTTTTTGCGGGGCCCCCTCAGGTAGATTCCATGGTCATCAACGTGGCTCATGATCAGTCCAAGAGACTCCAGCACCTCAGCTCTCTCCCTCCAGACAAGGAGTCCGGAAAGCTGAACCTTATGGCCAAGAGGGTATTTGCATCTTCCACTCTGGCATTAAAGGTTCTGAATTATGTGGGCCATATGCTCAAGTACAAGAACAACTTCTGGGAAACGGTCAGGTGCACCACCCCTTCCTGAGGGTCCCCAGAAGCAGGAGCTGCTCAAGGCCTTCCAATCTGGGGCTGACGTAGGCAGCATCTGTTGAGAGCCACCTGTGATGCCTTGGATGCCTCAGCCAGGGCCTCTGCGGTGGGCATTTGCCTGAGGAGATATCCTGGCTGAAGGTGTCAGGCTTCAATGCCGATGACCAACAGTGCATCCTGAGTGTCCCCTTCAGGGGCTCCAAGCCCTTTTCGGGGAGATATGCAGGACATTCTCAGTGACCTGCAGGCCTCTGGGAGAACATATGAACATACGAATTTGCCAGCAGATAAAGGCCTTATGGTCTATTTGCTCGAGTGTGCAGCTAGCAATCCTTATACTGCAGCTGCCCCTCCCCTGACCCTTTCTCTTACCTATCCCATCCCCTTTTGAAGCAGTCCACTGTTCTACAGGATACCACTTCTGCAGGCAACGCGTTCCACCCAGACATCACTTTCATCATAAAAAAGTGTCTTCTCTTTTCTCTACTGAACCTTTCCCCTCCAATCTGACATCGTAACCTCGAATGCCCCAACCACCCCTTTAACTTGAATAGTCCCTCCGTGTCTGTCTTGTTTATTCCTTTCTTGTACTTGAAGGTTTCAATCATATCCCCCCGTCTCTCCTCTCCTCCAGTGAGTACATGTTCAACTCCTTCAGCTTTATCACGTATGGTATGTCCCCTAGTCCCTGGATCATCTTTGTTTCCCTGCACTGCACCCCTTCCAGTAACATAATGTCCCTCTTCAGGTATGGGTGCCAGTACTGCATGCAGTGCTCCAGATGTGGCCTAACCAGTGACCTATACAATGGCAGGATCACCTCCACTCTCCTTGAAGATATATCCCTGGCAGTACAACCCAGCATTTTGCTGCCCTTTGCAGCTGCCTTCCTGCATTGTGCTAAGTTGTTCATTGAGCTTGTTACAATCACCCCAGATCCTTCTCCTCCTCCTCCTCTGTCATGGCTAGCTGAACCCCCTTCCCCCAATCTGGTAGCTCCTTCTTGTTTTTTTTTTTGCCTCGAAATGTAGCACTTTGCACTTTTTGGCATTGAACCCCAACTGCCAGGTGTCCGACCAGGTCTCCAATTTTGACAGATCATCCTGCAACCTATGCCACCCTCCTAGGTCATCCACTACTGTTGCATCTTGGTGGCATCTGCAAACAAACTGATCTTGCTCTTGATGCCCATTGAGATGTCTGATATGAACAACCCAAACAACACCGGAACCAGCACTGACCCTCGGTACTCCGCTTGTCACTGCCCTCTGAGATGAGAGCTCCCTTCCCACCACCACCCTCTGCTGCCTTCCCTGTAACCAGTTTACTACCCATCCCACCATTTTCGCCCCCCTGCACCTGTACCTGCCAGCTTACTACCCAGCCTCCCATGCGGCACCGAGTCGAATGCCTTACTGAAGTCCAGATACAGGACATCCACTGCATGGCCCTTGTCCAACTGTGTAGTTACCCAGTCATAGTAACCCACCATGCTGGTCTGACAGGATCTGCCTGTGACAAACCCGTGCTGCCTAATGTCCTGCAGCCCATTGGTCTCCAGAAGGGAAACCAGCCTCTCCTTCAGGATTGTCTCCATCAGTTTTCCCACGATGATGTGAGGCTTACCAGCCATGTAGTTTCCCGTTTGTCTTTGGGACCGCTGTTATGGGGTACCATGAGCCATCCTCCAATCCTGAGGTACACTTCCTGAGACCGGGAGGCATTAAACGGTTTGCCAAGGGCCCCTGCCAGGATTTCTGTCAGCTCTCAGTACCATGGGGTGAATGCCATCTGGCTCTGGTGCCTTGTCCACCCTCAGTGCCCTCAGGCCCTCCAGTACCCTTCCCTCTGTGATTTCCCATCTGTCACCTCCTCCCCGAGCCTGACCTCCCAACCCCACCTTGGTAGAGCCCTCCTTTCTCCTTAGTAAACACCGAGCCTGGCAGAAGTATTCATTGCTTTCTGCCTGCTCTGCCCTGCTTTCCACCCTCCCACCCTCTAAATCCTTACTATTTTGTCCCTACAATGTCTTTTCTCTCTGATGTACCTGATGAATTCCTTCTCCCCTTCTTAATGGCTCCTTAGACGCCTTGGCTGCTGCCTTACTGCCTTCATCACCTCCTTCGATTCCTTCAGGTAATCCTCTCTGTCCTCCCCTCTCCCTGTTTTTTGAACCTCCTAAAGGCGGCTCTTTTATTTCTTACTTTCTCCATGACCCCCTTGCTCAACCAGCTGGGTTTCTTGGCCCTAGCTCTCTTACTCTGGACCCTGATGCAGGTTTTGGTTGCCTCCTCAATCCCAAGTTTTATGACCTCCCACCTCTGGTTAGTGTCTGTATTAGTTTGGATTCTGGCTAGATACCCTTTAACTACCTCCCCATCCTCCTGGAGTTGGCCTCCTGAAGTCCAACACTTTGTACCTGTTTCTACTCCCTCCTTACCCATTTTCATCGTGAACCACACTGAGTGGTGGTTGCTCCTGCCAGCGTGTTCTTCCACCCCAGCTCTGTCACAACTCCCATTTGCCAGCACAAGGTCAATGTAGCAGGGCGGTGGGAAGGCCAGTGGAATGTTGGCATGCATAGGCAGGGGCATTACTAGCAGAAAGAGGGAGGTAATAATGCCCCTTTATAAAGCCATGGTGAGGCCGCACCTGGAGTATGGGGTTTAGTTCTGGAGGCCACATCTCCACAAGGATATAGATGTGTTGGAGAGGGTTCAGAGAAGGGCAACCAAGATGGTGCAGGGTATGCAGGGAAAGTCATATGAGCAGAGGTGTAAGGAGCTGGATCTGTACACACTGGAGACGAGGGAAAGGAGAGACATGATAGAAACTTTTAAACATGTAAAGGGGCTCAATAAAGTGGGAGAAGAGGGTTAACTTAAGAGGAAGAAGGGGGTCAAAACTAGAGGGCACAGCCTCAGACTGCAAGGAAAAAAATACAGGGGCAATGTGCAAGGACATTTCTTTACAGAGAGGGTGGTAGAGCCCTGGCACAGACTACCAGACGGAGTGGTGGGGGCTAAATCGATGGAATAATTCACAAGGGCATGGGACAAGCATATGGGACTGAGTATCTGGGGAGAGGGCGGGGGCTGGCAGGGAGGGGGAAGTGTGGGGGCCAAAAAGGGCAGACTAGATGGGCCAGTATGGTCCTTTTCTGCTGTCAAGCCTCTATGATTCTATGATATGATTCCCTAACCTGGTTGGCTCACTGACCATTTGCATTAGGAAGCTATCCTGGATCATGTCCAGAAGTGTTTGCTCCCATCTATTCGTGGTGGCTGGGGTGCTCCAATCCACTCCCGGCAGGTTGAAGTCCCCCACAGTCACCATGATACCCTTTCTGCAGGCCCTTCTGACCTGTCCTGCTAGTTCCTTGTCTAACTCCTCTGTCTGAGATGGTGGCCTGTACACTACTCCCATCCTGGGAGTCCTATTCTTGGAATCCTGGATTTGCATCCATAATGACTCTATACTACCTTCCTCCCCCTCCTCACGAACACACTTCGTCACCAGTAAAGAAGGTTCTCCTGTGGTGGAGGGAACCCAGCCATTTGCTAAAGGGGCTTCCTTTCCTTATTTCCTCCCCTCATCAGATCCTCACCATGGATGTCTCAGGGGCAGGCTGGGGCACACATCTAGATGCTTACCAGACTCTTGGGTCATGGACCCCACCTCGAGCCTTGCTCACATCAATGTCCTCGAGATGAGGGCTGTCCTGTTCCGCCTACAGGCCTTTCAGTGCCACCTATCTCTGGGCCATCTGCTACTGCAGATGGACAATATCAGTGTGGTGCACTACATCAGCAAACAAGGGGGCACCCACTCTTGCCCTCAGTGCCAGTAGGCAATGAGGGGTTGGTACTGGGCTCTGGACCACAGCCTCGAACTGTCTGCTGTCCATGTTCCTGGTGCCCAAAACATCCTGGCAGACAGGCTAAGCAGGTCGCAGTTCAACATGCATGAATTGGAGCTGCTTTCCTCTGTGGTAGAAGACCTGTTAGACAGGTGGGGTCGCCCAGAGTTGGACCTTTTTGCGTCTCCACACAATGCAAAACTGCTGCTTTTCTACTCGCTTGATCCAGGGCCTGGAGTTTTCTGGTGAGACACGATGTCCCTCTCTTGGAAAGGGAGGTTTCTTTACACCTTCCCCTTTTCTTTTTTTTATAAATCTCATTTTTATTAAAAAGAAAAAGATTTTTCAACATACAAATACATATCCACAGATACAACATTAACAGGCTTACTTAATTACAAATATTTGATCGGATCCTATCGTAGTAAGCATGCTAAGTGCTATAATCTATTTCATTTAAATCATTAGTCAGCTGGGTAATATAAAACTTCAATTTATGAGCATTCCATCATTACAAGTTTTCCATACTTTTGTTAATTTTAGGGTTTCAATGAGCCAGTAATATTGTTCCCCAAGCATATCAGGGTGTCTGGTTATGTTTATCCGTTATTGGCCTGCTGTTGGGGATTCGGGCGATTTTAATATATTTAGTCACCTTCTCTTGATAGAAACCCTTAGGGAGATTATCGTTGCCGTGGGTTTACCAGGGCCCCTCTAATTTAGGGGAGTCTTTAGGTTATTTTGACCTGATTAGTTCCTATGAAGGCTTAGGTTCTTCTCCCAGTAATATACCTCTTTCTAATCCTTGGGGAACAACCCCGTCTCACTGGCAATCCCGTGGACTTTCTCCGTCTCTCACTGGTTATAAAGAGGGATCTACATTCAAGCTGTGTTTTGGATTGTACAGGTGCGATTATCCAATTGGAGCCCTATAGGGTTAACTAACAGTATAATACAGTACTGTTCCTTAAATACCTATAAGTTTTCCCTTCCCCCTTTTCATATGGGGCTCCACCAAGTCAGAAGTATATGCCACCCATCCAAATGGGGAGGGGGGTGTCCAGTTTAACCTCCTAAACTACGTCGGGCTATTGTTGAGTCTTGGGGCCCATTCTACAGTGACTACTCCTCCACTCATGCCAATAGTCCATGGTGAAGCCATTGTTACTATAATTTCCTCAGGGACTCAGGAGGGTGAGGGTTATATCTTACTTACTATACTATAGGCACCATTGGGCTCCAGTATTATGGGCCAATTCCCCTCAGTGTCAAGCCCGCTTCTGACTCCGCGGAGTGATCCAAACTCCCCAACGGCTCGTAATCTGTACCCTGCCCACCATTAACATCTTCTGATGGTACAAAGAGTCATCCTGGGGTATATAATATATTAGCCAGCGGGACCACCTTTCTGCAATTTCTCCTTCTTTTCATTCAGGCTATGTGTAATTTGTTCTAACGGGTAGATCTGTTTGGTTATGCCCCACCATTCAGATATTGTGGGTTTTGTCAGTCAGCCACAGTTTGGTGATAGATTTTTGGCTGCGGTTAACAGTAGGTGTGAAGATATCTACTGTTCGGATTCCTTAACTCCTGCGGGTGTCCAAGAAAAGGAACATCTCCTGGTCAGTTGGAGCTGAGGACCAAATATCCTTCTCAGGTGATCCTGTAAGAGATCTTTAAATGGTTTAAGGGCCTCACATGACCACATGATGTGAGTGTGCGTGGCTTTGGTTTCACCACATTGTCTACAGCACTCAGCTGAGGCTGCCGGAGAATAATGCCTGGTTATAACTGGCGTCCTGAAGAATCTAATTAGATTCTTCCATGCATATTCCCGCCACTGATGGGAACACGTGACTTTAGAGGCGTAGTCGCAGGCCCTCCACCAGTCCTCCTGCGTGAGGGGGTTTCCCAGTTCCCCCTGCCACTGTGTTCGGATATTTTCCGTGTAAGTTCCTCCTTGAGTGTTTTGGGCCTTATAATAAAGGGAAAGCAGTCTTGTTCCCATCCCACCTTTATTCAGTTGGAGTTGGACCTCTAACAGCGAAGGGTATCTCTCGGGGAGATGGACCACCTTCGGGAGTCCCTGAACATAGTGCCGGAGCTGCAGGAACCGATAAAAATCCTTGTTCGGTATATCAAACTGCTTCTGTATTTCACTAAGGGCCACATCTCACATGAGTCATTATTTGAGGAAGATATCTCAGCCCATATCTCTCCCAGATCCCGAATCCATGATCTAGCGGCCTATTAGGAAGAAAATCACCTAGGTTCGCTATTGGGCAAAGCAGACTCAAATAAGATTCCAACACCTGGTTTCTTTTAATTTGCTGCCATACCCTACTTGGTGCAGTTAACCAGGGATCATCTGAGACAGGGGTGCCCATCTTCGGTCCCGTATTATAAATGTGTTGAAAATAGTCCCTATCTGATAATAGAGCTTGTTCTATCTGCAGCCAGTGTGGTTGACCTACCCCGATCTGCCTCGCCATTATGTGTGTCATTATTGCAGCATGATAGTATATCTGCAGGTTCAGTAGTGCTAGCCCCGTCCTTCAGTGGAAGTGTCAAATCTCTCATCCTAACTCGGGGTCTCCTCCCATCCAGATAAACTTAGAAATAAGTTGGTTCCATTCCCCAAAGGTTTTCTTTGTAATGTGTAGTGGGATATTCCGGAATAGATCACGAGGCCAGCGGCAGGTGATCATTCTTATTAATTCGATCCTGTGGCTCAGAGAGAGAGGCAGTGTGGCCCATGAAGCTAAGTCGGTTTTAAGTTGTGATGTGAAGGATCATAGTTATTTTGAAAAATCTTCATATTTTGAGAGATATATACACCCAAATATTTTAGTTTTGTGAGATTCCAATTGCATGGGAAAAGAGAGAAACATACGATGAAGGTGTGTAATGAAATGTGAGAATTTCCGTTTTGTTAAGTTCAGCTTATAGCTGGAGACCCGACTTAATCGATCCAGGAGTAACTGAATCGCGGCATGGACTGTTCGGGATTCGAGAATACAATAGTACATCATCCGGCGTACTACGCTATTCGATGCTCCATATCCCCCATATTCACGCCTGTGATGTTTCCTGCTTCTCTTACCAACTGAGCTAGTGGTTCAATAAATGCCGCAAAGAGTAGGCGACAATGGACATCCTACCTAGTCCCCGCCTCAGAGGAATATCCAGTGGTGGCCTCCACCTTGGCGTGCTTGTGAGGTAGAGTAGATGTTTTGTAGGACCCCAATTAGGGTCCTGGGGATACCTAATTTGGCCAGAACTTTGTAAAGAAAGGGCCACGATATCTGTCGAACGCCTTTCGGCGCCGAGGCTGATAAGAACCGATGGGATGTCACTCGTTCGCATTTTATGGGTGATATGCAGAGTGCGCTTGATGTTGTCTGTTATAGACCGTTGTCTGATAAAGCCGGTCTGATCTTGTTCTATTAACTGAGGCATTATTTTGTCTAGACGTTGTGCTAGTATATGCATAAATATCTTATAATCACAATTAAGCACCAAGATGGGTCTGTATGAACTACAGAGCTGGGGATTTTTCCCAGGTTTTGGGATTACTGAAATAGTTGCGAATGCCCATGACGGTGGTGGGAGTTCCCCCTCAAGGATAGAGTTGTACAGGGGTAAAAGCCGTTTTGTTATTTGTTGCCTCAAGGCCTTATAAAACTCGTTTCCGTAGCCATCGGGACCTGGGGATTTTAAGGTTTTTGTAGTGGAAATCGCTTCCATAATTTCTCTCTCGGTTATGCCGACCCCCAGGGTTTCACTTTGGTCCGCTGCGAGTCGGGGCAACGTTATCCCATTTAAATATTCCATGACCTGATGCTCGGTAGGTGAGCTCTCTGGAGAGTAAAGGTGGGAATAGTATTTTGCAAAAGCTTCAGTGATTTCATGTATTTTAGTTAGGGGTTGGCCCCCCTCGGGGTGTCTAAGTGAGGTAATCGTTGATACCCTCCTTTGTCGCCTTACCTGATATGCCAGTAGTCGGGAAGCTCGAGGTCCTACCTCATAGTATTTCTGTCTCATAAATGTTAATGCTATCTCGGTCTGCTGTAATGCTAACCGGTCCATCTCCGCCTTAACCTCCTGGAGTCGGGGGAGCACTGTCATATCTCCCATCTTGTGCGCCATTTGGAGGAAGTGTAAGTTCTCCTCCAGGGTGTTCCTACCTCCCTTCTTTTCGATTCAGTTCTGTTGTGTGTTGTATAATATGTTCTCTAAGGACCGCCTTTATAGTGTCCCAGTGTAATGCAGGAGCGGTGTCCGCAGCAGGGTTGAATTCTAGTATCTCCGCTAATTTATCTGAGATATATTCTCGAAATTTCTCCGAGCATAGATAGTAGGGGTTAAGTCTCCATTGTGTGTTTTTTTTTACACCCATCCCTAGTTCCCAAGTCGAGCTCACTGGTGCGTGGTCTGACAAAGAAATGTCGCCTATCCGTGCATCCCCCAGTTGGCCCAGATATTCCGTCTGGGCATAGGTGTGATCTATGCACGTGTATGTCCAATGGGCCGCTGAGTAATGTGTGTAGTTTCTTGCCGAGGTGTAAGTGCCTCAGACATCAATCCAGCCTACCTCTTTGGTGAATCTCCTAAAAACTTCTGTGCGGAGTTTGCCTATGGGTTCTCAGGTTAGTAGTGTCCATCGTGGGGTGTTGTGTCAAATTAAAATCTCCTGCGAAGGAGCATCCTTGAGTTCTGCAGGTTTTGTCAAGGAGCATTCTCAGCTGCGGAACCGTAATGCAGGGGAAAATAAGCATTCGCCAGGGTAACCTGAACTCCATTTATTGTACCTTGCACCATTACCAACCTACCCTCTGAGTCACTGATGGTTCTTTAATGTTGAAATGGGGTACCTGCCAGTATAATTACTGCCACCCTCTCCGTCTTCCGACCTAGCTGAGGGCTGAACATAGTTCTCCTGCTGAGCTTAGCCAGCTTGAGGTGTTCCTCAGGGCCCAGGTGCGTTTCCTGAAGGTATACCAAGTCTGCCTTACTCCTGCGGAGGTAAGCCAAGACCTGAGACCTCTTAACTGGTGAGGTTATACCATTTATATTCAGGGATAACAGCTTAACTGGAGAGTTAGCCATTTTTTCTCAAAGGTGGCCCCGCTGGTAAGGAGGGTTCTCCCCTCCGTCATCCGATCGAACACTGTTAGCAATCATTAGGTCTGTACCTGTCATTTTCCACTCATAACCATCCAACAAACATGTGAGCATGGAACATACAAACAATTTGAACATTGACCAACTATATACATAACTGGTACTTCCAACTATAGGGAACTGCCTCAGTTCCCATGGTAAGGAAACGTCCTTACCTTGAGGCTTCATCACCAAGGTGATGTCCCTGACACACTGAGTGTCTATTAGGGAGAAGGAAAAGGGGAAGGTGGCGAGTCTTCTGCATATTTGCATCGGATCCGCCTCTTTTAACCTTGTCCTGAAATGATGAGTGGGATGTTTTTATATTGTCCGGTGTGCCTGCCTATCCCCCTTTTTCTACTCTGCTCGGCTTCCGATGTCCTCCCTCTTCCACAGGGGTACGTGGCGAAGTCTCCTCTATTATTTATTACACCCTTATGGCCTCGAGAAGATGGGCCTCCTCTCTGTTCTACCGCCCTGTCCCTTCAATTCTGTCAGGCCGCTCTTTTCCTAGGGCCCAGCAAGAGGGGTTCCGAAGAAGGCCCCGTTACTTAAGTGCCTTCCCTCCACCTCTGCTAGTTATCATCCTCCCAGAGTGGTGTGAGCCAGGATCAGTACTCCCAACCTACCTTTCTGTACCCCCCGGAATCGGTGACTCCACTGAGTCGGCTTCCCTGGCACTTGTGTGTGGCCTTTTCCCCAGCCTTTCAGGGAGGGGTCTCTCTGGGTCTCATCTCACCGCCTCTGGCCCACCCTGCCATGACCATGAGGGCCAGGCGACGGTTGTGACTTTTAAGTCCCATAACCTTATAGCTGCCCCAGTCAGTCCTTGATTGGGGCTGTGTCTCCATTCTCTTCATTATTTTGTATTCATCCTGTTTATTCTTCTATTGCCTTCTGTAATTCCGATTATTGTTAGGGCGCCCCTCCTACCCCCACCTATCCCCCCCTTTTTCCCTCCCCCCAACCCTTTTGATTCTCCTTGTATTGTTCGGGTTACCTCACGGGTATTGTTGCATTACCCTTGTCAGTTCCTCAGTTCTGAGGTCAGGTCTGCAACATCACCATCATCCTCCCTACCCCGTTTGCCCCTATCCCTGTTGGCCTCTATTGGTTCTCTTTCCTACTATATCACCCCTCCCCACCCTATAACCCTGAGTCACTTTGACTAGCTATTGCCCTGGCTCTTCCTGACTTTGGGACACTGCTGGGGATGCTGTAATAACATTTCCATAGATATTCTGCACCTCTCCCCTTGGTGAGTTAGGAACCTTCAATGTCCTGTACTTCAGCTGTGCCTACCGCTGAACCTGCAGTCAGTAGTCTCTCCATTCCCCCAGTGTACTGTTTATTATGAACATGAGCCTAAGCCCGCCACCCCTCCCCTCCAAAATCAAACAAGTCCATGGACTGGCCTTTACTGCATCTTTAGAGGACACGCCTGCCGTTCCCGCCACGTCTCCCGCTCCCTCACTCGGAGTTCCACAAGATGCATCAGAATGTGGCCTTTGTTCTGTTTCCATTCTAGATCTGGAGACAGCCCATCCTATGGACTGTAACGGCCAGCCCTATGTGGCCCACCCTCCACTCCTAAAGGCCCCAGGAGCATGACCCATTGTCTTCGGATAGGCGACTGTGTCTGATATAACATGCAGTCAGTAGACCTGAACTCCGAGGTACAGCCCACGGATCCACTGTACGGGCGGGTGTTATCCAGAACAGGCCTCTCAAACATTTATTTTCCTGCCATTCAGTTGCTTCCCCTCTTCCCGCCCTCTGCACCGGCCCAGCTTCCACGCAGGAGCACTCAGGGGTGAATCCCCTCGGCAGACAGCTAAACCTTGACCACTGTGGGTAACATTGCTTACCAGGGAGAGACAGCAGGGACCCTTTGCAGGGCGTGCTCGCACAACAAATTCAAATCATGTGTTTCCTCTGTGCGAACATTGCATGGCAGTTTCTTTTAATTCAGTGCCCCGTGATGCTGGTAATACAGATGAAAGATCTCTCACCGCCCTCCACGTTACCTCCTTTATTGTGTTCTCTCTCCCCTTCCCTCTCCCTTCCTAGGTATCCCTGTAAGTTTATGGTCTATGGGGGGTCCATCGGGGCAAGTGAGCTCATTCCGGACACTTCCCATGCCTTCCACTCAACTCCCCCCCCCCCACGCACTGATCCTTCCCTAGGTGTCATTTATTCTGACATTATACCTGGTCTATTTGGCCCAGCTGACTGACATCCAAGGGACCGGTCAGACGTCTCCTTCTGCTCGCTCACCTCCCCCGGGTCTCCTTTCCGTTTGTATTTAGTTTATCTCTGCTAGTGTGATTGCCCGGACCCTTCCCTGCCCTCTCCAGCTTCTCGAGTTCGAGTAGCGGAGCAGGCTGACAGTCGCCCAGAATTGTACAGGAATTCCACTCTGCATCCCCATGCACCCCCCAGTATCCTCTTCTGCATTCCCAAGCACTCCCCCTCTTCCCCTCTAAATTTACCCGTCCTCTCTTCCATTGTGCAGCCAGGACTTCAGGATTAATTATGCAAATATGATTGGTGGTTCTCCCCTCTACCCCTTTCCCCAACTGCTCATCACTTATTGTTATGGGGCTACTATATAATCTAACCCTCCACTCCCCCATCTTTCCTGGTTAGTATGGCTAGTCCAGCGTAATACTTCCCATGTCCCCGCATCTCCCTCCTCAAGGTCCAGTCATCCCAGAAGTACAGTTAATTTACTGATTAGGGACGACTCATACAATATTTATCTCTCCCCCATTTCTCTGTGTCGAAGCTTACAGAGTTCATCCAGACAATCCATTAGTCAGGTGTCTCTCCCTACTTAAGTGGTTGTATTATTGTATGGTATTGTGTTGTATTATTATGCAGCAAATGAGGATCTACTTGCAGTTTTCATCCCTCCGCTCCCCTCTGTTCCGAACCATTCACTCCTGAGGCAGCTTGCCTGTTAAGGGCCGCCACGATGTTTTGGATTGCTTCGGCTCCTTGTCGTCGCCTGGCCTCTCATTGTCCGTGCCACATTTTCTGGGATAGCTTAGAAGCAATTGAGGTTTCGGGATTAGCTCGCTGTGGGGGTGCGTCAGTTCCTCTAGATCACAGTTCTTGAGCCGCTGTGGTCGGATTCTCAAAAGTCAACGGACCATCTTCAAAAAAGACCACGAGTTTCGCTGGGTATGGAGTCCTGAAACGAATTCCCTTCCCCTTGAGTGTCCTCATCAATGGGATATAGGCTTTGCGTTTGGCCATAATCTCTGGTGAGTAATCATTTTTGAAATAAAGCCTGCTGCCTGACAGCGTAACCACTCGGGCTTTCCATGCTGTATGAAGCACTAATTCTTTATCCTGGAACCTCAGAAAACTGGACTAAGATTGTTCTGGGCCTCGCACCCAATGGAGGCCTCGGGCCCAGGGTTCGGTGCGCTCTGTCAATTTCAAGCGACACCGAAGGTGGGAGTGATAACAGCTCTCTTGAAGTTTTTGAATGAAATTCCGCATCTCGTTTCCTTCAGCCCCTTCTGGTATTCCGGAGACTCGAATATTATTTCTTCTGCTCCTACTCTCTGCATCTTCCGCCCTGTTTTGTAAAGCAGTGATTGTGTTATGGAGTTGTACTATTGCTCTTTCCATCTCTGTAACACGGTGATCTGTCGCAAGGGCCTGGGTCTCTGCCTCCTTTTGTCACTTTTCCAGCTTTCCCATATCTGTGCGAAGGGCTGCCGTTGTCAGTCTGATTTCTTTTCTGAAGTCTCGTAACTCTGATAACATCTGGGTCATTTGTCTTTGCAGTATCGTGAGGGGGATTTGACTCCCCTCCGTGGCTTCTCGAGAGGATCCAAACGAGGCCTGCGACCCCTCACTCTCTGAGCCTTCGTCCAGTAATCACTCCGCATCTGGCAGGTCTGTAGCTTAATTTACACTCGATCATTTTTTTTTCCCCATATCGAACCTCTCTCTTAACTTTTCTCTGGTTTTTACTTGCTTTGGGAGTAATTAGGAGGTTTTACAGGTGGATCACGACGGAGCCCTCTAACTCAGGCTGCTACCCAGGGCATGACGTCACCGGAAGTCCCTCTTTACACCTTCCCTCTCTTCCCGTGATTCAGAGTGCTAATCAAGCTCCAAATGGAGGGAGCCACCCTGATCCTGGTGGCCCTCTTTTTACAGTGTCACATCCGGTTTCCACTGTTAGAACAGTTGGCAGTGGGGTCACCAGTTCCCCTTCCCCTGTGCCCAGGATGACTGTCACAAGAATGGGGAACCCTTATCCATCCGAACCTCCGGTCTCTTCAACTGCATGCCTGGCTGCTGAAGACGTAGCCATTGCTAGATTTGGTGTCTCCACTAAAGTGGCTGACTTCCTGGTGGCCACCAGAAAGCCTTCCACCAGGGTAACTTATTCCATGAAGTAGAAGTGGTTTGCTTGTGGGCGGCTTCCCGCCACTTGGACCCCTTCACCTGCCCGATAAAGCAGATTCTAGAGTACTTGCTGTCTTTGTCTGACACTGGACTGAAATACTCTTCACTTAAGGTGCACTTGTGCATCATACCAGCCTTCCATGTGCCAATTGAGGGTTGTACAGTGCCCCAGTTAGATGTGGCCCATACGTTTCTGATAGGCATCCTGCACTTGAAGCCTCTTGTCCGTAATCCTGTCCTGGCATGGGACTTAAACTTTGTTTTAAAAGAACTTGTTCTGGCTCCTTTTGAGCCTGCCGTGATGTGCAAGCTACACTTTCTGTTGTGGAAGGCATTATTTTTAGTTGGTGTTACTTCTGTTCAAAGGATTTCTGAGTTATAGGCGCTCATGTGTGAGCAGCCTTTTTTTGATTTTTCACAAAGACAGGGTGTCTTTGCATACTAACCCTAAGTTCTTGCTGAAGGTGGTGTCTGAGTTTACTCTGAATCAAGCCATCCACCTGCCTGTCTATTACCTGGAGCATGCCAATCCAAGGGAAGCATTGCTCCATACTTTGGATGTACTGTACATTGAATTCTTATATATTATGTTCACTGTACAAGGGACTGCAGGAAGTCCCCACAGTTATTTGTTTCGTTTGCCCCTGGGAAAGAGTGTGTACTGGTTTCTAAATCATGTCTGTCCAAATGGTTGGCCAGCTGTATTATTTTCTGTTACAGGAAGTACGGTAAAGAACTTTCTGGGGCTGTCAAGGGCCTCTCTACCAGAGGCATGGCCACTTCTGTTGCCTGTTTCGGGGGGGGTCCGCTGCTGAGGATTGTGCTGCTGCCACCTGGAGTACTGTCCACACTTTCACTAGGCACTACAGTCTGGACATTGCATCTAGAAGACAGGCAAATTTCTGCCTAGCTGTGTTACAGGGCCTCCTTTCTTAGGTCATTGTTTTCCAACCGCCCAGTCTTGGGTCCTCTGCAGTATTGCTTGGGACTCGTTCCTAAGGTGTGATGTGCTGCAAAAGATGTGCTCAAAGAAGATAGAATAGTTACGTAAGAACTTACCGTAACAGTAAATGTTTGAGAGAATCTCTTGCAGCAGCTCAAGCCATCCCTTTCACCTTTCACCTTCCCCCTTCGTTCAGAGTCCCCTTTTCATGTTCTCCCTTCTCCAGGATGGTGAACCTTGTGTTTCTCATGCTCCTTCTGAAGAGTCTCTCTGGATCCCTCACTAGCGCGTCCTTGCTGGATGGTCTCTGGCGGGGAACTAAAGAGGGCTTGGGGCCACCCATGGCTATATAGGGGAATGCCAATGTGGTGATGTCGCTGTGGGTGGCTCCAGATGGACTGCCAGTGAAAAAGCTTCCATGTGGTCCTGGTGCCTGACAGCAATAGTTCCTAAGATGTGACCTGCTGAAAGAGATTCTCTCGAAGATCTACTGTTATGGTAAGTTCTTACGTAATTGTTCTTTCAGGATGGACTGTTGTACATCCGTAGCAAATCCAGACACCCTGAGCCAAGAATGCCTTCTCAGGCAGATGCCAACTGCAGCAGCTCTAGCAGAGGCATCGGTGGCATCATAGGCCGACCTCCAAAAGATGCTTGCCCACATCTCCCCCAAACTGGAGGGCCTTAAGTAGTTTCTGCCTTTGGGGACCCACTGGAAGGGCATGGGCTGCAGCTCTGGCCTTTCATTAGAGGGTGTTCTAGTACTTGACCACATGGGCAGTGTAATGCATAACCCTGTTGGTCCACATGCCCGAGACATAAGCCCTTTACTCAGAAGGTCCAGCTTTCTGGACTCATTTTCTGGAAGAAGAGAGCTGAGGTGCTTGGGTCTCTTGGACCTATCATGGGCAACGTTTATTACCACTGAATTTGCTTGAGGGTGCTCTGCAAAAAAAAGTGTTCCCTGTAGAAGCCTGGTACAATTTGTCTGCCTTTCTGGGCATAGCAGGAATCCTATTTGGCCTGTACCAGGCAGCCATGGTGGCATCCTCAAAAGCAGCCAGCAAAGGAGGAATAATCAAAGGCAGGGAGTCTGGGAGTTCCAGATCAGCCAGATTCCTCCTGGTAATCTCCTGCTCCTCAGCATCAAAATCCGTAGCAGTTTGAAGCTACTTTATCATTGAGATGAGGGAGGGGTCATCAGGGGGACCTCAGGGTATACTTGGTGGAGTTCTCACCCCCTGAGGAAACTGTGGAGGAAGATTTGGGTCTCCTATCCCCGTTCTCACCCTCCTCCTCCCAAAGGGGGAGGAGGTCAGGTTGGTACTCTTCCTCATCCCCTGGCTCTGAATGGGGCACAGAAGATGTTGACGCCCGAGAGTGAGTGGGGCATGTCAATGTGGAAGGGATCAGCTTGGGAGCTGGCTTGGTAGGCCCCAGCGTAGACGGACCTGGAGGAGGAGCAAAGCAAAGTAAAAGAGGTAAGCATACTGTGGATGTTGATGGTGAGTGGCATTGCTGGAGGGCCTTGCGGCACCGATGGCAGGAGGGGCTGTATCGCTGGCGTCGATGGTATGGCCTGAAAACCTCGGTGCCAACATGACAATCTGTGGTGTCAGTAGGGGAGCTGAATCCCCGCAGACAATGGAACAGTCGTAGAAGTCAACAGGGGAAGGGAGAAGTCTGGCATAGCTCCCTCTGTTGTTCTGCAAAGGGGCCTAATGGCGGGGTGTCGAAGGCCCAGTGCCGACAAAGCATCACCTGGCTGAATTAGGTCCTGTGGCTCCCTGGCCAGTGCCCTTGGTTGAGAAGGAGCCTAAGTGGGAGGGTTAGGAACATCAGCGGGGGCATAAGGAGGCCTGATGCCAATTAAGCATCGCCAGCTGAAGCAGGTCCAGTGGAACTCCCTGCCCGTTGCACCTGAGAAAGAAGGGGACTGGGCGGCAGGGGTTGGAATGTCAGTGGGGGCATGAGAGAAGGCCCGACTTCGACAGACCCAAGCTGGCCGAGGAAGGCCCAGCGAGGTGCAATGCCAAAGCCGACCCTGTGGAGGAGAGGGTGGAGGTGGCAGTTGGGGTCACTGCCGAAATGGTTGACGACCCAGCAGCGGCTGGTGCTTGAAGCAGTGACCGGGGGAAAAGGCTAGGGAGGACTTTTCCTTACTTCTGACCTTCTCCTAATGCTTGTCTTTGCTGAATGATTTGCCCGGGGCCTTAGAGGAGTGAGAGCCAGAGGACAGAGGTGGGGAGAGCTTCTTGCTTGGAGATCCTTCTCCATTCTGGTGACCTTCTGTTCCAGGAGAAATGACTCTAGGGCCTTCTGGCAGCACTGCTGGGAAGCCTGCTTGAAGCTGTGGCAGATTGCAGGCCTTAACGTCGTGGTCGTTCCTTATCGAACAACTTCTTACTGCACCTGCAGTATTTGAAGAGTTTCTCAGGGTCGGTTGACATAAACAAAAAGTGAAGATTACTTTAAAAATAAAGTGATGAACAAACTAGGGTGCAAACAAAAGAGAAATAGAAATTAAAGATTTTGGCGGTCGACTGAAGCGTCAGTGTCTCTGTGGAGTTTGATGTGCGATAGTTGAGGGCGGAAAAAGAACCTGAGGAGTGCACAGGGCTGCCCACATTTACATGGGAGGGGCAACGTCAGCTGACATCGCTGTGGGTGGCCCTTTGTAGACTGCTAGCTAGAAAAGTTTTGGTGTGGTCCTTGTGTCTGGCGGCTATAGTTCCATAGCTGTGGCCTGATTCAAGAGATGCCCTTGATAAATATTGTCCAATTTCAGTACTCAGCACTGATTGTAAATACTATGTCGATCCTGACCAAATGCCTGGACAGATAGAAAATGAGCCGAACCGAATACGGCTTCGAACTGAAGTACTGAAGTGGTGACGCAGGTGAAATTTTGTCCAACAGTAGTCCCAGGGTGTTGCCTTGATGGCGGGAAAAACAAAACTGAGGTAGGGAGGGGGCTGGTGTCTGTTATTGGCCAGTCTACGGCGCCCACATCGTACACTTCCTTGTATGCACCATCACTCTACATTGGCCCCTAGCTCTAAGCTGTGAAAGCTTTGCTCTGTGGGGTCCCAGTGTGTCTATCTCTGGTACAGACCCAATAGTGGGAATGAATGGTGAAGACTGATTTTAGGAAGATCATTTATTTGCTTCTGGCTTATTCAGCAAGTTCTGCAGGCTGATTCAGTGGTAAAAGTTGGGGAGGGTCTGGAACTGAGCTTGTGCACTTTGATAAAATTATTAAAAAAAAAAATTTGAAAAAAGATTTATTTGCTCACTAGCTTATTCAGTAGTGCATTAATTTCTGAAAGGAAATCACTCTGGCCACTCCAGTGGTGAAAATGGGGCCAGAGGCTGGTACAGAGCTTGCTGCTTGTCTCAGTACTTTCTAGGCACCGAAAGTCACAGTCCTGTTGATGTCTCAGTAGCAGAAGTTACTGTAGTACCTGCACTAATTTACAAAATTAACCAAAAAAATGAGGAGTGTGTGCTGTCTAGCTTCACACAGCAAATAGTACTGCAGTGTCCAAGGAAAGAAAAAAAGATCTTTCTTCGAGTTGGAGCTCTTGCAACAGGCTATAACCATAAGGACTAAGTCACCAGGTGCTAGGACCCCACGGAAAACTTCTAGCTAGCAGTCTTCAGTGGGGACTGCCCCTGATGTCAGCCATTGGTATAAAAGGGGGTGGTCCCCAGCCCCACCTCAGTTTTTCCTGCCGTTGATCCGTTCGCATTGGCTCCACGGATGCCTCCTGCTACAGTCAGCTGCCATTGTGCATTACTTGCGTTTCTTTTATTTTCTTTTAAAAATAGTGATTTCTTTTCTTTTATTTCTGTATGTTGTCTTCTCTGACTTCTTCAGTTGAGCGGCAACAGTCCAAGTGCGCGTGCGGCAAGCAGATCCTGTAGAAGGACGACCACACAGCCTGCCTCCTCTGTCTGGGCCCAGCCCACAATATGGAGGCCTGCCAGCATTGCCAGAGCTTCAACCAAAGGACTAGAATTCACTGCCAGAAGACCCTTAAGACCCACCTTCTTGAAAAACAACTTGCCACCATGCAGAAGCAATCCTTGGAGAAGAGCCTCTCTTCTTCTTCTTCCTCCTCCTCATCATCAGCGACACAACGGAAGAAGACGTCTTCAGGGAAGCACAAGTCCTAGGATAAGGAGAAGACCTGGACATGCTCCCGGTCTCCTCACAAGAAGAAGACTGCTTCTGGTTCCTCCTCCCACGGGAGGTCAGACTGCTCTCTCTGGTCTGCTCTCACTCCCTCTGGGCAGCCAGTGGATCAACCTCCTGCCTTTGTGCTTCAGTCCCGGCCCTGCAGCCCCTGAAGGTGAAGGCTATCACTAAGTCTTCGGCCTCCTCAGGTGGCACGGTCGGAGTCAAGTCGGGTGGCAGGTTGGCACCTGTAGTCTGCCCGGCCATGTTGGACTCGGCCTCTCAGTCTTCAGACAAGGGCCCCCCCCCCAACACCAGGAGCATGCATCCACCTCTGCAGCTTCAGTGATGCCTCTGCCCCATTCCATGGTGTCTTCACTGTGGGCTTCTGCTCAGCCGACACCCCGGATCATTTAGCAAATGTCAGTCTGTTTGACGCCGTGTCACCCGGCATCCAACCTTTTTTTTTTTTTTTTTATTAGTTGTTTAACCAGGAGTAGCACACTAAGCTGAAAGCTTTTTAACAGGTGTGACCTGGGAGCACAAGGAAGTTAAGTGACTTGCTCAGGGTCACACAGTATGTAAGTGGAAGCTGTGGAATTCAAACCCAGGTCTGGTCTGTTGGATGTCACCAGATTTGCAGCTCACAGCCTTAAACCACTGCGCTATACTGCCTACTAACAATGCGTCAGCCATCGCTGGACCTTCCTGCATTGCCAGCAGACATGAGCGTCCCCTTACACTGACATGGAGGGCCTGGCGTCCAAGGCTCCCACTCGTGCTGCCCAGATGCCAGATGCCAGTTCCCCCAATGCCCGCTGCTCCTCAGCCCCAGGCACATGCTGGCCGCTCAGGTCCTGACATTCCTCTGAGCAAGGTGAAAGACCTTTCCGCTTCTGGTGGAATGAGATCAAGGGTGACCTTGTTCCTCCTAAGCCTTCCAAGCCAGTAGTGGAGGTTCCTGAGCCAGAAACCAGGGAGCCGATCCCGCACCCTAAAAGCCCATCCCCGTACCCTGACAGGCATAGGGGCAGGTCCAAGCACAGGATTTGGAGACATAGGCCTTCTTCCTCTCGGTCGTCAGGACAATGGAACCATTCTTCAGGCAGACACCGGGACAAGACCGCATCCTCTTCCTCTGATTTGGAGGACTTGAGTCACAGCTCATCTTCCTCCTCCTCCAGGGACTCTGAACCCAGGAATCATCCTCCCACGCCAGACAAGAAAGACACCCCCAGGTCCCCTCCTGATGATCCATCATTCATGGGCGTCATGAGGCATATACAGGCCAATAACAGCTGCGAGACAGAGAGGCGCAGGCTGGCCAAGTACCTTCACCAAAAACCTGCTGGAGAAGTTCCAGAGGAGGGCTACAAAGATGATAGCTGGTCAGCAGGGTAGGGCATATGAGGAGAGGTTGAGGGGACTGAACATGTACTCCTTGGAAGACAGGAGGGAGAGAGGGAGGATATAATTGGGACCTTCAAGTACTTGAAAGGGATAAATAAGGTTTATAAGGAGAGTCTCTTTAAGCTGAGTGGGAACCATAATACTGAGGGCACAGTCTTAAGCTGGAGGGTGGGAGGTTTAGGAGGGAGGTCAGGAAGCACTTCTTCATAGAGATGGTGGTGGACACTTGGAATGCGCTGCCAGAAGAGGTAATCTCGTTGAAGACAGTGGGCAGCTTTAAGAGAGGCTGGGACAGGTATATAAGGGTCATGGGTAGGAAGGATTGGAGGAGTGGGGAGAGGGGGCAGGGACAGTAGCTTAAGCTGTAGCTCCTGCAACATGAGCAGACTTGATAGACCAAATGACCTTCTTCTGCTGGCTTTTTCACATGTATGTTTGTAAAAATAGCCTAAGCTTCTAGTGGTGCCCCCATTGGCAGACACCTTCCAGGACTTTACTAGGATAACCTGGAAGCACTCCTCTTCGGCTATATTCAAGAAATCTGATGGGCTCTATAGGGCACCCAGGGATGAGCCCTTCCTTGCAGAACACCCAGTGGCCAACTCAGTGGTTATTACTGTGTCCCATGACAGGTCTAAGAGGCCTAAGCACCTTAGCATCCAGCCTCCTGACCAAGAGTCCAACCCCTGGACCAGCTGGGCAAGAAAGTTTACGCTTTCGCTACTTGCTCTATTAGGTTCTTGAATGTTCTCATCCATATGATGCAGTATCAAAATGCCCTGTGGGAAAAGAGCTCTGCTGGTTGTAGCACAGAAGGTGGAACTTCTGGATCAATTGAAATCAGGCTTAGATGTCGGCACACATGTTTTGCGTGCCTCGTACGATACTGCTGATACAGCTGCCCGGGCAGCAGCCACTGGTATCTTGTCTCCAGCATCATTCATGACTTCGGGTCTCGGGTTCACCCAGGACCTCCAGGCTGGAATCATGGACCTGCCTTTCAAGGGATCTGTCTTTTTTGGGGATGAGGCTGAGAAGTTGATTACTCGCCTCCGACACTCTGGCAAAGCTATCTGGTTGGTCCAGAAGATGTACAAGACCAACCAGAAGCCTTTTTGCAAGCAGTCCTTTAGTAAATCCTCTGGACAGCAGTCCCAAAACCACCACCAGCAGTAGCGAGGTGGCTTTAAACGCAAGGCCACCTCCCAGACACCGGGGGTTCCTCGTCCAGAGCTGCCACACCCTCTCAGGCTGCTCTGCCAAGCCCTGGAGCTTCAGCCTGAATCATTGCTAGACCCCCCCTTCCCCAGCAGGGATCCTGGGAGAGGCGGTGGGGGGTCACTTCTCCCTCTGTCTGGAGGAATGGAGCAAAATTACAGCTGACCAATGGGTCCTTCAAATCATAGAGAGGAGACACACATTGGAGTTCCTGGAGAGGGCATCGGACAATCCGCCAGTGTCCTCCCACTATCCTTAGTCTCACATTGCTCTGATCGAAGGGGAAATTCTGGCTCTTCTTCAAAAGCAAGCCATAGAGCCAGTCCCTCCAAGTCCGAGAGGAAAGGGATTTTATTCCCATTTCTTCCTTGTACCCAAAAAGATCGGGGATCTTCACTCCATCCTGGACCTCAGTCATCTGAACAAGTACATAAGAGTACGAAAGGTCTAGAATGGTCACTCCACCAGGCCCAATTCCCCTTCTTCACCAAGGAGACTGACTCTGCTGTCTGGACATGCAGGATGCGTACCTTCACATGGTAGTGTTCCAGCCCCACAGAAGATTTCTGAGCTTCCTCTTCCGGGGCATCATTATCAGTTCCGAGCTCTGCTGTTTGGCCTATCCTTGGTTCCCAGAGTCTTCACCGAGTGCCTAGTGGTAGTGGCTGCGGCCCTCAGAAGACAAGGCCATTACGTCTTCCATTACCTAGACGACTGGCTTCTGACAGCACCCATAAGGGTTCAGCTGTTAAGAACACTAGAGGACACCTTTATTCTCTTCAGAGAATTGGGGATCACTCTGAACCTACCAAAGTCATCCCCCGGCCCAGCCAAAGACTCCCACTATATCGGAGCAATACTGGACATGGTATAGGGCAAGGTATTACTGCCTCCAGATAGAGCAGATCGCCTTCTGTCCCAAGCTCGGACAGTATCATCGTCCCATCAAACCTCAGCCAGGTCATTCCTATGGATGTTAGGTCACATGGTGGCTGCCATTCTGACCATCTCTCTGGCTCGTCTGCATAGGAGGGTCCCCAGTGGACACTCAAGGTACAGTGGGACCAACGTTCAGACAATCTGGAACTACCTGTCAGTCTCTGACCCAGTTCGTCAGACCCTGACTTGGTGGATGGAACCTGTCCAATCTTTCCAAGGGGTTTCCTTCGAACAGGAGTCTCCGAGGCAGGCCCTAACTATGGATGTCTTGGGACAGGGCTGGGGTGCCCACTTAGCGGACCGACAGACCCAGGGGTCATGATTCCCTTTGGAATAGACAATGTACATCAATGTCTTGGAGATGAGAGCGGTCCTATATGCCCTACAGGCATTTCAGACGGACCACCTCCTGGGCCCTCTCCTAATCCAGACGGACAATATGTCTATGGTCTTTTACATCAACAAGCAGGAGGGAACGCTTTCGTATCCCCTCTGCAGGGAGGCCATGAGGGTCTGGTATTAGGCACTGGAGCACCGCTTGGAACTCACCACCATGCATGTTCCAGGTACCCAAAACATCTTGGCCAACAGCCTCAGTGGGTCTCCATCCCATGCCTACGAATGGTAACTACTTCAGTCAGTCACGGAGCAGCTGTTTGACAGATGGGGACAGCCAGAGCTGGACCTTTCTGCGTCCCCACTCAACGCTAAATTGTCCAGTTTCTGCTTGCTAGATCCAGGGCCTGGTGTTTTCTGGTGAGACGTGTTGTCCCTCTGTTGGACAGGGAGATTGTGTACACCCTCTCTTTCCTCTGCTTCAGAGGGTACTACTCAGGCTGCAGGCGGACGGAGTGGAGATGATCCTCATTGCTCCCTACTGGCCTCATCGGATACGACTCCCTCTGCTCCAACAGTTAGCAGCGGAACCTCTTTATCCTCTTGCCCCTGAGCTGCTTGCACTTGCTCTCCCAGGACCAGGGCACCTTAGTCCATCTGAACCACAAGTCTTTGCACCTGCATGCATGGCTCCTGCAGACTTGGCAGTTGCCAGATATGGGGTTCCCCCCCAGAGTAGCTGATGTCCTAGTGGCCACAAGGAAACCCTTCACTAGGTCCAATTACGCTATGCAGTGGAAGCAGTACTGACTCTGGGCCTCTGCTCACCACCTTGACCCTTTACCTGTCCAGGGAACTCTGTTCTGGAGTATCTCCTCTCTCTTTACAATTCCGATCTGAGTTACTCCTCTATTAAGGTGCACCTTTCCGCCATCTCTGTGTACCATGCACCTATAGAGGGCAACACTCTTGCCCAACAGGATTTGTCCCGCACTTTTTTGTGGGGCATCCTGCACCTGAAACCTCTCATTCAGAACCCCATCCCTCCATGGGATCTCCTGTTTATGTTAGAGAAACTTACTCTGCCTCCCTTTGAACTGGACGCAGACTGCGAGCTACGCTTTCTGTCGTGGAAAGCGTTATTTTTGGTTGCCATTACTTCTCTAATTTATATTTATTAATTTTATACAATTGAATACAAGCATCTCCTGTAGGACAGTACATTCAAGATTACTGACATTTTACAGTATTTGATCTTTCTGTATTTATAGTACTCCTATCATGGTACTACAAATGAGGGGTTTCCTAAAATACATTTTGATTATTATACATTCTATATGTAGGCTATCCGCTGCCATGAGTGGGGACACCCTTTAACTGTTAGACTTATTCAATAAAACTCACCCTGTGCATGGTGAAAATATCCCCATTACCCTACCATGGGGAATAAAAGAAAGGGAAAAACAGAACTCGTTTCAATGCTCCACATACCCCATCTCAATTACTATATAGCAATATAAAGCTCAGTAGTTATATCTGTCTAGCTGTACAAAACAATTTTTAACTTAAAGCAGTTTATACAGAGCTGACTCCCTCAGAAAACCTAATGTGAGGCCACATTACTTCTACATCCTGATACAGCTGCAGTTCTCTTAAAGCAGCAGTACTCAAAAAAAAAACCTGCTTTTTTGGACAGTTTATTCCCTGTGCCCTGCTAATCATATACCTGGTACTCTTTCTCACCGGCATTGTACTATCGCCGAGTAATTTGCTATGTTATTCTCCGCTTTTATTTACATGTCTGCCACTAAGCATGCCACACTGGAACCCCCTCTGCTGCCAACTGCACATATGAATGACTTGCAGGGACATCGGGAATGGTCAGCAGAGGGTCCCTCTGCTGCTGTCAAAAGACGTGATGTGACTTGTAGAAAAAGCGCACGGAAAATTAGTCAGCCGCCATATTTGTTGTAGTGCTACAACTGTTCAAATAAATTGCAAATATCTAAAAAACTAAAAATGACTGGAAAAAACATTTACAGGTATGGAAACTGAAACTTTGGCCGCATGCTTGCAGCCAAAAAACAGAATTTTGATAACTCACTTCCTGATTTTGTAGTACTGCTGCTTTAACAGTCGGTGTACAAAAAGTAAGCTGCGTCACAACCAACGCTAAAGAAATGCTTCCAAAGTTTTATAAAACAATGAAACTGTGCACCTTTAACCACTGCAGGAAAGTTACATTAAACTAGATGCACATATTATGAAAAAGTTCCCAACGTTTAGGAGGAGTAAAAAAAGTCCAGAATTTATATTATATCAGTCCCAAAGTCTGTTAAGCCTTACCATTATAATTAAACTTAGAACTAACTGTCCTTAGAGACTTCAAGTTTCCTCTTCTCCTTCAGATTCCGTCTCTTAACGTTGGGCTGCACAGCCCTGTTCGATTCTACCCAACAGTTTGCTCGCATCCACCGGATTGATAAAGTGGAAGGTTTTGTTGCCATACACCACCTTTAAACTTGCCGGCATCAGAAGAATATGGTGGACACCCAGTTGTTGAAGTTTTGCTCTAACCCCATCAAATACTTTGCGCCTCTGTCTAGTGGCATACGTGAGATCCGGAAGAAATGTACAGAAGCTCCTTGCCATCTTATAGGGCCTTGCTTCCTTGCCACTTGTAAGATACAGTCCCGCTCCCTCATGGAGCCCAACACGGCCAACATTGCATGTGTTTGAGGATGGGCTGAGTCTACATGTAACCGGCCCCACGTACATTCACTCTGTATGCCCGCTGGATCGTGATCAAGGTCTCCAGTTGCAGTTGTTTGGGGATCCACTGCTCCAAAAAGCTATACAGCTGCTCGTCTTCTCCTGTCTCCATTAGACCGATGATCCTTATATGAGACCACCGCGCCCCGTTCTCTAGATTCTCGAGGCATCAGCGGAGCAGTGTTTTCTTTCACAAGGCCCATTGTGGCAACTGCTGCTTTCTCTGCTGTTTTTACTGGCCCCCTGCACTACCTTCTCTACTATAGACAGCTTTGTTTCTGCGACTGCTAATGTCGAGGTAAAGTCATCCATCTTTCTGTCTATCCCCTGAATAGCTTTTAGTAGTGCAGCATTTGAAGGCTGACATGAGGTAGACTCAGCAGCTTCTTTTTCCTTATCCAGGCCTTGTCTCATATCTTTCTGTTTGCCTCCATCACCTCCTGCGGTCGTTTTTGTGTGACCCATATTATTGAAGGAGACAATTCTGGTATGCTCAAAGTCCGTTTCAAGAGCTGAAGCTAGATTTAGCACTTTTAGACCGATTTACAAACTTGTTACTACTGAAACTTAGTAAAATAAAGCTTGTGGGTGTGGAGCTGTATTGGAGTGCTGCTTTCAGCTCGGCTGCTAGCCATGCCCCCTTACCATTACTTCTGCTTGAAGGATTTCCGAGCTCCAGGCTCTGATGTGTAAAGAGTCTTCTTTAGTTTTTCACAAGGACAGTGTGTCCTTGAGGACAAATCCTAAGTTTTCCCCTAAGATGGTGTGCGAATTTACCCTGAACCAGGACATCCACCTGGATGTTTTATTACCAGAGTATTCCAGCAGTGGGAGGCTTAATTGCATACTCTGGACATCCACAGAATGCGTTGTTAATACCTTAACTGCACGGTCCTGTCAGAAAGACCGATCAGCTGTTTGTTTCCTTTGCCCCAGATCTGAGGGGCACCAGTTATTAAGCAGACACTGTGTAAGTGGTTAGTTAACTGCATTGTTTACTGTTATCGTAAGTACGACAAGCCTCTACCTGGCCCAGTAAAAGGCCACTCCACTGGGAGTGTTGCTGCCTTATTTGCCTCATTCAGAAATGTGTCTGCAGCAGATATTTGCATGGCTGCTACCTGGAGTTCTGTCTTCACCGTCGTTAAACACTACAGTTTGGATGTCGCTTCCAGACGAAGGACTAGTTTTGACTTTGCTGTTCTTCAGAGCCTGCTGTCCTGAAGTACTTTTTTTGATTATTTTTAGCCTCCTCCTGTGCCTGTCAGTCTCTTCTCCTTGACTGCTTGGGACTCTGTCCTTATGGTTATAGCCTGCTGCAAGAGCTCCAACTCGAAGTAAGGTAGTACATTTACATAAGAACTTATCGTAACAGTAGATCTTCAAGAGGAGCTCTTGCAGCGGGCACTGCTTTCCCACCCTCCTTCTCCCGACCTCCTCGGTTCTCCTTACATCTTTGAGACCGGTTCACCGGTGGGAGACTGCCCCTTTTATATCATTGGCTGACGTCGGGGGCGGGCCTTGCAGCCACTCAATCCAGCTAGTCGCGGGTGTGGGAGGAGGTAAGGCGTCCAGTGCCTTAGCGCGCCACGCCACTGGGCCAGCCCAGCCATTGAGGATTTTGATCCAACAGATGTTGTAAATTTGTGGCTAACTTCTGGGCAGTGATTTTAAAAGACAGTCTAGTGGATCTCACAGAAAATAGTCAGTTTTAGGGATGTGGAGATGTTCTTCTTATCCACACTTGTTGGCATGTCGCTTTTCCTTAAATCTTGCCGGATGGTCTAAAAGCTGGCTTCTCCCACCCACCCGGATGGTATATGCCTTGACTCTGCCCCATGACACCAGATCTTCCTTTCCGCTTGGAAGATTCAGGTTTCCTCCTTACCGCTCTGCGTTGAGTAGGCCCTGGCGCTTAATACTTCAGCTAGTTTAACGAAAATAAAACTCGTTCAAATTTCTCCACATACATTTGTGATTGTGACTGCGATGAAGGACAAGTCCTCACCCGGGTTTTACCGGTGTCCTTGCAGGCAGAAAATGTCCTGTACTGACCCACATTCCATGTGCATCTACTGCCTGGGCCATGCGCATGACTCCCAGGCCTGCAGTTTTTGTCTCGCCTTTCATCCGCAAGTTTTGGATGATCGTCTTGCATGCTTGCAGCTTGGATGACCAGAAAAATGGCATCCGCCGGTCAAATCTAAAGATGCCCATCATGTCGTCTCCACAGCTGCGGGATCCGCTGACCAACTGGAGTGGATGAAAGCCTTGAGGAGGAGGCGGCTCGTGGCACCAAGCAATCCTCTTCCATATCGTTTTTGTCCCGGGGCACCTCCTTCTCTGGATCCTTCAAGGAGATGTGCCATTCTCTCCCTACGAAAGGAGAGGGCCTGTCCGGTTCGTACACCTCCCGGTTCCGCAAGAGGGCAAAGGATCGAGAGAAGAGCCTTTCATGTCGACGCTCTTGGGACAGAGATATCTCGGTCCTAGGAGTCTCCTGTCTCAACTTTGGTCAAGTATGACCTCAGCTACTGGCTTCATGGTACCCCAGTCAGGCCAGCCGGCCCAGATGTGGGACGACTACCAGATCGAAATTATGATCGACCCGTCGACCGTTGTTGACTGATGAGGCCAACAATTCTCTGGTTAGGACTCTTCTGGAAGCCCGTCATCCCCTCCCCCACCGATGGTGCGTCTTCTAGATCTCAGACCACCTTGACTGATAGGCCGAGGAAGTCTCACAAGCTGTGCTCTAAGAGGCGACGCTGTATCATCCTCCTCCTCTCAGGTGAGAAGAGGCTTCGACACAAGCTGCGTCATCGCTATGAGGACCTCACGTGGCAACAGTTCATGCTGCCCTGTCCGAGGTTGACCCTGGCTTCTACTGCAGCCATCACTTGGCTGTTGCCCTCCAGGCCGACGCCTCCGGAGCCGGTTGACACCATTCCTCCGCTTGCGGAGCCGGTGAAGATCCTCCCGACTCTGCCAAAGCTGGCCTCTCCGCCTATTTTGGTGGAGCCGCCACCAAAGCAGCATCCCACAGGGGCCAAAGAGTCTCAGCCCATTCAGGGTCTCCAGCACAGGCTGTCACCCTTACTCCCGACCGTCCGCAGCGGGTCGAGAGTGACTCTGGTGGTCGGCCGCCATATCCAGACTCAGGGTGCGAGAATTTGGATCTGCATTCGCGTCTGTGTGACAAAGATTCCATGAGTCTGTCAACAGAGGAAGGTCCCACGTCCTTCCTGGGCATCCTCCATCTCATCTCTAATTCAGTGGGGATGCCTCTGAAGCCTGTCAAAAAATGGGCTGAATACCCCGACTGACATCCTCAGAAAAGGGGGTTCTCCGTCTGAGGTCTTCCCAGTGGCTGAGGCCATAGTCGGTCTGGCCTTGGAGCTTTGGCAGCACTCAGCCTCCTGCCCTGCGCCTTCCGCTCGCATGGCCTGCAAGTATGCAGTTCCCATTGGCACCCCCTCAGGGTTTACATGGTATCCCTCGCCTGAGGGGTTGGTGACCAAGTCTGTGTTTCGGTGGTTGGGCAACTCGGGAGACGGGGATAGACCTCCGGACAAAGAGTACAAGAAATTGAACCATTTTGCCAGTCTATGCTGCCTCCTTGCTTGGTCTCAGACAGGTGAGTTCAGCGGTCATTATGGCACACTTCTCCCACACCCTCTTGGGCTCTCTGGATGACGTGCTTCCTCATCTCCCCATGGACCTTCAGACTATGGTCAAGCAGGTCTGTGATCAGAGTCGGCGGTTGCTAAGCAACAGCTCTAGACTGCTCTGGACATCAGGGATTCTTGTGCCTGTTCAGTGGCAGCTGCAGTGGCCATGCGCCCGCAGGGGCCTGGCTGAGGGGTCTGGGCCTTTACAGCAGACACCCAGCACAAACTGGACCGGATGTACCCTTCTTGTGTACCAACTTGTTCGGTCCAGGAGTTGATGGTTACCGCCAGTGTATCGAGAAGTGCAGTGCTATCTTGGACTCCATTACTTCCACCCAGAAAGAACCCTAGGGTTGTAAAAAACAGCAGAAGATGACTTTGCCTTCTACCCCTGTGGCCAAGCAGCCCCAGTGTCAAACTGGGCAGCAGCAGTAAGCTTAATCTTGGCACCCTTGGCCCAAGTCCGAGGCTTGGCGAACCGTAAGCCCAGAGGAGAGGTCCGGTGCATTCTCCAAGCAAGCGAGAGACAGGATGGGGCAGACACCCCCATGCCCGTCACGACCACTCTGGGTCCTCCCGTGGGGGGCCGGCTCTGCCACTTCCTTTCTGCCTGATCCGCTGTCACAACGGATACGTGGGTCTTGAAAGTGGTTGGCCAGGGTCTGCCTCTGGAATTCGAGCAGTATCCTCCAAGCCAAGCCAAGCCCCATGGGAGGAAAAGGTATCTGCCCATACTCTGTCGGCTCTTAGAGACGACATTGCCCAACTCCTCCACAAGGTGGTAGTGGTCAGAGTCACGGATCCCCCTGTCAACCCAGGGTTCATTTCCAGCTACTTCCTGGTCCCGAAATGGATGGAGGGCTGGTGCCTCATTCTAGATATGCAAGACCTGAATCAGTTTCTGGGGTCACGCACCTTTTGGATGCTAACTCTGTCCCAGATTGTACCACCCCTCGAGCAGAACTTGTGGTTCTGCACACTGGATCTACAGGACGCGTTCTTCCATGTCCCGATCCATCCATCCCACTGAAGGTTCCTCTGCTTCAGGGTGGAGGGAACCTTCTACGAGTTCCAAGCCATGCCTTTCGGCCTGTCATCAGCCCCCAGGGTCTTCACCCAATGCATAGCAGTGGTGGCGGCCCATCTTCCACATCGAGGGTTCAGAGTGTACCCCTGTCTCAGTGATTGGCTAATAGAAGGTCCCTCCAGACTGGAGGTGGAGAGGTCCAGGGATCTGGCCCTCCACACCCTGCCTCAGCCTTGGCCTCCTGGTCAATGAGGCCAAGTCGGAACTCGTGCCCTCGCAAGTGATTTGCTACATCGGGGCAGAGCTCTACTCTTGTCGAGCCAGAGCCATGCTCCCGGCGGACAGGTGGAGGTTCTCTCCTCCTTTGCCTGATCATTTCTGGTTGTGCAATTGTGCCCTGCCCGGGACTTCCTGCGACTTCTGGATTACATGGCAGCCTTCACCACCATGGTCCAACGGGCCTGATGGCATATGTGCCCCCTTCAGTGGGAGCTGGCCAGCCAGTGGTCTCAGTGACATGGTCATTTCAACCAGCTAGTCACTGACCCAGAAGATATCGGACACCCTCTAGTGGTAGACCATCCTGGAATATGTGCAGGGAGGGATCCCATTTGTCTGCCCCGAGCTAATGGTCGTCCTCACGACTGATGCCTCTCTCATGGGCTAGGGTGCCCACATGGAGAATTACAGAGTCCAGGGGCTCTGGACCCCCGAGGCCATATCAACCTGCTGGCGCTCCAAGCAGTTCGGCTAGCACTGGCTACATTCACTCCATTCCTTCGGGGTCAAGTGGTCCAAGTTCAGAAAGATAACACCATGACCATGTACTACCTCAAGAAACAGGGCGGCACACACTCCCTACCCACATGGGGGATGAAAGGGCCCATGGGCTCTGTACCCTTGAGGAGTCCCAATGCAAAATCAACCTGTTGAAGCTCAGAGCAGTCAGACTGGCACTGTCAGCTTTTGCTCCTCAGCTCCGAGGTCAAGTGGATCAAGTCCAGACTGACAGTACCACGAGCATGTACTACCTCAACAAACAGGGCGGCATGCACCCGTTTGTTGTGCAGAGGCGCACGCATCTGGACCCTCGTGACCGACTGGAGGCAGATCTCTTAGCCATTCATGTGGCAGGAGCCTCCAGTCAGTTGGCAGACACTCTCAACGGGGTGGGCGAGGTGCCCCAAAAGTGGTCTCTCCATCCAGAGGTAGCTCACAGTCTGTTCTCCCAGTGGGGCACCCCTCAGGTGGACCTGTTCGCCTTCAGGGAAAACACAACTCTGAGGCTGTTTCATGCCCACCCTCCTCAGCAGGGCTCGCTGCAGAGGGATGCCTTCTCAAGGTCGTGGACCTCAGGCCTCTTTTATGCCTTCCCTTGGTCCACAAGGTGCTCCTCAAGGTCAGGAGGGACAAAGCAAGGGTAATTCTGGTAGCCCCAGACTGGCCCTGCCAGTTCTGGTATCCAGATCTCCTCAGCACCAGGCTCCTGAGGCATCTTCCATCACATCCGGACCTGCTCTCCATCAGTCAGGGGAAGGTATTCCATCCGGACCTTCAATCCCTGCACCTGACAGACTGGTTCCTGAGCGGCTAGAGTTCCAGGCTTTGGGCCTCTCCAACGGTGTACTCAATGTAGTTGAAGCATCTAGGAAGCAGTCGACCAGGATGTGCTATGCCTTCAAATGGAAGAGATTCTCCATTTGGTTTCAGGGCAAGGGCCTGGACCCTTCGTCCTGTCCAGTGGCTAGCATCCTCGACCACCTTTGGTCCCTTTCCAAAGGAGGTCTTTGGTCTACAACTCTTAAGGTGCACCTGGCAGCCTTCTCTGCTTACTGGGCGCGGGCCAGTCAGCAGATGGTGGCACAGAAAAAGATGGTCTGGCGTTTCTTTAAAGGCCTTAACCACATTTCCCCTCTGGTGCGTGAACCACCACCTCCGTTGGATTTACTGATGGTTTTGGCAAAGCTCATGGGCAGGCCATTTGAACCGATGCATAGGTGTGCGATGTCACATCTGTCATGGAAAACCACCTTCGTGGTGGCTATCACGTCAGCCAGAAGGACTGGGGAACTATAGGTGCTCTCTGTCGAGTCTCCCTATCTGGTCTTCCACAGGGACAAGGTTGTCCTGCACCCCACCCGAAATGCCTTCCGAAGGTGGTGTCAGAGTTTCACCTCAACCAGGTGTTGACTGTGCCGGTGTACTACTCCAGTTACACCTCAGAGGCTGAGTACAGGCTCCATACTTTGGACCTGACACAAGCGCTCTCTTTTTATAAGGAGCGAACGGCTGAAGTTCGGGGAGAGGTTCGCCAGCTGTTTGTCACCTATGCTGAATCCGCACCTGGCAGACCTGCAGCAAAGTGGACGACTGGCAGATGGATAACATCCTGCATTGATCTCTGCTACCGGTTGGTGGCCATAGGGATAAGAGCTCATTCTACCCGCCATACTGCTGTGTCGGTGGGTCCAGGGATGTCTCTATTCAGGATATCTGCAGGGCTGCTACCTGGAAGTCAGCAGACACCTTCATTACCCATTACCACATCGATCTAGAGTCACGCCAGGATGCTAGTTTTGGGGCCTCAGTTCTCCAGTCTCTGTTCCCTAAGTAGGGTGTGTGTGCACCTTGCCTCCCTCATCCTGGGGAACTGCTAGAGAGTCTGTCAACAAGTGTGGATAAGAACAACATATCCACATCCCTAGAAACACAGGTTACTCACCTGTAACAGTAAATCTTACTTCAAGAGGGCTCTTGCAGTAGGTAATTACATGTAGGACAGATGCCGGCTGGCGTCAAGACCCAACGGAAACATTTCTAGCTAGCAGTCTCTTGCGGGGGACCGCCCCACGTCAGGTGACCGACGTCATGCAGCGTCAGTATAAAGAGGCGGTCCCCCACGCCCACCCTTCCAGTTCTTTCCCCCCGTTAGCTCGTGTCAGGCGCCTCGCGGTAAAGTTCAATGCTCGTCAGCTCTCTCATTGGTAGTTTTTACCATCTTTTTTTCGATTCTTCGATTAAAATCGTCAGGCATTCGTCGGTGTATGTCACCCCCTACACCTTCCGAGCACAAAAATAAGTGCGACTCATGCGGCGCCCAACTCCCGCACAAGGATGGCCATTCCCAGTGCCTCTTCTGTCTAGGCCTGGATCATCAGGTGGAGAAGTGCCAGCACTGCCTAAAATTCAAGCGCTGCCACCTGCAGATGGAGGCAGCAGTCCCTGAACGCCCACATAGTAAAGAAGAAAATGTCCTCCATGGAGAAGGAGCTAAAAAAGCTCCAGCAGGCGTCCACTTCCCCTGAAGGCCATCGTAAGAAGAAAGACAAGGAGAAGCACTGGGATAAGGGCTCCTCATCCACCGCATCTTCTTCAGGAGTCGCCGTGCTACAGGTAACGTCCCCTCCGGGGGATCGCTCTGCGACGGCTACCTTGGAGGCTTCCAAGGTGGCGTCGGCCTGCCCGTCTGGCTCGCTCTCAAGCCCTTTGGGCACCTCCAGGCTATTGGAGGCCTCCGCTCCCAGTAAAGCCTCCACCGTGCGGCCTACTGGTTCGAGCGGCTCCGGTAAGCCGAACGTCAGCTCCTCTGACGCCTGCACGGAGATGGTCGATAAATCGCCCGAGCCTTCGGGGCGGCGCACGGCCCCTCTTCTGCCCGACAAGGCCGCTCCTCCTTCGCGACCTGCCTCGGGCGATGGGTCCGATAAGTCGGACGTCGGCTCCTCTGTCGTCTGCTTGGATTCCGCTGATAAGTCGGATGTCAGCCTGCCCAACGCCTGCATGGCGGCTGAGCCAACGCCGGACCTTCCCACGTCTGCTGTTCCTGGCTCCCCGCAGCCTTCGCTGCCTTCCGGGGACCCTGGGTCTCCTCAGCCTGACCCCAGGGACTTTTCTCCTCCAGAAAGACTAATAATCAAGTTAGCCAGCCTGGGAGTGGGTTCCAGGGTGGTAGCCTGGGTAGCAAACTGGCTGCACAACAGGACACAGAAGGTAATAGTGAATGGAACACATTCCAAGAAAAGGGGGTTACTAGTGGAGTACCTCAGGGCTCAGTACTGGGTCCAGTCCTCTTTAACATCTTTATAGGTGACATTGCAGAGGGTCTGGAGGGAAAGGTATGCCTCTTTGCAGATGACACAAAGATCTGTAACAGAGTTGATACACAAGGGGGTACAAAGGATGAGAAGGGACTTGGCAAGGTTGGAGGAATGGTCAGACATATGGCAACTTAGAGTCAATGCAAAGAAGTGCAAAGTAATACACCTGGGAAACAAAAACCCAGGAGAAGAGTACACAATAGCAGGGGAGGTACTAACAACAACAAAAATGGAAAGGGACTTGGGGGTAGTCATATCAGATGACCTAAAGGTGGGTAAGCAATGTGAGAAGTCAGTAAGGAGTGCCAGGGGGATACTGGGATGCATAGGACGGTGCATCACAAGTAGAAAAAGGGAAGTGGTTATCCCTCTGTACAGACAGTTGGTGAGACCCCATCTGGAATACTGTGTGCAGTTTTGGAGACCCCATCTATGCAAGGACATAGACAGGATGGAAGCAGTCCAGAGGAGGGCAACTAAAATGGCGCAGGGTCTGCATCAGAAACCATATGAAGAGAGACTGAGAGCTTAATATGTATATCCTTGATGAAAGGAGGGACAGGGGGGACATGATAGAAACTTTTAAGTACCTTCAAGGAATCAACAAAGTCCAGGAGGGTAGCATCTTTCAGAAAAAGAGATGTGTAAGAACAAGGGGGCACAATTTAAAGTTAGAGGGGGGACGGCTCAGGGGTAATGTGAGGAAATTATTTTTCACAGAGAGAGTGGTGGATGCATGGAACCACCTTCCTGGGGAGGTTGTTGTGTCTAAAACAGTGGGGGAATTCAAACATGCATGGGACAGACATAAGGCAATTGTAGTGGGGGGTTGCAGGAAGTAGGCTGTTGGTTAACTAGAATCTGCAGCTTATCCAATAGGAAGGAAATGGGCAGACTGGGTGGGCCAAGTGGTCCTTATCTGCTGTCAAAGTCTATGTTTCTATCCCGGCGATGTCGGAGGTTCCTGCTGCACCCCGTCCAGGCCGTCCATACTACTGGTCGACTGACCTGACATCCCGGTCTCCCGGACGCGGCTCAACGCTGGTCTTGCCGGCGCCGGGTGACATCCCGCTCCCGGATGCCACTCTAATGCCGAGCCTTCCACCCACTGGGCCTTCTGCGCCAGGCCCGCCCCGTGGGCCCTCCGGCCAGACTGTCTTCAGCAGATCCCCCCCGGCTCCCGGGTATCTGACGCCGTCGTATCCAACACAGTCTTACCTGGCTCTGCAGTATCAGACGCCCCAGTACCCGACGCCGGCCTATCTGACACCGCAGTACTTGGTGCCTCAATACCCCACACCAGGTTTCCCGCTGTCGGGTTATGGATACGCCGCCTACGGGTACAATCAATACCCATATCCCACTCCTCCTCCTCCACCGCCCCCTCAGCTACCGGTGGACTTGTAGGAGACTCTGGCCTCCTGGTGGGCTGAGGCCAAGGCTCAACTCACCAGAGAGGCGGAGAGTCATCTCACGACGACAGTGCCGATTCCAGCTCCCGTATGTCCGTGACAACAGACTCCCCACCTCCGGACACCAGGGGCGAGCCCTCTGGTTCCAGGGTGGGGCAGGATATGCTTCCCTGAGGACCTTCCAGGGGGTCCGTTCCTCCCCCTCGCTGGGCGAGGGAGTCTTCCCCTTCCTCCTTGGACACCTCGGACGACTCAGACGGTTGCCCCGAGCTGGACAGAGAGCCATGCTTTCCATCTAAGCCCAGGCCTAGGACTTCTCCGAAGTCTCCTCAGGGGGATCCTTCCTTTACGGAGTTGCTACGCAAAATCCAGGAGGTTCACAAGTGGCATTCCTTGGAGCCAGATCCACAGCATAAGAAACTTGCTGAACATCTGGTCCCACCTAAGACGGCTCCTACATTGGTGCCACCCTGGATTGAGCCTCATGCCGATCTTGTTTCCACTGTTTGGAAGCAACCGTCTGCTCTAGCCCCGCTTCCTCGGAAATCAAACAGGTTGTATCAGGTTCCCGAGGGTATTGACTTTTTAGATTCTCACCCTCGAGCTGATTCGGTTGTGATTAGCGCTGCTCATGGCCGGACAGCTAACCCGAAACATCTGCGCTCGTCTCCACCTGACAAAGAATCCTGTCTTCTGGATCAGTATGGGAAGAAGATATATGCTTCTTCCACTCTGGGTAGTGGGGGCCCTAAATTATGTCGGTCACATGGGAGATTACCAGAAGGTGATTCTTAGTGAGGTGGAATCCAAATTGGACTCCCTTCCGGACTCTCAAGTCAAACAGGAAGTGGCTGACCTCGTCCGCTCTGCACGTTCGGCCAGTCGGCACATGCTTTGTGCTACTTACGATGCAGTGGACACTGCTGGTAGGAGCTCCACTTTTGCCGTAGGCTTACGGCGCCATGCCTGGCTCCGTGTGTCAGGGTTGGTCCCGGAAGTGCAGTCCGCTATTCCGGAAGGGCCCTTCCGGGGTTCGGTGCTGTTCGGTGGTGATGTCAAGGACATTATCACTGATCTGCAGGAGAAGGGGACTGCACTGACGTCTGTGGACTCCATGTATCATCCCCATCAAATGCAGTGCCATCCCTTTCGCAGGCGGAATCGACAAAAGGCAAAACCCCAGGGAAAGTGGGCCCCTCCAGCTGCCAAGCCCCCTCCGCCCAAAAAAGCAGCGGGTGCTTCTGCCACGATGCTGCCCCACACCACCTGACTCCTTTCCTCTCCCACAGCCTCTGGGCCTTCTGGAGGAACCGGTAGGAGGGAGGTTTTGCCTCCACCGCCCAGGTTGGGAGAGGATAACTTCAGATTCCTGGATGCTCCAGCTGATCGCAGAAGGACACTCAATAGAGTTTCTTCAGAAACCCCCTCGACACCCTCCCCCAAGGTCGTTGTACTCTCGGGAACATCATCTTGTGGTCCAGGAAGAGATTTCGGCACTTTTGCTAAAGGAGGTAATAGAACCTGTCCCCATTCCTCTTCAGGGAACGGGATATTATTCCCATTTCTTCCTGGTCCCGAAGAAAACCGGGGACATGAGGCCGATTCTCGACCTCAGCTCCCTGAACTTGTTTGTGAAGTACAAGAGGTTCAGGATGCTCTTGCTGCAGAGCCTCCTGCCCCTTCTTCGGCCGGGACTGTGGCTGTGCACTTTGGATATGCAGGATGCCTACCTGCATATCCCTATGCACCCTTCCTATCGCAAATACCTGCGTTTTGCGTTCCAAGGGGACCACTACCAGTTCAAGGCCCTCCCATTTGGTCTTTCCTCAGCGCCCTGAGTGTTCACCAAATGCCTTTCGGTGGTAGCGGCCTACCTGTGTACCCAGGGGGTGCAGGTTTTCCCGTACCTGGACAATAGGCTCCTGGCGGCCCCATCCAGGGAGGAACTCCTGCGCTTCCTTTCCCTTGCCCAGCAGGTCTTTGCCTGCCTGGGTATTACCATCAACCAAGCCAAGTCCCATCTGATCCCATCCCAGAGGCTCCAGTTTATCAGGGTGATCCTGGACATGACCTCTGGCAGGGCCTTCCTGCCATTAGACAGGGTGGCCACTCTTCAGGCCCAGGTCAACCTGTTGCCCAGTCGCAGGTGGGTCAGCACCAGGTCAGTCCTTCGCCTCCTTGGGCTAATGGTGGCTGCAATTCCGACAGTCCCTCACGCTCGACTCCACATGAGAATCTCTCAGTGGACACTTCGGTCTCAATGGGATTAGCTGGTGGATGACCTAGATCAACTTGTCCTGGTCTCCACTCCCATGGCTCGGGACTTGCAGTGGTGGATGGTTCAGGAGAACCTCTGCCGGGGAGTTCCCTTTAGTCTCCCTCCCCCCTCACAGATGTTGACTACGGACACCTCCGGTGAGGGCTGGGGCTCCTGGTCCAAGCTCGAGAAGTCCCTCCACATCAATGTGCTGTAATTAAGGGCAGTACTGCATGCTCTTCAGGCTCTGCATCTGTCTCTGTCTCTGTCTCCAGGTCTCCTAGCGGTACAGACGGACAACGTGTATGTGGTCTGGTACATCAGCAAACAGGGAGGAACTTGTTTCTACCCCCTTTGCCGAGAGGCGGTGCGAGTCTGGGATTGGGCAGTACAGCACAACCTTCACCTCACAGCATCTCATGTCCCGGGGATTGAGAACACGTTGGCAGACAGGCTAAGCTGGTCATCTGCTCTAGCTCACGAATGAGAACTGGATCAGGGGGTCGTAGACGACATCTTCCTATGGTGGGGAACTCTACAGGTAGACCTGTTCACTTCCCCCAAAACACAAAACTTCCCATCTTCTGCTCGCTCGCTCCAGGGTGCGGCATTTTTTGGAGAGACACTCTGTCTCTAGACTGGAAGGGCAGATTTGTCTGTGCCTTCCCCCCGATTCCACTGATTACGAGGGTCTTGCAGAAACTCTGTTCGGAAGGAGCTCGAATGACTGATCGCTCCTTTCTGGCCCAGGCAAGTTTGGTTCTCTCTTCTACAACAGTAATCAGAGGAACCTCCTCTTCCTCTGTCGCCATTTTTGCTGACCCAGGATCAGGGGACCCTGGTCCATCCAGGCCTCAAGTCCCTTCAGTTGCACGCGTGGCTTCTGCAGACGTAGCTCAGACCTGATTCGGGTCCCCCCCCCCCCCGAGTAGCTGAGATTCTGGTGGAGGCCAGGAAACCCTCAACCAGATCTACTTATGCCATGAAATGGAAGCGGTTCTCTATTTGGGCTGCCTCCAATGATGTTGAGCCCTTCTCGTGCTCTGTCAGCCGACTTCTGGATTACCTGCGACACCTCTTCGATCTGGGTCTCAGCCATTCATCCTTAAAGGTTCACATGGTGGCCATTTCAGCCTATCATGTCCCCTTTGCAGACAGAACATTTGCTCAGCTGGAGGTCTCTAAGACCTTTTTGAGAGGGGTCCTTCACTTACGACCCCCTATCCGGGTTCCTGCCCCTCCTTGGGATCTGAATTTCATTTTAGAGAAGCTTACTCTGCCTCCTTTCGAGCCGGCAGCCTCAGTGGACCTAAAGTTCCTTTCTTGGAAGACTCTCTTCCTAGTGGCCATTACTTCTGCTTGACAGATTTCCGAGCTTCAGGCCCTGATGTGTAAAATCTCGTATTTGATTTTTCACAAGGAATGTGTGGCTCTACGTACCAACCCTAAGTTTCTCCCTAAGGTGGTAGCGGAATCGATGCTGAATCAATCCATAGAGTTGCCTGCCTTTTTTACGCAGCACTCCAACCAAGGAGAGTACCTCCTGCATACTTTGGATGTTCACTGAATTCTGAGATACTACACCAACAGGACGAAGGATCTCAGAAAGACAGATCAACTGTTCGTCTCTTTTGCCCATAAAAAGAGAAGGCAATGCAGTTTCTAAGCAATGCCTATCAAAATGGTTGGCTCATTGTATCACTTTCTGTTATGACAAGTACAACAAGACCCTGCTGGGTCAAGTTAGAGGCCACTCCACCAGAGCGGTCGCTGCCTCTTGACTTGTTTCAAGAACGTGTCAGCGGCTGACATTTGTGCAGCCACCACTTGGACTTCTGTCCGTACCTTTACGAAACATTACAGTTTGGACATTGCCTCTCGCCGTAGAGCAGGCTTCGGGCTGGCTGTTTTGTAAGGCCTCCTTTCCTAAGGCTTTCATAACCAGAGGGTCTACTTCTGAGTAGCTTCCTCCCCCTGTTTGCGTCTCCTTGTTCCAGACTGCTTGGGACTCAGTCCTATATGTAATTACCTACTGCAAGAGCCCTCTTGAAGTAAGATAGTACAGTTGCGTAAGAACTTACCATAACCGTAGATCTTCGAGAGAGGCTCTTGCAGTAGGTAATACCTTCCCACCCTCCATCCCCCTAAGCTTTTTCAGCTCCTTTTCCAGGATGGGAAATATCCGCTTCTCTCTCGTCTTGCCTTTTAGCCTTTGGTGGGAAAGAACTGGAAGGCAGGCGTGGGGGATCGCCTCTTTATACTGACGCCACATGATGTCGGTCACCTGATGTGGGGGCGGTCCCTTGCCAGAGACTGCTAGCTAGAAATGTTTCCGTTGGGTCCTGACACGGCCAGCATCAGTCCTATATGTAATTACCTACTGCAAGAGCCTCTCTCAAAGATCTACTGTTACGGTAAGTTCTTACGTAACTGTACTTTCTAGTAGTAGTAGTATATGTTGTTCATCCACACTGACCCACCTGACCTCCCCGGCTTTGATGCACAACCACTGCTTCCAGTGGGCAAGATCTGGCATCAAGGGGTGGAGCCGAGACATATACCACCCGGGTGGGTAGGAGGAGCCAGCTTTTAGACCATCCGGCGAGATTTAAAGGGACATGCCAATGATTGTGGATGAACAACATATACCACTCCGAGAACTACTGTTACAGGTGAGTAACCTGTGTTTCTAGGGACGTGGATATGGTTCACTTGTCCACACTTTGGCAGTCTCCCCTTTAAGAGCTGATTTGCTGGGAAATCTTTAAGAGAAGCTTCTCCCACCACCCAGGTGGTATATCCCTTGGCTCCACCCCATGATGTCAGAGATTCCTTTCCACCAGAAGGGTCAGTCTCCTCCTTTGCAGCTCTGCGTTTGGTGTAGGCCTGAACAAGACCCTCTGGTGAAGTCCAAGCAAGCTCGGAAGGTGGCCCCTGTGGCTGCAGGGTGTGCGGCGCATGGAAGAGGAGGCAGCCAGGGCTGCAACAGGCACCTCGTCTATGTCCGCACTGCTCCCATTGAAAGCCAGTGTTGGCCAGGTCTTCATGGGAAATTTCCGAGAAATGCGTAAGACCCTCTGCATCTTCAGGGAGAGCCCTACCCGCTACAGTAAGGTCAAGAAATCGAAGAAGTCCCACTATCGATTGTGGGATCGGGAAGGGGTACACTCTTCCCACTCCCTCGACTCCCCCGACCGCTGTCGAACATTTGGCTTCAGCTGGACCTATATCTGTCAAGGGCCAGGCTGCTAGCTCTACAGTGCCCCTGTCAAGCAGGCAGTGTAGATTTTTCCCAACCCTGTTGACCCCTTTGTCGGAGGAGATTGATGATAATTAGAACTGCAGACCCTGTTCCTGTCCGGCCTTCAGTGCTAGGAGCAGTCAGTGAACCCAGTTGTCTCCTCTAAGGAGTTGCCTTCCTTCCTCTGGAGTTGAACAGTTGCACCCTGTGTGGGTAGTCTATTCTGCTCCTCCAGCTGTATCTCCTCAGTGCTGTTGACCCTGTCTGCGCTCAAGGTCTTCCTTGTACTCTAGGTCTCACTCGACTGGGAGGTGCCACTGTAGGTGCTCCTCTTCGTCCTCAGACGATGTCTGTGTTGCAGTATGTGGTGGTGCTGTGAGATGCTCCTTTGGCAGCAGTGGGCCTTGGTTGGGCAGAGTAGTGCTCCATCATCAACCCCTGCAGTCACCTGGCTGACACCAGTTGAACCCATGCCAGTTCTGCTGAGACAGCTATCTCCAATATGAGTCTCGCCACCGATACAGGTGGAGCCATCTTCACGACAGCCCGTGCAGGAAGCCCCTCCAAGGACTGTGTGGCAAAGGCCATTTTGTTTGGCCAAAGTGCTGGGGCCCTCCTAATCCTCCAGTTCAAAATTTTGCTGCTTGGATATTAATATCAACAAGACTGAACTTATTTCAGACTTTGTTGCGAGGGCAGAGCTGGTCTGTATTACTGAGACCTGGTTGGATGGGAATGCGGCCCCTTTTTTAGAGGCCGCTGTTCCCACCGGGTCCTTGGTTATACATCGCCCGAAATTGGATTGCCGGGGGTCGGTCTGTTTCAAGACCGAATTGGGCCTAACTGGTGTACCAGTTGAGGAGGCCAGGTCATTTGAGTGTACTGTGGTAGCTGGTGTAGGGTGCAGGATTGCCCTCGTCTACCATCCAAAAGGTGATGAGAAGCTTTTTCTGCAGGAAATAGCAGATTCCCGCCAGACATGGCCTTCAGAGAAGCAGACTGATGGTTCTGGGCGACTTCAGTGCCTGGTCGATGACGAATCTTCGCTTTTGGTCAACATTTCCTCCAGGAGATGACATCTCTGGGCTTTACACAGGTTGTTTCCCCAGCTACACACAAGGGAGGTTACTCTCTTGACCTGGTCTTCCTCCTGGGATCGAAGCCTCCGATTTGGTGGTGGAACCAGTCGGCTGGTCCAGTCACTACTCAGTTGGGTTCAATTTTGAGGCCCCCTTGGGTAGGTCGGCCTCTGTGGACTTGGTTAGGTACCACCCATTGCGCACGTCCTGAAGACCTGATGGCGGTTATTGACCTCTCGTTGTTGGACGAGTTCTGCACTAATCCTGAGCAGTTGGTAGTGGCCTATAATAGGGCCATATCGGCAGCCCTCGATCAGATTGCACCTGTCCATGTTCACCCCCTTCTGCGTTGCCCCGGCGCTCCATAGTTTGACGGAGCTCTGAGAGGGTTGCGGAGGACGGGGCGTAGGTTAGAGCGTCGTTGGAGGAAGACGGCCACTGATGCCGACCACCTTATTTTGCTAGAGCATTATAAACTCTACCAAACAGAAATTTCCATAAGAAGGCAGAATTCTGTCCAGGGAAATTTCTGTCGCACGGAATCGACCAGCCCAGTTCTTCAGAACTGTTGACAGACTTTGCAACCCAGCCTGTCAGCAGATCCGTCGAGTTTTTACTCAAACTGATTGTGAGGAGATCGCTCGATTCTTTGCTAATAAGGTTGAAGACATCAGGAGGGAGTGCCTCCAACTTCATTCTAAGGGTGTTGCTGTTGATCGGTACCCTGTCGCAGAGCGCGGAGTTTCCTGGAGTGCCTTTGACCTGCCGGACTTCATAGATACTATGAGGATTGTCCAGGAGATGTGTCCCACATGCTGTAGTTTAGACCCTTGCCCTACTTCCCTGATCCTGGGTTGTAACGAGATCATCGGCCCGGTCTTAGCTCGGATTATCCTGTGCTCTTTAAATACGGGAGTGTTTCCTAGCTCCCTGAAGGAGGGGGTGGTGATCCCCCTTCTTAAAAAAACTCTTTTAGACCCGGAGAACCTAGCAAACTACAGGCCAATCTCTAACCTCCCTTTTATGGGGAAGGTTATTGAGAAAGTTGTGGCTGCTCAGTTGGATAGCCATTTAACCATCCATAGTTTATACGAACCTCTCCAGTCTGGTTTTTCGTAAGAGGCATAGTACTGAGACTTCTCTGGTTTGGGTGCTCAATGATCTTCTGATGGCGAGAGATCGGAGACACTGTTCTATCTTGGTTCTCCTTGGTCTATCATCAGCTTTTGATACTGTGGATCATGGGGTTCTGCTCGAACGCCTGAGGTCCATTTGTGGACTGTCGGGTACAATCCTCAGATGGTTTTCATCTTTCCTCGCAGAGAGTGGTCTCGGGTTTGTTTTCATCTGGGGCCTTCTCTCTGCCATGCGGGGTGCCTCAGGGCTCGGTGCTGTCCCCCATGTTGTTTTTCACAGTATATATGCTACCCCTTGGAGACATTGTAAGATGGTATGAGCTGAGGTTTCACTGCTATGCTGATGATACCCAGCTCTACCTGTCTTTCGCACCTGACTAGGTTGGTGCCATCTCGGTCACTGAACAATTGCCAAGAAATCCAAGACTGGATGAATTCCAGCGGTTTAAGGTTGAACCCAGGAAAGACTGAGGTTTTGGCTGTGGACCCAGGTCATAGGGTAGAGGGATTGAGAACTGGGCTTCCCTCCGGTTTAATCCTGGGGGAGGACCAGATCCTCACCTCTGAACGGGTGCGTAACCTGGGAGTGGAGCTTGACGTTGGTCTGACCCTTGACATCAGGTGTCTGCAGTCATCAAGCTGGCCTTTTTCCATCTTAGAAACATTGCCAGGATTAGGCACCTTGTTCCACCCAGTGACCTGCCGGTCTTGGTCCATGCCTTTGTGACATCGTGCCTTGATTACTGTAACTCCCTTTACCTAGGGCTTCCTGGGGTTGATATCCACCACTTGCAACTAGTGTAGAACGCGGCGGCACGTTTGTTGACTGAGGCTTCCAGAAGATCACACATTACCCCTGTGCTGCGCTCTCTGCACTGGCTGCCAATACAGTGGCGGATCACCTTTAAAGTGGGTCTTTTGACCTACAAAGCCCTACACGGTTTGGGTCCCGATTACTTGAAAAGAGCTCCTGGTGCCTTACACCCCTCTGCGACAGCTCCGCTCGGCTGACAAGGGGTTGCTGGAGATTCCGAGGGTAAATTTGAAGTCATCTGGTGCTCGTGCCTTTGGATTTGCTGCACCTACCCTCTGGAATTCTCTGCCCTGTCAGCTCCGGGAGTGCAGGACGGTGGGGAGTTTTAAGCAGGCACTAAAGACTTTTTTATGGGAAAAGGCATTTCCTAGTTTATTCTGATTTTATATTGAATGTATTTAAATATGTGTTTGTGTTTGACTTTATATTGAATGTATCTGAATATGTTTTTGTGTTTGTATTTGCTGTACAGCGCCTTGAGATTTTGAAAGGCACTTAATTACTGTAAATACATTTTATTATTATTATTATAATAAAATGTCCCCAGTCTGTGGCCTGAGAGAAGTCCATTAGGAAAGCACCTACACCAGGAGCGGGAGCAGAGTCAGGATAAATCCCTTTGGTGCGCTCCTGGTCACTGCTTCTTTCGGTGTTGACCACGGTAGTATCGTTGACTGCTGCAGCGGCCACGCCGCCTGATGCTCAGTCCTCTGAACACTCAGAAGGTCAGCTGTGGCAGTGAGTTTTGACAGACCTCCCATGGCCAGCGAAGGCCCAAAACGTTTGGGCCGAGGACACCCGTCTAAGTCGCAAGGTGCCTCTACAGCGCCATCAGCCGCTTTGACAGCGATGTCTCCTGCCACTCAGACCTCAGAATCCACAATGTTGGCTCTGGCAGTGAGCCCCACTGGACCTACTAAAACCAGCAAAGGTCTGTCGATGTTGAGGATCCGGTCACCCCCACGTTGTTGCAAGTCCTGCTGCTCCTAGATACATAGACATTGTCGGCAGATAAGGGCCTACGGCCCACCCAGTCTGCCCATTTGAGCTTGTAAGTTCACTTTGTTTTCCTAGAAGTCTGTTGCCCCTTACCCCTGACCTCCAGAATTCCCTTATGTCTATCCCATGCATTCTTAAATCCCAGGATTGTTTCAGCTCCCACTACTTCCTCTGGCAGGGTGTTCCACTTGTCCACCACCCGTTCTGTGAAGAAATTCTTCCTCACATTTCTCTGAATCGCCCTCCCTCCAACTTCATCCCATGCCCTCTAGTCCTGGAACATCTTTTTCGTTGAAAAATGGTGTATTCCTGCACCCTGTTCCTCCCTGTAAGATACCTGTATGTCTCTAAAATATCTCCTCTCTCCCTCCTCTCCTCCAGGGAGTACATATTCATTTCCTTCAACCTGTCCTCATAGGACTTGTGATGCAATCCATGTACCATCTTTGTCCCTCCTCTGAACCTTCTCTACCCTGTCTATGTCCTTACATGAGGTAAGGTCTCCAGAACTGTACACTGTACTCAGGTGGGGCCTCACTAGTGTCTAGTATAGTGGAATTATGACCTCCCTTTTCCTGCTGGTGATGCCCCTGCCTATGCATCCCAGCATCCTATTTGCTTTACCTGCTGCCTTGTCGCACTGTTTCCCTACCTTGAGGTCATCAGAGATGATAACCCCAAGATCTCTTTCCTGCTTGGTGCATGCTATATCCTCACTCCCCCCCCCCCCAACTAATATGTTGTTTGAGGGTTTTTGTGCCCCATGTGTATTATCTTGCACTTCTTTGCATTGAATTTCAACTGCCAAACCTGTGATCATTCTTCAAGTTTCTGCAGGTCCCTCCTCATACTGTCTACACCTCTAGTGTGTCCACTCTGTTACAGAGCTTTGTGTCATCAGCGAACAGGGAAATTCTGCCTTCTACATCCTGCACAATGTCACTGATGAAGATGTTGAATAGGACCGGTCCCAGCACTGATCCCTGTGGTACCCCACTGGTGACTCTCCCCTCTGTGGAGTGACAGCCATTTACCACCACCCTCTGTGTCCTGCCGCCCAGCCAGTTACCTACCCACCGCACTACTGTCCTGCCCACTCCCATATTCCCCCATTTGTGTAACAGCCTTCCATGTGGCACAGTGTCAAGGCTTTGCTGAAGTCCAGATAGGCCATGTCCACGGCCCTCCCCTGAGCCACCTCCCTAGTCACCCCATCGAAAAATTCAATTAGATTGGTCTGACATGACCTCCCCCTGGTGAAACCATGCTGCCTTGGGCCTGTAGTCTGTTGACAACCAGATGTTCCACCAATCTCTCCAACAGTGCTTCCATGACCTTCCCCACTACCGAGGTGAGGCTGACTGGTCTGTAGTTCCCCGCTTCCTCTTTGTTCCTGCTTTTGTATAAGGGGACTACATCTGCTGTCCTCCAGTCTTTGGGTACCTCCCCTGTTTCCAGTGATTGGCTAAACAGGATTGCCAGAGGTTCAGCCACCACCTCTCTTAGTTCTTTAAGGACCCTGGGGTGCACCCCATCTGGCCCGAGTGCTTTATCAACTCTCATTTCTTCCAGTTCCTTCAGGACCCTTTCTCGTGTAAAGGGACTTGTGTCCATTTCTGCACCGTTCTCACCCCTTGTACTCCCTTCAGGCCCATTACCCTCCTCTTCCTCAGTAAACACTGAGCAGAAATACCTGTTCAATATGTCAGCTTTACTGTTATCCTCCACGCGGTCCCCATCCTCCCTCTTCAGTCTCACTATCCCTCCCTTTGCCTTCTTTTTTCACTTATGTACCTGTAAAAGGTTTTGTCCCCTCTACCCACTGATTTTGCAATGTGCTCTTCTGTCTGAGCTTTGGCTTTCCTTACTGACCTCCCTGCCTCCCTTTGCTTCTCCTGGTACTTCTCCCTATCCCCTTCTGCCTGTATCTTTTTGTTCAGACGTCAGAATCCTCAAGGTTGGTTGTCAGTGTGTTTCGTTGTACCTACTTCATCTGTTGATGGCCTGTCAACATCGGGGCTTCAGTTATCCCCTTCCCCGCTGATGTTGCAAGGTGCCCCTGCAGTGCAGGCCACTGTTGACATCCAGACGGTGCTCTCCTATGTGGACATAATATAGAGCCTTATACCTCCCCCTCCTCCTACACTAGGCATGATGACGTTGGGGCCTCTCAGACCAGTTCCCGCTTCGACGCCTGCTAGGTCAACACGCCTTATATGCTTCAGGGCATCGGCGTCCTCGCTTTCTGCCTTGTGGCCTTCAGGGCCTGTCAGCAAGGATCAAGAATACATCCATGACCTCCTTTTACAAGGAGAGGAGGAAGAAGAGGAGGAAGATATGGAAGGAAGGCCATCTGAGAGGTCTGGCTCCACCATTTCCACTAGGAATGAGGACTGGTCTCCACATTATATACACAGAGGTCCTGTCCTGAAGACCCCGCCTTCGTCTGTGATGAAGCACCTCCAAGCTACGATAGAGTCTAATGCCGAGGAAAGTCTCCACCTCTCATCATTCCTCCTCTATTGGCTGCACTAAAGGATGCCACTTAATGCCACCTGGCACAGGCCAAGTTAGATCCCTGCCATGCCAAGAAAGGCAGACAAGCTGTACCAGGCCCCCTCAGGAAGGCACTTTATTCTCAGGTCCACCTGAGGCTGCTTCAGTTGTAAAGAAATGCCACTCATGATAGGTTTAAGGTGCTTAAGCATCTCAGTTCTCTCTCCCCCAGATAAGGAGTTTAGAAAACGGAACCTCTTGGGACAGAGAATCCTTGCCTCTGCCACGCTGGGCCTCAGAATAGCAAATTATCAGGCCCATATAGTGAGGGTGGGCGGCATTGGGATGAGAGAGTGGGGGAGGTGGGGCGGCATTGGGATGAGAAAGGGGAAGGGGTGGAGCAGCTGCAAACTACAGGTGCTAGTTGCAGACCTAGACTGGGTGGTCTGTTTCTGCTAGCACAGTTGTATGTTCGAAAATACCAGAATACTCTCTGGAAAAAGACTAAAGCAGCAGCCCAGTCTCTCTCAGAGGGTACCCAGAATAAAGACATGCTCAAGGCCCTCCAGACTGGGACTGACATGGGTAAGCACCTCTTAAGGTATACCTATGACATTTTGGATGCCTCAGCCAGAGCAGCCGCGACTGGCATCTGCCTAAGAAGGCATTCTTGGCTCAGGGTGTTGGGATTTGCTAGTGATGTCCAGCAATCCTTTCTGCATGTCCCTTTCAGAGGAGTCAAGCTCTTGGGGGGCAGACAGAGTAAAGGCAGAGCAAGGTTGGCAGCTACCTCCACAGGTGCTCACTCCAAAGCCCTTAGAGGTGCAGTTGTGGCCTTGCCACCAGATCTGCTTCAGCATCACTCCTTCATAAACCCCTGCCCTCTAGTGCCAGATCTGGAGGTGGTGGTCGCTGCCCTCCACCTGGAACAGTGAAGGGAGGTTATACCAGATGCTTGGGTCCTGCAGTTAGTAGAACAGGGCCACGCTCTAGTATTTCTGGAGTTGTCTTCACACCTTTTACTGGTTCCCTCAACTTATCCTTTCAGATCACTCTTTATTTATAAAAAGGCGCCTTTCTAGAAACCAAGGCACCTGTACGTCTAATTAAAACATCAATAAATAACCAATACAAAAAAAAAAAAAATTCAAACTAATAATAAATATAGCAGCGGCATTTAAAAATCAGGAAATGCTAGGCTAAAAAGGTAGGTTTCCAAAGCCTCCTTAAAACTTTCGATGGTCAGGCATGCTCGTATCCGACCAGGTAGAGAATTCCACAGGGTCGGGGCCATAAAACTAAATGCCCTTGCCCCAGATGTCTGTAAACGAACCCTGGGAATCTCTAGCAATTCCTCGTCAGTGGATTGGAGAGGGCGGACTACATACCAGTGTTGTTAGAGGAAGTATGTATACTGCTGCAAAAGGGGGCCATAAAAGAACGGGTTTCTATTCTCATTTCTTTCTAGTCCCTAGATCCACAGGGGACTTGAGGCCCATTCTGGATCGGAGGCACCTGAACTTGTTTTCAGTACAAACAGTTCAGGATGGTTACTCCACAAGACCTGCTGCACAATGGGGACTGGTTATGCTACCTGGACATACAGGTTGCTTACCTGCATATCAAGATTTGTCCACCCCACAGGAAGTACCTCGGGTTCCTGTTTCAGGGGAACACTACCAGTTCAGGATATTGCCCTTGGGCTTGTCATCTGCATTATTGGTATTTAATAAATGCTTGGCAGTTGTGGCAGCAACTCTCAGGAGAGAGAGGGACTGTATGTCTTCCCCTGTCTAGAAGACTTGTTGCTCAACACTCAGTCCAAGGAGCAACTGTCTCACAGCCTAGAGCGTACCAGATGGTTGTCCAAAGCCCCAGGGATCACAGTAAGTCTGCCAAGTCCATCTTGACCCCTTGTCATCATCTGCAGTACATATGGGCAGTACTGAACACTGCTTAGGGCTTAGCCTTTCTGCCCCAGGACACTGCAGAGCTCCTCTTGGCACAGGCCCAGTGGCTGTACACCAGCAGGTATGTCATAGTCAGGATATCCCTGAGATTGTTGGACCTGGTGGCAGCAGCCATTGTCTCAGTACTGCTGGTCAGGCTGCACAGGAGGATCCCTCAAGGGACATCAAGAATCCAGTGGGATCAGTGCACAGATGATCTAGAATGGCAGGTTCTAGTCCAGTCTTCTAGCCTTCCAGAATCATCTGTCCACAGAGCATCTGCTGGTGCAGCAGATATCAGGTGAGTACACTACCTACACAAGCAAGGGGGGGGGGAGACTCATTTTTACCCCATGTGCAGGGAAGCGCTGAGGGTTTGGTACTGGGCTTTAGAACACAGTCTAGAGCAGTCATCTGTCCATACTCCAGGCGTCCAAAACATCCTGGCGGACAAGCTAAGCAGGTTGCCGTCCAGAATGCATGAGTGGGAACTGCTGACTTCGGTGGTCGAAGACCTGTTCTACAGGTGGGGGTTATCCAGAGTTGGACCTTTTGCGTCACCACGCAATGCAACATTTCTGCTATCCTGCTCGCTTGTTCCAGGGCCTGGAGTTTTCTGGTGAGATATGTTGTCCTCTCTTGGAAAGGAAGGTTCTTTACACCTCCCCATTCCTCTGATTCAGATGGTACTAATCAAACTCCAAATGGAGGGCTCTCTAATTCCCTTGGATCCTTTTTGGCCTCATCAGATCTGGTTTCCTCTACTGCAGCAGTTGGCAGTGGAACCTGCAGTACCCCTGCCCTTGTGCAAGGGCTGAGTATCACAGGAACAGGGAATCCTGGTCCATCCGGACCTCACATCACTCCATCTCCATGCTTGGCTCCTGAAGACATAGCCATCACAAGATCTGGAGTGTCCCCAAAGGTGGCTGACATCCAGGTGGCTGCCAGAAAGTGTGCCACCAGAGCCGCTTATTCAAGCGTGGAGGCAATTTGCTTCGTGGGCTGCTTCTCATCACTCGGATCTCTTCACTTATCTAGTTAAGTCTCTGAGGAAGGACGTGGTTGGTCTGAAAGCTTAGACTGTTTTCTTTTTGTAACATCTGTGTTGGTCCATTAAAATGTATCAAACCATTTGCTTGTGGCTCTTCACTTATCCAGTGAATCAGGGACCTGAATTTTGCGCTGGACATACTCACTTGGGCTCCATTTGAGCCACCAGCTTTTGGCTTATGCCTCCTTCCTTGGAAAGTGTTATTGCTAGTGGCTGTTACTTCTGCTTGAAGGATTTCCGATCTTATGTGTGAGCCTCCTTATCTGATTTTCCATGAAGACAGGGTATCCTTATGGACCAACACTAAGTTTCTTCCTAAGGCTGTGTCAGAGTTTACTTTGAATCAAACTATCCACCTATCAATTTTTAATCAGACATGACAATCCAGGGGAGGCACTGCTCTGTACCTTAGATGTACATAGAATACTTGGATATTATGTTCATAGCACAAAGGACAGCAGGAAGTCCTCGTAGCTTGTTGTTTCCGTTGCCCCTGGGAAAGAGGGTATACCGGTTTCTGAGCAGTGTCTGTCCAGATGGTTGGCCAACTGTATCACTTTGTTTTAGGAAGTACAGCAAGGAACTTCTTGGAGTTTGTGGCCATTCAGGCAGAGGCATGGCCACTTCTCTTGCCTGTTTCAGCTGCAGAAATTTGTGCTGCTACAGTCTGGAGTGCTGTCCATACTTTCACGAAACACTACAGTCTGGATACTGCCTCTAGAACAAGGACAGACTTTGGCCTGGCTGTGCTTCAAGGCCTCCTTTCTTTTGCCTGTAGCCTCCATCCACCCAGACTGTCTATCTGGCAGTACTGCTTGGTACTCGTTCTATGGGTATGGCCTGATGAAAGAGATCTTCTAGAAGAAGACAGTACAGTTATGTAAGAACTTTACTGTAACATTAGATCTTTGAGAGAATCTCTTTCATGAGGTCATGCCATCCCACCGTCCATCTCCCTTAGACTCAGAGATTCTTCGCTTTCTCTCTCTCCCCAGGACGGACTACCTGCTGTTTCCAGCCTTGCCTGGCAGCTGTCTTCTTGCTCCCCAGAGGGAGGTCCTCTGAATATGATCTCCAGCAGGGAACTGAGGAGGGAGAGGGGTCGCCACTATATAGGGAGGACATGGGTGGCCCCTAGTAGACTGCTAGCAAAATGTTTCCGTGTGGTCCTGTGGCCTGATGGTTATAGTGCCATAGGTGTGGCCTGATGAGAGATTCTCTTGAAGATCTACTATTATGGTAATTTCTTACATAACTGTGCTTTATTGCACACCCCCAAGCTACATAACGTACTTACCAGTTTCCTGTGGTGAAAGCCTTGTTGAAATCCAGGTAGGCCATGTCCACCGCTCCTCCCTGACCTAGTTCCTTGGTCACCCAGTTGAAGAAATCTATCAAATTTTGTTTGGTATGATCTTCCCCTTGTGAATCCATGCTGCCTCGGATCCTGTTGTAACTCATTGAATTCCAGATATTACACAGTCCTTTCCTTCAGTAGTGTTTCCATTAGCTTACCCACCACTGAGGTAAGACTGACAGGCATATAATTGCCCACCTCTTCCTTGCTATTACTTTTGTGAAGTGGAACTAGTTCTACCCTTTTCCAGTCCTCCAGTGATGTGCAAAATAGGTCTGTCAGAGGTGCAGTTAGTACCTCCTTCAGCACCCTTGGATGCACCCCATCTGACCCCATAGCCTTATTCACCTTCAGTTTAGTAAGTGATTTCCTGATTCTGCCCACAGAAAAAAGACTTGTGTCCATTTCCCTCCCCACAAAGCACCTGGTGCCTTTTTGTGGTCCCTCCCCTTCTATTGATCCCTTTGTGTACTGTCTCTCCCCTTCCCTCTGTGTAATCCCACCCTCTGTTTTCTTTTTTGCTAGCATACCTGAAGAATATCATCCCCCTTGGATACTGTCTAAGCTATTCATTTTTCCATTTGTGCCCCTCACTGTTTTTCCTGATATACTTCTCTATCCTCCCCTCTCTGGGTCTCCTTATACCTTCTGAGCACCACTGTTTTAGCCTTTACCATTCCTGTCACCACTTTTGAGAACCATAGCAACCTCCTCTTCCTTTTATTTACCTGCCTGACATAGAGGTTTGTTGCCTTCACTATGTCCTCTTTTAACTTGTCCCACTGTTCCTCCAACCCTGCCAGGTCATTGCTGATGCATTCACACATTTTTATAAAATCAGCCCTTCAGAATTCCAGGACTCCAGCTATTGTGTGGTTGGATTCCACAACTGTTATGTTGAACCACACTATATGATGATGATCACTGGTCTCCAGATGGCTCCCTACCTTGATGTTTGTAATACTGTCCCTGTTAGTAAGCACCAGGTCCAATACTGATCCATCGCATGGGGGTTCACTAACTAGTTGTATGAGGAATGCCCTCTGCAGGGAGTCCAGGATATCCCTGCTACTGGCTGAAGCTAGGCAGTCGACTGTTGCGATCGGCTCGCTCTTGCTCCTGCTCAAGTGGGAAACACCACCATCGATGCTTCTTGTCCTCTTCAGGTGAAGAGAGGCATGGACGGAAAATGCACCACTGCTACAAGGAGTTCCTCTGGCAGCAGTAGGCCATCGTGGGCAAGGTAGGACTGTACCCCAAGGACCTGCAGCCGGCGCAGTGGTTTCCCCACCAGCTCAAGTTCCCCAGGTGCTTTCGAACACCTGCTTTTCCACTGTTCATGGATGGAGCCACTACCCCAACAGCTGCTGGACAATGCTCTAAGGATGCTGGCCGGTTTGCTCCCGGCTTGCCAGGACAATTGTTGGTGAGGGTCACACAGGGTGTTGACGCCCAGGAGGTCCGTGGTGAAATACGCCCAAGGGCCATCTTTGAGGAGTCATCGGACAACTCGTACAGGAATCCATGGCCTCCTCTGGGGCTCCACTCTTAGAGCGTGCCTCAGTCGAGGAGCTAGCTCTCCACTGAACAAGGGTCGGTCTCTTTCGGTGCATTGCCTGATTTCAGAGTCCATGTCTGTCCTGCTGAAGCCACTCCAGAAGAGGGTCAAGTATTCTCTTAAAGGTGAAGTGTTACATCACTTTATAGCTGAATATGGCTTGGTCTTTTAACTGATGTTCAAACTGAGTTACCACCTAAGAAGGTGAGAAAAAATTACTCATCATAATAATGTTATTTCTTCTAATGGAGTCTTGCTGTATTCTGACTATAAGCAGTTAGCCCCAGCACTTGAACTGCTCCAGAGAGGAAAGGGTTAACCCTATGCCAGGGCATCGAACGTTGAGCTCGAGCTCAGTTTTCAAACCTCTGTTCCTGGTACTTGTCATTGTAACCATCAGATTCTTACGAGCACTATGCTAACTAACAATCTAGAAATTGTTTTTAAATGTTGTGCCAAAGGGCAATAAACACATTTTTGTGGGTCCAAAAGACTCAAGTCAAGAAACCCCCAAAAGAATCAAAGTAGGTAGTGAAACAACCAATATATAACTAAGTAAAATCATAAGAAAACCTCAAATAAAGAGGAGGTATCCCAAGTACACCTCTGGGTTGCAGCACTGCACCTACCAGACAACATCCCAAAACACTAGGTTCCAGGAGGGGAGGAAGGGTGGGAGGTCAGAATACAGCAATACTCCATTAGAAGAAACAACATTACTATAGTAATTTTTTCTTCAAACAACATGAAGTCTTGCTGTATTCTGACTATATGCAGACTACCAAGCAGTACCCCCTTGGAGGAGGGAGTTACAGAACCTGTTTTGGGAATAAACTCTGCAGCACTGCTGTACCAAACCTAGCATCACTTCTTGACTGAATGTCAAGAGAGTAATGCTTGGTTAACGTATGAACAATTTTCCAGGTGGCTGCTTTACAGATTTCCACTAAGGGTATGTCTCTAGCTGCTGCGACCAAAGCAGCTGTACCTCTGGTAGAGTGAGCCCTCAGGGCTAAGGGTGACTGTTTCCCTAATTTTGAATAGTAGAACTGGATACAGGAGACAATCCACCTGGCAATAGTCCTCTTAGTAGCAGGTTTACCTTTACCCACTTCTCCATAAGTGAGAAACAGCTCTGAACAATCGTTTCTATGGGCCTTAGTGTGTTATATATAATAACTAAGGGACCTCTTTATATCAAGACTGTGTAGTCTTCTCTTTCCAGCGGAGGAGTAGTCAGTGAAAAATACAGGCAATGACAGACTGATTCAGATGAAAGTCTGATACCACCTTGGGAAGGAACTTTCTATTGGTTTGAAGGACCACCTTATCCCTGTGAAATGAAATGAAATCAGGTTCCACTGATAAGGCCTGTAATTCACTGATTCTCCTGGCAGAAGTAATGGCTACCAGGAATACAGTTTTCCAAGTCAAGTGTTTCAGCTCAGCTGAAGATAATGGTTCAAAAGGGGGCTGCATAAGCTGTGCAATACAGATATTGAGGTCCCAAACAGGAGGGCTTGCATATTCTAGCTCTTCAAAAGCCAGGCTTTGAGTCTAAAGGTTGGGATACAGTATCCTCCCTTGCGAAGAGGTGAGGAGATTGTACTGTCTGGGAAGACACAGTGGTATTGTCACTGACATGGACAATAATAGGGGGTACCAAGGTTGTCTGGCCCAGTCTGGAGCCACCAGAATCACTTTGCAAGGCTGAGATCTGATCTTGATCAGAACCCCGAATATCAGAAGAAAAGCATACAGAAACCTGTTTGACCAATTTAGTAGGGGAGCATCCTGGGGGACAGACCCCAGAAGAGGGGGTCTGCAGCAAAACAGAGGAAGCTGGTGATTGTCTGGGGCTGCAAAAAGATCTATTTCTGAAGCGCCCTACCTCTTGAAAATGACCTGAAGAATCAGAGGATTCGGAGCCCATTCGTGGTGACCTTGAGAAATCGTACTGAGAGCATCTGCTAGTATGTTGTCCTTCCCTGGGAGATGCACAGCTATCAGGGAAACCTGAAGGGAATAAGCTAGAGACCATATTTTCATAACTTCTGTGCACAAGACCCAGGACCGGGCACCCCCGTTTGTTGATGTACCACATGGTTGTGGTATTGTCTGTCCTGATCTGCACCACTTTCCCCTGAATAGTGTTTGAGAATGTTTGAAGTGCTAGAAAGACGGCTCTGAGTTTGAGAAGATTTATGTGCAGAAGAGACTCCTGATGAGACCAGGTTCCCTGGGCAGTAAGCTGGTCCAGATGAGCTCCCCATCCCAGTAGAGAGGTATCTGTGGTGAGAAATACTGATGGAGCCTGACTGAGAAAAGGGACACCTTGTCTTAGATTGTCCGCCTCCAGCCACAACTGGAGAACCTGCACCAGAGTTTGTGACACTGGAACCAATTTGGAGAGAGGATCTTTTTTCTGAGACCAGTAAGGTCTTAGATGAAACTGAATACCTCTCATTTGAAATCTTGCCCCTTGCACCACAGCAGTGGAAGCTGCCATGTGGCCTAGCAACTGTAGGAAGTGTCTGGCTGGCCAAGACATGAGAGGGCGAAAAGAGGAAGCCAGAGTGATAAGGAATTGTACCCTTGCCTGGACCGTGTCTAATTCCACCCCTATAAAATAAGCTGGGCTGGTTCCAGAACAGACTTTTCTAGGTTCAGAATGAACTAAGGAGTTTAGAAGCTTTTGAGTGACCTCTAGAGCTGACTTGACTTGGTCTGAGGACTGACCCACTATGAGACAGTCATCCAGATATGGGAAGAGCAGGATACCCTGTCTCCTGCGAAAGGTCACCACTGCTGCTAGACACTTGGTGAACACTCTTGGAGCAGATGTTAGACTGAAAGGCATTGCTCTGAACTGGTAATGACCTGAGGGCAACTCGAACCTGAGGTACTTTCTATGGGAATGTCTGATAGGTATGTGGAAGTAGGCATCCTTGAAATCCAGGGAGGCTTGCCAGTCTCCTGGTCTCAGAGAGGGAAGAATTATTCCCAGAGGCACCATTTTGAATTTTGGTTTTAATATATGTCTGTTCAGGTATCTTAGATCTAGGATGGGTTGCCACTCCCCTGTCTTTTGTTGGGGTAAGGAAGTATCTGGAATACAGTCCTTTTCTCCTGTGACAAAGAGGTACTTTCTGTACTGCTTGAAGAAGCAGTAGAGAGGAGACTTCTGCCTCTAAGGCCTTTGTCTCCATGGGAGAGGGAGGACTGAAAGAAAAAATACTCACCTTAGTAATGTTGTTTCTTCTAATGGAGTCTTGCTATATTATGACAGTAGCAGTTTGTCCCACCACTAGAACTGCTCCGGAGGTGAAATGGTTAATACCATTCCAAAATAGAACTTTGAGCACGAGCTCTAAGAAGCAGCTCTATCTGTGTAATTTCAAACCTGAACTGTCAGATCTTTACGAGCAAAAACTCACCAAGGTCTGTGTGGAAGCTGTAACCAACACTAGCCAAATGGCTACCTAAATATTAACAACCATTGCTGGTCCCAACACCCGAGACTCAAGTCAGGGGACCAGAACTACTAACACAATTCTAACAACATGAGAATAAAACAACAGTATAATAAAACACACACACCCAAACTCCCAAAAGGAGAAAGCTAAAAAGGGCATAAAATAGGTTTACACTAAGTTGCCCGCACCCACCCAAGTAGAAGTTCTGAGAGGGGCAGGCTGGGGAGGTCATAATATATAAGACTCCATTAGAAGAAACAACATTACTAAGGTGAGTAATTTTTCTTCAAACAACATGAAGTCTTGCTATATTATGACAGTAGCAGACTACACAGCAGTACCTCCATGGAGGAGGGGCAGAACCTACTTAGGGAATAGGCTCTGAAGAACAGCTGTGCCAAACCGAGCATCTCTCCTGGCCTGGACATCCAGGGAGTAATGCTTGGTAAAAGTGTGTACCGTTTTCCAAGTAGCAGCCTGGAATATCTCTAATATAGGGATGTCTCTGGCAGCAGCTAGAGACGCAGCTGTACCCCTGGTAGAATGAGCCCTCAAGCCAGAGGGGGATCTCTGCCCAGTTTCTGATAACAAATTGGATACAAGAGACAATCCACCTGGCAATTGATCTCTTAGTGGCAGGTTTGCCTTTCCCAGCTTCACCAAAGGTAAGGAAAAGTTGGAGGATTCAGAACCTGTGACCTTGGTACGCTCTATATAGTAACTAAGAGCCTCTTAACATCCAGGTTGTGCAACTCCTCTCACCAGAAGAGGAGTGATCAGTGAAAATACTGGAAGGGAGATAGATTGGTTAAGATGGAAATCTGAAACCACCTTAGGTAAAACTTCCTATTAGTCCTAAGGACTACCTTATCCCTGGAAAAAATAAAGTCAGTTTCCACTGACAAGGCTTGTAACTCACTTATGTGTCTAGCAGAAGTGATAGCCACCAGAAAAACAGTTTTCCAAGTTAGATACTTAAGCTCTGCAGAAAACAGAGGTTCAAAAGGGGGTTGTACTAACTGGGCAATACAAACATTAAGGTTCCAGGCAGGGGCCGTTCCCTAAAGGGTGGATTAGTATGGAGTAATCCCTTAAAAAACTTGGAAAACACAGGGTGAGTGGGATGACTTTCCTGCTGACACAAAAGCAGATACAGCTGCCAAATGGACTCTCAGGGTAGCTGGTCTGAGACCCAAGGAATTAAGATGGACCATGTAATCTAATACAATGGGCAAATCAGCAGATTCTGGGAAATATTTTTCCCAGCACACCAAATGGAAAACCTTTTCCATTTAGAACTATAAGTAGTCCTAGTGGAAGGCTTTCTGGAAGCCTTTAGATTTCAAGAACACCTTGAGAGGTGTGTAAATCAGCAAACTCTAACTCCTCAAGAGCCAGGCCTTGAGGTTGAGGGATTTGAGGTCTGGATACCAAAACCTCCCCTGGGCACAAGTTAACAGGTTGTGAATCCTGGGGAGGCAAAGGGGAAGATGGATTGTCAGTGACAGAAGGAGTGGGTACCAGGGCTGCCTGGCCCAATCCGGGGCAATCAGAATCACCCTGCAAGCCTGAGATCTGATTTTGACTAATACTTTGAATAGGAGAGGGGAGGGAGGGAAAGCATAAAGAAACTTCCCCTCCCAATCCAGGAGAAGGGCATCCAGGGGACTGGAGCCCAACACTGGAGGCCTGCAACAGAACAGAGGAAGTTTGTGATTGTCTGGGGCTGCAAAAGATCTATCTGAGGGTGCCCCATCTGGCAAAGACTATCCCCAGCACTTGAGGATCCAGGGACCATTCGTGATGGCCCTGGGAAATCTCTGAGAGCATCCGCTAGGACATTGTCCTTCCCTGGAAGATGAACTGCTATGAGGGAAGTGTTCAGGAATAGGCCAGAGACCACAACTCATTGCCTCGGTGCACAAGGCTGAAGACCGAGTGCCCCCTGTTTGTTGATGTACCACATTGTTGTGGTGTTGTCTGTTCTGACTTGTATCACCTTGTTGTGGACAGATGCAGAAAATGCTTGAAGAGCTAAAAAGACAGCTCTGAGTTCCAGCAAATTGATGTGGAGCAGTGATTCCCGGGGGGACCACACTCCCTGAGTGGAAAGGTCGCCCATGTGGGCTCCCCAACCCAGAAGGGAAGCATCTGTAGTGAGAGTCAAATTGTGAGCAGGGGGCATGAAGGGGACCCCCAATCTTAAATTGCTCTGATCCTGCCACCACTGGAGGGCCTGGATCAAGGTTCGAGTCACTGGGAGCAACTTGGAAAGGGGGTCTCTTCTCTGAGACCAATAGGTTCTCAAGTGAAACTGAATGTCTCTCATCTGAAATCTTGCTCCCTGCACAACAGCTGTGGATGCAGCCATGTGTCCCAGGAGCTGCAGAAAGTGTCTTGCTGGTCGAGAGACCTGCAGAGTGAAGGAGGAGGCCAGAGTCACTAAATCGCCACCCTTTCTAAGGAAGAAAAGCTCTGGCTAGCTTTGTGTCCAACTCTGCCCCTAAAAAGGTGAGTACCTGGACTGGTTCCAGAACCGACTTTGGTAGATTTAGAAAGCCCAGGGAGGTGAGAAGCTGCTGGGTAACTTGCAGGTGAGATTTTACCTGTTCTATGGACTGGCCTCTACAATGAGCCAATTCCTCAGATAGGGAAAACAGCAATCCTTTGCCCTCCTTAAGTGAGCCACTGCCACTGCTAGACACTTTGTGAATACCCTTGTGGGCAGAGGTAAGGTCAAGGGCATTACTCTGAACTGGTAATGACCTGAGGGTAGTTCGAATCTGAGGTACTTTCGGTGGGAGCTTCTGATTAGGACGTGAAATAGGCATCCTTGAGGTCCAGGGAGGCTAACCAGTCCCTGGCCTTAGGAAGGGTAAAATCATTGCCAGAGTTACCATTTTGAACTTTGGTTTCAAAAGATGCTTGTTCAGATATCTGAGGTCTAATATGGGCCACCATTCTCCTGTCTTTTTTGGGGTAAGGAAGTATCTGGAATACAGACCCCTGCCCTGGTGCAGGGGAGGAACCCTTTCCACTGCTCTGAGAGCCAACAGGGTTGAGACATCTGCTTCCAGAGCAAAGGTCTCTGAAGCACTTGCAGGTAGAAAAAGTCTGGTTCTCAACTTGGGAAACTTTTTGAAGCTGAGAACCAGACCCTGGCTTACTACTTCCAGAACCCACTTGTCTGAGGTTAAAGAAGCCCAGTTCTGACTGAAGTAAGCCAGCCTGCCCCCTCACCGTAAAGGAGAATCCGCCCTGGGCACCGCAGATCAGGGGTGCCTGCTTAGCAGGAGCTTTAGGCTGAGGGTGGGAGCAGGCCTGCCCACCCCTCGTCTGCCTCTGCCTCTGAAGAACCCCTCTGAGCATAGGCAGAGGGAGGCCTGAGTCTGGTAAAAGGCCTGTGAAAAGGCCTCATCCCTACCCCTGGGGGTAAGCCTCTGAGGAGTGGCTTGCGCCTCCTTAGCTTGGGCACTTTGTAAGTAGTCCTATATTCATCCATCTTTTCATGTAATTCTCTGTCTGCTCCCCAAACAGAGAATTTCCCACCACAGGAAAATCCATAGCCTTAGTCTGGGCATCCTGTGACAGACTAGTACACCTGAGCCAGGCCAACCTACATAAAGCTACAGATGTGGCCATGACCCTAGAGGAAACATCATTAACATCCACAGCAGCATGAAACTGTACCTTAGAAGCCTCAATGCCATCAGCAGCCACCTGTTCTAGTTCGCTAGCCAGCTGGCCATGGGCTTGCTTAGCTAATTCCATAACAGTATCCCATCTAGATTTCTGATACCTAGCTACATAAGCCATATAATTTGCTTGCCTGAGTCCCAGAGAGGCTGCCATATACTGTTTTTATCGCCATGGCATCAATCTTCCTGGAATCCTTGTCAGGAGGATGTGAAGCCAGGGGACATTAGCTTATCACAGGCTGCAGCCTGAACTACTCCCAACATGACTGCATTGCTGAGAAAGGAATTCTGTATCAGACCCGACAAATGGTACCTTCTGTCCATCTTTTATCTACAGGAGGCACAGAATTAGAGCTTTTAAAATTTTATTGTTTGCTTCCTAAAAGACTTATGCAAGGAATAGACAATCTCCTAGACTCTGAATATCCATCATTTCTACAAAATCAGGCTCCTCTTGCTCATCCACAGCTTCTTCCAAGGGAAGCTGGAGGGTTTCAGCAACTTTTTTGTAAAACATAAAATGAGATGGGGACTCAGATAGCATAGGGGGAGATTCTAGAGGTCTGTCTGGGGAAATGTCCGGTTCAATGGGCACACCCAGACCTTCCCAGCCACATTCATACTGTTCATAATCATCCTCCCCCTCCTCTGGTTCATAAAATTCCTCAACATCATATTCCTGAACCACTGGAACCGGACGAAACGACCTTTTGCCAGATAGTGGCGGTTCGGACGGAACCCGAGACAGTGACTGGACAATTTGTATGGCTTTTGCTATCTCTCAGCAGTTGGAGAAGGGTTTGGACCCAAACCTGCTGATTTTCTTGTTTTCTTTACTGGAATTGGTTCCTCAGAACCAGCTTTTCTTTGCCCGAGGAAAGTCTCGCCTCTGGTCAGAGGGCACTCCCCTCCGTTCGGTTGGCACCGAACAGGCTGTGCCATCCGGGTCAGCGGACTTTTTAGCCTCCCTTGCCCTGAGCCTGCCCAATCTCTTTTCCAGGGTGGCTGCAGGGAAATTCTACATATCTGGCAGTCTGACTGAGGTGTTCAAACCTCAGACAATAGACACATGTGGTGTGTGGGTCAGCCTTGGCAAAGACTTCCCACAGACATCTCACAGTGTTGAAACCCAGTGGCCCAGGTTTTTCTTTTGGGTTTCTCAGACATAATGCCAGCCTAACCAGAAAAACTTGCCCTTTAAACAGCAGTGCCAGGCAAGACACCCTTATCGGTTCCTAAACATGTCACAGGTATTGGAAAAACGTAATAAAATCCGTTTTTAGAGAACCGATAAGAACTGAGAACCGCACTTCTAAAATGTTAAACTTTAAAGTTAATAAGTTTTTAAACCAGCTGATTGGTTCAAACTCGAACCGATAAACTTACAAGTTCCACACAGACAAAACCTTTAATTTACTTACGATTACCACAGACAGAGCTTGAACCGAACGGTTTTATGTGTTAAATAAAACTATTCTCGGTTGAATCGAACCAGAAAACACTGTTTAAACCGAAATGAACCGAGCAGTAGGGAGAAATCTCCGGAGCGACTGTTCACTGAGGCGGAGTAAAGAATCTGACAGTTCAGGTTTGAAATTACACAGATAGAGCTGCTTCTTAGAGCTCGTGCTCAAAGTTCTATTTTGGAATGGTATTAACCATTTCACCTCCGGAGCAGTTCTAGTGGTGGGACAAACTGCTACTGTCATAATATAGCAAGACTTCCTGTTGTTTGAAGACTTTGCTCTCATTTTTGGGAACCTTTTGAAACAGAGCAAGTCCCTGGCTCACTACTTCCAGGATCCATTTGTCTGAAGTAATAGACTTCCAGGCCTGGAAGTAGTGAGCCATCCTGCCCCTACAGGAAATGAAAATTACATACCTACCGTAATTCCTGATCTTTCTGTGCATCTTCACCATTCGTCATCTTTGGGTTCTGGGCGGAGGTCATGACCCTGCAGAGACTTTTTTTTTTTCGATGGGCGGGTCGGCCTTTCAGCTACTTCCGCCCTTGGGGCCGATGCATTGCGTGGTGCTCATGGGTTGGACCGTTAGGTGTCACGACCCTGCCCTCCCTGCCAGTTCTGAGTCGCCATATAGTAAGAAGGGTTGGGAGGGGAGGGACAAGAAGCCTCCAAGGACAGACAAAGGAAAGATATACAAACTAAAAGGAGAAATAAACGATGGAGAGGACAGAAGAAGAGTTAGAAAAATCTAAGGATTAGGAGAGGACCCCAATCTCTGGAAGCAGAAAGAAGAGGGAAGGAGGGAGGGAAAAACTAGAAATGGGGAGGGGGAGGACATACCTTGAACCTTTGACTGTCTCCAGACTGTATAGGAACTGCGAAGGAGTATCCAGAAGGCTGATTTGCTAGAATTCAAGGCACAGAATCACTGGCAAACTCTGATGAGCAGAAGCGGCTATTCTGGAAGAAAAGACAGGATAAGGTGCTGTCCTCCCCTTGAAAACACATATTTAGAGGTGAGAAACAAAAGTTTCTTAAATTAATTTTGAGGGATAAGTCCCTAAGGACAGAACAGAGGAGAATAGAGGAAGAGAGAGAGAGAGAAAAGGAAGAGAGGGCAACCACCAACTCCCACCCCAAAAGGGTGGCACCGAGGTGTTGAGAAAAGTCCCCTCCTCCTCGCCAGAAGGTAAAAATTCCCTGTGTGCCCAAGGTCATCCCGCTTCTGACCAGCAAGAAAGGAAGGGGGGGGGGAGGACCCAGAGACTGAGGCCCCAGGGGGATGGTGGGTGGGATTGTGATGCATGGTGAAGATGCACAGAAAGATCAGGAATTTCGGTAGTTAGGTAATTTTCAAATCTTATCTGTGTCAATCTTCACCATTCATCACCTTTGGGTGAGTACCAGGGTCCCTAGACCCTAAAGAACTAAGTCCTTAGCTACCAGTGGGGGGAAAAACACAGAGGGAGAACCTTTATGGGCCTTGTGAGGCCTGAGACTGGGGAGAGTGAGATGGGGACCCCTGGAGGGGGCAGGAGGTTGCCCCAACAGATGCCGCCTCACTGTCACCCTTTGCACTATGTTCGAGGTTGGTCTATTTCAGACTACAGTGCCAACAGGAGTAGTGCTGTATCACATCACATGACATGACTGCAGCTGGGGACGGCAGATGGCTGACAGTTCTGCTTTCAGTAGTGAAGCACTACTGAAAGTACTTGCTGAAAATGGTTGTAAGGGGAAAAGTGAGAAAGGAAAATACCTTCAAACAACATGAAGTCTTGCTGTATTCTGATTATATGCAGTTAGCCCCAGCACTTGAACTGCTCCGGAGAGGAAAGGGTTAACTCTATGCCAGGGCATAGAACGTTGAGCTCGAGCTTTTTTTTTTATACTCAAGTTTATTAACAACAAATAGGTACATACATATACAGTGTAAAATCACACCCATTCGATCATAATACATTCCTGAAGACTTATGAAATTAATTAATTCCCTGGTACTCCTCAGTGTAACTATCAGATTCTTTACTCCGCCTATCTGTGAAGTCGCCCCGGAGAATCCCTCCTTCTGTTAAGTAAATTCGGTCGGTTTTAAACCGCTTTTTCTTGTTTTGCTATGGTATTCAGATCTCTGTCTACGGTACAGAAGTGCAGCTGGTAGGTAGAGTTTATTTAATAAAAATTGTTTTTTTTGTTAGTTTTTTCCCCGTCGGTCCGGTTGGGAACTAAAACAAATTATTTACTGTTATTTTTTGTTTTTTTTTCTGTATTGTGTGGTTTCCGGTAATTATCAGTTCCTAAAAGACTAACAGTTTTCGTTGGGTTTTTTAACCGACCTATGACACGGTTGGAACCGATAAGTGTATAGTTGCCTGGCTTAACTGCTATTAGAGGTAACTTTTTTTGTATCCAGCATGTCTGAGAAACCCAAAAAAAAACCAGTCCCACTGGTTTCAGCACTGTACCGAGTGTGGGGAGCCTTTGCTAAGGCTGAGCCCCACCGCCTGTGTTTATTGTCTGAGGTTTGACCACCTCAAAGTAGACTGCCAACTATGTAAATTTTCCTAAAGCCATTTTGGAAAAATGTTTAAGTAGGCTGAAGGAAAGCGAGGCCGAGAAGTCCGCTGATCTGGATGGCCAGCCTGGTTCGGTTCCGACCGATTCTGAGGGGGTGCCCACTGACCTGGGCAATACCTCTTCAGGCAAAAGGAGAGCTGACTCTGTGGAGTCGGTTCCGTCTAAAAGAAAACACAAGTCAGCTGGTTCAGATCCCGGTCCACAAGTTCCGACCGCTGAAGAGATTGCAAAAGCAGTTACTATTGTTCAGTCGCTTTGCCCGGTTCCAACCGAACCGACACCGGTTCAAAGATGATCGGTTCAGTCAGACACAGTTGCTTCTGAAATTGAGCCTGAAGCATTCTATGAGGGCGATTGGGAAGAAGAAGATTATAAAGAAGAGGAAGATGAAGGCCTAGATGAGCCAGCAGAGCCTGACATCTTCCCAGACAGGCCTTCCAATGTGTCTCCTCCCAGACTTTGAGCCCCCCTCTCATTTCTTGTTTTACAAGAAAGTAGCCGATACTCTTCAGCTTCCAGTGGAAGAGGCTGAACAGGATCAGGAGGAACCTGACTTCATTGAAATGATGGATGTCCCAGAGTCAAAGAGAGTGTCTATCCCTTTGCACAAATCCCTGGAGAAACTGACACAGAAAATTCTTGCAGTTTCCAACATCTATACCTCCTGTGGATAAAAGGATGGACAGGAGGTATACCTTGTCCAGGTCCTGGGATGGAATTCCTTACAACTCATTGCAGCCATGTTGGGGTATTGCAAGCTGCAGCCTGTGACAAGGCTAACGTTCCCCTGGCATCTCACCCCCAGATAAGGATTCCAGGAAAGTGGATGCCATGGCCAAGAAACAGTACTTGGCATCCTCTTTGAGACACAGGCAAGCTAGTTACATGGCATATACATCCAGATACCAGAAATCTATGTGGGATACGGTTCTGGAGCTGGCTAAGAATGCCCCTCCCCAGCTGGCCATGGATGGTGTTGAGGCATCCAAAGTTCAGTTCCATGCTGCTGTGGACTCGAATGATGTGCATTCCAGGGTCATGGCTACATCTGTCTCCATGAGATTTGCTTGGCTCGGATGTACCAGTTTGTCAAAGGACACCCTGACTAAGGCCATGGATTTTCTTGTTGCTGGTAACTCTCTGTTTGGGGAACAAACAGAGGCTTACATGAAGAAAATGGACGAGTACAGGACCACCTACAGGATTGCTGCAGCCAAAGAGAAGCAGGCCACTCCTTGGAAGCAGCAGCTTAGGGCTGGCAGGGGCAGGCCTTTTCACCAAGCCCAGGCCTCCTCCTTTCTTTCCAGCAGCGGGGGTTTTTTAGGGAAGAGGCAGACGAGGGATTACCAGGACCCCATCATCCACTTAGTCTAAGACCCTGCCAAACAGACACCCTGAGGTGTCAGTCAAGTGTCACCTCTCCAGATCTTATCTGTGTCAATCTTCACCATTCATCACCTTTGGCTTGTGGCGGAGGTCACGACTCGCAGGAGCTTCTTTTTTTGATGAGCAGAGTCGTATGCACGGCGCTGCCCTTGAGGCCGGCCTTGCTGACTGTGGCACTGCGTGAGGTTGGCCGTTGGGTATGGTCGACCCGCCCTCCCGCTAGTTCTTCATCTCCCGCCGTAGAGGTCACACCTCGTGAGGAGCTGTTATCAAGAGGCCTAGTATTATTGACTCCGTGTCGTCGATGCCGAGAAATACTTTTCCTGCCGGTTCTTTTTTCGCCACTACTCGACGCCGCTGTGGTAAGACTGTTCCTTTTCTTTATTTGTCAGCAACATCGAGTCTTTGTTTAACATATTTTGCCGTGGATCATGTCTCAGTCGGGGGGCAAGAAATCGTTGAAGATGGGCCGGCCCCCCATGCGATGGTGCCAGTGTGGCTTCAAGTACTCTGTCACTGACCAGCATGATCGTTGCCGCGCATGTCTTGGCCCGCTTCACAACATGGATTTGTGCGATGCCTGCTTCTCCATGGACCATCGTGTCATCGAGCAACACACGTGGAAAGTTGGATGAGCTCCGTCGACTTTCGGGGGATGGGCGCCCACTCGTCTGGCCAAGCCGTGGTCTCTCGACCTTTCCTCTGGGTCCCCTTGCTGATGCAGAAGCCCCTTCTGCAGTGCAGGAGGCCCAGTCCATCCCCCTCTGGGGGGCGGGTGGGAGGCACCGCTCTGGCAATCGCCCCTTCGGGGCAAAGGCTCCCCCCGATGTCGTTTCCTCAGGCTGGGAAGCGTGGGTCTGCACAGTCATTGGTGCCATCTTGGGCTGTGGTCGGCGCCAGTCCACCACTCAGCACCATCTCCACTGTCGACGCTGTTCACGGCGCTGATGGTGCTGATGGCGTCATGGGGGGTTCTACGGCACCGTCTTCATCCGATTCTCTCTTCGGCACTGTTCGTGGCGCTGAGGTTGGGAGGTGCCACCCTCAGCAGCCCCAGTCTTCGGTGCCACTCGCATCACAGTGGGTTGGGACGGCGCCATGGCAGCCATCGACTCCGCTTCTGCTGCCGCTCTCGGCACCGTGTCTACTTTGGGCACCGTTCGCGGTGCCGTTGGAGAGTTCATCGCCGGCTCTGGTGCAGACACCCAGACTGGTAACCCCTTCGGTTGGGACAACAGAGGGTGTCCGCGTACAGTCTGGCACCGGACTTTGGTCTCTACCTCCTCGAAGACAGAGTCCTAGTCTGGTTCAGACTGGCTGTCCGACTCTTTGGAGTTGGCAGCCAACGTGGACACCCTGGTAGTTTCCTCGGTTGACCGGAGCCAGCCTACCTCTGATGGGCAGGCGGTTGCCCCAGAGTCTAGGGTCAGAGGTGCTAACCAGCAGGCAGTGGTGCAGGCCACTAATGCTCTGCAGCCTGGGCTCGGAGGATTTTCTGCCTCCTCAGTTGCGGTACCCCCTCAGGTGGTGTGCCTGGATCGCCCAACTTTAGGGCTAATCTGAGCACCCACAGGAGGGTGCTAATCCCTGGGTGGTCCCCTTGGGGACTGACCAAGGGTGTCAGCTACCTAGACTGGTGTGTGCAAGGAGGAGGGCTCTTTCAGAATCCGAGGGATCAGGGTTTGATGCGGCAACCCTTTTCCGGGACCCACCCGGGTTTGGGAAGGAGTTGTAGTGCAGACCCCCACCGTTCTCTCTCGGTTTCCTGGAGAGGGCCCTGACTGTTGGAGAGTAGGGACCATCCTTTTGGAGTTCCACAGTCCTGGTCACCTCACAGGGGGGAATCTTCAGGTCACAACCTAGGCAGTTCCAGTATGGCTAATCAGCTGTCGGCTGTAGGGTTTTCCGCAGCCCCTTCTTCTCTTGAGACTCCTGGTGCACTCTCTTGCCTGGACAGAGGACTGTTGCCTTCGCCATTGGCCTTGCCCTCAGTCCTCTGTCACCTTCTCCTGTGCTTCGGCATTCTTGGTCCTAATGGACCTTTCTCCTAGAGCAGTTCAGGAGTGTGGCTGCTTACTTCCTTTGTATTTCAGGGCCATGACAGACAGATGTTTCACCATCATCCTGAGCAGCCAACCCCTGGATCTCCAAGGTCCTCCGCATCCCCTGTCTTCAGGGGAGAGGTGCCCTCTGTCCACATCTCCCCTGCTGCTGATCTCGTAGAGTATCAGCGTTTCCTCGTGAGGATGATGGAGGACCTGCATGTCACCCCACCCACTCAGTACAATCCGGAGCATTCGACATGCACCTTCCTAGGCGATTTCAGTGCGGACACCCTTGTTGTGCTTGTCTGGCCTGTTCTTTTCCAGGAGGCGTTGTTGCGATTCTGGCAAAGACCCTTTCTGGAGTCCCAGCCCCTAGGGATCTGAGCCAGAGGTATTGTGCCCCCCTCCCCCGAGTCTCCAGGTCGTATGCCTCATCCTCAGTCAGGACTGACACAGCAAGACACTCCCAATGGGCTTCGTCCTCTCCACCATGACCGGCCCCCAGATCCAGATTCCATGGATTTTGACTTCTGGTGGAGGAGGACCTTCTACTCGGCATGATTGCTTCTTTCAATTTCTGCACATCAGACCCACTATGCTACCTATGATAGGTTTCTGTGGTCCAGGCTAGGTCAACCCCAGCCTCTATGCCTGATATGAGGTAACCAGACAAGCAATTGCACTCTCTGCACGTGGCCTGGAGCTAGCAAGGCATAGCGAGGCATCTTCACGATGCCAATGGGGGTGCTTCCAGGGTCGTAGGTACAGCGATTTGCACTAGGTGGACGACATAGCTGCGTCTTTCCCAGTTCTCACCCTTGTCCCGGTGTAGGGTGATTTCCTCAGTGTACTGGAGAACCCATCTTTTCTCCTGTAGCTCAGCTGTATCAAAACAAGTGTATGTGATTTGTACAACAGTTATAGTGACTTGCTGTTAAACTGTTGTAAAGAGGAAAAATCTACACACACTCAAATATTGAAAAAGCTACCAACAATCAGTTGTTACAAGAAAGACTGACAAGATTTTCTGCCGAGTGGTCTATCTCTGTACAGGAAAAATCTACACACATCCAATTATCGAAACAGCTTCCAGCAATCAGTTATTACAAGACTGACAAGATTTTCTATCGAACGGTGTCTCTCTACTCTACACTTCAGGCTCTTACAATCGTTCCTCCATTTGTCAGCAAATGTTCATCACGTGACAGTTTAAGCTGACATTTGCTGTCAAATGGAGGAACGACTGTAGGACTCTGATGAACAGATAGAGACCACTTGGCGGAAGATCTTGTCATTTTTGTAACAGCTGATTGCTGGTAGCTTTTTTGATATTTGGATGTATGCAGATTTTCCTTGTTGATGACAGTTTAATATCAAGTCTGTTAGTATAACTAACTTTAGCAGATCAGAAACCAACTGTATGTCTGTGAGCTCAAAAGTATCCTGTTCAGCTGAATCAGTCTCCAGTTCCCAATTACCTTCCCACACACCTTATACAGTGCAGTCCTCATATTGTTGCGCATGCCTGTCATCTTCCTCATCATTTTATCCACGTTTCAAGCTCATCAGGTGAGACATCAACTGGTAGCATATTCACCAGGTAATTTATGACCAGGGTGTCATCCTCCTCTTCCGTACATTCTTGTGAGCTTGGATTTGTTTCTGGCTCTCTTTGCTCGATGCCAGACTTAATCCAAGCCTTTCTAACTGTACTGCGCCCAGCATCCCAGCGTCCTGCTATCTTATACACAGCATCTCTCATGGTGGTCTGCAGTGAGTCTGTTCCTGTAGTTGTGATTCAGGATCTCTAGTATGCTCCTGTCCGTACAACTGCAACTTTGAGCTGTTAGTTGCAGTCTCTGGTTTAATTATGGGTATTGTGGGTGTGCAGGAATTGTCTAACAGCAGGACAGCTTTCTGCTGCAACTCATGAGACTTTAATTAAAAAGTGCTTAGTGCTGGGGACAAACTGGCTTTTGAACCAACTCTGAAAAATCCTGCCAAGGACTGTGCGAGCAGAAAAATAAAATGACCATCTACGATCCAATGGGTGGTGGAAAAGTGGGCGTATCTGTGCAGCATCATTATTCATAAACAATTCTACTTCAAGGAGATCCCAGTGCATAAGCCAGAACCTATATTCGGAAGGCCATTCACAATGCAGGCTACAGCGGTGACTCCCTTGACCTGAAGTTGTTAGCACTTGTCCTTGAAGAAGTCCTCGAACCCTTGACAAAGGTCCTCAACCTATCACTAAGGATGTCCCAGTTCCCATCTCGCTGGAAACAGCTGACCATCACACCGGTACACAAAAGTGGGAGACAAATCACTGCACTCCAACCACAGACCTATCTCCATCCTCCCTCCATTGTCTAAGGCCCTGAGCGCATCGCCAGACCAGTGAGTCAAGTACCTGGAAAAATACAACATCCAGTGTCCTGAGCAACATAAGGTTTCCAAAAGGGCACAATACCACCACTGCACTATTAGAATTCACGGGCCTCATCCATACCACACTTGATCAAGGAAACTGTGAGAGCAGTATTCATCGACCTCACGAAGCTTTTGATACTGTGAACCACCCACTCCACTCAAGCAATTGTCAAACATTGGGCTCTCCAATGAAGCACTGCTCTGGTTTTCAAGCTCACCTTGGGGAGATGGTCCAGCGGGTCAGGATTGCTGGTGTTACCTCGAAGAAAAGCCAGTCCTTTCAGGGTCCCACGAGGGTCCATCCTCAGGCCACTACTCTTCAGCCTCTTCCTCCAACAACCTTCCCAGTGTCTGCCACCAGAATTACTGCTCTACGCTGGCAGCATTGATCATGCACTAACCACCAAAGCACAGAGCTCCTCGAGAAACAATTACAGCTTGAATTCATGCTTAGTGAAGAATGGTTCAAGTCATACAAACTGATCATGAACTACAGCAAAACAAAGGTTATGACCTTCTCAGCGCCAGGAGCAAGTACAATCCGTGACCTCACCATCCCTACATCAAACAGGGACCTTACTTGAACATGTTCCTGATTTTAAATAACTAGGTGTCACATTGGACAGCTCACTGTCCTACCATCGGCACATAGATTCTGTCGCCAAAAAGCCACCAACATCCGTATAGGCCTGCTCTACAGGCACAAACACTGCATGACTCCTGACACTCTCTGGTTGGCTATCAACAGCTCTGTCACCTCCATCATCGATTACGGGCTAGCAATTTATGGCTCTGCCTCCGCAGAATTACTGTTGCACTCAACGAAGCATGCAGGCTGCTAACTGGGGCTGATAGACTTACACACACTTGTGACCTGTACACTCGGGCAGGATGGTTACCTCTTCATCAGCCGGATACAGTATCAAACCTGCCTCTTAGCCAAAAAAGTCCTCCTCGGGGTCATGCCCCCGGGCATTGAAAAGCTACTCATTGACCACCACAGCACCCAGAGAACTAGAAGTTTACAACAACTAACCTTCCTTGTCCCCAGATGTCGGACTACTATGGGCCAGAGACCTTTGCCCACAGAGCACCACAGTGGTACAATACTCTCAACAAAGAAACTCTGACTGCTGCTACCTGGCCCTTTAAGAGACAACTCTGACTTCATCTCATTTCAAGTAGTCATTGTGACTGCCTCGCCCTAATCAGGGGCCCACCATTCACTGCCTCCACTTCAGTATTGACAGCTCTCCCCACCTTCCCCCTTCACCTGCCTATCCCCTTGCCCCTCTCCCTTTCCTCCCGGGCATTTCCTGACTTTATCCTCCTCTACCTCCCCTTTAGAGCTCTTACCCTACTTTCTACCCTACAACAATGGCCTTCCTGCCTGCATACCCCTTCCTCTCACCTGCAGTGCTTATTTCAAGATTGCCTTTGGCTGGTATGTCATGCTACCTAACATTTGGCACATTTTGAATTACTGGAATTTCCTAAGCCTCAGTCTCTTACTTCTTGTTATTGTGTAACTATGTATTATTATGTTGACCTTGGTATGTATGTATACCCCCCCCATTCCTTTGACGTGGAACCTTTGTAAACGAGCAGTTCCTGCTCAAAGGTATTTGTAATCCTAGATTTCAATAAAATAAAATAAAAAATAAACTCTCGTCCACAATTTTATTTATATTGTTGCACTCCCAAGATACATATGCATGCTATTGAACAATACCCTATCTGCTAATAAAACCAGCACCGAAACTGCATGTCTTTGAATAAATTCAGTGTAAGCTGTACAGAATGCCCTGGCTGTAAGATGAGCTGACAGATGAAGCGCCAAGTTGTCACAGAGATAGCAATGTCATAGCTGCCTCATGCTACACATAGGATGGCTTTGAAGGTTGGAAACAATGCCTGACAACACCACTGGTAAAAAAAAAAAGTATCATGTAGAAATAAACTTTCATATGATTTATCTGTGCGTATTGGCATCAAAATAAACAGAAACACAAGTTAGGTGTACTTTTTTTATTCACTTCACCAGTAAGGACACTTTGGACCAGGATGAATCCCCTTGGGTTGCCTTCCCAGTGCCCGATGCCATCTTGGGACCAGCCCCGGTGCTTTGGCAGCATCCTGCCCAGCACCCTCCTCCTGCATGGTCTACTAGTATTCGGGTCCATATGGACTCTCGGGGTTTTCCCAGCCACCCTTCGTCCAAAGTCTGGTTACAGATTTGGTGTTCTGTAAGTCAGGACACCATGGGAACATGGGCAAGCCTCCTGACAGGAAGTCCTGTAAGATTGCCCACACCGCTAAAAAGATGTACACTTCAGCTACTCAGGTTCTCCGGTGGGCTAGCTATGTCATTATGATGGCCAGTTATGGCCATTCTAGGATGGGAATGTCTGATATTTATTTCCCGCCCCCACCTCAAGCAGTGGGTGGTGGTGGAACTGGTCAGATACCACGGTCTGTCACTGGCTGATCACCAGCTCTGGACATGGATGAATCTTGCACCCATGCTGTGGCTATCTCCATGTGTCGCAAGGCTTGACTGTGCTTGTCCACCTTCATGGTGGACCTCCCCTTTCTGAGCACCAGCCTCTTTGGCCCTGGGGTGGAAGGACATCTCACAAAGATAGAGAAGTCCAGTGCCACCCTTGGTTCTGTGACTTCGTCCCAGAAGAAAAAAAAACTAAGTTGGACTTTCGGCACCAATCCTCTCAGTCACAGCCTCCCAGGCAGCAGCCCCAGCAGGGGCAGTTTCAGACCTGGCACCCCAGAAAGTCCAGGGCTCAAAGTCTCCCCAAAAAAGGGTCAGTCTGCTAGAGTGTGGCTAAGTGAACCATATCCACGCCCCAAGAATAGATTACTCATCTGTAACAATAGTTCTAGGAGAGGTATATGGTTCACATACGCACAACCCATGATCCTGCTTTCAGTGTGCAAGATCGGATATCAAGGGGCAGAGACAGGAGATATATATACACCTGGGTCGTGGGGGAGGAGCTTAGCTTAAAGATGTCCAGCCAGTCACTGCATTCCAGTGGAACTGCCAGAGTGTAGGTATGAACCATATATCATGTCCTAGAAGAAAAAAATGTGCACCTGTAGTAATACTGTTTCTTTCAAAGGATCTCTGACTAGGTTCAGCAGCATCTTCAGTCCCGTGGCTGGAGCTTGCCCCAGCGTTTTGAATGTTATGCAAAGAAAGGAATGCAGAACAGCATTGAATCTCTGCTTTGTGGACACGCTTACCTCTGGACTGTAATGGCAGATTTATTTCTCAAACTGAGATGAGCAGTGACCACTGTCTTATAATAATAATAAAAGAAAGGTATCCACACCGGGGGAGAAGGTTTGGAAAGAACTTCCACTATGCCAGAAAAATAATAAACTGTCAACCACAGAACAGGTGTAAACAATGCGATAATGCTCAAGCAATCAAAGAAACTGATTCTTGTATGAACCTTTTTCCAGGTTCAGGAAGGGGAGCAAGGGATGCGATTATTAAACCTAGTGAGGGACCCTTTGGAAGAAACAGTACTACAGGTGGGTAATTTTTTATTTTTTAATTTTCCAAACTCCAGGGAATCCCTCACTAGCTGTTGATTAGCAGCAGACTCCACAGCAGTACCTTGGGAAGCTAGGTACAGAACCTATTTAGGAAAAAGGTTCTGCAAGGCAGCAGTGCCGAAGCAAGCATCCCTTCTGGATTGAACATCCAGACAGTAGTGCTTGTAGAGGTATGTAGACGTAGCTGCTTTACATATCTCCTGACTGGAGACACCTCTTCATGCTGTCACCGAGGTGCCTCTTGTAGAGTGAGTCCTCAGACAGAAGTTTGCCAGCTTTGCCATAACAGAACTAAATACTGGCTATTATCCAGCGAAAAAGTAGTTATGTAAGTACTTACCATAACAGTATTTCATCGAGAGATGAGCTCTTACCACAGGTAACACCTTTAGGACTAAGCCGCCAGGTGCCAGGACCCCATGGAAAACTTCTAGCTAGCAGTATCCAGCGGGAGACCATCCCCTATGTTGGCCCGCCCCGACGTCATATATCGTATAAAGGGGTGGTCCCCCAACCCATCCTCAGTTCTCCTGCCAGAGACCCCGGCAAGTTGGTAGAATTGGAGAACCGAGGAGGTTCCTCTAGAAGAGGAAATAAAGGTATCTGAGATGGAGAAGTAGCTACCAGGGGGACGGAGGGAGGGAAATACAGTACCTGCTGCAAGAAGTCCTCTCAAAGATCTACTGTTACGGTAAGTTTTTACGTAACTGTACTGTCTTACTTCGAGATTCGCTCTTGCAGCAGGTAACACCTTTAGGACAGAGTCCCAAGCAATAACTGAGAAACCCCAGGTAGAAGGCAGAAGACTCTCAAAGAAATCAGGACAGAAGGCCTTAAAGGGCTGCAAGTCCAAAACCTGCCCTGCGGCAAGAAGCAATGTCCAAACTGTAGTGTTTCACAAAGGTGTGGACAAAAATCCAAGTAGCTGCCGTGCAAATATCAACAGCAGACACATTCTTCAGTGAGGCAAAAGAAGCAGCCATGCCCCTGGTAGAATGACCCTTGACCGAGCCCGGCAAGAGTCTGTTGTGCTGTTTGTCTCAAAAAACAATGCAATTAACCAACCATTTGGACAAACATTGCTTAGAAACAGGAGCCCCGATCATGTGGCGGGGGGAGACGAAAAAACACAACTGATCAGATTTTCTCAAGGGTTTGGTTTGCTCCAGGTACTAATGCAGAGCTCTGTGAACATCCAGAGTATGTAGTCGTGCCTCCCCATGATTAGTGTACTGGGGGTAATACACTGAAGGCAGGGGTGTTCAGATCAAAACTTTTAAGACTTGCCCAGCTGTGACTGTAGCTAAAGTTTCACTTGCCCCTCTTCATTACAATGAAATTGACACTTTTTGTACTTGTCCTTCAAGGAAATTTATTTGCTCTAGACAGGCGGGTGATGGGATTTGCACACCCCTGCCGGAAGGTGGATGTCCTGATTCAAGGTAAATTCAGACACCATCTTTGGAAAAAACTTAGGATTCGTTCTCATGGATACCTTGTCCATGTGAAAAACCAAATAAGGCTCCTTACACATCATGGCCTGCAGCTCAGAAATCCTTCGAGCAGAAGTAATGGCAACCAAAAACAATGCCTTCCACTACAGAAAACACAGCTCGCAACTTGCAGCAGGTTCAAAAGGAGGCAATGTGAGCTTTTCAAGAACAAATAAAAGATCCCATGGTGGGACAGGATCTCTAATGGGAGGCTTCAAATGCAAAATGCCATGTAGAAAGGTACAGGGAGGTCCAGCTGGGCAATAGTCTTGCCCTCAATTGGCACATGGTAGGCCGAAGTGGCAGACAAGTTCACCTTAAGCGAAGAGTAACAGAGTCCCCTCATCAGATAAAGAGAGGAGGTACTCTTAATACCAAGTTCACTGGACAGGAGAACTGGTCTAAATGCCAAGCAGTGGCACAAAAGGCAGAACCGCTTCCATTTTCTAGCGTAAGCTGCTCTAATGGAAGGTTTTCTGGCTGCCACTAGGACGTCCGCTACCCTAGGTGATATCCCAAATCTAGAGACTGCTAAGTCAGTAGGAGCCACGCAAGGAAAGGCAGGGATCTGAGATCCAGATGCACCAGAGTCCCCTGCTCCTGAGAAAGCACATCTGATCAGACTGGCAGGGAGACTGGAGGCTCCACAGCAAGCTGCTGAAGCAGTGGAAATGGTATGGCCAGAAGGATCATGTCACCTTCTGACTACAGCTGGAGAAGACCTCTGCAGCAGAGGAAAGGAGGAATGTGACAGGAACCTCCCCACCCAGGAGAGGATAATGCATTCTCAGAAAACACCAGGCCCTGGATCTAACGAGTAGAAACTGGGCAGTTTTATGCTGGATGGGGAGGCAAATAGATCCAGTTCTGGGTGACCCCATCTGTCAAAGATTCTCTACCACTGAAGAATGAAGCTCCCCTTGTGGGCCCTAAGTCCACACTCACATGGCTTCTCTGCAGAGTGGTAGAAAGAGTCCTCTTGCTTGTTGATGTTAAAAACAAAAACATGTCTATCTGAATCAACAGGGGCGACAGCAGGACTGCCTGAAAGGCCTGAAGGGTGTACAGAACTCCTCTCCAAAATGTTGACATGGAGGTGTTGCTTCTAGGAACTTTGAGTCTGGCGACCTTCAAGGTGAGCTTCCCAGCCCTGACCTGATGCAGCCATGGTCAGGATCTGTCTTGGGGGCCTCTTTCCAGAGACAGACTCCTCTGGAAAGGTTGGAGGAATTCAGCCACCAAAGCAGGGCTAGTTTGGGTTGGATACCAGGACCAGTTGGGGGACTCTGGAAATGGCGGCTGCCATGTGTCCTAAAAGCCTGAAGACATCCTTGGCCAAGACTTGACAAGCCAAGGAGAGTTGCCATGCATGGGCCTGGAGGCATTCCGCTCTGTCCTGTGGGAGAAAGGCTTTTCCCTGGGCCGTGTCCAGGATTGCCTCTGTGTATTGCAGCTGCTGACTTGGCCAACGGGAGGATTTTGGGAGATTTCAAATGATTCCCCAAGTCCTGAAATGGGAAAAGTGAATTGCATAGTGCACAACAGCTGGTCCCTGGTGGGAGCGGTTAGGAGCCAGTCGTTAAGGTAGGGGAAGCCATAATTTCCCTGCGTCCGGAGAGCTGCAGCCCCTACTGCGAGGCAAAAGCCCTGAACTGATAGTGACACCCCTGAAACTGGAAGGTGAAGGAACCTCCTGTGTGGTTGAAAGACCAGAATATGGAGGTATGCGTCCTGCATGTCCATGAAGCATAGCCAATCCCCCTGATAGAGCAAGGGTAGAAGACCTAACAGAGTGACCATTCTGAATTTTTTGTATTCGAAATACAGGTTCAGATGACTGAGGTCTAAGATTGGTCATAGTCTTAGATCCCTAGTTTTCTTTGACACCAGGAAGAAGTGGGAGTAAAACCCCTTTCCCCATTGTGCTGGCGAACCTGGCTCTATGGCTTGCTTGAGCAGGAGAGTCTGGATTTCTTCCGCAGTGAAGATGCTGTGGGCCTGGGAGTAATGGTATTGAATTGGAGGGCTGTCTGGAGGAACCTCGGTGAACTTCAGAGCATGCCCTCTCTCGATAAGCTGCAGGACCCACCAGTCAGTGGTTACCCGAAGCAACCCCTGGGTGTGCAAGGAAAACTGCCTCTCCTAAGGCATCTGCCAGGGGAGGGGTTGGGCAGTGAGTCAGGCTGAGGTGCCGGGGAGGGGGAAGTGCAGACTGTGAGGTGCTGGGACCCCAATGGGCTGAACCACGGGGAGCCGCAGTGGAGGCTCTTCGCTTGAAGCTTGACCTCTGAGAACATCTGTTGTTCCTCCGAAAGGACTGCTTGGGAGTGCTGATGTGGCAGAGGTCTGTACATCGTATGTACGGATCTAATGGCTTTGCCAGATTCCTGTAGATGGGTGATAATATTCTGTGAATCCTCACTGCTGTCCCCTAAAGGGGGTATCCATAATCTTGGACTGCACATCCGGCGCAAAGCCTGACACCCTCAACCAGGAGTACCGCCGGTTGCACACAGCTGAAGCAGCAGCTCTGCCGGCTGAGTCGATGGTATCATAGGACGCCCGGAGGATGTGGTTGCCAACGTCTGATCCCGACTTCAGGATCGCCATAAGCTCAGTTTGGCATGGGCAATCTGGCATGGCCCTAGGCCACCTCCACCGCCTTATCCCATAGGGCATTTTGATATTGCAGCATGTGGGCCAGGAAGTTTTGGAAATGAATGGCACACACGGAGGAAGAGTAAACCTTCTTGGCCAGATAATTGAATTGCTTAGATTCCTTATCTGGTGGTTGCATACTGAGGTACTGAGGTCTCTTGGACCAGACGTGAGCAGCGTTAATGACTAAAGTCTGCCTCTGGTTGCTCCCCATAACGGGTCATCCCTGGGCGCAATGTACAGCTGATCACACTTCTTTGATATGGCTGGTGTAGGAAAGGGTCACTTCCGAGCTAACTTGTTCGCATCCTTGTAGGATTCGACCATAGGAGGAACCACCATGGGCAAGGTGTCTTTCCTCCTGAGAAAGATAGCCAGTCACTTACGTTCCACATCCAACTCTTTGGTGTCCCGGCCGTTAAGCTGTTGGATGTGACGCATCACATCCATGAACGTTGGGTCATTGGGTGGTGACTGAGGTGTGTGTCTGCCACCATCTGGCTCAGACACCAGATCAGAGTCCCCTCGGCTGGAAATGGAGGAAAAGTATCCAACTGAGTCCCCTGAGTCTGGGGAGGGGGAAGCAGCATGGATGCTTTTGTGGCTGACCCTATGGAAGGGGTTTATGACCCCCATCCAGCAACTGAGTGGCCCCCCTTGGAGGAGGGGTAGGCAGTCTGGCTGGAGGCTTATCCAGGGGTGGTCCCTGAGGGGAAGGCTCGGAGTGCCCTGGGTGTCTACTTATCTTTACCCTGTGGAAGAGTAGGTGCAATTGGGGGGTTAGGTTTGGATGGCCTCGGAGTCTGATCGTCTGGCTGAGGCAACTAGGGCATCTGAGTAGAATGATCCGGGGTGCCTGGCGTTGGACCCAGAGGGACAGTACCGTCTGACTTCGGACTAACTGGGTCCGATGTCACAACATCGGTCGTTGACTAGGGACGGGCATCAGGTCCAGCTGGCGGCTTCGTAGTATCCAGCAATGGGGTCACCCGAGGAGACGCCGGAGAGACCGGCATCGAGGGGGACTGGTGTCTGCTTAGGCTGGAGGCTGATCAGTTGGCTGCTTAGGCGGAGTTGCCTGTGAAGCTCCTGAATGCCCCCCTTTCCCAGGGGAGAGGGTATTGAACCCAGGTATAGCCCTGAGGTGTCAGCCCCCGTTGGCAACTTGGCAGACACACTGGCTGGGAGGGTGACAAGACTATGGCCTGCCACCTGAGGACCCACTGGCTGACCCACTTGGCTTGGAGCCCACTGTGACAGTGGGCCTAGGCTTAAGTGGTTGGGAGGCGGGGGGGAAGAACTCCTGTGTCCCAAGAAACCTTCTCCCATGACTGAGGCTAGGGAGGTAGGTTTAGACACTGACTTCTTTGGGGACCTGGGAGCGATCTTCTCCCTGGAGTTTCTTGTGGTGTTCTTCCCGGTGCTTGTATTTGTCGCTCTATTTCTTTCCTTTATGTAAAGAAGAAGATGAGGCTGGAGAGGAAAGCGAACTTTGGTGGTGAAACTCCTTCTCCATTTCGAATAACTTTTGGGAGAGCAAAAAGGCTTTGAGGGTCTTTTGGCGACGGAGCCTGGTGCGCTGGTTAAAGTCTTGGCAATGCTGGCAGGCATCTATGTTGTGATCCAGGCCTAGGCAGACAAGGCAGGCCAAATGGCTGTCCTTATGGGGAATTTGCTGCCTGTACACACACTTAAGATTGCTGTTGCTCAAGGACAATGGAGATGACGGCGACATGCAAAATTTTGGAAACTAGTTATTTTGATGGAAAACAAGAAAACGTGGGTAGCGTGAAAAACGGTGGTCTATAAGCTGAAGGAGAACGTGGAGGTCCGACTTGCGTAGTCGATGGCAGGAAAAGAACTGGGGATGGGTTGGAGGACTGCTCCCTTTATATGACATGTGACATCGGGGACGGTCCCCCGCTGGATACTGCTAGCTAGAAATTTTCTGTGGGGTGCTGGTGCCTTAGTCCTAAAAGTGTTACCTGCTTCAAGAGTGATCTCGAAGTAAGATATGGTTCTACTGGATGCTGGTTTGCCTTGTCCTACTTCACCGTAGGTGACAAATAACTGGGACTTTGTGGACCTGGCATCCTTCATGCAGTCCAAGTAGTGCTCCAGGGCTCTTTTAACATACAGAGAATTGAGCTTCTGCTCTGTTTAAAAAAAAAAAAAAAAAAAAAAGGCACTGTAAGAGTGATAGACTGGTTCAGGTGAAATTCAGACACCACCCTGAGGAGGAATTTTCTATTAGTGCTCAGTTCTGCTGTGTCCCTGTGGAATATGAAGTAGTTGGGATCTGTACAAAGAGCATTGAGTTCACTCACCCTCCTAGCCGAGGTAAGTGCCACCAAGAAAACTGTTTTCTAGGAGACATATTTCAGAGCCGCAGAGGCCATAGGTTTGAATGGAGGCTCTATCAGCTGTGCAATGCACATATTGGGTCCCAAGGAGGGAATGGATCCCTAAAAGGAGGGTTTAGGTGAATTACACTTTTAAAGAACCTCTTAGAAATGGCCTGTGCAGCTAGGGATCGGTCTTTACCAGCCAAAATGTATGCTGTCACTGCTGCCAAATGTACCTTCAGGGTTGAAGTCCAGAGGCCCAAGGATTGCAAGTGGATCAAATAGTCCAATGGACAAGCTCACCTGAAATGGGCTGATCTGCCCGGACGAGCACCACAGTGATAATCTGTTCCATTTGGAAGTATAGGTCGTCCTAGCTGTGGACTTCCTTGAAACCTTGAGCACATCTAAGACCTCGTCTGAGAGGGCTAGTCTAGAGACCTCTAACTCTTCAAGTACCATACTTTAAGATGCGGGGTTCTTGGACTGCTGTCTTGCCTGAGAGAGTCAGCAGACTGAGTCCGGGGAAGGGAGATTGTTGGTCTGGAGGAGAGGGACAGAAGCAGGGAGTCTGTCTTACCCAATCTGGTGCAGTCAGAATCATCATTGCTGGCTCCCTCCTAAGTTTCAGTAGCACTCTTGGTAAAATCGGAAAAGGAGGGAATGCATAAAGGAATTTTCCTGTCCACAAGAGGACTAGTGCATTCCCCTGGGACTGTTCCTACTGAGGGAGGCCTTCAACAAAAGTTTGGGGAGCTGGTAGTTTTCTCGAAGATACAAACGGGTCCACCTCTGGTGTGCCCCACCTTCTGAACACTGCAGACAGCACCTGCTTGTTCAGAGCCCATTCGAGATTTCCTTGACTGATTCTGCTTAGAGAGTCTACCAGGATATTGTCCTTGCCTGGCAGATGGACTGCTGACAATTTCACTTCAGAGTAATCCAGACTCCAGATCTTCATTGCTTCTGTGCAGTTTGGAAGATTTTGTTCTTCCCTGTTTGTTGATGTAGTATCTAGTAGTGGTACTATCTGTCCTTACCTCGACTGACTGGCCCCTGATATGGGAGGAAGGTTTTCATTGCCAGATACACTGCCCTGAATTCCAGTAGATTTATATGTTAGAGACTCTTGGTGGGGTTCAAACCAAGCTTGCGGTGAGATCTTCTAGATGCTCCCCCCGCAAAGGGAGGCATCCATGGTGAGTACCGCCACTGGCGGCTGATGGAGGAAAATAACTCCTTCCCAAAGGTTTTCCTCCTCCTTCTACCACTTCAGTGCCCTTAATAGGCATGTTGATATGGAAACTGACAGAGGGTCACGTCTCTAGGACTAATGAACCTTTAACTGATGCTGGACGACTCTCATCTGGCACTCTCCAGAGGGAGACAAATATAAAGTTGAACACCTGTACTAGGTCTAATTGAGACTTCTGGAGGTTTACCAAGAAACCCAACTCCTCCCGAGTGTGTTGGGTGAGGGAAAACTCTTGGCTTCTTGGCAGGACTGTCCTGAAACCAACCAGTCATCCAGGTAGGGGAAAACCACGACCCCTTGCCTCCTCAAATGTGACGCAACTACTGCTAGGCATTTTGTGAATACTCTGGGGGCCGATGAAAGGCTGACAGGAAGGGCTGTGAACTGGTAGTGGCTGTCCAACACTCTGAACTTGAGGTATTTCCTGTGAGAGGGCTCGGTGACCCCAACCAATGACCTTGTTGCAAGGATGGGACTTGCTCTCTTGAACTTCTCCTTTTAATGTTTAAGAAATCTGAGATCTGAAATGGGTCATCGCTCCCCATTTTCTTGTGGGTGAGGAAACATCTGGAGTATAGTCCCTTCACAATTTGGGGAGGGACATCTTTTTCACCTCTGACTTCAGCAGAATTTTCTCCGCTGGGGTATGAGGAGGAAAGGCTCTGCGAGTATGCAGCTTTGGAAACCTTCTGAACTGCAGAGAGACCCCGACTTACTGTCTCCAGGACTCACCTGTCTGTGGTAATATTTTCCCAGGCATGTAGATAGTGGGTTAACCCTTCCTCCCACTGACAGTGGTCGGGCGACCTGGGCACACTTGTCACAGATTTTGTTTTGTTGGAGCCTTAGGAGCTGGAGTGACACTTCCACGTTTGGAGGCCCTGCTGTTACTACCTCTGAAGAAGCCCCTTTTGGGGGGCGGGGAGGGGAAGCATAGTCCTACGCCACATAAGCACAGGGGTAGTAACCCCTGCCATAATACCTCTGGGGAGTGGTGACTTTTTTCCTTTTCAGTATTGCTTATGTAAGTGGTTTTATATTTGTCCACTTTTTTCTTATAACTTTCTGCCTTGTCACCAAAAGTTCAGTTACGTGAAAACTTGCCATAACAGCAGATCTTCGAGAGGCTCTCTTGCAACAGGCCTCACCTATGGAACTATAGACGCCAGGCACTAGGACCACACAAACTTTTCTAGCTAGCATTCTACCAGGGGGCCACCCACTCAGACGTCATATGCCAATGTTGGTCCATCCTATAAGAGTGGGTGGCCCCCATGCCCTCCTCAGTTCTCCTGCCAAAGACCATAACAAACCTAGTCCCAGCTGAGGAGGAACCAAAGGTTCCCCATCCAAAGAGAAAACAATAGAGAAAGAGGTACAGACAAAGAAGGGCCTCCAAAGTCCAAGGGGAAGGAGTGAGGGATGGCATGGCCTGCTGCAAGAAATCCCCCTCGCAGATCTGCTATTATGGTAAGTTCTTACACAACTGTACTATCTTACTTCGAGGGTCATCTCTTGCAACAGGTAACAGCTATGGAACAAGTCCCAAGCAGTTCTGTCATCAGACAGCACAGTCTGGGTGGAGGAAACCCGGAGTCTAAGAAAGTAGGCCCTGGAGGACAGCTAGGCCAAAGTTGTCCCTCTGCCTAGAGGCAATGTCCAGACTGTAGTGCTTGGTAAAGGTGTGAACAGAACTCCAAGTATCAGCAACAGCACAGATCTCTGCAGTTGACACATTCCTGAAACAGGCAACAGAAGTGGCCATGCCTCTGGTGGTGTGGCTATGCCATACTTCCTGTAGCAATAAGTGATACAATTCGCCAACCATTTGGACAAGCACCGTTTTGAAACTGGGATGCCATCTTTCCCAGGGGGTGAAAGAAACAACTGAAAGGACTTTGTACGGTGTGTGTAGTAATGCAGAATTCTACACACATCTGAAGTGTGGAGCAATACTTCCCTGAACAGGCATGCCCTGGGAAATAAACAGGAAGGTGGATAGATTGATTTAAAGTAAATTCAGACACAACCTTAGGAAGAAACTTAAGAGTTAGTATGCAACAACACCCGGTCTTTGTGGAAAATCAAACAAAGCTGCTTGCATGTAAGTGCCTGTAGCTCTGAAATTCTTCGAGCAGCAGTAATAACAACTAAAAATAACATTTTCCACGACAGAAAGCATAGCTCACATCATGGCCGTTTCAAACGGAGCCAAAGTAAGTTTTTGGTTTTAACACAAAATTCAAGTCCCAAGGTGGAACTGGATTGCGGATAGGAGGCTCCAGGTGAAGAATGCCTCTCAGAAAAGTATGGGACACCTCCAGTTGTGCTACCGTATGACCATCAGCAGGCACATGGAAAGCAGATGTGTACCGTAAGAGAGGAGTACTTCAGGTCAGAGTCTGAAAGGGACAGCAAGTACTCCAGAATCTGATTCACTGGACAAGTGAAGGGATCTAGCTGACGTGCAGCACAGCCCACAGCGTTTCCACTTCATGAAATAAGTGGCCCTGATAGATGGCTTTCTGACCGCCACCAGGATATCAGCCACCTTGGGTGACACCCTGAACCAAGCCATGGCTATGTGCTCAGAAGTCAGCCATTAAGATGCAGGGATTTGAGGTCCAGATGGACCAGAGTACCCCACTTCTTGGAGAGCAAGCTGGTACACAGAGGAAGGGGAACTGGAGGTTCCACACTCAGCTGCTGCAGTAAAGGGAACCAGATCTAATGAGGCCAGAAGGGGGCGACAAGGATCTTTGTGGACCCTTTCATCTGATGCTTGATCAGAGCCCTCTGAAGCAGGGAGAAAAGGAGAAAAAGCATACAGAAACCTCCCTTTTCAAGAGAGGGAAAACATGTCTCGCAAGAAAACTCCAGGCCCTGGATTCAGCCAGCAACAAAGCGGTAGTTTTGCGTTGAATGGGGATACAAAAAGGTCCAACTCTGGATGACCACACCTTTTGAATAGGTCTTCCACTATTGAGGTCAGGAGCTCCCACTCGTGCACCTTTGACTGCGACTGGCTTAGGGTGCCAGGATGTTTTGGACGCCTGGAACATGGACGGCCGACAGTTCAAGACTGTGATCCAGAGCTTAATACCAGACTCTCATTGCTGTCCGTCAGAGATGGTACAAAAAGTGAGTGGGCTCTTGCTTGTTGATGTTGTCCATCTGCACTAGCAGACATGGTGATAGCGGAGTCTGGAAGGCCTGCAGGGCATAAAGATAGCCTGCATCTCCAGGACATTTATGTGGAGAGAGAATTCTAGCTTGGACCATGTCCCTTGGGGCATAGATGAGCTCCCCATCCCAACCCCGAAGCATCTGTCATAAGAATCTGCTGAGGGGAAGGAATGAGGAAAGGGACCCCTCATAACAAGTTGCTGGGTTTCATCCACCAAAGCAGAACCCTATTCACCAGAGAGGAGACCAGGACCAGCTGTTCCAGGTTGTTGGTACACTGATCTCACTGGACCCTTAGTGTCCACTTGGGAATAGTCAGGTGCAATCTGGCTACAGGCACTGTGACTATAGCTGCAGCCATCAGGCCCAAGAGCCAGAGGAAGGTTCTGGCTGAGACATAGCGGCTGTTGTACAGCAGGTGGGTTTGAGCTATAAGGCGGTCTGCCCAGTCCTGGGGCAGGAAGGCCATGCCCCGAGAGGTAGCCTGGACTACCCTTGTGTACTGAAGGTGCTGACAGGGGGTCAAAACCAACTTGGGCAGGTTGACCATAATGCCCAGATCCTGGAATAGGCAAGTAGTATGTTCAAGAGTCTGCAACAGACACTTCCTGGACTGGGCTTTGAGAAGTCAGTCATCCAGGTATGGAAAAACATTGAGTCTATGCCACCTGAGGGCAGCTGCTACCACTGCCAAGCATTTGGTAAACACCAGAGGCGCCAAGGACAAGGGCCAGAACTGGAAATGTGCCCCCTGGAAATGAAACCTGAGGTACTGTCTGTGGGAGGCATTTCCCTTGATATGTAGGTAGGCATCCTTCATGTCGAGGGAGCAAATCCAGTCTCCCTGGTGCAGAAGGGGCAGCATACCCTGAAGTGTCACCATTCAGAATTTTTTGTACTAAATGAACAAATTTAGCTCACAGAGGTTTAAAATGTGTGTGAGATCTCCTGTGCATTTGGGGACCAGGAACAAGTGAGAGTAGAACCCTTTGACCTGTTGGGTCTCTGGGATGGGTTTTGTGGCCCTTTTGCTTAGTGGAAAGCGGATTTCCTCCCAGAGCACTGGGATGTAGTGTGGAGGATGCTCCAGAAGTTCTAGAGTGTGGCTGCTTTCTGTTAGCTGCAGTACCCAGGTATCTCTGGTAATGTCCCTCCACATGTCCAAGTGCAGGAAGAAATGACCCTCCCAACCACCTCCTACCTCACCGGAGGGGTTCAAGCAAGGAGTCAGGCCGAACTGGCAGGGGCAGCCAGAGCCTCACCACCTCATCTGTTTTTTTCCCCATGGTGGAGGAGAGGATGGTGGGGGCGGCCCACCCCTTCCCTGGAAGCTTGTTAGAAGGCTTTGGTCTCTAGGTAGACTGTCAAAAGGGCACTCGTTGACCACTTTTAGGCTGTTTGGTGTAGTACATAGAGTGGACCGACTGCAAGGTGCAGCTAGAGGCTTGCAGTTGAGACAGTATGTCTTGCACATCTGCACCAAACAGTCTGAAGCCTCTGAAGGGGGCATTCAGGACGGACAATTGAACATCCTTAGCAAAGCTAGACACCCTCAACTGTGAGTGTCTTTGCAGGCAAATGCCCATGACGGCATCTACGGTGTCATAGGTTGCCCTAAGGAGGTGGGTGCTGGTGTTGGAACCCATTTTTTCCATATACATTTTATGCATTGCTACCCCAGCTGCTCCCTTCAGACTGACCCCCCCAACCCCAGTAGCGCCGGGACCTACCTTCTCACCTTCGCCTGGTCGCCATGCGAGCTCATGGGGAGTCGTTGTCACCTGCAGCAGGGGGGAATTTTCCCTTTTTATTCCCATCCCTGTTGCTGGGATGCACATGTGGAGGCATGTGCACGTCTGCAGAAGTCCCGCAGAATCCTCCCTTCTCTGGCGCCCATCGGACCCATACTACCTGTGGGCCACCACCCGGGGGCAGTCATTCGGCAGGAGCGCCAGTCTTCCCTCCCCAGGAGTGGAGTGCAGTCCTTCAGAAGCTGGAACCTCTCCCTCCCCAGCCAACCCGCTCGCACCGCAAACACGGGTCGACGATGTGGCAGGAGGTAAGGCATGGATGCCTCCGCCCTCCACGCCATTGGGCCAGTGCTGTTGGAACCCATTTTAAGGGACTGCAGCATCTGCTGTTTTTGGGGGTCCTCTGGGAGGGCCTGGGCAGCTTCAAGGGCCTGGTCCCAGAGCTGGCTTTGGTACTGAACCATATGGGCAATGTAGTTCAACACCTTGATGTTCAGTGTGGCAGAGGCAAAAGTTCTCTTGCCAAAGTGATCCAGCCTCTGGGACTCCTTATCCGGGAGCAAGGAACAGAGATGTTTAGACCACTTTGTGCAGTTGTGGGTGTCATCGATGACCACCAAATCTAGTTGAAGCTGCTTGGTGAAGAAGGACCTCCCTGGGCTCATCTGGAATCAAATTTGGTCAGTGCCAGGCAGCCATGGTGGGATCCTCAAGGGGCTCAATCAAGGGAGCGATGATTAGAGGAGTGGCATCTGGCAGTCGCAAACAAGTGGCCATTCGATGCCGAGCAGGATCTTGCTCCTCTGTGTCGAAGCCCATGGCCCGACAACTGTCTCATAACAGAGACAAAAGAGGAGTCATTCGGGGACGGAACCACGAGATGTACTTCTGGTTCTTCTCACCATCTGATGAGCCAATGTCTTGTGGAGGAGTTGTAAGGAGTGGCACCTCAGTCGTCGCCATCATTGACCTCATCTGGAGGAATGAGTTCCAGGTGGCACCCATCCTGATAGGGGAGCGAGGGTCCCAGACCCTGAGGAATGGGTCGCTGTGGGACGGGCTTTGGGGAGGGGGCAAGCTTAACTTGCATTAAGTCCCATAAGGCGGTAAGCATGGAGGGAAAGTCCACCGCTATCTGTGTCAGACCCACCATGCTAGGGTCAGCACCTGGGAGGTTGGCCGAACAGGTTGGGGCCTATGGGAAACTCCTTGGCATCGGGGAGGGTGATTGGAGCTTGGGGGGAGCTCAGGAGAGGACAGAGGCTCCGGGCCTGAAGAGACAGGGGGTTAGGCTGTGTCCTGGCAACTCTCAATGAGCCAGCTGAGCCACCTGCAGAAAACACAGGGCTCAAGCAAGGTTACTGTTATACTGCAGTATTACAGAAGTACTATACAACAAAAGCTTCCTCAAATTGTTGCGTCGGGGAAAGTTGGAGTGGAAGGGGCACTGTCCCTGAAAATACAAGAACAATTAGCTGAAAGGTCTGAATACCATTGTATACTGTGAACCATGGTTATCACGATATCGGAAATTGCCCATGGTATCAGTACCGTGACTTCAGATATCATAAAACTGTGATACCCCTAACCTGGAGGGTAGTAAAGAGGGGGGTTGAAAAGCCGACACTGCAGAGTGCAGCCTCAGTGACACCGGCCCCAGATGGGGCTTCTGAATGGCGGCAGCACCGAGGATGACCCTGGGACCATCCCTGAAGGGAGAAAACTCAACAGCAAAGGCCCATGCGGCAGAGCTGATACAGTCAACACCACAGTAGGCCCCGAAGAGCCTGACATGGCACTGATGATGGTTTCAATGACCCTGCCTGGCCTGAAGGAACTGGCAGTGGTGCTGTGGCTGCCCCCAATGCCCAGAGGGGACAGAGGCGACACACAGATGGGCAGGTGTTAACAGTGCCAACAGCGGCCTTAGCCTGGAGGCTTGAGTCCGAGTCATGTGCCTAAGTCAAATAGCACCAAAGAAAGCACCAGTTTAACTAACCCCGAGGGGTCAGGAGCTGGTACTAAACACTGTGCCACTTCACTTATACACTGCACTCACTGCTCCATAAGAGCTGCCCAATGGCCAAACTGTCCACCAGAGTCACCTCTTTTATTTATTTAGTTTTTGTTGACCAGAAAGGAGGACTAGACACATTTTTGCCCGGTTTCAGCATCATCACGGGGGAGAGGGATACTGATGGATGCCAACTGAAATTGAACCAGATTTAAGCTGTTGGTATTTTTGGTGAATGGGAAATTCCCCTAATCTTTTCCAGAAGTGCCATGGGATTTTTAATGTCCACCTGAACTACCACCAGAACAGGCAGATGGGACCTCGGTTTAGCGTTTCATCCTAAAGACAGCACCTCAGGAGTGCAGTAACCCCCATGCTGCACTACAGTGTCAGTACTGGGATTTAACTCAGGTGTCTGGTGTGGGGATAGAACCCACAGCCTTCTGATCTTCCGGTCTCAGAGGCGAGTGTGCAACCTGCTAAGCCACTGACACTTTCGAACAGAGGAGCTGTGGAAATGGAGACTTTGCAGGCTTAGGTGTCCCCAGTGATGATGGTGGGGTACCAGGTCCCACAGAAGTACAGTGTCCTTCAGCACAATGACCAGAGGATGACCTTGACTGGTGCGGTTTCTTCGCCTTATGCTTTTGAGGAAAGAGGTCTAGGCCGAACGGTGCAATGACATGGATGCAGAGCATGTGTGAAATCTGGACAGCTTCTTTTTGTGACTATGGCAGGACTGCCCATTGCAAGACCAACTTGCCTTTTTCCCCTGGTCATTGACCGTTGGCATGAGGTAGGGCTGAGAGAAAAATGGAAATTACGTACTTACTGTAATTCTTGATTTTCTTGGACAAAGTCTCTACCACTCATTCACACTAATGGGACTATGCCGGAGGCGCTAGGACCCCGCAGGAGCCAAAAATCTTCAGGAGGGCTGGCTCCGGGATAGGAACGCACATGTGCGGCACCGTGTGACTAGCTCGTGCCATGTAAGCTATCTTGGCATTGACCCTCCATTCACCTCAGTTCCTTTTCAACCAAGGAGGTGCAGCATAAAGTAACAAAAGAAAACCGAACCCTAACTTCTGGGCATGTGAAGGCCTGGATAACCCATGTAAAAAGGATCAATTCAACAATGTCTTCACATCCTGAACAACAAGAAAGTGAAGACCAAAACAGAACAAGTGAGCTCGGGGAGATAGTGGGTGGGAGTGTGAATGAGTGGTGGCATCTTCATCCAAGAAGATCAAGAATTATGGTTAAGTACGTAATTTCCATATCTTCCTGGACTAAAAGTCTCCCATCACTCATTCACACTAATGGGAGAATACTGAGCTAAAAATTATACCCCCATCGAACAGGGTGGTAGGAGACAAGAGATCACTCAGGACAGAAGTCCATAAGAACTGTCCTGCTGAAGAAAGTTAACTGTCAGGCATGGACATCCAGAACATAGTGCTTTACAAAGGTATGCACTGAGCTCCAACTCGCCGTCTTGTAGATGCCTGCAACAGGTACATTACGAACCTCTGCCAGGAAAGCCACAACAGCTAAGGTAGAGTGGTGAGAACCCGGCCTTCCAACTTGAGCTGTGCCATGGATTAGCAGTGTCGAAGACATGGCACTAACCAAGCACAGATACATCTCATGGCAACAGGCTGACCCAGCCAAGGCATTTGGAAAGATACAATAGTTGCTCGGATGCATATCTCTTCATTCTGTTGATGTAGAATCGCAGAACCCTCAACATTCAGAGAGCGCTCTCCTTCATTCTGGAGTTAACGAAGTAAGAAGGGAGAAGCAAAACTTTACTAACAGTAACTGAGTCAGTGACATGTCTTCTGGCTCAGGATGGTCCGAAAACGCGGAGAGGTGAATATTCTCTGCCGAGAAATGCAGACCTGCGTTCGACAGGTCCACGAGGCACCCCAAAATTTTACTTGGTGGGCAACCAAAAGGGTCCAGACAGAAATTTGCACACCAGATGAAGTGAAACCACTTAGCAACGCAAGTCCTTCTGGTGGAAGTTGTATGCGCATGTGCGGCTAAGAAGATTTCTACGATTGTCTGGAAACCTAAAACTTGCCCACTTTCATCACAGGAGCCCAGCAAAGAAATGAAGGGAGTGCAGGAATGATGGACCAAAGTCCATGTGTCAGAGGGTCTGCTCATAGAGGGAGTTGCCTTGGGGGAACTTCTGATCGGCTGTTTATCTATGCAAATTATATCTACCAAAGCCAGTCTGGGATGATGAGAATCATCCTGTTCCCATTTGCCTACAACTTGAGCAGCACCCTCTAAACTAAGGGAAGAGGAGGAAAGTGTACAGGAGCATCTTTTCTATTGCAGTGAATACATCCTGACAGAAAATGCCAGTGTCTGGATTTCTGAAGCAGGACAGAGGCAGATTTGCGTTGAGAGAGGACGAAAAAAGGACAGGTCCAGACTGCCCCACTTATCGAATAGTGACTACACAATGACTGAACTGATGCAATATGCTCAAGGCACCACTCTCCCCTTCCCACGGCCTTCCTGCGCAGAGGGTATGAGAGTGCTCCACCCTGCTTGTTGATGAAAACATCAGTTTTGTCATCCATCCGAAGTGGGATCACTTCATGGCAGAGGGACTCCTTCAGGACTTGGAAAGCGTATAAGACAGCTCTCATCTCCAAGAAATGCATGAGAAGATGATGCTTCTCCTCCTGGCTCCACACCTGAATGTGGAGGTCTTGACAGTGAGCTCCCCAACCGCTCAGGAGAGCAACCGTGGTGATGGTGATCTGGGATTTAGAAGGTAAGCGTAGACCTAGCAGAAGCTAGGTCAACTACATCTACCAAGTATGTAATTTTGTCCAAGGTTCTGTCATTTATGTGGAGGACTGCAGATGCGTGGTGCGGACGAAGACATAAGTACCAGCATCCGCTGCATCAAAAAGGGCCCAGAGTTGCTTTCCGTGAAGTAACAAGACATCTGAAGATGTTGTTTCTTCCATTCTCCGAAAGGAAAAACCCTCACCCTGGAGGTATCCTGTGAAAAGGAGCTGCTAGGAAGGTGAACCTGGCACCTTCCCTAAATCAGAAAAACCCTCCTGGAAGAAAGCAACTGAGAAGCTGTGGCAACTGCTTCCTGAGGGTCTAACCCAGATGGGCTGGCTCAGAGCCAAACGTCCAGGAAGTGAAGGCTTGAATACCGAGGTTGTAGTGAACTCCTCCCTGAACAGGTACTTGTTTAACCTTTCAAGGTCAAGAAATGGGCGCCTGCCGCCTGTTACCTTTGTACGTCTAGTTGAGGAGTGCTAAGTTTTGTTTGTGTTCCTCTCAGGTTTTGACTCTAGCACCCTCGTTCAGCGGATGAGCTGTTTTCGTTGTAGCTTTTACTTTGGAACCAAGCAAAGGAAGTAGGAACCTGTGTTCTGACTCGCCATGGAACAACTTCTACTGCTCTGAGGCCCCGTGTCTCACAGGAAAGAGGATCTGACAGAGAGGCAAACAGACTCGGCTGCTGCTTGGGTTTAAGAAAAATCTCTCTGAAATTGGGAGAGTATCTGAGACAATCCTGATGACCCATCGTCCGCTGGATTGGACTTCAGTAGTTATAAAACCAAATCAGAGCCCCACCACTACTGCGAGGCGTCCACCTCAGGTAGCTGAGGTGGGACCTGAGCCGGATCAAAGAGGATGGTACCAGGTGCTTTTGGGCCCTGTGCTGCGATTTTGTTTTTGCAGTTGAGGAGTTGGTTCCTGACAAAGGCTTCCAGGCCTCTACTTTGAAAGGACTACCTGTTACAAGAATGACAACGGTGAAGTCCCTCTGAAGGGCAGCAGGAGTCTGAGTGCTCTCTACAGCTCAATCTGAGGATTGAACCAATAATCACTGCCGAGATGTTAATCACCTGCTGCCAATGGTAGCCACCCTTGGGGCAGTGTCATAGGGATCTATAAAAGCTTTTAGCTGATTATTAGGTTATATGCCCCAATCAATGGAGCGGGAAGCTCTCGACCATTGAATTTAATGTGTTTCACAGGGTGTACTTGTACTGAGGACTGAAGGAACTCCAGACATAGCAGTCTGCTTTGGTCCACAGATGAAGTCTGAAATGTTATGGTGGACCCCATATCCCTCAGGAAAAAACTGAAAAGATCTTCCATCACTGTGCTGATACAGAAGGCTTGCATTCCAGCCTCTAAAATGAGTCATCCGCTGCATCTCCGACAAAGTAGGATAGGAGAGACTCATCCAGATCCACTTCTACCCCAGAAGAACCTCCAAAAGGCTGGTCAGGCCAGAATCCCAGAGATGCCACCACCGGAATCGTTGAATGGTGCAGGCACCACACATCAGGCATACTGGCCCTAGACCTGAAGAAAAAAAGGGAGAAGGAAAGTAGTACCATGCCGCCCCTGCAGAGGAACAGGTGAGAGGGTGAGTGCGTGGGGAGGCATCAGTGGCAACAGAAGACACAGCGCACATCCTGCTCAACCGACTCTGCCATGGCTCTGAGGCCCGAAGACTCCAGAACAGAGTCCACTGGCCAAATCAACTAGGCAGACGTCATATCCCCTGCTCTAAAAGAGTGGCCCAGAGGTGAAACTGCTCACCGGAGCCCCATCGAGGACAGAGACAGGGCCCGGTGTCTAAGATCGCAGCCGTTAAGAACGGAGCAACAGAGGACCCCACCGAAGTCTGGTCAGGCCTACTGCTCTCCACCACAGACAACCCCCGTGCAGACGTATGAGAAGGCAGCCTCGAGCGGTACCGTTTCTTCTTCCACCGACAGGAGAAAGGAGAGCTCGAGCAGAGCTGGGTCCCCGATCAAGGTCGGGAATGGGCCTGCTGCTTTTGTGCTCGGCAGACTGCCTCCCCCACACGTAACCCCCCCCTCTGTAAAGGGCGGTGGATCGGACACAGCCCCACTGCCATCACAGCTTTCAAATGAAGTCTCCCTACCGTCTAAGGTAGACTCCATTGATGGCAAGCTAAGAATTTCTTCTTCTTCTTGTTCATCTTCTCTCTTTTTAAAAAATAAAAAAAAACACTAAAAGCAGTAAATTAATCAAATACTGAACAGTTATAGCTGTCGTATAGACGAAGATTTTACTCCTAGCAGGTGAACGATGTAGTCATCAAAACGCACTCAACAGCAGGAGAAAAGGAACTGAGGCAGTTGGAGGTTTGACGCCGAGATAGCCTATACTGTGCGAGTTAGTCTAGTGGTGCTGCGCATGCGCGGTCCTATCCACGTGCTGGCCCTCCTTAAGATTTTTGGCTCCCGTGGGGTCCTAGTGCCTCCAGCATAGTCCCATTAGTGTGAAAGAGTGTTGGAGACTTTTAGTCCAGGAAGATCTGTAAATTTCTGTGTACCAAGACAAAAACAACAAACTGTGTTTTTAAACTAAAGAAAAAATTAAAATGAATGCTGTTGAATACACAGTGAAGCTCTGGCCCCTGACGTGGAGTGTGGTGATGCTGCTGTGGTGCAACTGACGAGGGAGGAACTGAGGAGGCTGGGGGCAGGCACCACTGTGTATCGGTAGGCACGTATAGTTGGGCTGCCAGCCCTCCAGAAAAGTTCTGGCTCCCATGGGCTCCTGATGCCTCCGGGACACACCCATTAGTAGGAATCTATGGAGAAGATTGATTCTTGGAAGATTTTTACGTAGTTTTGTTTGATCTAGTAGATTCTACCAACTCCTACCCTGACATTTGTTTGCTGCAGCCATGGGAGATTCAACTGCAGTTTAAGGTAGAGCTTCTAAAATGCCAGTTGGCTATCTGAAGGTTTCCCTGACCCAAGTACAGTGGTAGATGGTGTATTTAGCCCAGGAACACAATGAGACATGTGAACAGCTGGTCAGAGCTTTTAAATGCCGAACAAACTGGCTGCAGCCCAGCTGTTGACATCAGTTACAGGAATTCTGGGTTGGGGTAGGAATGAGCAGGATCAATCCAATATCTAATAATCAAACAGAACTATCACTACACCACAGAATTATTCTGCACTCTGTGAATGTTTCCACCAGACCCACCCTTGGTATCAGAAACCTATTGCGGACTATCCCCTGGTAAATTAACAAACTGAAAGCAAGACATTACACTTGACCATCTATTATTCTTCCTGTCATGGTTGAAATTAATTTCTAACTTGTACTGTAATTAAAAGAAAGGCTGTCAAGTGGTAGGACAATTCCACAGTTTAGCCACGTGGTGGCACTAAATTTTGCCAACTGCTGGTGTTCATTCTGAATAAATGTTGGAGAATTTGTGTGGCTCAAAGTAAAAGCTGTAATTTTAAATGATTAGTGTTGTACTAAACTAATATTTATTTTATTTTGATTCCTTAGAAAAGCCTAAAGGACAGCATGTACACTTGGAAAAAGACTGAAACCAACTCGTTTATACAGCACTGGAGGTCTATCATCTTGCAGAAAACCAGGGCTGTTAAGCACAATGAACCCTTAATTTTCACTGCCGCTCCATGCAAGTAAGACCAGCTCCATAGATGTGTGGCATCGACAGACTATAATTCTGGCCAGCAGAAACCAAATTCCTTCACTATGTAGCAGTTGAGATAGTGAGAGGTTCTGACGATATTTCGGTTTTGTAATGTACTATACTTTAGAGGCCCCTTCTGTGGAAACAGGGCAAGTTAAATGGTCCAATTGGATACTTTTTTTTTTTTGTATATAGCTTTAGACAACTTAAATAACTGCACAGTAGAATACTGTAAACTGCAAATTTGTATAGCTACGAAAATTCAGTTGAGTATAATGTTTCGTCAAATAAAATAAGCCACTTCTGGTACATGGCCACAGTGTCTTTTTCACCATAAGGCAGAAATAATGCATTTCAGTACATATTTCTGATGTTTTTCTTTTTATTGAGGGCAAACAAAAGGTTGGTTTGTGGGGTCAGCAGTCAAATTTTATATGGGAGACTATTAAACAGTGTATTATTGAATTAATCTTTAATAAAGCAAATAGTTTACTTACAGAAGCTTTTAAAGTAAAATACAAAATGTACAATTCCAGTTCTGAAGCTTTCATGAAGCTATCCACATAAAGCAAATGCAACGGGCAAGTCAGCTCCACACCAAACCCTTTGCACTTGGCAGCGTGACTAAAGAAAACTTCATATTTTTTTATGGCAAGACATTTTACCAAGTGCAATACAGCTGTTAAAAAAACTGAATAATTACATCAGTGTTTACAAAGGATCTGAAGAATAGAACACATGGTACTACAGAACCATATCAAAGGACACGTAAATTGTTTACGCTTGCAGCTTCCCCAGTTTGGGATTTAGGGATATGGATGACTAACAAACTACTAGTTATGAGGTCTTGAAAAGTTAAATTTTACATGTACATTGAAAAAAAAATGCAGCATAAGACATTTTGTTGGCACTATAATATATAATGTTTGTTTTTTTCACTGAAGGGGTACACTAGTTCTGTTACATCTGGCATGATGTTTTTCTTGGTATAATTATACAGCTGGGCCTTAAATCCCCCTTCCCCACTATGTTTTTTAAAATATTTTACGAAATGTCTGAATTAGATCAGTTGTCAAGAAGTGGAAATCGGTAAACTATTTGTCAAGCCAGATAAATATCAACAGTTGCAGGTCTTGAGAATTGAAAGACAGACGATACAGAAATTTGTGACAATTTACATAGACATTGTTAAGCAACAATACTAGTTGATTGTGCAAAGCACATTACTATAAAAGGTCTATGTACAGCAAACAATTCTCTGTAAACATGGTAGTAGTTTCAGAAAACATGGTGTCAATATGTCATAAATACAGGCAACATTGGCATCCTCAAACAGCACAAAGGTAACATTCTGGGCTGAAACATAGCCCTTCACCATACAAACAGAAGAAAAATGGATGGGTCAAAACACCCACAGTTTATAATCATTTAGTGTTTTATATATCTTTTTGGTAACTTCAGATATAGTTGTACTTAAACTCTGTAGAAAAATGAAAACATAAATGTGCTTCTGCTATCTTGGTTGAAAAAGTTTATACTAGTTAGTCAAAATGCACCTAATTATCAACTTTACTAATATTTAACATATATTATAATGGTATAATGATTTAAGAAAAATACAAAAATAAGATTAATACTGTCAATACTTATATACCAGAAAATATTATTTTTAAGCAACCAATTGTTATAATCTTTTCAAGGATGAAATATGAAAATTTTAAATATTTAACTATATAAAGAATCTTTCTAACCTAAATTTTAGTATACAGTGGGATAAACAGATTTTCACCATCTGTTTTCTTGTTTCACGGTTTTCTAAAGCACCATTCAGTTTTCCAAACCCCACTTTGGTTGGAAGAATATTCTATATTCCACAGGTTATATTTTTACATGGCACAGAATAACTGCTAATTATTTCACAAAAAAAGGTCAGGTATTTAAAAGTAGTGTCATTTTCTCTATACCCTTGCTTATTAAATTTACATTTGAGCCTGCTCATGAAATGTTTCTTTTTAACTTCAATAACTGATAAGACCTATTTTTTTTCAATAACAATATTCATGTAATCTATAAGCTACAGTTGTACAGTTTGAAGACCAGAATATAGGCTATGCTTTTGGGTAATGTAGTGGTCTTAATATCTCTATGTTCTAAGAGACCAGTTACAAATCTGATCCAAATAAAGCTGCAAGATGGCAGTTTCCTTGGATGCCCAAAGGTAAGAATGTTAGCATGAGTTTTGGTACCTTCAGCTAGTGATTCATATTTACAGTAACCCTTCAGTACACAGCCTGCAAATCTCAATTTATGTCTGCAACAGTGATAACTCTTTTTTTTGTGTGCGACTTTTAAGTGCTCCAGTACAGCTCTTATATCCTTAAGGAAAACATTCTTGGATTTCTTACTTTTTTAGTTTGTTACAACTTCAATTCTGCCAAATATGAGACTACTGAATTTGTCAATTTAAAAGTATCCAAGGAGATATTTTTGCTGTAAATTAACTTACAAAAATGCAGGGTTAGGTATACTTGTCTGTTTTCAATGTAATATACGTTTTTTATATGCCAATTTATTTTTTTAGTTTAACTGTGGACTGCTCCTGTGCATACGACGCAACAGCATATGCTTGTTCAACACCAACACAAAGCATATATTTATATACATATACACACACACACCCCTCCTCTCCAGCCACTGTTCTTAAGTGACATGGGATATACTGGTAAAATGCACTCTTATTTTACAAAATGCCTACATTGGAGCATTACACGCTACATTTAAAACAAAAATACACGCCACTTCATGAGACTTTTAGGCTCTCTGTGTTGTCCACTTATTAAGAAATCAAACAAAACTCAGTATTGATGCAAGTAGGATGACCGGCGCTCATGCTTTACTGGAAAGGATTTAAAGCCCTTATTCATCGGCTTGTGCTGAGAGGCCTGCTGTTGCTGTGATGGCTGCTGCTGCTGCTGCGTGTAGGTGAAACTGGAAGAAATCCCTGTAGAAGGAGCACAGTCACTGGTCTTGGACCACACTGGTGACTGCAAGATTTGCATGGTGTCACTCCACTGGCTGACTGGGTTAGTCATCTGATACAAAGAACTTTGATTGGGCAGTGTGTTAATGAGGGGCGAGGAGTGTTGCCATGGAGCTTTAGGAGGCCAGGTTTTGGTTTTAGTTTCCTAGTAGAAAAACCAAAGGAATATACTTAACATGTGTAGGAAATACTGAAGATAAGTAGGTAAAAACAGGTTACTCATCTGTAACAGTAGTTCTAGGAGTGGTATATGTTGTTAATCCACACTTGTTGGCATGTCCTTTCCCTTTAAGATTCTTGCTGGAAGGTCTAAAAGCTGGCTCCTCCCACCCACCCAGGTGGTATATGCCTTGGCTCTGCCCCTTGACACCAGAGCTTGCCTGCTGGAAGCTTAGGTTGTGTGTTAAAGCCGGGGAGGTTGGGTGGGTCCGTGTGGATGAACAACATATACCACTCCTAGAACTGTTACAGGTGAGTGACCTGTTTTTCTAGGATCGTGGATATGTTGTTCTATCCACACTTGTTGACAGACTCCTAGCAGTTCTCCGGGAGGAGGGAGACAGGGCGCACACCCCCATAATACTTTCTTGGGGAACAGAGGCCCAAAATCAGCATTCGGCGTGACTCTGGAGTCGATGTGGTAGTGGGTGATGAAGGTGTTTGCTGACTTCCAGGTAGCAGCCCTGCAGATTTTCTGGACGGGGATGTCCCTGGAAGCAGCCACCGACGTAGCAGTATGGCGGGTGAAGTGAGCTCTTATCCCTACGGGAGGCTCCCTGCCTGCCAACCTATAGCACAGATCAATGCATGATGTAATCCATCTGCCAATCATCCGTTTCACTTCAGCGTAGGTGACAAACAGCTGGCTAACCTTTCCCCCGAACTTCAGCCATTCGCTCCGTATAATAAGAGAGCATCTCGTCTCAGGTCCAAGGTATGGAGCATGTACTCAGCCTCTGAGGTGTAGCTGGAGTAGTACACCGGCAGAGTCAACACCTCGTTAAGGTGAAATTCTGACGCCACCTTCGGAAGGAATTTTGGGTGGGGGCGCAGGACAACCTTGTCCCTGTGGAAGACCGAGTAAGGAGACTCAACAGAGAGAGCCTGTAGATCCCCAGTCCTTCTGGCCGACATGATAGCCACCAAGAAGGCGGTCTTCCATGACAGATGTGACATCTCACACCTGTGCATCAGTTTAAATGACTTGCCCGTGAGCTTTGCCAGTACCAGCAGTAGACCCATGGTGGTGGTGGTTCACGTACTGGAGGGGAAATATGGTTGAGGCCTTTAAAGAAGTGCCAGACCACCTTCTCCTGTGTGGTCTGTTGACTGGCCCACACCCAGTAAGAAGAGATGGCTGCCAGGTACACCTTAAGGGTCGTAGACTGAAGACCCCCTTTGGACAGAGACCAAAGGTAGTTGAGAATACTAGCCACCGGAAAGGACAAAGGGTTCAAGCCCTTGCCCTGACACCAAATGGAAAACCTTTTCCATTTGAAGGCATAGCACCTCCTGGTAGACTCCTTTCTGGATGCTCCCACAACTGTGAGTACATTCTCAGAGACCCAAAGCCTGGAACTCTAGTCGCTCAGGAACCAGGCTGTCAGGTGCAGGGATTGAAGGTCTGGATGGAATACCTTCCCCTGACTGACTGATATCAGGTCCAGGCCTACTGGAAGTGGCCTCGGAGGCCTGAGGCTGAGGAGATCTGGATACCAGAACTGGCGAGGTCAGTCTGGGGCTACCAGGATCACCTGTGCCTTGTACCTCCTGACCTTGAGGATCACCCTGTAAACCAAGAGAAGTGGAGGGAAGGCATAGAAAGAGCCTGGGGTCCACAGCCTCGAAGGCATCCCCCTTCAGCGAGCCCTGCTGAGGGGGGGCGGGCATGAAACAGGAAGTACCTGGAAACTAACCCTGGCCACCGCCTCCTTGCAGAGGAGCTGGGCGATGTCGTCTCGGAGAGCTGAGTGTGTATGGACACCATTTCCTCCAATGGGACGCAGGCTCGGCTTGGTGGGTACTGTCCACCTGAACCCCGTCCTTCGGGATTATAGGCCGCAGAGGGCCTGGACTTGGGCTGAGGATGCCAAGGTTGAGCCTGCTACTGATGCTGCCCCGACTGGAAATGGGGCTGCCTGGCCGCAGGGGCAGAAAGCCAAAAAGACTTTCTCTTCTGCCTTTTGGAACCTTGGGATTCCTTCTGAGCAGAGGTCACAGAGTCCAAGGTGGTGTTGGACTTTTCTATGCGTTGGAGGTGACTGCCCACAACTGGGCCAAAAAGGTTGGTATCCAGGAAAAGGGCGTCAGTCAGCTTATGCTGGGTGTCCCCTGCGAAGGTGGATACCTGCAACCAATCCCTGTGATGCATGGCAACCGTGGCCACCGCTGAGCGGGTGCAGGAGACCCCCCCCTCCCCCGAGGTCCAACCAAGGCCATCTGGAGCTGCAGTTTCGCAACTGCCCAACCCTGGTCGCGGACTTGCAGGTCTGCGGGGAGGTGAGGTAGAACCTCATCAAGAGAGTCCAGGAGGGCATGAAAGAAGTGCGCCATGATGACGGCCGAGCTTGCCTGACGAAGGCCCAGCGAAGAGGCAGCATAGACTTTCCGGGCCGAATGGTCCAATTTTTTGGGACTCTGTCCCAGGGTCTGTCGGTGTCTCCTGAATTACCCGAGTGCCTGAACACAGAATCAGTCACCAGTCCCTTGGTCGAGGGGTGCTCTATGAATCCCGAAAGGGACCCATGGGCAACGCATACTTGCAGACCATTCGGGCTAAAGGCGTGGAGCAGGAGGCAGGGTGCTGCCACAGCTCCAAGGCCGGACTGACAATAGCCTTGGCCACTGGTAAGGCCTCAGTTGTTGAATCCCCTCATTTGAGGATATTAGTGAGGGGGTATTCATCCCGTTTCCAATCGGGTTCTAAGGGCATCCCCATGGATTCAGAGATGAGGCGCAGGATGCCCATGAAGGAAGAAGGTCCTTCCTCCGTCGAAAAACCACCGACAGATTCTTTGTCCAGGCGGCGAGAATGTAGGTTGGAGTCCTCGGACTCCGAAGAGTCCAGATAGATCGGCCAGCCACTAGAGTTGTCCTGTACCAGCCTAGGATGGTCAGGTGTGAGGGTGACGGACAGCCTAAGCGGTAGGCCCATAATGGGCAGAGATTTCTTGGAAGGAGCCCCTGAAGGCGGCTCCACCACAATCAGTGGAGAGGCCAGTTTTGGCCGAGCCAGAATGGTCTTGACAGACTCCGTGGGCGGAGGAACCGTGCGGACCAGCTCCTGAGGAGTAGACGTTGGCCTAGGGGGTGACAGCCAAATAATGGCCAGGGTAGAAGCTGGAGCCGACATCTGGCCAGACATAATTAGCTGCTGCCACATTAAATCCTCGTAACATCGACGGAGTTTCCATAGAAGCCTCTTCTCATCCGAGGAGGACGGAGAAGAGTGGCGGCGGCGCTGCTTCTTAAAGCGCTTCTGCGCCTTCTTCGGCCTGTCGGTTGAAGGTGTCAGAGACCTCGACTTGGACCGTTAGGGTTGCTCATAAGGAGCCAGGAAGAACTGCGGCTCTTCCAGGTTTGGGAACTAGACCATGAGAATTCCCAGTGGGCTGGGTCTCCTCCTCGGTGGCAGAGTAGGACAGAGGTCCTGAATAAGGAGCTGTCTGCCTCATAGAGCAACGATGGGTAGGATAATCTCAAATGGATTGTCGGCGAGTTCCAAGATGTCATCGGCGAGATAACGTTTCCTTAGGCTCTTTGTCATTTTTACGGGCCCAAGAGAGGTCCCTCCTCCTTGGTAGGGAGGGACTGGCACAACTCCCGAAAGGAGCCCGAGAAGGTGGAGCCCAGATTGAGCGGGATGAAGATGGATATGAAAGAGGACTGATCCGTGGCCCGAACGCCTCCTCTTTGAAGGTCTTCATCCGTTCAAGCTGCTCGATGGAGACCGTAGCACGGCTTCCTTGGATTTGACCAGCGGATTCCGTTTTTCTGGTCTGCCCAGTTGCAGTCATGCGAGGCGATAGTCCAAGGCGTTTGGATGAAAAGCGTGACACATTGTACGCCTGTGTGTCATGACCGAGACCCAGGCAATAAGCGCCGCGAGGCATGCGGGTCGGTGTGAGACATCTTTTGCCCGCATGGGCAGCCAGTGAAACTGGGTGATGACTTGTTTTCCATCGTGGTTGAGATTGCAAAGCAATTGGGAGAAACTCAATGAGTCAGAATTTGGGTAAATCCATAGATTTAATCGCCAGGGCCTACAGTAACACATGAATGATAAGGAGGGAACCTGAATCTTCCAGCGAAAGGAAGATCTGGCATTAAGGGTGGAACCAATCATGTACCACTGGGTTGCGGGAGAAGCCAGCTTTTAGACCTTCCAGCAAGAATCTTAAAGGGAAAGGACATGCCAGCAAGTAATGGATAAAACAACATATCCACGAGCTTAGAATGTGGAGTTTAATTCAGGTTAATCCGGCAAACAATACCCGCATTATTGTATTCATATACAAAGCAGTTACTTTTGGGATAACATATTATATTACCCATATAGCAAACAGTATTGGGCATATAATTTACATTTTAGACTATGTAAAGCTCTAAAACTGAGAGTTGAGATCTTGCATAAATGGGAAAACTAGACACCCTCCACTAAACAAATTAGGTAAGGATGTCCAATACACAGAAAACCTCTCAGATCTCATTGTTGAAGTGGCCAGATGCAATTGTGGGTGTGTAAAAATGCATGTTGGCCACTTTCTGCAGTACTGAAAAGTAAAATGGAACTAGAAAGAGCTAGTCAAATGAGGGGATTAGCAGCACAGTAACCAAATGCCACTGCAACCTTAGTTTTCAGTCAACCCAATTATTTTAATAGGTTCATATTCTGAACATGAGTAGAAAGTAAGACAATAATCTGGTGTGAAAGGCAGAATAAAACCCCAAATTTGGAATTCTGGCTCAATGTCTGGTACTCTGCCTATTCAAAAGAACTTTACTACAGAACGAACTACAGAGTGGGGCATCAAGTAGTAGCATTCCAGCCAAAATAGGGCGTGATGAAAATGGTATTCTGCTTTGAAACCAGGATGGAATACCAGATAATTTCTAGCCCTGCTGAGCTGCAGTATGATTTAACATTATTTTCTGGAGGTCCCATCTACTGTATTTAAATTAACAGCTGGATCTCCAAAATGCCCCTCCTGCCTCTGACGGGGGTGGGGGGTTGAATGCATCTTTTTTGGTACTTTGTTCACTGCGCTACAGCACCCTCTATTTTGCCCATGGTCATAAGGGGTACAGGCAGTGCCCGCCTCCCAGTCTCATGACCCCTCATAATTCACCCACTGGAGTTAGGCCAGCCTTAAGAACACATCTGACATCCAAGAGGCAACCCCAGCTTTGAATAAACAAGTGTTTTTTGGCTCTTACAGTGACTTGAAGTATCCCTGATATATGAATATCTCTGTGAAACACACTCTTAGCAAAGTCTTGTTTTTATTTTGGCTATCCATACGTCATTAAGTCAAATGTAAACTGCCTGTAAACCAAAAATACGTGGCTCCCTGCATAGTGCACCATATCTCATTCATCTTCAGGTTATGTAATATTTGATCACATGAAACTAATCCCATTTCCTGTACATCATAAATGTCTAGCTTATCTACTTACACAAAACATATTTCAGAACAGCTAAGCAAGTCTTCATACCTGATTAAGATCATCTACAGTGGACAAGAGAGGGGGTGATGGCAAAGTGCTTGCTTCTTGCTCACCACTGCTATGTTTCCTGTAAGAACATGAAAAACAAATTAAAAGAAAGGTTTAACGTTATCGTTGTGTACTCATTTTGGTATCAATTTTTTAACTCTATCTAGTGAATGTGCATACATTCAGTGATTTGAAATTGACGCAGCAAAGTTTCTTCTCAAACTGGATAATTATTTAGTCACAATTCGGATTTACAACCTTTGAGTCAAAGACTCATTTACAAAGGCACCTCGTCGCAGGGAAGGGAGACAACATTTTGGTGGAGTACAACAGTGGGGAACAATACAGGTGAGATACAATAAAGAGCATACAAAGCAAAGCAAACGGACATACAAACAATTTCAGCGATACAGTGGAGCACGCATGTTTCAATTCGTGGTGTATAGACTACAAGTAAGCTAATCTAAATAAACTAGTACACTTGACATACTATAAGTTCCCTAAAGATACTAGGTGGCAGATACCTGGGGAGTGGGTGTGAAAGGTAGATGCTAGGGAGAGTGGTGGACCAGGAAGCCTGTTTGTGGATTGGCTAAGGCGGAGACTCTAGTTATGGCCCAGATATGGGCATTTGCAGCTCCGAGTGTCAGTGAGGTGATTACGTAGTGTGATTTTGAAGGGGCCAATTTTAGAGATGTTTGTGATGTGAGCGGGGAGGGAATTATAGCAGGAGGGGCTCTGGAGTGGAAAGGTCTTTGGGCGGCGGGTCCTAGCTCTCGGCACCTGAAGGTGGCTTTGGTTACATTTGAATTGGTGATCAGGTGAGTGGCCATTGTAGGGATATAATAACTCTGGAGGAAGCCCAGTAACATTTTTGGCCAGTATACAGGTGTGGTAACACAGGCGCTCTTCAAAGGTGAGCAGGTTGGAGGTGGAGTAAAGCTGGCATGTCTGCATTCTGCTGGGGGCACCGGTCAGGAGCCTGCAGGCCTTGTTGATTGAGGTCTGGACTTTGGTGAGGGCAGTGGGGTCAGCAGCTACATAGATAGGCAGCCCATAATCAACCAAAGACAGGATGGAGGAGGTGATAGCCAGTCGTAGGGCATACTCAGGGAGGCAGTCTTTGTGGTGGTAGAGGAGTCCAATCCAGGCATTCGTGGCAGAGGACAGTGAGTTAAGATGGGCATGGAAGGATAGAGCTGAGTCGAAGGTGATGCCCAGGTATTTATATGCTGATACCTGTTCAAGGGGGTGCTGGGTGTGGGGGAGGATGAGAACTGGTCGAGGAAAGTACAGTTACGTAAGAACTTACCGTAACAGTAGATCTTCGAGAACAGCTCTTGCAGCAGGTTACACCATTAGGACTGAAGCAGTCAGGCGTCAGGCCCCCACGGAAATTTTCTAGCTAGCAGTCTTCAGCGAGGACCACCTCCGACGTCGGTCCTGCCCCCGACGTCAGGCGTAGTACATAAGGAGACTGTCCCGCCAGAATCCCCAGTTCTCCTGCCGGAGACTTCCGGTCGCTGGATGACATCAGAAGAGGAGACCAAGGACCCGCTGTCAGATGGCCAAGACTAAGAACCAACCTTTCCAATCCTAAGGATAGTGTTAGGCTGGAACCTACTTCCTCCAAGGGGGAATGGTGGGTGGGAAGGTACCTGCTGCAAGAGCTGTTCTCGAAGATCTACTGTTACGGTAAGTTCTTACGTAACTGTACTATCTTCTTCGAAGTACAGCTCTTGCAGCAGGTTACACCATTAGGACGGATTCCCAAGCAATGGCGTCTTGAGAGGCCATGGGGAGGAGGCAATGCAGATTCAGACCCGTCCAGAGCCTAAGACAGGAGGCTGAAGAACAACAAGGCGAAACCTGCTCTTTGCCTTGAGGCGATATCCGAGCTATAATGCCTGATAAAAGTGTGCACGAACTCCAGGTGGCTGCGGCAATATGGCCCGGCGTGAACCGTTCTTCAGTGCCGCCAAAGGTAGCCACTCCTCTTGTTGAATGGCCCTTGACCACTCCTGGTAAGGGTTTCTTATGCTTGTCGTAGCAAAACGAGATACAATGAATGAGCCAGCGTGAAAGGGTCTGTTTCGAAACTGGGGCCCCTTTCATCCTCTCAGCGAATGAAACGAACAGCTGTTCCGCTTTCTGGTGCTGTTTGGTTCTGGTCAAATAATATCTGAGGCACCTATGAACATCCAGGGTGTGGAGCAGTGCTTTTCCTCGATTGGCGTACTTAGGAAAGTACACTGGTAAATCAATGTCCTGGTTAAGAGTAAGGGCTGAAACCACCTTAGGCAGGAACTTAGGATTCGTCCTCAGGGACACCCTATCCTGATGAAAAAAATCAAATAAGGCTCCTTGCATGAGAGCATGTAATTCGGAGATTCTTCTCGCGCAGTAACAGCAACCAAAACAACGTTTTCCGACAGAAAACGTAGCTCGCAATCTGCGGCAGGCTCAAACGGTGGCAGCGTAAGCTGCTCCAGGATGAAAGGTAAATCCCAAGGAGGGACGGGATCCTTAATGGGGGGCCTAAGGTGGAGGACCCCCCCTTAAAAAGGCACGGGAAGAATCCAGCTGGGCCACCATGCGTTGGCCTATGGGGGCATGATAAGCTGAGATTGCACAAAGGTGCACTTTGATCGAGGAGTAAGCTAATCCAGATTGAAAGAGAAAAGCAGGTACTCCAGAACCAGCTTCTCAGGACAGTCTAAAGCAGAACCGCGTGCCTGAGACCTAAGGCAAAACCTGCGCCACTTAATGGCGATGTTATGGTGTCGCCGGTTTTCTGGCGGCAGAAAGTACCTCTGCCACCTCTTGCGCGACCCCGTGTCGCAACATGGCTATGTCTCTAGGAGCCAAGCATGCAGGTTCAGTGAATGTAAGTCCAGGTGGACTAGTGAACCCTCCTCCTGAGACAACAGGTGGGAGCTGACTGGCAAAGCAAGCAGAGGTTCCCGGGACAACTGATTCAGAAGCGGGAACCAAATTTGCCTGGGCCAAAAAGGCGCTATCAAAATAAGCATCGCGTGCTCCCTGCGAAGTTTGAGAAGGACTCTCTGGATCAACGGGAAAGGAGGGAAGGCGTAGAGGAATCTGCCCGCCCAGGAGAGGGACAACGCGTCTCACCAGAAAACACCAGGCCCTGGATCTAGCGAGCAAAAATTGAGCAGTTTTGCATTGGATGGGGAGGCGAATAGATCTAATTCTGGAGTACCTCATCTGTGGAACAGATCCTCTGCCACCTGCTGTAGAAGTTTCCACTCGTGGACTCTGGCCTGGGAATGACTCAGGCTGTCTGCTACAATGTTGTCCACCCCGGGAACGTGAACTGCAATGAGGTTTGTGCCGTGTCGTATTACCCATTCTCACACCCTCATGGCCTCCCTGCAAAGGGGGTAGGAGTGTGTGCCTCCTTGTTTGCTGAGGTAATACATCACCGCAGTATTGTCTGTTTGTAACAGGAGAGTACTCGGTGGAATCTCCGACTGGAAAGCTTACAGGGCATAAAGGACCGCCCTCATCTCCAATATGTTGATATGGAGATGAGATTCCTGGGTAGTCCATGTACCCTGAGACCTCACTCCGTTCAAGTGCGCTCCCCACCCCAGAGGCATCTGTGGAGAGTGTTATCACCAGGGACGGCGCTGTGAAGGGAACCCCCATTGAGAGGGTTCCCGGATCTAGCCACCATTGCCAGTCCCGAACCACGGTCTTCGTGATTCTGACTGGCTGCTGCAGATGGTCTTGCCTTTGGTCCCACTGCACCCTTAACATCCACTGGGTTACCTGCATGTGGAGTCTTGTCATCGGGACCATTGGAATGGCTGCAGCCATGTGTCCGAGCAGGCGAAGGACCAACCTGGCCGGGACGGTCTTCTTCGCTGACATGTCCCATATGAGGGATCGTATGCGTTCCCTCTGTCTTCAGGAAGAAAGGCTTTCCCCTTGACGGTGTCCAGCACTGCCCCTATGAACTGCAGTTTCTGGGACAGTACCAGGAGAGACTTCTCGTAGTTGATTAAGATGCCCAGAGACTGAAAGAGAGCCTAGGTATGCTGAATGGCTAGCAGCAATGCCTCCTTGGAGGAGGCCATGAGAAGCCAGTCGTCCAGGTATGGGAACACGTAGTGGCCCTGTCTCCTCAGAGACGCTGCCATGACTGCCATGCACTTGGTGAATACCCTGGATGCTGATGACAGCCCGGAAGGAAGTGCTCGGAACTGGTAGTGGCGACTGAGAAACTCGAAGCGCAGGAACTTCCTGTGCGCCTGAGCGATGGGGATGTGCAGGTAGGCGTCCTGCATGTCTAGGGATGCCAAGAAAGCATCCTTCTTCAGCATGGGGATTAGTCCCGGGAGGGTCACCATGCAGAAGCGCTTGTAAACGACCGACATAATGAGGTCACTGAGGTCCAAGATTGGACGGAGGTCCCCCATTTTCTTTGGAACCAGGAAGAAGTGTGAATAATAACCTGCTCCTGTCTGGTTCCCTGGAATGTGCTCCACAGCTTCTTTCTGTAAAAGCGTGAGCACTTCCTGCATTATGAGCAGAGCGTGCTGAACCGAGTAACAGGAGAGCAGAGGAGGCCTTGTGGGGGGCTTGTCTAGGAATTCTATATAGTGGCCTTTTTCGACCAACTGTAGCACCCACCTGTCGGTGGTGATCGGCGCCACCCTGGCAGGTGGTCTGCGATGTGACCCCGACCTTTGTTTCCCGTTGATCCTGAGGAGGCGGGGGCGGAAGGAGTCATGCTGTGGCAGCAGAGGGTCCTGCAGGTTGGGCCGACTTGGTAGCATGTTGGCCCCTACCTGAGAGCGTCTTGACCTGGGCTTTCGGAAAAGTAGCCCTCTGTTGCTGGCCGGAATGAGGTTGTTGCCTCTGAGTCGGCTGCAAGCGACTCTGGTTCCTACGAAAGGAACTGAGTCTAGATCTGTACATGGCCTGGACAGATCTCACAGCCTTCCCAGCTTCCTGTAATTTGGTGATGACCCTTTCCGAGGCTTCACCAAACAAAACTTTGCCATGAAAGTGTGCGTCCATAATGTTTTTCTGGACATCCGGGGTAAATCCGGAGACACGGAGCCATGAGTGTCTCCAGAGACATACGCCTGAGGCTGCTGCTCTGGCTGAAGAGTCCGCGGAGTCGTGCGCGGCTCGGAGCACTGGGAGTTCCTCCTTTTGGCCACCGTCTGGCAATTTCTCTGCTAGTTCCTGTCCCTCTTCCCACAGCGCGTTCTGGAACTGAACCATGTGGGTCAGGTAATTCAACAATCTAATGGTGCAAGTCGCGGCTGCGTAAGTGCGCCTACCCAGCACGTCCAGTTGCTTGGACTCTGGGTCCGGTGGCTGCGTGCTCAGATGTTGCAGTCTTTGAGACCAGTCATGAGAGGCTGTAATGACCAGGGAGTCGGCCAGAGGATGGTTAGCCAGGTACTGGTCCTCCCTTGGGGCCTTGTACAGGTGGTCAGCCTTCTTTGGCATTGCCGGGGTCGAATGTGGATGCTTCCACGCTGCCTTGGTGACGTCCACGAAGGTGTTCACCAAGGTGACACTACCTACAGGCTTGGATCCTTTTGCAAGTAGTGGGCAAGGCATAGTCTTTCGGGGTAGAGTTCCTCCGCATCCCATCCCATGTTCTCTTGGATGTGTCTCATTATCTCAGAGAACGAGCGGTCATCCGGAGGAGACCTAGGGAGGTCGCGTGGGTCCGGAGAAGGGATGCTGATCAGTGAAAGAGACCTGGAGCATTCAGAGATGTCAGATCTGGAGTCCTCCGTAGATGGCGAATATCGACGTCTTCTGGGTCTCTTGGGGCTGGGTGACCCTGAAGAGGATCTAGACGGAGGTCTTCTCTGTAGATCTGCCCCTAGGAGGTGCTGCTGGCTCCTGGGGGGTAAGGTGCTCGGCCTGCTGCCCCTTTTGGCGAAGGAGGGGGTGCAGGCGTCAGTGGTGCCGTGAGTGTGGGAGGAGGGTGCATGGTGACCACATCCTTTTTGATGGTGTCCCACCAGAAAGTGAAGAGCTCCTTCACTTCTGCCAAGTTGAGGCCCGATGACGGACCGGGCGCTGGTGGCCTGTTATTGGGGCCGGGCGTCGGCTCCCGGGTCTCTGGTTCCGGGGAGGATTCCCGTGGGAGCTCGACGGGTCCAGAATCACCCACCTGGCCTTCGGGCTGAGTGGACTCCTCCTCCGACAACGCCTCCTGACCGACGTCGGTAGGCGGCGGTGTGGTTCTTCTGGCTGCGGTGTCTGACGCCGGTCCCCCCGCCGGCGTCCTGGGGGGTGAATGCCTGACCAGCGACGGGTGACGAACTGCCGCCGGTTCACAGGAGAGTTTGTGAACCTTGGCCGCTTAAGGGAGGTCAGCTCCTTGGTCTTATGCTGGGGTGGCGGTGGCAGTGGGACTGACCGGACGTCGGAAGCCAAGTGCCAGGACGAGGACTTGTGGTGCTTCCCTGACCTGGACGAGGCCTTAGCTGAAGAAGCGGGCATGGAGGTCTTGGCAGGCCGCAGAGTCGAAGAACCGCTGGCTGATTTGACCATGACCGGTGGGGGGGGGCCCTGAAAGTGGGCTCTAGACAGGGAGCGGTCCGACCTGGAGCCGAAGCTGTGGGAGTCTGAGGCCCTAGAGGGGGATCTAGGTCTCACCTTCTCCCGGTGCTTCTCGTGGTGCCTGTGCGACTTGCCCGAAGATTCCCCCGTGGAGGAAGGTTCCATGGCCTTGAGCTTTTCTTCAAGGAGGAAAGCCTGGAGAGCTTTCTGTCGGCGGATTCTGGTTCGGCTGTTAAAGCCCTGGCAGAAGGAGCAAGCCTGGGTGTCGTGGTCAAGGCCCAGGCATCAAACGCAAGCCGAATGAGGGTCTTTGAACGGAATCTGCTTCCCACAGGCACACTTCGAAGAATGGCCCTCCACAGAAGATGGGGAGGACAGCAGACGAGGAAAGGCTGCTTGAAGAAGGATTTCTTCCAAAGTTTGAATTTCTGAAGAGATTTCCTGGTCGTCGCGCGCTAGACTAAACCGAAGAGGTCGAGACATGCAAGACAATGGCAGGGAAAGAACTGGGGATTCTGTTGAGGACCGCCTCCTTATGTACTACAGCCTGGCCAGTGAGGCGGTCCCGCTGAAGACTGCTAGCTAGAAAATTTCTGTGGGGTCCTGACTCCTGATGGCTTCAGTCCTAATGGTGGAACCTGCTGCAAGAGCTGTACCTCGAAGAAGATCCATTTTTCAGCTTGGCTGAAGGTGAGTTGCAGAGTGCTCTGGAGGGTGAGTGGGTCAGGGTGGGAGGCGATGAGGACCGCATCGTCGGTGTATAGGAGTATTTTGCAGGAGTAGGAGCTGGGGAGGGTGTTTAGAAAGAGACTGAACAATTTGGGGCCCAGGATGGAGCCATGAGGGACCCCAGAGTGTACAGGTAGGGCAGTTGATAGGATACCGTTGATTTTGACCCGTTGAGATCTGTCATGGAGGTAGCTGGAGAACCAGGCCAGAGGAGAAACCAAAATGACGGAGGGCGTCAAGCAATAGGGGGTGACAGTGTCAAAGGCCTTGGATAGGTCAATGAACATTGCCCTGGCAATCTCCCCAGAGTCAAGTGCAGAGTGTATTTGGTGGGAGAACTCCAGGAGGGCAGAAGTGGTGCTGTGTCCAGGATGGAAGCCATGCTGCTCTGGGCATAATATGTTGTACTTGGATAGATAATCCATGAGTTGGGTGGATACTATTTTTTCCAGGGCTTAAGAGAGTCTGGGGAAGATGGAGATTGGTCTGTAGTTGTTTGGTAATGTACGTTCTCCATTTTTATGAATTGGGGTAATTTCAGCTAATTTCCATGCGCTTGGGAATTGGCCAAGACATAAGACCAGTTAAAAGGTCAGGGAGAGGGCTAGCATGACATCAAGAGTTAGGCGGAGAATCCAGGAGTCAAAGGGTCACAACTGGGGTTGCGGCTGGAGAGGGCTTTTAGTAGGAGTGGCTTAGCATTTACCAGCTAGCCCAGTGCCATGGCACTATGCAGCAAACAAGGCATCACGTCTGAATTCCACATTCCAGGACTAAGGGCTCTTTTGCCATGGTACTAAGCAATAGTAAAGTACCAGTGGGTGTATAATATTCAAGGTGCCATACTTTGGATGATATGTTCAACAGATCCTTCAAACAGGTTATGTGGTTGTGCATGTATTAAAGGACTGCATGGCACTGTTCAAAATGGGATGGAGCGAAACAGCTATCCTGCCAACATAATACGTCTAATTAAAATAAGCCCTACCAATGATATAAAATAATGCAGCTACACCCTGCCCTGGGCCATGCATATCAGAAGAAGCATCAGCCATGCACATTGTGACCTTATGGTCATCTGCCCTGTACCTGAATCCACCTCTAGTGCAGACTTATCGAAAAACCTGCGTGCCCCCGGCCAAAATTTGCTTTTGGCAACCTTTGGACAACATGAGACCACATATTTCTGGCAGCTAAAGGGGCAGGAGTACTACGAAAGAGGATGGTACAATAATACATACCTTCCCAATACTTCAGCGTCTCCATCAGGGAGTGATAACAGGTCTGCAATGCACAGGAAAAAACCAAAAAGGGACTGGGAGGGAGTTGCCATGGTTCCAGCACTGTAGCAACTCCTGTAGTGGGTCAAAGGAGCTAGTCTCCCCCTCTCCCCCAAGACATAGCTACAAGCTGAAGAGTCCCCACAGAAACGCTTGAAACTCTGCTGATGCCTTTAAACCAGGGACAAAAATCTAATTGCAGTAGTATGAAAACAGTGCGTAGACGATGACAGAAAAATGATCAAAGATCAAAAAAGATTGAGAAATAACTTTTGGGGGGAGGGGGAATCAACAGAACTACCACAGCAATGACCTCACGTTTTTAGCAGAAAAAACTCATGCATGATAAGGGTGAGGTGCCAGAGCATGAGAAGGAGAGTAGTGGAAGCTCCAGCTAATGGTTCCTGAGAACTTCATACATGCTCAGAAGTCTGTATTAGTGTGACTACCAAGAAGAAATCTGTTGTTTTTGACTGTATTACAACACAGTGTTATCACTTTCCTTGTGTACAGTTGACTGTTTTAGCAGGACTGAGTTCTTTCTCTGTAAACCAGTTTATCTTGTTATCCGGCAATGTAAGCTGGTTTCAGATTTGAGGATTTCTACATTACATTTCACATGTCACTTAGAGCTCAAGACTGCCTTTTTGTTAGTTAAAGGAAAACACTGGAAAAGAGACCGCTTTCCTCAAACACTACATAAACTCTTAATTACTGCTCTCAGACAGTAACAACTTTTTTTTAATAATTTAAAATTGCTACCCACAGCTTCCACTTTCTGTTACTGGCAGCCACCATCTCATGAGCAGCAGTGAGATTCCTGAGCTCACTGTATGCTAATAAGTTTGTTAGACTTCTGCCATTGGTTGGCAGGACATATTAGCATAAAGTGAGCACAGAAAGCTCTCTGCTGCTTATGAGATGGTGGCTGTCAGCAACAGAAAGTGAAAGTTGAAGGCCACTGTTTAAGTCACCAAAAAAGCAATTAGAGGTAATTTAAAAAACAAAAAAAAATGTTACTGTCTGAAAGCACTAATCAGGCATTTTTGTAGTGCCTGGGTAAAGCTGTGCCTTTTCCAGTGTCTCCCTTTAAAACATTTTTTAAATCCCCTACTACCCAAAGGCATATGCAACATCAAGGCTCAATGGGCTTACCTCCAGTGTGATGGCCACCTACCTGTGGTAGGATGGACTTCAATGTAGATGATGGGCTGGACAGAGTCCAGGAGGTGGGGAGGCAATACTGGGACAGATTTCTACTCCAAGGAGGCCATTTTCTAATGTGCCTTATTCTCTGGCTGCTACTGCTGCCACACAAGGGTGGAGTCGTGGATGCATACATGCACTGTGCTTACCCCTCCCTGTTCTGATGCATCTCCAGCTCTCAGTACCATCAAGTGATGTGCCAAGACATCTCTTGGCCTGACCACAGGGGGTCACACTGGTACTGGAATAACAAAGTCCTCATCCCCAGGCAGAACTTCTCTCCTGGCAGCCTGAGGAACAGATTCGGGTCCACAGTTGCCTGCACGGGATGCTGCCTCTGCACCATCCGGCATATTTTGTTATTAAGGATCTAATGATACCATGTCAACACACTGTATGAACTTTCTGTCTTCAGGTGTACTCCATCACAGACGACTTCTACTAATGGATATACATACTGAAAGTGTACATATCAATTCCCTCATGTTGCAACTATAGAGTGGGGCTACCCAGTATCCTACTGTGATTTATGTAGTAATGCATTCCAGTGTAACTACACTGTGGAGGTGTTTTGTTATGCCACAGATTACAAAATCAATAAAATATTTAAATAAATTAGCTCTACCGTGGAGCACTGGGAATCTATTCTATAACTTCACTTGCCAAGCTTTCATGGCAGACCATCACAAGCCAATTAATTTAGAAATATTTGCACAGTTCTACATCTCATGGATGCTTCACCAGTTTAAAGGGAACAGAGAAAAATAATCTAGCTCTCACCAGCAAAAACTGGCAACCACACTATTGTGGCATTTCTCATCCAATGTGATGTCATCAGTCCGCTACCGGCACCTACAACACGTATAGCCTAAGATGTCTGACTTCACGTTTTGCACACAAGCACTGTAATAAACTGGTAAGAAAACACAGGTTACTCACCTGTAACAGTAAGTCTTACTTTGAGAGTCAGCTCTTGTAGCAGGTAACATATGTAGGACTGACGCTGGCAGGTGACAGGACCCCATGGAAAACTTCTAGCTAGCAGTCTGTGGCGGGGACCCCTCCCCCCCAACATCACGCATGATATAAAGGGAGGGCAGTCCCCGGCATCCCTCAGTTTTTTTTTCCCAGCCATCGACTTGCATTCATCGGCTCCACAGATCACCTCTCGCTAGTTCTACCGCCATTTTGCTAAGTCTTCTTAGCCAGATTCTTTATTTCTTCACCGAAAAAGTGCACTTTTTCTGCCATTCTTGTTCTCTATGTTGTCTTCTTCAATGTCCTCCACTGAATGACACCCTTCCAAGTGTGCCTCGGCAAAACAAATCCCATCAAGGACAGGCACTCTGCCTGCTTGCTGTGCCTAAGGCCCCAACCACGACTCCCAGGCCTGCCAACAGTTCAACAGCAGGATGAGGATCTGTCGTCAGAAGGCTCTCCAGGCTTTCCTCAAAGAGCAAAGTTTGGCCACCATGCAGAGAGATTCCCCTTCGAGGAGGAGTTCTTCCCACCATAAATCTTCTGGGAAGCCATAAGGAGAAGTGAAAGGCGAGATCTCCCTCCAGATCCAGATCTTCAGGCTTCCACTCTGCCCCCAAGGGCAGTTCCAGCTCTGCCTCCCAGGTTACCTGCTCCCTCTTCCAGACTAACTGCTGTTAAAAAAAAAAAACAAACAAACAAACAAACAAAAAAAAAACACCTTGGTTTGGGCGTTGGGAGTCAAGGACCATGGCTCCAGGTCTTTGGGCCCCACCCTGCAGCCACTTAAGGTCCGTCCACCTGATTAGGCCAGCACTCTGACCTCTGTAACGGACTGACGTCAAGCTCACTCCTGGTTGGCCTCTGCTGCTGACTCCCAGGACAGATACAAGGCCTCAGGGCACTCCTCCAGGAAATCTGCTTCTCAGCTACCCAGGCCAGCCAAGCCATTGGACAAGCATCGAGCAACACAGCATTTGTCAGGTGGTGACTCTCACTGACAAGCGGCTGTTGTCGCTGCTTTAGTGGCCCAGCCATTGGCACCGCCAATCCTGTTCCCAACATCACTGGATCTTACTTCGAGATACAGCTCTTGCAGCAGGTTACACCATTAGGACTGAAGTCGTCAGGCGCCAGGACCCCACGGAAATTTTCTAGCTAGCTATCTTCAGCGGGGACCGCCCCCGACGTCGGTCCCGCCTCCGACGTCAGGCGTGGTACATAAGGGGGCGGTCCCGCCAGAATCCCCAGTTCTTTCCCGCCGTCGAACTGCATGCCTCGACCCTCCGGTCACTGTCTAGCGCGCGACGTGTGGTTTTCAGAACTTCCTTCGGGAAAATTGAAGAATTTCAAGAATTGATCATCGCTGATGTCCTCTCCGACCTCCGGTCATCCTTCCAAGTGCGCGTGTGGAAAACAGATCCCCTTCAAGGACCCGCATTCCGCGTGCGTTCGGTGCCTGGGCCCAGACCACGATACCAAGGCCTGCTCCCTGTGCCAAGGGTTCAACAGCCACACCAGAATCCGCCGGCAGAAGGCCCTTCAAGCATTCTTGTTAGAAGAAAAACTTGGGCCATGTCCTAAGAGGGAATCTTCCACAAACACGGAGAAGAAGAAGAGGAGAGAGGATCTTTCCAGGTGGCAGCTCGGGCCTCCGAGAATCCCGCAGCTCCGGTTAAGTAGTCGGACGGTCCCGTCAAGACTTCCCTTCCCAGCTGCGGCTCCAGCTCCCAAGTCTGCTCAGGCTCCACCGCAGCCAGGCCGCCGTCTTCTTCCACCCGAAGGCCGTGGCGGAAGTCCGGAGCGCCACCACCATCATCATAAGTCGGGCTCCCGCTCCTCGGCCCCAAGCCCGGTCCTCCTTGGTACCCCGGAAGACTCTGGATCCGGCGCCCTTCAGAAGAAACGGTGGACCCGGCGTCGGCAGACCTCGCCGTCTGCCGTCACGCCATCGTTCCTCGGGCCGTCGTGCGTCCGGCGGCCGTCGTCGGCCTCGTCTTCGCATCGGACGTCGGTGGGGGGTCCGACGTCCGCTCTGCCTGAGCAGAGGGCTCCTGCGCCTCCGACGGCCGTCGGGCAGGAGTCCCTCACGGAGGAGGAATCGACACAGCCCGAAGACCAGACAGGCATTCCTGGCCTCGAGCAGTCTCCTAGGGGTCCCTCGCCGCCGCCCGAGGCCCTCGCGGAGCCGTCGCCGGGACCCGACGTCCGGCCCTCGTCCTCTGGAGCCGACATCGGGACTGTCGCTTGTGGAGGTGAAGGACCTCTTCACGTATTGGTGGGACACCATTAGGAAGGATGTGGCACCCGCAGTCCTTCCTCCTCCTCCTGTACCTACTCAAACTCCGGTCCCGGCCCCACCTTCGCCAGTGAGGTCGGTCGCCCGGTCTGTCCCTAGGGAGCCTGAATCCCCTCCCAGGGCTCGCCATTCCAAGAGGAGACCTCCACGAGATCTTCCTCTTCTGGATCGCCCAGCCCCAAGAGATCCAGAAGACGTCGTCGTTCGCCGTCGACGGAGGACACGGGATCAGCTTATTCCACTTCAAGATCCCCGTCTCCAGTCTCTCTTCCTTCACCGGACCCACGTGAGACTCCACGGTCTCCTGCGGATGACCCCTCCTTCATGGATATTTTACGTCATATCTAGGAGAACACGGGGTGGGAAGCTGAGGAGTTGGACCCCGAGAGGTTACGCCTGGCCAAGTACCTTCGGCAGAAGGACCCTAAGCCTGTGGTGGTGCCACCCTTGGTGGACACCTTTGTGGACGTCACCAAGGCTGCGTGGAAGCGTCCACACTCGCTACCGGCGGTGCCGAAGAAGGCTGACCGTTTGTACAGGGCTCCCAGGGAGGACCAGTACCTGTCACAGCATCCTCTGGCCGATTCTCTGGTCATTACAGCCTCACATGACCGGTCTCAGAGGCCGCAGCATCTGAGCACCCTGCCACCGGATCCTGAGTCCAAGCAGTTGGACTCTTTGAGTAAGCGCTGCGTATGCATCCGCTACTTGTGCCATTAGGTCCCTGAATTATCTCACCCACATGGTGCAGTTCAGAGCGCCCTGTGGGAACAGGGCCTAGAGGTGGCTGAGAAGCTGCCTGATGGTGAGCAGAAGGAGGGGATGCTTCAGCTCCTCCCATGGAGTTCAGACGTGGGGACCCAAGTTCTTAGAGCCGCACTCTGACTCTGGGACTCTTGACCAGAGCGGCAGCGTCAGGCGTTGCCTCCGGAGGCACTCATGGCTCCGTGTCTCAGGTTTCACCCGGACGTCCAGAAAAATATTATGGGCGCCACCTTTGAGGAGAGGTTTTGTTTGGCAACCCATCCGAAAGGATCATTACCAAACTCAAGAGGCTGGAAAGGCGGTTCGGTCGGTCCAGGCAATGTACCGGCGAGGGCTTGGTTCCTTCGCCGGTACAAGGCGTTTTAGTCGGGCGGACTCCAGAGGCAGCAGCCCGTTCTGCCACACAGCAGGGGGCTCCGGTTCCCGAAGAACCCAGGGAAGCAGCCCGTCAGCAGGGGTCAGCGCACTCGAGCCTCCCAGCTGGCGGGCCCTTCCGCCCGCCACAGCATGACTCCTTTCGGCCCCGCCCCTCAGGATCAGCGGGATGTATGGTGGGGTGCATTCGAGGCTTCCTGTCGGGATGGCAGGCAATTACCAACACAGGTGGTGCTTCCAGTTAGTCAGCATCGGCCACTTTTTAGAGTTCAGCAGAACAGCCACCCTCGAGGCCTCCTCTGCTCTCCTGGTATTCGGGTCAGCAAGGCGCCTTAATTTGGCGAAGTGGCGCGCTCCTAAGCAAGAGGCGATACAGCATGTCCGGGAAACCAGAGGATTAAGTACTATTCTCACTTCTTTCTGGTTCCCAAGAAAACAGGGGACCTCCGTCCTATTCTGGACCTAAGCGACCTCAACTTATCAGTCGCATACAAAAGATTTCGCATGGTGACCCTTCCGGGTCTGATCCCCATGCTAAAACAAGGCGCCTATTTAGCGTCCTTAGACATGCAGGATGCCTACCTGCACATCCCCATAGCTCAGGCGCATCAGAGGTTCCTGCGCTTCGAGTTTCTAGGCCACCACTTTCAGTTCCGGGCTCTCCCTTTCGGACTGTCATCCGCTCCAAGGGTCTTTACCAAATGCATGGCAGTCGTGGCAGCTACTCTGAGGAGAAAGGGCCACTATGTGTTCCCGTACCTCGACGATTGGCTTCTCATGGCCGTCTCCAGAGAGGCGCTTCTGCAGGCGATCCAAGACACTCAGGATCTGTTCGGATCGCTAGGGATTCTCATAAACCAGGAGAAGTCTGTCTTGGTACCGTCGCAGAACCTGCAGTTTATAGGTGCAGTGCTGGACACGGTCCAGGGAAGGGCTTTCCTTCCAGCCGACAGGGCGGAACACATCAGGTCGCTTATAGAGGACCTATCAACGAATCAGACCGCTCCGGCCAGATCGGTCCTTCGTCTGCTCGGACACATGGCTGCGGCCATTCCTACGGTCCCTCACGCGCGACTCCACATGCGAATAACGCAGTGGATGCTCAAGGCGCAGTGGGACCAAAGGCAAGACCATTTGCAGCATCCAGTCAGGATCCGAAGCGGGTGATTCGGGATTGGCAATGGTGGTTAGCCGGGCAGCTTTCAAGGCGTCCGTTTGCAGCGCCGTCCCGGAGATAACCCTCACCACGGACGCCTCAGGTCTCGGGTGGGAGCACACCTGGATGGGGTGAAGTCTCAGGGTGTATGGAGCCCACTGGGCTCATCTCCACATCAATGTCCTAGAGATGAGAGGTCCTCTCGCACTCAGGCTTTCCAGTCACGATTCCGCGTGCACTATCCTGCTTCAGGCGGACAACACGGCGGTGATGTATTACCTCAACAAACAGGGCGCTCACTCTTACCCCTTTGCAGGAGGCCATGAGAGTGTGGGATTGGGTGTCGGACACGGCGCAAGCATTCATGCTGTGCCACGTTCCTGGTGTGGACAACACGATCGCGAGCGGTCTGAGTCGCTCCCAGGCCAGAGTCCAGTGGGAACTTCTTCAGGAGGTGGCAGAGATCTGTTCCTTCGATGGGGAACTCCAGAACTGGATTTGTTCACGTCCCATCCAACATAAAACTGCCCAATTTTGCTCGCTTGTTTCTGGCGAGGCGCGTTGTCCCTCTCCTGGGTGAACAGATTCTTTCGCTTTTCCTCCTTCCCGTTGATCCAGAGAGTTCTTCTCAAACTGCTGCAGGAGCATGCGCGGATGATTCTGGTAGCTCCATTTTGGCCCAGACAGATTTGGTTCCCATTGCTGGCTCAGCTATCCGGGAACCACAGCTCCCGATGCCGCTCAGCTCCCACCTTCTGTCTCAGGAGAGAGGTTGATTGCTGCATCCGGATCTTCACTCTTTGAACCTGCATGCATGGCTCCTAGAGACATAGCCATTTTGCGACATGGGGTCTCGCAAGAGGTTGCCGAGGTCCTCTCTGCAGTCAAAAAGCCGGCAACACATGCTACATACGCCATGAAATGGCGTCGTTTTTGTTTATGGTCATGGGCTCGTGACCTCTCCCCTTTAGGTTGTCCCGTCGGGGCAGTCTTGGACTACCTCCTTTCCCTATTCCAGTCAGGGCTGGCCTATTCCTCTATTAAAGTGCACCTGTGCGCTATTTCGGCCTACCACCTGCCGGTGGGGCAGCGCACTATTGCTCAGCTGGACGCTTCTCGGGAGTTTCTGAGGGAGTGTTACACCTTAGGCCTCCTATCAAGGACCCAGTTCCTCCATGGGATCTCCTTTTTGTCCTGGAACAGCTCACGCTTCCTCCCTTTGAACCAACCGCAGATTGCGAGCTAGGTTTTCTGTCATGGAAAACGTTGTTTTTAGTTGCCGTTACTTCAGCCAGAAGGATTTCTGAGCTTCATGCTCTCATGTGTAAAGAGCCTTATTTGGTTTTTCACAGGGACAGAGTATCTCTGAGGACGAACCCGAAGTTTTTGCCTAAGGTGGTTTCGACACTCACTTTAAATCAGGACACCGACCTTCCGGTCTATTTCCCGAGTTATTCAAATAGAGGGGAGGTTTTGCTCCACACTCTGGATGTTCACTGCAGCCTGAGGTATTACCTCAACAGAACCAAACCCTTTCAGAGCTTCTGACCAGCTCTTCGTCTGTTTTTGCAGAGAATGAGGCCAACGGTTTCTAAGCAATCCTTATCCCGCTGGCTTGTGCAGTGTATCTCACACTGTTATCAGTCTAGGCAAAAGCCCCTTCCGGGTTCCATCCGGGGTCATTCTACCAGGGGTGTGGCCACTTCCTTTGCAGCGCTCAAAACTGTATCAATCTCTTCCATCTGTGCTGCGGCTACTTGGAGCTCTGTGCATACCTTTATCAGGAATTACAGTCTGGATATAGCCTCTAGGCGAAGGGCCGGTTTCGGCCTAGCGGTGTTGCAAGGCCTCTTGTCCTGAGTTAGGATTTGGTTTGGTTTTTCTCTGTTTCTTCCTTCTTCCTCCTCCCAAAGTTTCTTTTGGGCAAGCGTTACTGCTTGGGAATCAGTCTAATGGTGTAACCTGCTGCAAGAGCTGTATCTCGAGTAAGATAGTACAGTTACGTAGAACTTACCGTAACAGTAGATCTTCGAGAACAGCTCTTGCAACATTCTCCACCCACCATATCCCCCTTGGAAGAGACATGGCTCGTTTAAAAAAAAAAAACAAAAAAGCGAAGAAGTCTGGGGTCATTTGGGAAATCAGAGAATTTATTTTGATCCAGTCGGGAATTTGTTCCCTTATTGCCTTCTGACGGTGGATCCTCTGTCTCCCCTTCTGATGTCATCGTGCGGCCGGGAGTCTCTGGCGGGAGAACTGGGGATTCTGGCGGGACCGCCCCCTTATGTACCACGCCTGACGTCGGGGGCGGTCCCCGCTGAAGATAGCTAGCTAGAAAATTTCTGTGGGGTCCTGGCGCCTGACGGCTTCAGTCCTAATGGTGTAACCTGCTGCAAGAGCTGTTCTCGAAGATCTACTGTTACAGTAAGTTCTTACGTAACTGTACTTTTCTGGCTGCCTATCCTGAGGTGGACTCTGTGGTCATTTAAGCTGCTCAAGATCAATTGTCTGCTCCTAAGCACCTGAGTTCGGTTCCTCCCGACAGAGTCCAAGCAGTTTGACCAGTTCAGGAAAAAAGTTTATTCCTCGGCTACGTGTGCCTCCCTGAACTACGTAGCCCACATGGTGTCCCACCAAAAAACTACCCTTGCCAGGCTGGAGGACCAAATTTAAGATATGCCGAATTCGGACCTCAAAGCGGAACTCGCCCGGGATATCCGACTCTTAAAATTTCTCGTCAGCATGCTCTCCGGGCATTTGGGGGACCATCAGACTCGGGGACTTTGGTCCCGTCAAGAGATGTCCTTACACATCAATGTGTTGGAGATGAGAGCGGTACTGTATGCTCTTCAGGCATTTCAGACCATTCTACCCAAGGGACTAGTACTTTTACAGATAGACAACACCTCCGTTGTCTGGTATCTCAACAAACAGGGTGGCAGTCACTCCTACTCCCTTTGCAGGGAAGCGATGAGAGTGTGGGACTGGGTACATCTGTATGGTCTGTCCCTCACAGCTGTACATGTTCCAGGAGTGGAAAACGTTCTAGCAGACAACCTCAGCAAATCGTTTACCCACGATCATGAATGGGAACTAAACCAGGCAGTGGCAGAATCTCTATCTCAGAAATGGGGATGACCGGAATTCGACCTACTCGTCTCCCCATTCAACACAAAGCTTCCCAGCTTTTGCTCGCTCGTTCCACAGCATAGTGCTTTTTGGCACGACGCGTTCTTTCTCTCCTGGAAAGAGAGATTTTTTGTACGTCTTCCCTCCATTTCCCATTCTTCAGAGGATGCTCCTCAAACTCCAATTGGAGGGAGCAAAAATGATCTAACCAATCTCCTCTGACCCAGACAAATTTGGTTCCCATTCTACTGCAGTTGTCGAGAAACCTCCAGTTCCACTTCCATTACAGCACAGTCTCTTGCACGGGACAAGAGTTGGCTGGTATACCGGGCTCAGGACCTTGCATCTTCATGCTTGGCTCCTACAGACATAGTGATTTCACACTTTGGAGTCTCCTCGAGTTGCTCAAGTCAAGCGTGGAGGCTTGAAAACCTTCCACAAGGTCCACTTACGCTATGAAGTAGAAACGTTTTTCCATTTGGGCAACCTCCAAGGGTTGGGACCCCTTTACATGTTCGGCCCCACATCTAATGGAATACGTGCTCTTTTTGTCTTACTCTGGCCTTTCCTATTCTTCGCTGAAAGTCCACTTATCGGCCATTTTGGCCTACCATGTGCTAGTGGATGGTAAACCCGTGGCTTGCTTTCTGAAGGGCAAACTCCACCTGAACCTCCCCCCCCTCCATCTATAGCCCTACTCCACCTTGGGATCTTAATTTTGTGTTGGAGAAACTTACTCTCCCTCTTTTTGAACTAGTGATGAGCTGTGATATGCGTTACCTTTCCTGAAAAATGCTCTTTTTAGTTGCGATTACTTCTGCTCGAAGGATTTCCGAGCTTCAGGCTTTAGTTTGTAAGGAGTCTTATCTTATTTTTCACAAGGACAAGGTGGTCCTCCGTACTCATCCTAGGTTTCTTCCTAAGGTGGTATCGCAGCTCACCCTCAACCAGTCGGTAGAGCTGCCAGTGTACTATCCAGCCCCAACAAACAGAGGTGAGGCCTTGCTTCATACCATGGATGTACACCGGATCCTTAAGTGTTACACCTCTCACACAAAGGAATCGCGAAAAGCGGATCAGCTCTTTGTTTCATTTGCATCGAGGAGGCTGGGTAAGGCAGTTTCCAAACAATGCCTTTCAAAATGGTTAGGAAACTTCATTTGCTTCTGTTACCAGAAATACGAGAAGCCTTTGGCAGGGACCTGTCAAAGCACATTCTACTAGGGGTGTGGCTGCTTCTGCAGCTTTCCTCTGTCATGTTTCTGCAGTGGAGATCTGTGCGGCAGTAACCTGGAGTTCAGTCCACACCTTTATCAAGCATTACAGTCTGGACATTGTTTCTAGGCGAAAGGCTAGTTTTGGCCTAGCTGTCCTGCAGGGTCCTTTGTCCTAGGCACACTCCTTTCTGTGTTTCAGTTATTCCTCCTCCCATGTTTCTCTCGGTCTCTCTCTTTCGAGGGACTGCTTGGGATTCTGTCCTACATGTTATGACCTACTGAAGGAACCCTCTCAAAGTAAGATAGTACAGTTACGTAAGAACTTACCATAACAGCAGATCTTCGGAAGAGGTTCCTTCAGTGGGTAATGTTTTTCCCCGCCCTCCTTCCCCTCAGAAAATGTTTGTTTTGGTCTCCAGACCTGCTACCTCTTTTTCCGGGGCTCCAGTGGAAGAGAACTGGAGGGTGGGCCTGGGGACTGCCCACTATATAGACTCACGCTGATGTGGGGCGGTCCCCCATTGGGTATTGCTGGATAAGTCTGCCATTTGGTCCTGATACCAGATGGCGCTAGACCTCCATGTTATGACCTACTGAAGGAACCTCTCTCAAAAATCTACTGTTACAGTAAGTTTTTATGCAACTGTACTTTCTATCCACACTTACTGGCAGACTCCTAGAAGTTCGGGAGGAGGGAGACAAGATGCACACCCCCTACTTAGGAAATAAGGATTGGAGAACTGAGGCCCCAAAATCAGCATCCTGGCGTGACTTGAGGTCTATGTGGTAATGGGAAATGAAGGTGTGTGCTGACTTCCAGGTAGCAGCCCTGCAGATTTCCTGGATAGGAATGTCCCTAGAAGCAGCCACCAATGCAATGTTATGGCGGGTGGAATGAGCCTTTAGCCCTACGGGAGGCTCCCTACCCGCCAACTTATAGCAGAGATCAATACAGGAAATGATCCACCTGCCAATTGTCCGCTTGACTGCAGGTCTGCCAGGTGCAGCTTCAGCGTAGGTGACAAACCTCCCCCTGAACTCCAGCCGTGCGCTCTTTGTAGTAAGCGAGCGCTCACCTCAGGTCCAGAGTATGGAGCCTGTGTTCGGCATCCAGGTGTGATTCAGGAAGAACACCTGAAGTGATCAGCTGGTTCAGGTGAAACTCCGACACACCCTTTGGGAGGAACTTCGGGCTGGGGCGAAGGACAACAATGTTCCTGTGGAAGACCAGGTAAAGAGACTCCACCAATAGCACCTGGAGCTCACCGATCCTTCTGGCTGACGTGATAGCCACCAGGAAGGTGGTCTTCCATGACAGGTGTGACATTTCACACCTGTGCATCGGATTGAATGGCTTGCCCATGAGCTCTGCTCAAACCAGTAACAAATCCCACGGTGGTGGTGGTTCAAGCACCAAAGGGGATAAGTTTATTTATTTAAAATTTGATGACCGGGAAAGGTACCATGAGCGAAGCTCGTTTCCAGGTATGACCCGCGGAAGGGGGTACAAATACAGATTAGGGGAAAAACAAATATATATATATATATAGAACAAGTGGAAGGCACAGCTGAATACAAATTGTCTGCTAACACCAGTGTTACACAATATACAATTATATTATACAATCTGATACAGAGTATATATGCAAATAATGAATATAAGGCATGAATAACAGAGTAAGTCCTCAGCTGGAGCTAGGCCATAAGAAGAAGATGGCAGCATAGGGAGGAGTAGGGAGATGGGAAGTGGGAGAGAAGAGTGTATAGTTACTGGGGGAGAGGACAGGTGCAGGTCGAGGTGGGGGTTGATCTGAGTAGGCGCTTAAGGGCAGGAAAGGAGGGGGTGAGTCCGGCATTGGGCGGGGGGGGAGAGATGCTGTCCCAGAGGAAAGGGAGCCTGTATGAGAAGGCAAGTTTGCTGGCAGAGGTGCGGACTTGGGAGTGTAAAACAATGGACACTGCTATGCGTAAGTTGTATGAGGAGGGAAGCAGGTTTGAGGAGAGATGCCAGGTATGATGGGAGAGCTCCGAACCAGGACTTTGGTATGAGGATGGTGCAATGTGAGAAACGTCTCAGAGAGGGATTGGGAATAGTAGAGGTTGCAGTGGTGGGTTAGATGGGGGAGCTGGTGGCGAATCTACAGAAAGTATGGTAGAGTACATGGAGTTTAGACAGGGATGTCGCTGGGGCAGCGCTGTAGACGTCTGCACAGTCAAAAGTAGGGAGGATCCATTTGATCAATAGGTCGCATCTACCGGGAGGAAGACTAGCCTTGTGGCAGTAGAGCAGCCAGAATTTGGGATGCAGTTTAGCGTGAAGGGCACTGAAGTGGGAAGAGAAACAGAGAGGGATCAAGCCAAACCCCTAGGTACTTGCACAAGGTGACATTTTCAAGGGGGGTGTTTTCACTGGAGAGGAAGGATGGTAGAGAGTGAATCCTTGCAAGCATTTGCTTGGTCCCGAAGGTCATGGCGACGCTTTTTTTTTTTTTTTTTAGGTATTTTTCATTGAACCACGAGGTAACTGCGGTGAAGTCCTCTTGGAGGGAGGTCTGTGATCTAAGCCTTTGAAAAAGCGCCAGACCACTGTCTCCTGCGCCACAGACTGCTGACCGGCCCGTGCCCAGTAAGCAGAGATGGCTGCCAGGTGCACCTTAAGGGTCGTTGATCGAAGTCCCCCTTGGAAGAGAGACCACAGGTAGTTCAAAATGCTAGCCACTGGACAGGTCGAAGGATCAAACCCCTTGCCCCGACACCAAATGTGGAATCTCTTCCATTTGAAGGCATAGCATTTTCTGGTTGATTCCTTTCTAGATGCCTCCATGACAGTGAGGACATCTTCGGAAAGACCCAAAGCCTGCAACTCTAGCCACTCAGGAATCAGGCTGTCAGGTGCAGGGACTGAAGGTCCATTTGGAGTACCTTCCAGGGCAGGGCCCTGTCTTAGCTAGGTGCAAGCTGTGTCCCTGCACCTTGGGGATCTATATTTGTTTCATGAGGAAAAAAAATAATTGAAAACATTTAAAAGTGCCTACATTTTGTGAGAGAAGAAAATGTTTACCAGTAAATGAAAGTGGAAAGCAACTGGCTCTGTTACTGTTACAAAAGCTGGGGGCAGCTTTGCTGCTATGCTACTTTAAGATGCAGTGGAAAAGATTAAGAAACCTGCACACTCATATCTTCTAAATATCATTTGCTTCCACGTCAGACAACTCTTTTCATGTAGCTGTTAAAGATATATGCAGCTGCTTCAGTTAGTTTTCACACTTCATACTAGGCCCTGTCACTCTCCCGGGAGGGGTCCATTTTGTGGTTGTTGAAATCTCTTTGACCCTGACAGCTGAATAAGCATATCAGAATGTGATGCGTAATCAACCTTTAAACTCCCCAGTATGCCTGTCTGCTTAGGTAGTTTTAAAAGAACCAAGCTGAAAGAAGGTGTGAAACACCGTCTTTGCCTTCAGTGAGTTTTACAAGCTATCTGAGCTGTAATGCATTTTTCCCCTTTAAACTCCATTCGGTTTATAAATTTCCGGAGAGTTTTTGCAGGGTATTTGCTATTTCAGCATTGAGATACGTGATACAAATGGTTGCTCTGACATCATGTTCTCACATACTAATGCAGCTCTCAGGGACAATGAGATTTCAACCACCTCAGAATGGACCCTCCCAGAAGAATGACAAGCCCTAGTATGAAATGTGAAAACTAACTGAAGCAGCTGCATACATCTTTAACAGCTACATGAAAAGAGTTGTCTGTTGACATGGAAACAAATAAGATTTAGAAGATATGAGGATGCAGTTTTCCTTGTTAATGGCCATACTTTATGCCTCCCAGGTTGACTGCTATCACAAACAAAGGGCTATATTGACAAGACAACTTGTTTGTAACCTGGAAATGTAGCTGAAACAATGAATTATATGACAATCTGTTTCAAAAGTATGTGAGCACTCAAAATGGCTTAAAAACCTGATCACCAGGTATATAAAAAAAAAAACCTGACAGGTGGCAACCTTACTGGTGTCCCATGATAATCCTCTATATTCTCTCTCACTCACACCTCCAGAAAAGATAAGCTACTTAACTTGTTTGCAGATCGGATTATCGGAGGTGTGAGTGTCCAGTGAAGATGTTCCTGTCCTTACAGAAATGAATACGTATTAGTACCATACTTAAATTCTTGCTCTAGGCTCAGTCAGATTCATTTCCAATGGTGAAGTCAAATAATTCAGTGCAGTCAATGGCACTAACTAAAAGATGCTGGTTAAACTAGTAGACCTGGGGCTGCTTTACTAATACAGAACAGAAGGATTAGTTTAGTTAGGTGTAAGTGATAGATTTTGGTGGGGGGGCCCACAGGGAATGGAGTCGTGGGGCCTGGCAGGGAGTGGCCCAGGGGCCCAGAATGGTTAAGGCCATCCCACTTCCCCTGACTGATGGAGAGCAAGTCTGGGTGTATGAGAAGATGCCTCGGGAGCCTGTTGCCAATGGTGAGGACATCGGGGTACCAGAACTGGCAAGGCCAGTCCGGAGTCGCCAGGCTCACCTGTACCTTGTCCCTCCTGACCTTGAGAAGCACCTTGTGGATCAAGGGAAGTGGAGGGAAGGCACAGAAGAGGCCTCGAGAAGGCATCCCCCTGCAGAGAGCCTTGCTGACGGGGGCGGGCAAAAAACAGCCTCAACTTTGCATTCTCCCAGGAGGCGAACAGGTCCACCTGAGGGGTGGCCCACTAGGAGAACAGGTTGTGAACTACCTCCGGATGGAGAGACCACTGCAAGATGCCTCGCCTAGTCGGCTGAGGGCGTCCGCCAGCCGATTAGAGGCTCCAGTCACATGGATGGCTAGGAGATCCACCTCCAGGCTGTGCGCGAGAGTCCATATGTGGACAGCTTCCTTGCATTGAGGCAGAGAGTGCATCCCAGCCTGTTTGTTGAAGTAGTACATGGTTGTGGTGTTGTCCGTCTGGACTTGGACCATTTGACCCCGGACAAACAGAGCGAATGCAGTCAGTGCCAGCTGAACTGCTTGGAGCTCCAGCAGGTTGATGTGGCATCAGGATTCCTTGGGGGTCCAGAGACCGTGGACCCTGTAAACATAGAAACACAGACTTTGACGGCAGGTAAGGACCGCTTGGCCCACCTAGTCTGCCCATTTCCCTATCTAGAGGATAAGCTGCAGATCCTATATAACCAACAGCCTATTTCTTCCTACTCCCCACAAAAATTGCCTTATGTCTGTCTCATGCATTCTTGAATTCTCCCCCAGTTTTAGACCCCACAACCTCCTCAGGAAGGCTGTTCCATGAGTCCACCACCCTCTGTGTGAAAAAACACTTCCTCACATTGTCTCTGAGCCGTCCCCCCTCTATCTTTAAATTGTGTCAACCTTTTTCTTGCACCTCTTTTTCTGAAAGATGCTGCCCTCTTGGACTTTGTTGATTCCACTGAGGTACTTAAACATTTTTATCATGTCCCCCCTCTCCCTCCGTTCCTCAAGGGTATACATATTAAGCTCCTTTGGTCTCTCCTCGTATGGCTTCTCTTGCAGAGCCTGCACCATTTTAGTTGCCATTCTCTGAACTGCCTCCATCCTATGTCCTTGCGGAGATGGGGTCTCCAGAACTGGCCACAGTACTCCAGATGGGGTCTCACCAACTGTCTGTACAGGGGGATAACAACTTCCTGCTTTCTGCTGGTGATGCCTCTCCCTATACATCCCGGTATCCCCCCAGCCCTCCCTACAGCCTTCTCACATTGCTTGCCAACCTTAAGGTCATCTGATAGATTACCCCCAGGTCCTATTCCATTTCTGTTGTTACTACCTCCCCAATGTGTACTCTTCCCTGGGTTTTGTTTCCCAGGTGCATTATTTACACTTCTTTGCACTGAATCAAGCTGTCATGCTTCTGACCATTCCTCCAACCTTGCCAAGTCCCTTTTTATCCTTTCCACGCCTCCTTGTGTATCAACTCTGTTGCAGATCTTTGTGTCATCTGCAAAGAGGCATGATTTTCCTTCCAGTCCCTCTGCAATTTCACTTATAAAGACATTAAAAAGGACTGGACCCAGTACTGAACCCTGCAGTACCCCACTAGTAACCCCTCTTTCTTCAGAGTGGAGTCCATCACATCTGCCATCCTTTATTCCTCGGGTACCACACCATCCTCCCATGTTTGTTAAAAAGGGTAGTCAATGGTGTCACTAGTTCTCTGCTTAATTCTTTTAGAATTCTGGGGTGAATTCCATCTGGCCGTATTGCTTTGTCCACCTTCAGTTTTAGGAGTTCTTTCAGAACCCTTTCTTCTGTGAAGGACTGGGATCACCCCAGTACATCTGTTAACTGGATTAGGTACCTCCTCTTTTGTGAATACTGAACAGAAGTATTCATTCAGTATCCCTGCTTTTTCACTGTCCCTCTCTGCCCACCCACAGTCCATTCTATTCAGCCTCACTATCCCTCCCTTTGTCTTTCTACGCTCCATGATATACCTATAAAAGGTTTAATCCCCCTTCTTAACCGAGTTGGCTATCTTTTCCTCAGTTTGGGCCTTTGCTATTCTGACTACCCTCCCTGCTTCCTTCTGCCTTAACTGGTACAATTCTCTGTCATGGTCCTTCTGTGTTTTCTTATACTTCCTAAATGCTATCTTTTTCTCCCTAACCTTCACTGCCACCTCTTTTGAGAACCACAGTGGCTTCTTCTTTCATTTTGATTTGTTTATTTGCTTCATACAAAGGCTTGTTGCCTCTGTGATGGCAGTTTTGATATTTCTCCATTGTTGCTCCACCCCTCCTTCTAGCCTGTTTGCTAGTACTTTTCTAAGGCACTCTCCCATCTTGCCAAAGTCAGCCCTCCTGAAGTCCAGTACTCTCACTTTTGCATGGCTTGACTCTGTAGCTGAGTTTATCATGAACCGCATTGTTTGGTGGTCACGTGTTCTCAAATGGCTACCCACTTCTAGATCTGAGATCCTCTCACCGTCCCCATTTGAGAGTACAAGGTCTAAGACTGCTCCCTCATGAGTAGGTTCCAAAACTAGCTGTCTTGAGGCATGCCACCTGAAGAGCATCGAGAATGGCCCTGCTTTTGGATGTGGCTGCAGCAAAAGTGCTCCAGTTAACATCTGGCATATCAAGGTCCCCCATCAACAGTATCTCCCCTTTCTCTGCCTTCCTAAGTATGCCTTCTATCATATCTTTGTCCAGTCCCCCTGTGCGGATTGCGGTGCCATTTCCAGTCTCTAAGGTGACCCACAGTGCCTCCTCTCCTCCTGCTTACTCTTTTGTTCAGTTGCTTTTATCCCTTCCCTTACATACAGGGCTACTCCGCCCCATCTTTTCACCTCCCTGTCTCTCCTGTAGGTTGTGTACGCTGGTATGTTAACATCCCAGTCATGGTTCTCTCTGTACCATGTTTCTGTGACTGCTACGATATCCAGGCATCCCTCTTCCATCAAGGCCACCAGTTCAGGGAGCTTGTTGCCCAGACTATGAGCGTTGGTACACATTACCCTCCATTTCTTGATGGCCTTACCACTATTTGCCACATCCCTGTCCTTACTGCGTGTGTCACTTTCTCCATTTACCCCTACGCTTCTCCCTATCAACATCTCTATGTTGGTGTCTATCTCACATAGTACCCCGATTTTCCACCTGTATTCCCCCAGATAGGCACCCTAGCCCGTGAGAGAGGCCTTGGTCGTCAGGATGACTGTCAGCTCAGGGCGGACAAATGGGATCCCTTCCTGCAGATGCTCTGGGACAAGCCACCACTGGAGGGTGTCCCACATCCTCTGGGTCACAGTGACCAGCTGGTCAAAGTGACCTTTGCGCTGAGTCCACTGGCTGGCCAGCTCCTATTTCAAGGAGCGCATATGCCAGTGAGCCCAGTGGACTACACTGGTGGCGCAAGTGCCCAACCTGAAATGATCGGGCAAAGGAGGAGAGAACCTCCACCCTGTCTGCCGGGAGCCTGGCTCTGGCTCAGCAAGAGTCGAGCTCTGCCCTGATGAAGCTGATCACCTGCAAGGGCACGAGTTCCGACTTGTTGACTAGGGGACCAAGTTGGATGCAAGTTTGGAGGGCCAGATCCCTGGACCACTCCACCTCCTGCCTGGAGGGACCATCAGCCATTCATCCAGGTAGGGGTACACCTGGACCCCTTGGTGCCTCAAGTAAGCTGCCACCACTGCTATGCATTTAGTGAAGAACCTGGGGGCCGAGGAGAGGCTGAATGGCATGGCTTGGAACTCACCGAGTGTTCCCTCGGCTCGAAAGTGGGGGAACCTTCGGTGGGATGGACGAATTGGGACGTGAAAGAACACGTCCTGTAGATACAGGGAGCAAAACCACATGTCCTGCTCGAGAGATGGTATTATCTGAAGGTGTGAGACCTGAGGAATTTGTTCAGGTCATGTAGATCCAGAATGGGGTGCCAGCCCCGTCCACTTTGGCACCAGTAAGTACCTGGAGATGAGCCCTGAATGTTCCGGAGGATCCGCTACCCTGACCACGAGGAGCTGGGCTATGTCGTCTCCAGGAGTCAACCGAGTGTCTGCAGATACAAAGTCCTTTTGTGGGGTGCGGGCTCAGCTTGGAGAGTACTGTTCGAGGCAGACCCTGGCCGATCACTTCCAGAACCCACCTGTCCGTGGTTAACAGCCGACCAGGCGGAAAGGAAGTGGCAGAGCTGGCCCCCACAGGAGGACCCAGGGGAGGCGTGACAGGCATGATGGTGGCGACCCCCATCCCATCACTGGGCAGGCTTGGAGGAAGAGGACCCGGCTGAGAAGCCACTGGGTCCCTTCTTGCCTGGCTTTTGGACCACCTAAGCCACTGACTTGGGCCTGTGGCGCCAAGGCTGAGCCTGCTGGCCCGGCTGGTGTTGGGATGGTTTTGCCACAGGAGTGGGGGACCGAAAGGGCTTGTAATTCTGCTGCATCCAGCCCTTGGTATCCTTCTGAGCAGGTGTAATGGAGTCCGAGGTGGCACTTCTTGATAGGCTGGAGGTGACCCTTCACACCAGGCCTGAACAGGTTGGTGCCTAGGAAGGGAACGTCCACCAGCTTGTGCTGAGTGTCTACCGTGAAGGTCAAAATCCTCGGCCAAGCCCTATGGCGCATGGCAACTGCGGCCACCACTGAGCAGGCAAAGGAATCTCCAATGTCTAGAGCAGTCTGGAGTTGCTGCTTGGATATAGCCCGGCCCTGGTCTCGGACCTGCTTGACCATGGTCTGGAGGTCCGCAGGGAGATGAGGAATCACCTCATCCAGACAGCCCAAGAGAGCATGGGAGAAGTGTGCCATCAGGACGGCCAAGCTCACCTGGCAGAGGCAGAGTGAGGAGGCAGCATATACCTTTTTGGCCGAGTGGTCCAATTTCTTGGACTCCTTGTCCGGCAGCCTGTCGACATTACCTGTGTTGCCCGAGCGCCAAAACATGGAATTGGCCACCAACTCCCTCGTCTGAGGGGGTGTTCCGTGAATCCCAAAAGGGAACTGGTGGGTAGCATATATTTGCGGGCCATCCAGGCCAAGGGCATCAGGCAGAAAGCAGGGTGCTGCTAAAGCTCCAAGGCCGGGCCAACAATGTCCTCGGCCACCGGGAAGGCCTATGTCATAGAGTCCCCTCTATCTAGAATCTCTGTGAGAAGAAAGCAAGCCCTGTTCTGAATGGGCTCCACAGGCATCCCCCATGGACTCAGAGATGAGACTAAGGATGCCCATTAAAGGATGTGGGCCTTTTCTCTGTCGAGAGACCCCCATCACCAACTCATGTCAACCGGACAGGAGTGCAGTGAGGAGTACTCGGACGAGTCTACATAAAGCAGCAGATCACCCAAGTCGCTCTCGACCTGCTGCAGATGGCAGGGCGTGAGAGTGACCAACAACCAATGGCAAAGACCCTTAGCCGTCCGAGACTCCTTGGTCGAAGCCCCGGTCGGAGGCTGCTGGGGTGGCAGCTCCACCATAAATTGGTGGAGAGGCCAACTTCGGCAGAACTGAAGTGGCCCCACAGGTGGAGGAATAGTGTCGGTCAGCCCTTCCTGGGGCATCGGCCTGTTGGACAACAGCCATGTGATAGCCGTTGTGGGAGCCGGGGTCAGCTTCAGACCAGAAAACACTACCTGTTGCCACATGAGGTGTTCGTAGCGTCGATGCAACTTGTGCCAAAGCCTCTCGTCAGCCAAGGAGCACAAAGACGACGAATACTGGTGGCGCCGCTTCCATGATGTAGTCAGTGGGACTGCCGATGCCAGAAGAATCTGCTTGACACACTGGACAAGGAAGACCTAGACCTCGGCCACTGGTGGTGCCAACGAGGGATCTCAGAGGGAGCCAGGGAATGCTGTGACTCCTCCTGGTCTAGATCGGTGACCGGAGGGTCCGGTTCAGTGGGCTGAACCAACTCTTTGGTGGTCACTGGCAGGACCGGAGTCCTGAAAAGAGAATTTTCAGCCTCATCTAGCAACAACAGGTCGACAGGGTCAAGAAAAATCTAGGCCGCATCGTCGGCCCACATCTCGGCCGGCTAACCTGACGGGGGCACTGTGAAGTCAGTGGTTTCGACCGTGGTCAAAGCCAGGGATTCCTGAGACCGAGATCACTCTCGATCCCAAGAACGTCAACGATGAGTCTTCCCCTTGTCGTGTCGAGACTCCCTGTGGAAGCACGAGCTGTGTGAACCTGAAGGGCCCTCTCCCTTGGTTGGGAGAGAATGGCACAGTTCCTTAAAGGAGCCCAAAAAAGTGGAGCCCAATTTGAGTGGAACAAATGCCACAGCCGAAAAGGACTGCGTGATGGCCCGAGCCGCCTCCTTGAAGGCCTTTAGTTACTCCAACTGCTTGGCAGACCCCGCGGCCGTGAAGACCAGCCAATGGGCATCCCTGGATTTATTCAGTTTCTCTGGGCGGCCCACCTTCAGGTGGGCAAGGCGGTCCTGCAGAACTGATGGCTGAAACGACTAGCACATGTTGCAGGCTGGGGATCATGCTTGTGGCCCAGGCAGTAAACACAAGTGGCATGCGGTTCGATGCACATCTTCTACCTGCATGGGCACAGGTGAAATCCAGGTGAAGACTTTTTCTCCATCGTGGTCACGATCAAAGATCTTGAAGTTAGAACTCGAATGAGTTTAAGTTTTGGAAGTAAATCCAAAGATATGAGCACCAGGGCCTACTTGACGCAGGAGTGGTAAGCAGGGAACCTGCTTATTCCTGCAAAAAGGAAGATCTTGGGTCATGGTGCGGAGAAGAGGGTTATACCACCCGGGTGGGTGGGAGGAGCCAACTTGAAGACTTTCCGGCAAGACTTAAAGGCAAAGGACACTGCCAGTAAGTGTGGCTAGAACAACATATCCACGTCCCTAGAATTTTTACTTACCATGTGGTTGTCAGTTTTTGCTGCTAGATACTAGATTATTTTTTCTCTGTTTACTATTGTTGCAGACTAGATAAACCGTAAGGCCTTTATCTGCTGGCATATTCGTATGTATGTGCATATCTCAGCACCGCAATCATTTCCTGGTGCAAGCCCTCTGTTTCACGTTTTATCGGTTTAAACTGCTAGAAATGTGAGGTGTTTTGGGGGGTGCTTGATGCAGCTATTTTGGTATGGTCTCCACACTACTGCTGCCTTTTGGGCTACATATATATGCAATTTGGATCCCCTACTTAAAAAGCTAGCAAACCCTCTGAAAATACTACTATGGTATTTTTTATAAGTGACCTCATTAAAGAGGATAGAAAATTATTTCTAATTGGCAACTGTTTATAACCATCCTATTTACAGAAATGATATCCATAATAAAAACTGGTGAGCTACAAAATAACAGAGACCATGGGAGGACACCTTGTCACTTGCCCAATCCCCAAACTTTAAATAACACTATTAACATTTGTATTACTCCCTACGTGTAAGAACACAGTATTTCATTATTAGAAACAAACCTCAATAAAAACTACCTTATATATTAATACACAAAGCTCTTAGTGCCCTCCTATCCCTGAACCCCTCTAAAGGCTCCTCACCAGATGAGCTTGATCCTAAACTTCTCTACCTTTCTGCTCCTGCAATTGCTTATCCTATCTCCCTAATCCTTAACCTCCTCTTTATTTCTGCCCAAGTATCCTCATCCTGGAAATATGCTGTAGTCCTTCCTCTCCCCAAGGGTGGTGATGCATCCACTCCTGGCAACTATCACCCTATTTCCCTCCTTCCTACCCTTGCCAAACTTCAAGAACATTTAGTTCTCTCAACTATTACCCTTCCTCTTCAGTTTCTCCTTTTTCACCCCCTTCCAATCTGGTTTTCAGAAGAACCACTCAACAACCACCTTCCTCCTCAGGCTAACTGACTCCATCCTTTCAGGGATGGGCGATAGCCTGATCATCTAAACCATCTTTCGACTAGCCAAAGCTTTCAACAATGTTTCCCATTCCCTGCTTCTTGAGTCCCTCTCCTCAGCTGGCCTTGCTCCATCAGCCACCAACGGTTTAAATCCTACCTCACTGGCAGGACTCAATCAGTGACAATCATGATGCCATCTCCTCCACTCCCCATCAACACTGGCGTCCCTCAGGGCTCAGTGCTTGGTCCCTTACTCTTCTCCATTTTCCTTAATGATCTTCCCACAGCCTGTTCATCCCTATCTATCCACATGTACGCTGATGATACTGTCTTATACAGTTCCGGCAAAAACCCTGCTGCTGTGGAAACCAGCTTACAGCATGACTTCAGCCAAGTTCAGCTCTGGTTTGCTTCTCACCAGCTTTTTCTAAATGCCAAGATGACAGTCTCAATGACCTTTGGCACCAGACAGAGACTCTCTAGGCTCCCGGCCCTACCCACCTTCCACACCCTTGATGGGACCATCCTGGAGAACACCTCCTCCTCCGCCTCATTTAGATATCTGGGGGTTTGGCTGGACCAGCACCTCAACTTCTCTGTGCATATCGATGCTATCCTGAAGAAACTGCACCCCAAGCTTGGTGCTCTGTACAGGAATCGTAGTTGCATTCCGCTGACTGCAAGGTGTGAAACTGTCCAGAAGATGATACTCCCCATCTTTGACTACTGTGACCTAGTCTATGGTGCTGCTCCCAAATCTTCCCTGACCAAGTTGGACACTCTAACTCCTTCTGCTGCTTTGCTCTCTACTCCCCTTCCCGCTCCCACCACTGTGAACTCTATCACACTCTAGCCTTCCTTCCACTATCTCACAGACACATCTCACACTGTGCCAAACTAACCTCCAAATTCTGGCTCTGAGTGCTCCCCTCCTTTCTCTCAACCTCTCTCTCCACTCCCCTTTCCCCCATCAACTTGCTCAGATCTAATGACGCCCACTCCTTGATGGTCCCTCACTGCTCCACCCTCATCGGTCAGACTGGTTTCGCCCATCGCTTCCCTAAAATCTGGAATTCCCTCCCCCTGAAATATGACCCTCCTCCTCCAACTACTTCCCTATCTCTTTGCTTCAACCCTCCTTAATACCTATCCCCCGTTTCTGCCTTCCTACCCTCTCCCCCCAAGCAGGGTTCTCAACATCCTGAAGGGGAATCAGGAAATGGCTACCCCTTCTCCTCAAATTTAGTTCTTGCCTCTCCCTCTCTCTTCTCCACCTGCACTTCTGGGTCACCCGTGTGCACAACCTACCCCATCCTTTTTACTCCAACAGCACTTGTGTACTACCTCGAACCTGCTCCTGGTACACTCGTGCACTAAAATGGTTCTGTTGCATTATTACTGTTTTGTACGTTAAGTTAATTTGTATGATTTTGGACATGTATTACAATTTATCCAATGTTCTACTGCTGTTTATTGTACAATACCTTGTGTTCCAACTGTTGCATAATCTTACAATGTTGTATTGTTTGTACTACCCACATACTATTGTGACTGATCATCCTTCACAATCCTATTTAACTCCTTCCCCCCAGGTCGCACCGTGAGACAAGCAACTTGTTTTTCAGTGTGCCCTCCTGGTAAAACATTTCAATAAATGAATAAAGAAAAAATCATTTAAAAATGTGCAAATATCAGATTTCTGTCTCAAACTGTGATGTCATAGAAATTTAACAAGTATTCAAGTGCCCATCTGACTGTAATGTGAATAAAAAGTCCACTCAGTTTATTACAGGTGTGTGGAACCAGAACAATGTTCCGTATTCCGGAGCCTAGTTTGGGAACAAAAACAAACCAAACTTGACAGATAATAAAACAAGCACTTTAATCATATATGAATTATATGCCCAATTGAAGGAAGGATACTATAATGATTGCAAAGCGGGAGAGAATGTCACAGAGGAAAACACCAATAAATTACAAGCTGTACCTAAACTGGCAATATTTTATAAACATACCAGTGACATCAGACTTGCTCTACAACCAAAACTATATCCACCAAATATACTATCATAAAAGGGAAAACATTGGAGACAGAAGGGAGAGAGACTCAGACAGGCAAACACAACACTCAAGCTGAGAATATGACAAAAAAGAAATGCAAGCCACCCATGTCTATACATCCACAATCACAGATTAGAAGGAAATAATACCACGGAGCTGATACTTTGCAGAAGGAGACAAAGAATAAAGAATGATTTTTTTTGTATATCATTATCCATATATCTAATTAGTATAAACAAATATGTACAAAATCTAATGCATAATTTAATTACATTTCTGATCCACCAGTGTCCATAAAGTACAAACAATTCACAATAAATTCAGAGCAAAGTCAACTTCTCTTTGAAGCCACTTGGCTGCAAGGTGTTAAATGTAACAATGTATCTTACTTCCAGGAAGGCTCTTGCAGCAGGCCACATTGGTAGGACTATGCTGCCAGGCACTAGGATCACACAGAAAACTTCTATCTAGCAATCTACCATGGGGGACCGCCCCTCGCTGCCAGTCATCTGATGTCAGTGTAGGCTATATAAGAGGGCGGTCCCCCACACCACCTCAGTTCTTCTCCTGCCGTCAACCATGCATGTCAGACCACAGTGAACGTCGCAGCTACAGTTGACCGCCTTTTCCCATGCTTACTGTGCTTTTTTAATTTTGTTTCTTCATGTGTAAAACATAGAACGCTTAGGTGTTTTTTCCCAACTAGTTTATGTCTTCTACACCAACCTTGTCTTCTGACTGCTCCACAAAGTGTGCCTGTGGCAAACAGATTCCTGAAAAGGACAGTCATTCTTTGTGCCTGATCTGCCTAGGCCCCAGCCACGACACCGAAGCCTGTCAGTTTTGCCAGATCAACCAGACCACTCGGAGATGTCGACTGAAAATGCAGGACAGCCATCTCCTTAAGCAGAAGCTGCTTATCATGGAAAAGGAGCTGCACGCCAGGAGCTCTTCAGCCTTGCTGGCACAGTCCTCCGGGGCTTCTTCTCATGAGAAGTCAGGGAAGCACAAACACTGAGAGAAACACTGAAAATAGGCCTGGTCAGCTTCCCAGTCGCCCCTTAAGTCTTCAACCATGACAGCATCATTCTCCCGCGGGGGTCAGCACTTCCAGTCGCGCCAGCCTCACTTCCTCCAGGCTTCTGGTGATGGCTCCACCACCTGCCCTTATCTACCACCAGGGGGATGGCTGCCTCCATGGCTTGCTTCAGAAATGTGTCTGCTGCTGACATCTGTGCAGCTGCCACCTGGAGTTCTGTCCAGACTTTTACCAAGCATTACAGTCTGGACATTGCCTCTAGGAATAGAGCAAACTTCGGCCTGGCAGTTCTTCAGGGCCTTCTGTCACGACTTGCCTGCTGACTTGTCCTCATCCCAGTGATGTTATCCTGGTGATAACTGGTACTGCTTGGGACTCAGTCCTACCAGTGTGACCTGCTGCAAGAGCCTTCCTCGAAGTATGATAGTACAGTTACGCAAGAACTTACTGAAAGAGTAGATTTTCGAGAGAAGCTCTTGCAGAAGGCCCTTCTTTCCCTTCCTCCTTCCCACTGCCTTTCTTTTTCTATTGCATCTGCTTCTGCCTTTTCTTTGGCTGTTAGAATAACCTCTTCAATTCTCCATCAGCTGACCATGCAGAGCCTCCAGTGGGAGAACTGAGGTGGTGTGGGGGGCTGTCCTCCTATATAGCCTACACGGACGTCTGCGGGGGTGGTCCCCCGTAGTAGACTGCTAGCTAGAGGTTTTCCGTGTGGTCCTAGTTCTACCGGTGTGGCCTGCTGCAAGAGCTTCTCTCGAAGATCTACGGTTATGGTAAGTTGTTACGTAATTGTACTATTTTGCCTCATTCTGTAAGAGTAATCTCAATCTACCCCTACTTCTTTTCAGTGGGGGGGACCTGTTCCAGAATCATGAAATTAAAATGATTGAGCTGTGCAGCATGTTTCTTTTCAAAATGTACTGAGAGCACTTTTTTTGTTTCATTCACAGTATCCCGACAACACTCCTGAATCCTTTCCTTTGTCTAATGTATTGTGTGTTTTATATAATAAAGACCAGCAGCAAATCACACAGATCAAAAAGTTGATGAACACGTGGCGAACCGTTTTAACTTTATAATGACATTTTTGCATACAAGTTATTTTCCTGGTCGTGCATACTTGCAGCTCACACATGAACCACATTTATAATAGCCCACAGGCTTTTGTGGTAATCAATTAGCTGTGGGTTCCTCAGACTTTACGAAATGACAAGCTGTCAGAATGACTTGTGTAATCCCCAGGTGGCGCTATCCCAAGGGCCACTACCCCTGCCTGTTTGGCTACTGACAGCTTGAGGGGCCTAGATTCTATGACTGGTGCCTCCAGCCAGAGGTCAGGGTTAGTAGTGGTTAATGTAGCTCAGGTACAGCCCTCTGGGACACTGTGACCCCCCTTTGTTCCCACTAGTGGCCACACAATGCACAGGAGTTACCTTCCCAGTACCCCACATTTGCACACTCTTTTTACACACAGAGATACCACTTATATTCAAGACTGATTCTGCAGCCTGTCTCGGAGGACCCCCTGTAAAACAAGATTAAACAACATGCACAGCAATTTGCAGTATAGTTCTAGATGCATTAATACCGTAGCCAGTATATAATATAACAACAATAAATCTGGTTTGTTCAGGGGACAGTAACACGGGAGGGGAGTAATCAGGTTGATTAGTTTAGATAAGCTCGAAACACAGTACTGTGCCATATATTTAGGGTCCAAAATGTCACTTTCTGGGTACCCAGGATGGGGTAGGCTAGCCAGGTCCGTTGCCTGGGGTTTGCCGACTGGTGCAGCTGGATGGGGACCTGTATGAAGAAAATATTTGCATAAACAAATTGTAATCCGGAGCCGGATGGCTCAGTCCACAAACAGAAGAACACAAAACAATCAGTTGACGCACACTAATTAAATGAAGGTGAGGGGAGATACCCCTATTTGTACTCACAAACTCCAAACCGATAGCTGAATTGAGGAGGTGGCTCTGGATGGCCAGAATGAGAAGGGCATGGAGATGAGACCCTTGTGACAGGGCCTGATTTGGATAGCAGACGGATCCAGTCCGATCAGCTTTCAGTCCAGCTTCCAGTCTCAGCTCACAACTCACAAAACAAGGGGAAAAGGAATCGCGATCCCCTACAAACACTAGGCACATTTATATGTAAAGGAAATTACTATACCAGGCAGCTGCTTCTCGATTCCGATCGCAAATACTGCAAACCCGAGAACACATACAGCAACAGAGTCCCTGACAGGCCGATTGCACTTCTGCAAATCTTCGGTCTTCTACGGGCAAGCCTGGTTCGGCACACTTCCTCCTTCTCGTTCCACAACTCGGATTCAGTCCAAATGAGCACTCGCTAACGGCTACATGCAGACTTCAGGACCTTAAACATGCTTCCCGCGTGAACTGCACGCCACAGCAGAACAGAGCTCCTACTCCCTTCACAGTCAACTTGCATCTGCCCTTCAGGAAAAGTTCAGGGCATTTCCCTTAGGTTCCACACAGGTTCGGTTGGTGGATTCAACTGTCAGTCACTGCAGGGCTCCCTCTGTTGGTGCAAAAAGGCGCCAAGGTCCAAACTACAGCTCCCAGAAGCACCTGCCATACATTCTCCCTTTAAGCAGGCTCCAGGTCAGAGTCCAAGTTCTGGTTGGCTCAGGCAGTCACCATTTTAGGGCCCCCCTTACTCAATTGGCCCAGATTAGCAGTTCAGGTCCAAAATGGAAGAGCAACACACACGGAGACCCAGCTGCAATAAGAAAAAATTGCTCGCCTTAGTAATTATGTTTCTTCTATTGGAGTCTTACTGTATTCTGACTAATACAGTTAGCCCCAGCCTTTAAACTGCCCCGGAGAACAAAGAGTTAAACTTTTATGCAGAGCATAGAATGCTGAGCATGAGCTTGGTTGATGTCTCTTGTCTGTTTCCCTTTGAAATCTAACTGCCAGATTCTTACGAGCAAAAACTCACTAGCTATTCTATGTGGAAATTGTAAAATTTTACTAGCCAACTGGCAACAAAATGTTTTTGGATTTCCAAAGGAAGACTCAAGTCAAGAAACCCAAAACATAAAGCCAATTCAAATAAGAATAACAACAAAATAAACACCCAAGCAAAAAAAGCAGAAAGTGTAAGGGGGGGGGGAGGGTCAGAATACAGCAAGACTGCAATAGAAGAAACATAATTACTAAGGTGAGTTATTTTTTCTTCAAACAACATGAAGTCTTGCTGTATTCTGACTATTGCAGACTACCAAGCAGTAACTCCATGGAGGAGGGAAAGAACCTACTTTGGAAATAGGCTCTGAAGTACTGCTGTGCCAAACCGAGCATCACTCCTGGCCTGGATGTCCAGAGAGTAATGCTTGGTAAAGGTATGGACTGTTTTCCAGGTGGATGCTTGACAAATTTCTAAGAGAGGAATATCCCTGGCAGCAGCCAGGGAAGCAGTTTGTACCTCTTGTAGAGTGAGCCTTCAGGCCTGAGGGTGGAATCTTTCCCAGTTTCTCATAGCAGAATTGTATACAAGACACAAACCACCTTGCAATAGTTCTCTTGGTGGCAGGTTTGCCCTTTCCCACTTCTCCATAAGTGAGAAACAATTGGAGGGACTCAAACCTGTGACCCTTGGCACACTCTATGTAGTAGCTAAGGACTCTCTTAACATCTAAACTGTGTAGTCTCCTCTCTCCTGAGGAAGAATGATCAGTGAAGAAAACAGGAGGATACATAGACTGATTCAAGTGGAAATCTGAAACCACTTTGGGCAAGAACCTTCTACTGGTTCTAAGGACCACTTTATCCCTGTGAAAAGAGATAAAATCGGGTTCCACTGACAGGGCTTGCAATTCACTGATACGTCTGGCAGAGGTAATGGCTACCAAAAACAGAGTTTTCCAAGTCAAGTACTTAAGCTCTGCTGAGGACATAGGCTCAAAAGGAGGTTGCATAAGTTGAGCAATGCAAACATTTAAGTCCCAGGCAGGGGCAGAGTTCCTAAAGGGAGGATTGGTATGAAGCAATCCTTTAAAAAACTTACAGAATACAAGATGAGATGATAGTGAGGAAGACTTCCCCACTGACAGAAAAGCAGAAACAGCTGACAAGTGCACCTTGAGAGTAGCTGGTCTGAAGCCTAGGCCATTAAGATGGACCATATAATCCAGAACTGTAGGCAATTCAGCAGTATCTGGAGAAATATGCTTCTTGGAACACCAAATGGTGAATCTCTTCTATTTGGAGTTATAAGTCTTCCTGGTGGAGGGCTTTCGAGAAGCTTTGAGAATATCCAGAACCCCCTGAGATAGATGCAAATCTGTAAACTCTAACTCTTCAAGAGCCATGTCTTGAGATTGAGAGACTGAAGACTGGTGTACCAAATCCTCCAGAGGAGGTTAACAGGTTGTAATTCCTGGGAAGAGACAGGGGAAGATGGACTGCTAGGGACAGCAACAGGGGGTACCAGGGCTGTCTGGCCCAGTCTGGAGCAATCAGAATCACTTTGCAAGGTTGTGACCTTATCTTGACTAAAACTTTGAACAGAAGAGGGAAGGGAGGGAAGGCATACGGAAATTTCCCTTCCCAGTTCAGAATCAGAGCATCCAGAGGGACTGAGTCCAAGACTGGGGATCTGCAACAAAAGAGAAGAAGCTGGTGATTGTCTGGGGCTGCAAAAAGATCTATCTCTGGAGTGCCCCACCTTGAAAAAATCACCTTCAATACCAGAGGGTCCAGGGACAATTTGTGATGGCCCTGTGAGATCCTGCTCAGTGCATCTGCTAGCACATTGTCCTTCCCTGGAAGGTGAACTGCTATCAGAAAGGTTTGCAGGGAGTAAGCCAGGGACCACAACTTCATGGCTTCTGTGCACAAGGCCACAGACCGAGTGCCTCCCTGCTTGTTGATGTACCACATGGTGGTGGTGGTGTCTGTTCTGACCTGAACCACCTTGTTCTGTACTGACAGAGAAAGCTTGCAGGGATAGAAAAACTGCCCTGAGTTCTAGAAGATTGATATGGAGAAGGGATTCCTGAGGGGACCACAACCTCTGGGCAGTGAGGGCCCCCAGATGGGCTCCCCAGCCCAGAAGGGAAGCATCCATAGTAAGGACCACTGAATGAGGCTGAGTGGCAAATAGGACCCCTTGCATTAAATTGGCCTGATCCTGCCACCACTGAAGGGCTTGGATCAAGGTCAGAGTCACTGGGATCAGTTTGGTAAGGGAATCCTTCTTCTGAAACCAAAAGCCCTCAGATGGAACTGAATGTCCCTCATCTGGAATCTTGCCCCTTGGACCACTGCCGTGGAAGCTGCCATGTGGCCCAAGAGCTAGAGGAAATGCCTTGCTGGTCGAGATACCTGAAGGCTGAAGGAGAGGCTAGTTCTATAAGAATCCTTGCCCTTTCCAGGGAGAAAGGCTCTTGCTTTGATGTATCCAGCTCTGCCCTATAAAGGTAAGAAGCTGGACTGGCTCGAGAACAGACTTGGAAAGGTTGAGAAGAAATCCTAGAAAAGTGAACACTTGCTGGGTCACTTGCAGGTCTGACCTGACTTGGTCTGGAGACTAGCTCACTATTGATCGTCCAGATATGGAAAAATGGAAATCTTTTGCCTCCTCAGAAAGGCAACTACTACTGCCAGGCACTTTGTGAAGACCCTTGGGGCTGAGGTTAGGCCAAAGGGCATTGCTCTGAACTGATAGTGGCCTGAGGGCAACTCGAACCTGAGGTACTTTCTGTGGGAGCACCCGATGGGAGTGTGAAAATAGGCATCTTTGAGGTCCAGAAAGGCTAGCCAGTCCCCTGGCCTTAGAGAGGGAAGGATTATTCCCAGAGTTATCATCTTGAACTTTGGTTTCAAAAGATGTTTGTTTAGGTATCTTAAGTCTAGGAAGGGTTGCCAATCCCCTGTCTTTTTTGGGGTAAGGAAGTACCTGGAGTATAGACCTTTGTTCCAGTGTAGGGTAGGCACTCTCTGGCTCTTAAAGCCAGCAGAGATGAAACCTCTGCCTCTAGGGCAAAGGTTTCTGAGAGACCTGCAGGCGGAAAAGATCTGGCTCTCACCTTCGGAAATTTTTTTAAGCTGAGAACCAGTCCCTGGCTTACTACTTCCAGGACCCACTTGTCTGATGTAACAGACATCCAGTCCTGGACGAAGTAAGCCAGCCTGCCCCCTACTGGAATAGGAGAGTCAACCCGGGCAGGCCCATTAGGGTGTCTGTTTGGCAGGGGCCTTAGGCTAAGGAGTGGATGCAGCCCTGCTCATCCCCCTTCTGCCTCTCCCTCTGAAGAACCCCTCAGTGAAAGGAGAAGAGGCCTGTGCTGGTAAAAGGCCTATGAAAGGCCTGCCCTGCACTGCCGCCTTTGAGGAGTTGCCTGCCTCTCTTTGGCCTGAGCACTCCTGTAAGTGGTCCTGTACTCATCCATTTTCTTCATGTAATTCTCTGTCTGCTCCCCAAACAGAGAATAACCCATTACAGGAGAATCATGGCCTTAGCCTGGGTATCCTGTGAGAGGCCAGTACATCTGAGCCAAGCCATTCTCCAAAGAGCCACAGATGTAGCCATGACTCTTGATGACACATCACTGGAGTCCACAGCAGCATGAAACTTAACTTTTAATGCCTCATTCCCATCTGCAGCCACCTCCTCCAACTCCTTGGCTAGCTGGGGGAGGCCTGTTTAGCCAGTGCCAGTACAGTGTCCCACCTGGACTTCTGGTACCTGGCTGTATAGGCCATATAATTTGCCTGCCTGAGTCCCAAGGACGATGCCATGTACTGTTTTTCTGCCATGGCATCAATCTTCCTGGAGTCTTTGTCTGGGGGGGGGGGTGAAGCCAAAGGTATGTTTGCCTTATCACAGGTAGCAGCCTGCACAAGCCCAACATGGCTGCATTGCTGATATAAAAACTCTGTATCTGAGCCTGAATGTGTATACCTCTTGTCCATTCTTCTATCAACAGGAAGTACAGAATTGGGAGACTTCAGTATTTTTTGTGTCTGCTTCCCAAAAGATTTGTGAAGGGGAACAGACAGTCTCCTGGACTCTGGGATGTTCATCATTTCCACAAAATCAGGCTCCTCTTGATCCTCCATTGCCTCCTCCATAGGAAGCTGGAGGGTCTCAGCCACCTTTCTGTAGAACATAAAGTGGGAAGGGGACTCAGAAGGCCTAGGAGGGGATACACCTGAAGGTCTGTCTGGGGAGATGTCCAGTTCAACAGGCACATCAGACTTTCACATTCATCATCTTCAAACTCCCTCCTCCTCAAACTCCGGTTCATAAAATTCTTCATGGGTATAATCGTGAACCAGGGAACCGACCAAACGAACCCCTGCCAAAAGGTGCGGATCGGTCAGAACCAGGCGAAGCGATTCCACAATCCGAATCACTCTGGCTAGTTCCTCGGCAGTCGGAACATGTACTTCTGGATCCGAACCAGACGATTTCTCTTTGCGTTTTTGTTGGAACCAAACCCTCAGGATCAGCTCTCCTTTTGCCCGAAGAAGTACTGCCCTGGTCAGAGGGCACTCTTTCTGGTTCGGTTGGAACCGAACCGGGCTGGCCATCTGGGTCAGCGGACTTCTCGGCCTCCTTTCCCTCAGTCTACCTAATCTCTTTTCAAGGGTAGATTTGGGAAAGTTTTTACAAATTTGGCAGTCTGAATCGAGGTGGTCAAACACCAGACAATAAACACAGGTGGTGTGGGGATCGGCCTTAGCAAAGATCTCCCCACACTCACTGCAGTGTTGAAACCTAGTGGGCCTGTTTTTTTTCTTGGGTTTCTCAGACATGGCCAACCTAAACAACTTACCCCTTTTTTTGGCAACCGCCAGGCAAGACTCCCTTATCGGTTCCTAACCGTGTCATGGGTCTTGGAAAAAAACGTACCAAACACATTTTTTTTAGAACCGATAAGGACTGGTAACCACACTAAAGTAAGATGCAACAATCAACAAATGAACCGATCCACACTTTTATAAGTTCCACACAGAAAAACAGTACAAAACCTATCTAGTACTCACAGTACCACAGACAGAGACTGAACCAACTATGTGGAAAACAAATTTCAGTTAAAAACCGACAGAAAACAGACACTTCAACCGACTTTTGAACCGAGCTGCAGGAGGAATCTCCGGAGCGACTTAAGTGAGGCGGAGTAAAGAATCTGACAATTAGATTTCAAAGGGAAACAGACGGAGACATCAACCGAGCTCATGCTCAGCATTCTATGCTCCACATAGAAAGTTTAACCCTTTGTTCTCCGGGGCAGTTTAAATGCTGGGGCTAACTGCATTAGTCAGAATACAGCAAGACTTCATGTTGTTTGAATGGCAGGTTAGATAAACTGCAATTTTACAAATGCTCTAAATGATTTCAGGAAAACAGTTACATCTTTCAGATGGGCTCCCTCTGCCTCTTAGCGACTGTAGAAGCGAGGCGATCAGGCGGCAGTTCAGGGCAGGATTCGAGCAGTCACTACACAGTCCCCCCTTAAAGAGACAGTACCAGAGGCTCTAAAAGCACTCACAGATAAACGGCTTAATTGCCGAACACCATTCAGGCGGGGAGCACTTGTTACACCTAAATTCCTAGGCCTTCCAAATGTCACTCTTGGCTTTGCTGGAAAGCTTTCCCTCATCCTCTGTTATTACTGGCCACAGCTGATATACCCTGAGAAGTGGTACATGTGAGACAAAGTGCAGAAGTCCACAGGCCTGGAGCAGCACAATCACAGTGTCTCACAGTACTGAGGATGACCAAAAAGTTCATACTTAAGGTAAGATGTTGCTCCATTCCTCCTGGTATAGAAGTACGAGTTAATGCACTGTCTACACCTGGAAAGACCGGCTTATGGACTTCGGGCAAACACAGATTACACAGAGAATAAAGGATGGGCAACAATGAACAATGACACTGTTGTTCACTTTGAGAGACTGTCATGACAACCATGTAAACTTCAAGATCGCAGCTCAAGAGGTTTTTGGTTGTCATACAACCTCAAGAAGTGGACACAGGGTTGTCTACTGTTGCCCATCCATTGTCATGTCTAGTGTACGGGCAACAGTAACAACAGTAGATCACTTCATCGTTGTACCACGATTTCAGACTTTGTCCACACCCCCCCAAACCCATGAACAAGCCCCACTCCATCCCCAGGCACCCCACTCTCACAGTCAGTTTTTTGTTTGTTTTTAAATAAACCTACATGCGCCAGCCATGAAACACTGAACAGTAAATAAGTTTATCCTTACTTATGCGTAGCCGTTTCCCTAAGTCCAGAACATGGTAATCCGCGCATGCGAAAATACTTTTGGTGCTGTTGTACCACTGATGTGACATACTCAAAATGGTACAACAGTCCGTTGATGTCACATCGACGGTACAACAGCATTGGGATTCCATCGATTTTCATGTATAACAGCCCTCTCAAAAACACAATATATGTAATTTAATAAGAGATGGAAACTGTATATGAATCTCTCATTTCAATTCTGTAGCGTCCTGAGTGACTGCTGGTTATCTCTGAACAAGTGGAGTGACTATTCCTGCTGCGGTGAGACCCCCGCAACAAACTCTCTCTAAGCTGAGTGAAGACCTGCCAGTGTCTGGAATGTCTACCACTGTGATGTAAAGAACCCCCGAAGACCAGCAGTACTTTAATTTATTGTATCCATGAAGTACTTTTACCTGTATTATAACAGCTCTGTATTTCCTTTTTAAAGTATAGAGATGTAGTGATGTTATTGCTAATTTGAGCCCATAACCTGCCGATATGTTGCCAGTTTTACTGTCTTGAAATACACGTTTCATAAAACAGACAGTAATGCAACTGTTCCAGACTGTGTGTGGGATGTTACAGAGGGTATAACTGTAGCAGCTGTTTGCCTGCATATGGTACTTCACTACCAGAATCGAACTCAGTGTTTCGTAAAGAGATTTGATTATGTCATATGAAATATATATATCCGAATAAAAAGTCAAACTGCTTTTTAATAAGTGACAAGAAGCAGCAATGACACTGATTGCTCAGGTAGTGTGAGCATCTTTGGGGATAGTAGAGAAAAAAACGATAAAAGGCAGCAGCAGCAGAAAAAGGATATGGAACATTACAACATACTGTAAGCGTAACTATATTCTGTATAAACATTAAATTATAATCCATTAACTTCTCAGAAATTTTTCAAAAAGGTTTTGCTTTATAAATTTCAGCCTACCGTCTCTGTTTAACAGCAGCAACGAGATCTGGCCCTGAGAACATGGAGAATAAACTGTCCCCATTAGCTGAGGATGTCTCATCACTGGAACTGGCAGAGTCACCCTGAGTCCCCGACCAGCTACTGTTCATCACATCACTGCAAATTACCAAAAGGGAGAATTAGTTAAGAATTCTGGAAATTTGATATGAAACCAAGCCCTTGTCCCTTTTTGCTTTTGTTGATCCTTATACAGATCAGGCTAAGGCAATTTGGTTTATTAATGCTTCAATCTCGCTTAAGTAATTGGTACAAGGATAGCATTTTAAAACTACAGAACCTAAATTCAGCTCGCTATCACACTGGCAGCCTTTCACTGAGCATGCTCAATCATTGGAACAGTTTTCAAGCTTGACTCCTCCCATCACCTAATAATGCGGACCTCCAGATCCATCCCCACTGTACTTAGACCATTTCTTCCTCTGCAAGAAATAGGCTGCTTCTAGGGACGTGGATATGAAGTTCCATCCATGCTTAAGGCAGTGTTTCTTTCCCTTTAAGACTCTACAGGAATGTCTTCAAGCTGGCTCCTCCCACCCACCCGGTTGGTAACTCCTAGCACCACCCCAGGACGTCAGATATACCTTTCATCTGAAAGAAGGTGGTTCCCCTCATATCGCTCTCACGCTGAGTAGACCATTTTGCTTATTAAAACTTTGAATTATTACAAACTTTTGTCTTCAGGTGACTCCTTCATTCTTCCGGTATGGATGACACAAAGTCAGCTCAGGATTTAATGCCTTCAGGCAGACAATGTCTTGGACGGATTCACACACCATGTGTGTCTACTGCCTGGGCCACAAGTATGATCCCCTGACCTGCGGCCCATGCCCCAATCTTCACCCGTCCATCTTAGAGGATCAGCATGTCCGTCTCCTGTTGGGTCGTCCAGACACCCAAGATCCACCCGTTAAGTCCAAGGATGCTCGTTAGCTGGTCTCCACAGCTGTGGGGTTCGCCGAACAACTTGCGGCTTTTGAGGAAGCTTCGGCCCAGGCTGCAGCTCAAGCTTCCTCGGCTACAGCCTTTTTGCCACTCTCCTTGGGTGCTTCCTTCATGGGGGCGTTCACGGATTTGTGCCAGGCCCTTCATACCCATGGGCAGGGTCCGTCAGGCAAATCTGAAAAAGAGACCAAGAAACGATCTCATCGATGATCGTGAGAGCTCTTGGGCATCTGAGATTCCCGCGCTTCTTCAGAGGTTCAGACTTCAGTAGATTCCTTGGCCCAGGCCGCCAGCTCCTCGGTCTCCCAGTCGGGCCTGTTGGTAGAGACTCATGTCGATCTTCTGGCTGAGATTTTTCTTGAGCCGGTCAACTCGTTGTGGCCAGAAGAGGCCAACACCTTCTTATGCAGGACCACTGTCCTACCGCTTACCTCTCAAGGAGGGACGGACCAGTCCACTGATCCACTGCTGTCTCCCGGACCCAGAGGAGGCTCAGCTCTTGCCGGCCCTGACAGTCGAGGTCACGATCCTGTAGTCCTGAGTCCAGTAGCTGACGTCGGCAGACACGCTTGTGCTCCTGACATTTGGGCAAGCAGCGCTGCCACTATTCCTCGTCCTCCTCAGGCGAGGAGAGGCTCTGGTGTAAGCTACATCGGTGCTACGAGGATTTGATGTGGCAGCAGGTCATATTCACTGGAGTGAAGCCCGTGCCAGCCTCAACCCCAGCCATTAATTTACATGACTTTTGCCACAGAGGCCGTAGTCTTCCCAGTCTCAGCAGAAGCTGATCTTTCAGGTTCCAGTTCGGCCTCCCCTGGCCTCTGCCAATCCTGGTGGAGCCACCACCGAAACAACCAAAGTCCGGCCTGCCAACTAAGGCAGCCTGCCTGGCATCAGGACTTCCCCATCGGCTGTCAGTCACAGTTACCCCTGACTGACCCCGCAGGGCAGGTGGGAACTCTGGCGGTCGACCTTCATTTAAGGATTCCTCAGAATCCTAGGGCTCCTCCTTGCACTCCTGTCTGGCGGATATGGAGTTGGTTGAGGATCTGTCGATGGAGCAAGGTCCCACTTCTTTTACGGGTCTTTGCCTCATCTCAGAGTCCACGGATCTCCCCATGGAGCCCGTTCAGAAGCAGGCTTGGTACCTGCCCTCCGAGATCCTAAACTGGGACAACTTCCCTTGGGAAGCCTTCCCAGTAACAGAGGCCATTCCTGATCCTGCACTGGAGAAGTGGCAGCATCTGGCCTCTTGTCCTACACCCTCAGCTCAGATGGCCCACAAGTATGTGGTCCCTACAGGTTCCCTTTTGGGATTCACAGAGCATCTCTTGGCTGAAGGTCTGGTGGCAGACTCTGTGATTAGGTGCACAGGCAACGTGGGAGACACTGATGAGCCTCCTGACAGGTAGCCCAAGAAACTGGAACACATGGTCAAAAAGATCTATGCTGCCTCCTCTCTCGGCCTTCAACAAGCGAGTTCGAACCTTTTAATGGCCACTTTGCCCATGCCCTTCTGGGCACACTTCTGAGTGCTTCCTCATCTCCCAGCGGACTTACAAACCATGGTCAAGCAGGTCTAAGATTAAGGCCGGGCGGTGGCTAAGCAGCAGCTCCAGACTGCCATGGACATTGGCGACTCTTGTGCAGGCTCGTGGCGGTTGCCATACGCTGCAGGGCATGGCTTAGGACCTTCACCTTTATGGTAGATATCCAGCACAAGCTGGCAGAGGTCCCCTTCTTGAGCACCAACTTGGTCGAGCCCGGGGGCAAGGGGCACCTCACCCGCATTGAAAAGTCCAATGTCACCTTAGACTTGGTGACTTCCGACCAGAGGGATCCCAAGGGCTCCAAACTGCAGAAGAAGCCCTTTCGGCCCCTCTCTGTCCCTGCGGCCAAATCAGCCTGACAGCAGGCTCGGGCCTGGTGAGTATGACCGAAGTATATGGCCACAGTTGTCCGTAAGACAGGAGGCAGAGGCCCTGCTGGCGCCTCAGCTGGTCCTTTCTCCGCCTCCAAGCCTGCCCAGTGATGGGATGGGATGAAGGGTGCCTCCCTCATGCCAGTCATGTCTACCCTTGGGTACTCCTGTGGGGGACTGGCTCCTCCACTTCCTATCTGCCTGGTTTGCTGTCACCATGGACAGGTGGGTCCTCGAAGTGGTCAGTCAGGGTCTGCCCCTGGAATTGAGGGCTTACCCGCATTGCCAAGCCCGCGCCCCATGGGAGGATACAGTGTCTGTTGACATCTTGTCGGCCCTTTAGGACATCGTCCAGCTCCTCCACACGGAGGTCGTGGCTCCTGTCTTGGACCCTCAAGTACAACCAGGGTTTGTCTCCACGTACTTCCTGGTGCCAAAACAGACGGGGGGCAGGCGCCCCATCTTAGATCTGCATTACCTCAACAAGTTCCTCAGGTTGTGTACCTTCAGGATGGTCATATCTCAGATCATACCATCTCTTGAGCAGGACATGTGGTTTGCTCTCTGGATCTTCAGGATCGTTCTTCCACATCCGTCTGTCCCACCGCCAGTTCCTTCAGTTCCGAGTGGAGGGGATCCTCTATGAGTTCCAGGCCATACCATTTTGCCTGTCCTCGGCCCCCAGGGTCTTCACCAAATGCGTAGCAGTGGTGGCAACTTACCTGAGGTGTTGGGGGGTCTGTGTATACACCTACCTAGACTGCCTAATTGCGGGTCCCTCCAGGCAGGAGGTGGAGAGGTCCAGGGATCTGGCCCTCCAGAACTGTGTCTCTCTCTTGTTCTCCTGGTCAACGAGGCCAAGTCAGAACTCATGCCCTTGCAGATGATCCATTTCATCGAGGCGGAACTCGACTCTTGCAGAGCCAGGACTCAGCTTTCGGTGGGTAGGACAGAGACTCCCTCCTCCTTTGCTCGATTATTTCAGGTTGTTCAGCTGCACCCTACTCGGGATTTTCTGTGCCTCCTGGGATCCATGGCAGCATGCACCAGCGTAGTCTGTTGGGCCCGCTGGAGAATGAGCTCCCTGCAATGGAAGCTGGCCTGCCAATGGTCTCAGCGCAAGGGCCACTACGACCAGCCGGTCACTGTTACCATTTGATGTTGGGCGCCCTTCAGTGGTGGTTAGTCCCGTAAAATCTGCAGGAAGGTATCACGTTTGTCCACCGAGCTGACTGTCATCTTGACGAGTGATGCTCCCTCATGGGCTGGGTGCCCACCTGGGGGAAGACAGAGTCCATGGGCTCTAGCCCCCCTTCCCCATGAGTCCTGGTGCCACATCAACCTGCTGGAGCTTTAGGTAGTTCGGCTGGCGCTGACTGCTTTTGCTCCACACATCCAGGGTCAGGTCATCCAGGTCTAGATGGACACCACCATGACCATGTACTACCTCAACAAACAGGGCGCGACACACTCCTTTTCTGTGTGCAGGGAAGTTCTCCATGCTGGGACCCTCATGCGCAGCCTGGAGGCCGATCTCCTGGTCATCCATGCGGCCGGTATCGCCAACCAGCTCGAGGATGCTCTCAGCCGTGTGGGTGAGGCGTCTCATGAGTGGGCTCTCCACCAGGAGGTAGTACACAGTCTGTTCTCTAAGTAGGGCACCCCACTGGTGGATCTGTTTGCCTCCAGGGAGAACACAAAGCTGAGGCTGTACTGTGCCCAACCCCCTCAGCAGGGAACGCTGCAGAGGGATGCCTTCTGGAGGCCCTTGACCCCAGGCCTTCTCTATGTCTTTCCTCCATTTCCCCTTGATCCACAAGGTGTTGCTCAAGGCAAGGAGGGACAAAGCATGGATGATCCTGGTGGCTCGGATTGGCCTGTGAAGTTCTGGTACCCTCATCTCCTCAGCTACAGGCTCCTGAGGCATCTTCCTCTCTGCCCAGACCTGCTCTCTTGCAGTCAGGGGAAGGTACTCCATCCGGACCTTCAATTCCTGCACCTGACAGCCTGATTACTGAGCGGCTACAGTTCCAGGCTTTGGGTCTCTCCGAAGAGGTCTTCTCTGTGGTCAAGGCATTTTGGAAGGAGTCAATCCGAAAATGCTATGCCTTCAAATGGAAGAGGTTCTCCATTTGATGCCAGGGCAAGGGGTTGTACCCCTTTATCTTGCCCAGTGGCTAGCATTCTTGACCACCTTTGGTCCTTCTCTCAGTCGGGCCTTCGGTTGATGACCATCAAGATGCACCACTACCTTGGGACTTGTTGCTGGTATAGGCAAAGCTCATGGGCAAGCCATTCAAACCAATGCACGAGTGCAAAATGTCTCACCTGTCGTGGAAGGCCACCTTCCTGGTGGCCTGTTGTGTTAGCCAGAAGGATCAGTGAGCTCCAGGCGCTCTCAGTGGAGTCTCCTTGTCTGGTCTTCCACAGGGACAAAGTTGTCCTTCACCCCAACCCAAGTTCCTCCCAAAGGTTGTGTCTTAGTTTCACCTTAACCAGGTGATTAATCTCCGTGTACTTCACCAACCATACCTCTGAGGCCAAGCACAGGCAGACTTTGGACCTCGTGAGTGCTCACCTATTACAAGGGTGCACAGCTGGCGTCTGAGGAAAGTTTGCCAGCTATTTGTCACCTACGCTGAAGCCACACCAGGCAGACCAGTAGCTAAGCAGCCAATTGGCAGGTGGATTATATCCTGCATCGACCTCTGCTATAGGCTGGCATGGGGAGACCCCGCGGGAACTTAGGGCTCATTTCACCTGCCATACCGCTGCTTTGGTGGCAGCTTCCAGTGATGTCCCTATTCAGGAAATCTGTCAGCCTGCTACCTGGAAGTCAGCACATTTTCATTTCCCATTACCACATAGACCTTGAGTCATGCTGGAATGCTGGTTTTGGGGCCTCAGTTCTCCAATCTCTATTCCCTAAAGAGGGGGTGTGCGCCTTGCCCCCTCCTCCCGGAGAACTGCTAGGAGTCTGCCTGAAGTGTAGATAAAAATCATATCCACATCCCTAGAAAAACAGGTTACTCACCTGTAACAGTAGTTCAAGGAGTGGTATATGATGTTCATCCACACTGACTCACTCGACCTCCCCTGGCAAGTGGCACAATGGTCTTGCTTCCAGCGGGCAAGATCTGACATCATGGGGCGATGCAATGGGAGGAACTAGCTTGAATACATTCTGGTGGAGTCTTGAAGGGAAAGGAACACTGCTTGAAGTGTGGATGAACATCATAAACCACTCCTAGAAAGCACAACTACGCAAGAACTTATCATAACAGCTTAGAGAGAGGCTCTTGCAGTAGGTAATCACCTTGAGGACTGTGCCCCCTGGCATCAGGACCACACGGAAACTTTAGCTAGCAGTGTCTGAGGGACCGCCGAGGCGACATCAAGTGACTGTCAGCGTGGCGACTATGTAATGTGCAGTGCCGCCTGCCTTCCAGTTCTCCTGAAAGAAGGAGTGACAGGAGAATGGAAAAGAGGCTCCTGGAGCCCAAAATGAGGTCATAGCGAAAGCGCAGCAAAGAAACTTGGGGGAAGGAGGGAGGGAGGGGAAAAAAGATTACCTACTGCCAGAGCCTCTCTCTAAGATCTACTGTTACAGTAAGTTCTTACGTAACTATACTATCTTACTTCGAGAGGGCTCTTGCAGTAGGTAATCACCTTGAAGACAGAGTCCCAAGCAGTGTGAATCAGAAGGAACTGAAACACAGGAGGCAGGAAATATTTATAGATGGCACAGAAATTAGGACAGGAGGCCCTGGAGGAAAGATAGTCCAAAGCCAGTTCTGCGCCTAGAGGCAATATCCAGACTGTAATGTTTGGTGAAAGTGTGGGCAGGGCTCCATGTGACCGCTGCGCAAATGTCCGCAGCTGACACCTTCCTGAAGCAAGCAATAGAAGCAGCCATGCTTCTGGTAGAATGACCCTTAACCTCCCCCGGGAGGGTTTTACCATACTTCTGGTAGCACACAACAATACAGTTTGCCAACCATTTGGATAAACACTGTTTGGAAACTGACACACCTAGTCTCTTGGGTGCAAAAGAAACAAAAAGTTGGTCCGTTTTCCCAGACAGACTTGGTTCAAACAACATGAAGTCTTGCTATATTATAGACATTAGCAGTTTGATCAGCTCTAGAACTGCCCAGGTGAAATGGTTAAAACCATTCCAAAATAGAATTTTGTGCGAGCAGCTCTATCTGTGTCATTTCAAACTTGAACGGTCAGATTCTTTACTCCACCTCAGTGAACAGTTGTCGGAGATTTCTCCTTCTGCTGGTTCATTTCTCGGTTTTAAAGTGTTTTCTCGGTTGGATTTAACGAGAATAGTTTTATTTTAACCGCAAAACCGCTCGTTCAAGCTCTATCTGTGGTAACCGTAAGTAAATGAAGGTTTTGTCTGTGTGGAACTTGTAAGTTATCGGTTCGGTTTTGAACCGATCAGTAGGTTAAAACTCATTTAAAACTAAAAGTTACTATTTTAAGTCACGGTTCCGGTTCTTATCGGTTCTAAAAAAGCGGATTTATTATGTTTTTCCAATACCGTGACACGGTTAGGAACCGATAAGGGTGTCCTGCTCAGCACTGCCGCTGAAAGGGCAAGTTTTTGGTTAGCTGGCATTATGTCTGAGAAACCCAAAAGAAAAACCGGGCCCACTGGGTTTCAACACTGTGATGTTTGTGGGGAAGTCTTTGCCAAGGCTGACCCACACACCATGTGTTTATTGTCTGGGGTTTGACCACCTCCAGTCAGACTGCCAGATATGTAAGAATTTCCCTGCAGCCACCCTGGAAAAAAGATTGGGCAGGCTCAGGGAACGAGAGGCCAAAAAGTCCGCTGACCCGGATGGCCAGCCCGGTTCGGTGCCAACCGAATCGAGGGAGTGCCTCTGACCAGGGCCAGACTTCCTCGGGCAAAGAAAAGCTGGTTCTGAGGAACCAATTCCAGTAAAGAAAACAAGAAAATCAGCAGGTCTGGGTCAAAATTCCTTCTCCAACTGCTGCAGAGATATCAAAGCCATACAGATTGTCCAGTCACTGTCTCAGGGTCCGTCCAACCACCACTATCTGGTAAAAGGTCGGTTCGTCCGTCCCAGTGGTTCAGGATTATGATATTGAGGAATTTTATGAACCAGAGGAGGGGAGGAGGATTATGAACAGTATGAATGTGGCTGGGAAGGTCTAGGTGTGCCCATTAGAACTGGACATCTCCCAGACAGACCTTTAGAATCTCCCCCTATGCTGTCTGAGTCCCCATCTCATTTTATGTTTTATAAAAAAGTTGCTGAAACCCTCCAGCTTCCTTTAGAATAGGCTGTGGATGAGCAAGAGGAGCCTGATTTTGTAGAAATGATGGATATTCCAGAGTCTAGGAGATTGTCTATTCCTTTACATAAGTCTTTTAGAAACAAACAATTAAAATTTAAAAGCTCCTAATTCTGTGCCTCCTGTAGATAAAAAGATGGACAGAAGGTATACATTGTCAGGCCCTGATACAGAATTCCTTTCTCAGCAATGTAGTCATGTTAGTAGTTCAGGCTGCTGCTGTGATAAAGCTAATATTCCTTGGCTTCACATCCTCCTGACAAGGATTCCAGGAAGATTGATGCCATGGCAAAAAACAGTATATGGCAGCCTCTCTGGGACTCAGGCAAGCAAATTATATGGCTTATGTAGCTAGGTATCAGAAATCTAGATGGGATACTGTTATGCAATTGGCCAAGCAGGCCCATGGCCAGCTGGCTAGTGAACTAGAACAGGTGGCTGCTGATGGCATTGAAGCCTCTAAGGTTCAGTTTCATGCTGCTGTGGATGTTAATGATGTTTCCTCTAGGGTCATGGCCACATCTGTAGCTTTTCGTAGGTTGGCCTGGATCAGGTGTACTAGTTTGTCACAGGATACCCAGACTAAGGCTATGGATTTTCCTGTGGTGGGAAATTCTCTGTTTGGAGAGCAGACAAGAGAATTACATGAAGAAGATGGATGAATATAGGACTACTTACAAGAATGCTTGAGGCTAGAGGCGGCAAGCCACTCCTCAAAGGCATGCCCCCAGGGGTAGGGGTAGGCCTTTTCACAGGCCTTTCTATCAGACTCAGGCCTCCTCTGCCTATGTTCAGAGGGGCTTCTTCAGAGGCAGGGGCAGACGAGGGGTGGGCAGACCTGCTCCCACCCCCTAGCCTAAAGCTCCTGCGAAACAGGCACCCTGATGGGGTGCCCAGGGCCGATTCTCCTGTACCAGTGGGGGGCAGGCTGGCTTACTTCAGTCAGAATTGGGCTTCTTTAACCTCAGACAAGTGGGTTCTGGAAGTAGTAAGCCAGGGTCTGGTTCTCAGCTTCAAAAAGTTTCCCAAGTTGAGAAGCAGACTTTTCTACCTGCAAGTGCTTCAGAGACCCTCGCTCTGGAAACAGAGGTCTCATCCTGTTAGCTCTCAGAGCAGTAGAATGGTTCCTCCCTGCATCAGGGCAGGGTCTGTATTCAGATACTTCCTTACCCCAAAAGACAGGAGAATGGCGGCCCATTTTAGATCTCAGATATCTGAACAAGCATCTTTTGAAACCAAAGTTCAAAATGGTAACTCTGGCAATGATTTTACCTTCCCTAAGGCCAGGGGACTGGCTAGCCTCCCTGGACCTCAAGGATGCCTATTTCCATGTCCTAATCAGAAGATCCCTGAAAGTACCTCAGATTCGAACTGCCCTCAGGCCATTACCAGTTCAAGCAATGCCTTGGCCTTACCTCTGCTCCAAGGGTATTCACAAAGTGTCTAGCAGTGGCAGTGGCCCACTTAAGGAGGCAGAGGATTGCTGTTTTTCCCTATGTAGACTGGCTCATTGTAGGCCAGTCCCCAGAACAGGTAAAATCTCACCTGCAGGTTACCCAACAGCTTCTCACCTCCCTGGGTTTTCTGCTAAACCTACCAAAGTCGGTTCTGGAACCAGTCCAGGTACTCACCTTTATAGGGGCAGAATTGGACACAAAGCTAGCCAGGGCCTTTCTTCCCCCAGAAAGGGTAAGGAATTTAGTGGCTCTGGCCTCTTCCTTCCTCTGCAGGTCTCGACCAGCAAGACACTTTCTGCAGCTCCTGGGGCACATGGCTGCATCCACAGCTGTTGTGCAGGAGCCAGATTTCAGATGAGAGACATTCAGTTTCACTTGAGAACCTTTAGGTCTCAGAGAAGAGACCCCCTTTCCAAGTTGGTCCCAGTGACTCGAACCTTGATCCTAGCTCTCCAGTGGTGGCAGGATCAGAGCAATTTAAGAGCGGAGGTCCCCTTCATTTCCCCTTCTCACGACTTGACTCTCACTACAGATGCTTCCCTTCTGGGTTGGGGAGCCCACATGGGCGACCTTTCCACTCAGGGAGTTTGGTCGCCCCAGGAATCTCTGCTCCACATCAATTTGCTGGAACTCAGAGCTGTCTTTTTAGCTCTTCAAGCTTTTCTGCATCTGTCCACGACAAGGTGATACAAGTCAGAACAGACAACACCACAACAATGTGGTACATCAACAAACAGGGGCACTCGGTCTTGACCTTGTGCACCGAGGCAATGAAGTTGTGGTCTCTGGCCTATTCCTGAACACTTCCCTCATAGCAGTTATCTTCCAGGGAAGGACAATGTCTAGTGGATGCCCTCAGCAGGATTTCCCAGGGCCATCACGAATGGTCCCTGGATCCTCAAGTGCTGGGGATGGTTTTGCCAGGTGGGGCATCCCTCAGATAGATCTTTTGCAGCCCCAGACAATCACAAACTTCCTCTGTTCTGTTGCAGGCCTCCAGTGCTAGGCTCAGTTCCCCTGGATGCCCTTCTTCTGGATTGGGAGGGGAAGTTCCTCTATGCTTTCCCCCCTTTCCTCTCCTATTCAAAGTACTAGTCAAAATCAGATCTCAGCCTTGCAGGGTGATTCTGATTGCCCCGGATTGGGCCAGGCAGCCCTGGTACCCACTCCTTCTGTCTCTGACAGTCCATCTTCCCCTGTGCCTCTCCAGGAATCACAATCTGTTGACTTGTGCCCAGGAAGGGTTTGGTATCCGGACCTCAATCCCTCAACCTCAAGGCCTGGCTCTTGAGGAGTTAGAGTTTGCTGATTTACACCTCTCTCAGGGTGTTCTTGAAATCTTAAAGGCTTCCAGAAAGCCTTCCACTAGGGCTACTTATAGTTCTAAATGGAAAAGGTTTTCCATTTGGTGTGTTGGGAAAATATTTCCCAGAATCTGCTGAATTGCCCATTTGTTAGATTACATGGTACATCTTAATTCCTTGGGTCTCAGACCAGCTACCCGAGAGTTCATTTGGCAGCTGTGTCTGCTTTTGTGTCAGCAGGAAAGTCATCCCTCTTTCCTCTCATCCTGTGTTTTCCAAGTTTTTAAGGGATTACTCCATACTAATCCTCCCTTTAGAACCGGCCCCTGCTTGGGACTTAATGTTTGCATTGCCAGTTAATGCAACCCCTTCGAACCTCTGTCTTCTGCAGGCTTAAGTACCTAACTTGGAAAACTGTTTCTAGTGGCTATTACTTCTGCCAGGCATAAGTGAATTGCAAGCCTTGTCAATGGAGACTGACTTTATTTCTTTCCACAGGGATAAGGTAGTCCTTAGGACTAATAGGAAGTTTTGCCTAAGGTGGTTTCAGATTTCCATCTTAATCAATCTATCTCCCTTCCAGTATTTTCACTGATCACTCCTCTTGGGTGAGAGGAGATTGCACAGCCTGGATGTTAAGAGAGCTCTTAGTTATTATATAGTGACAAAGGTCACAGGTTGAATCCCTCCAACTTTTCCTTACCTATGGTGAAGTTGGGAAAGGCAAACCTGCCACTAAGAGATCAATAGCCAGGTGGATTGTCTCTGTATCCAATTTTGTTATCAGAAAGGGCAGAACCCCCCGGTTTGAGGGCTCATTCTCACCAGGGCAAGCTGCCTCTAGCTGCTGCCAGAGATATCCTTTATTAGAGATTTGCCAGGCTGCTACTTGGAAAACGGTACACACTTTTACCAAGCATTACTCCCTGGATGTCCAGGCCAGGAGAGATGCTCGGTTTGGCACAGCTGTTCTTCAGAGCCTATTCCCTAAGTAGGTTCTGCCCCTCCTCCATGGAGGTACTGCTGTGTATTCTGCTAATGTCTATAATATAGCAAGACTTCATGTTGTTTGAAGAAAAATTACTCACCTTAGTAATGTTGTTTCTTCTAATGGAGTCTTGCTATAATAGAACCTCCCCAACCTGCCCCTCTCAGAACCTCTACTTGGTGGGGTGCGGGCAACTTAGTGTGGGCACTACTTATGTCCTGTCAGCATTTTGTCCCCTTTGGGACTTTGGGGTGGTGTATGTGTATGCAGCGTGTGTGTTTTTATTATACTTCTGTTCCATTTTCATATTATTAGAATGGTGTTAGTATTTCTGGTCCCCTGACTTGAGTCTTGGGTGTTGGGACCATCAATGGTTGTTATTATTTAGGTAACCATTTGGCTAGTGTGAGTTACAGCTTCCACAGACCTTAGTGAGTTTGGTCAAAGATCTGACAGTTCAAGTTTGAAATGACACAGATAGAGCTGCTCTCGTACTTCAAAATTCTATTTTGGAATGGTTTTAACCATTTCACTCCGGGGCAGTTCTAGAGCTGGATCAAACTGCTAATGTCTATAATAGCAAGACTCCATTAGAAGAAACAACATTACTAAGGTGAGTAATTTTTTCTTCTGTTGGCATAATAATGTGAGATTCTGTGAACATCTAAGGTATGCAGAATAACCTCCTCCTGATTGGAATGCTCAGGGTAATACACTGGAAGTTGAACAGACTGATTCAACGTGAACTCAGAAACCACACAGAGCCACCCGGTCTCTGTGAAAATTAAATAAGGCTCCTCACACATCAGGGCTAGAAGCTCAGAAATCCTTGGCGCAGAAATGACAGGAACTAAAAGGTGCTTTCCATGATTGTCCGACTGGACTAATAGTGGGCCCTGGCAAAGCAAATGCTGGAAGGCTTGAAGAGCATACAGCACTGCCCTCATCTCCAGCGTGTTTATGTGCAGGGAGAGCTCCGACTGAGACCATAGTCCTTGAGTCCTGCGGTTCTCCAAGTGAGCACCCCAACCCATCTCCGACGTGTCTGTAGTTACGGTCTGGGTGGGAGGAGGGGACTGTAAGGGAACCCCCTTGGTAAGGTTGTTGAGATCCTGCCACCATAGAAGACCCTGCTGCATCGAAATGGAGACCATGACCATGTGGTCTAGGCTGTCCGACTTCTGGTCCCACTGCGTTCTGAGTGTCCTCTTAGAAATTCACATGTGGAACCTGGCCAGAGGGACAGTGGGGATGGTCACTGCCGTAAGGCCAAGGAGTCAGAGAACCAACATGGCCATGACCCGGCTGCTGGAGGCTACTAGATCAGCCTGTTTCTGCAAGGTTTCTACCCTGTCCAAAGGGAGGAAGGCCATACCCTGGGCCGTGTCCAGCACCGCTCCAATAAACTGGAGGTGTTGGGAAAGGGCAAGTTGGGACTTGGGATGGCTGACAGTAATCCCCACTAGTGCAAAAGGGTCAGGGCAGCTGAGAGGAAAGTTCCAACTGTTCCCTTGATGGGGCTGACAGAAGCCAGTCATCAAAGTAGGGGCACACTAGTGGCCCTGGCACCTAAGGGCTGCACGCCACTACGCAGGCACTTGGTAAAAACTCAGGGAACTGAGAAATGAAATTATGTACCTACCGTGAATTCTTGATCTTCTCTTTATCTTCACCATTCATTACTGATGGGTGTAAGCTGAGCTGACGCACCATACGGAGGAGTTTTATTTTTTTTAATTGAGAGTCAGCTCGATGGCGCCACCCAAGAGGGCGCATTGCATGATGCGCGGGCACCATTAGGCACAGCGAGACTCCTCCTCCATCCCAGTTCTGTTAGCGGAGAGGTGAAATAAGGATAAGAAAATAAAAAGAGTGAGGCAAGAGAGCCGAGGGATAGAAAAGGAAAGGAAAGGATATAAACTGAAAAAGACATAAGCCAAAGAGGACAGAAAAAGGTGAAAATGCCTACCCTAAGGGACAGGGAGCCTCACTTTTAGAAGTGGCTCCAAGGGAGTAATAGATGAAGAAATGGAGAAAAAGGAAGAAGAAGAGGAGAGGGAGAGAACAAGGGATGTTGGGAGGGGAGAACACTGCCCACTGACATATCAGGTTACTTATTTATTTTATTTATTAAATTTTGTTAACCGGGTAAGCTCGCTGAGCCCCGGAGGTCCCTTTTTCAGGGGCGACCCGGAGTTAATTACATACGAAAAGCAGTGCAGGTACAGTCCGAGTGTACATAGTGGTTACACAGAGTGGTGCAGGTGCAATCCAAGAATACATAGTGGGTTAAGGCTTATAAGCTCGGAACCAAAACAAGGGAGCAAGAAGCCCGATTAATAGGACGGAAAAGAAGGTTCAACTGAACTGGCTGCACAGATTGGACACAAAGGGCAGATTCTCTATCCACCCATCATCCCAACCCCATAAACCCTAGCTGAGAGCTCACAGACTGCAGGCAGAATTCTGTTCAGAAGAGAGTGCCCAACTAGGAAGAGGAAGAGGTCCTCTAGCACCTTGTTAAGTACTAACACAGATGTGTATGGGAGGGGTGAGCTCTACAGAGGCACCCTTTACGAAAAAGATAGAGTGGGAACTCAATCAGACTCCCTGAAGGGAAGGCCATAGTATCAGCACAAGGTAACTGAAGTGCCAGAAAGCACCAACCAGAAGAACTGATACAAAAAGATTAAGACCTGCCGAGGCGACCAGGACAAAAGGACCAAGCCATATAGGGATGGTCCTTAAACTGTGAATTGAATAACATGGTTAAGAAACCAAGAGGTCACCCCTAAGGGCAATCAGAAAGAGTTCCTCATGATAGAATAAATTCCATTTGTTTCCCCTTTACCTTGAGGAAACAGGATCCATTCAGAAGAGCGGAAAATCAAGATAGGATTTGTTTTGGGGCTTAAAGGCCAGCGAAGAAGGAGGAATGAGCTGGGAGGGAAGGCGCTGAAGGAAGGCGCCGTGAGGGGAAGGTGGGGGGGAATTAGTAATGAATGGTGCGATACAAGAGAAGATCAAGAATTACAGTAGGTACGTAATTTTCATATCTTCCTTGTCAATCTTCACCAGTCATTACTGCTAGATGATACCAAGCCCCCGAAGAGGGTGGACAGACCCTGAGGGAACAGATCCTTCAGCCTCCTACTGGTGAGAAGTAGAAAGGGGGAGACCCTAACCAATAGACTAGGAAGTCTAAGGTGGGTGAGGAGGAGGAGGTGTCCCCCGTGGACTGGGGGAAGGAGGTTGCCCCTGAAGAAGCCTCCTCGCCCTGCGGGAAAAAAGGCAGGTTCCCCGGAAGGCAGAGTTCGCAACCCTACTGGCAATGGGTGACAGTCTGGAGAGACGAAGCCATGCCATCCGCCTAATGCAGATCGCTGTCCCTACTAGTCTGGATGCCACCTCGTTGGCAGCATAGGATGCCCTCGCTTGGTGCCTTGCAAGCTCCAGACCCTACGCAGAGAGTGCAATGGCTTGTCTAGACTGCTCTGAGTCAGGCAAAGAGGCTAAGACCTGAGCCAGCATCGGCCACAGATGCCTGTTGTAAGCAGCGTGGTAAGCCTGATGAGATGAGAAGCATAACAGCATGACCGGAAGAAAACTCTTACGTCCCACGGTTGAATTCAGCAGAATCAAAATCCGGAGGACTGTCATGTACCAGGCGCTGAGGCCGGAAGGAGTGTCTGGGGCGTCAAACCCGAAGGCGGGTAAGGCAGAGAACCTAGAGACTCATGGGGACACAATACCATCTCCTGCAATCTCCTGGGGCTGGAGAAGGGTGGCTGGAGACTACCAGGTGGGATAGAGCGCCTCCTGGAAGGAGATCGCCAGGAAGGCACCACCAGATGGCGGCGCTGAATTTACTAAGGAAAGCATGCGTCTGCCGCTCGGGATTGTCTCTACAGATGTAGGAGATACGAAGCTCTGAAACCATCCTCGAAAGGAAACACTGATAGTCCGTGAAATCGGCATCAGAGGAAAGGTGGACAGAAAGTTCTTCTTCCTCAGAGGAGGAAGATGAGGAGGAAGTAGAGCTCGAATGCTCAGAAGACTCCTGCGGCGGGGGGGGGGAGACAAGTCGAAAACCTGTTCGTCCATGGCCTTGACATAGGACGGAAGGCGTGCAGTATCTCTGAACGTCTCCCAAGTTAATGACCAGTGGCCTATATGGCCTGGGAGAGAAGGAGGTGGTTGCAAAGGTATGGGCGATGGGCACCTAATGGCATGTGCCTGGCCTCTGCCAGGGCTCTGGGATCCAGGCAGCGACGCGCCAAGACTGGGGACCTGAGACCATGCCGGGTTGTGTAGTAGAGAGGAAAGAGCAATTCAGGAAGAGGCCTGAGAAGGATCTCCCTGTGGCCGCACCTGGGACTGCAATAGTCAGAAGGGCAACCCTCAGAACCACCACCAGAAGGCGCTGTAGAGACCTTAAGAGAAAGGCGAGGATCAGCGCTGCGACTCCTCCCCACACCCCACAGGGTGATGGGGGATCATTGCTGCTGCTAACCACTACCCCTCAATCCTTCGGACTCCGGAGCAGCCCTCTTTCTCGTAACCAGTGGTGGAGGTCCCTGCTGGGCAAGACCCCGAAGGGAACTCGCTGAAGCAGAGTCCTCTTTCCTCTGCCGAAGGACCCCAGCAGCACCAGCGATGGAAGCTGCTTGGGACCCCCGAGAAGAGGGCATCCTCTCTGGAACTCCCGAAGGGTCCACCACAGGAGACTCTAAGCCACCCCTAGCCATGGAATCATCCGGGTTAACCAACTCCGGGGACTCGGGGGAAGGAACACTGGAACGTCTAGCCCTGCAACCTACAGGAGGCTCTGAGTCAGAAGACTCCAGTCGCTGGTCTGGGCCCTCCCTGAATCATCCCTCCAGGAGGGAACGACAAGGAAAGCTCCATCGCAACAACCGCAGGAACCTCCTCAGAGGCGGCACCAGGACTGGTACTGCCCAAGGCCACAATGCCAACGACACCAACGGAGTCAGCCACATCCGTCAGGTGCCAGGAACCCAGGCCACACCGCGAACGGCGCCAGAGTCCCCAGCGCTGCGATCCAGAACGGCACCACCCGAATTCCTGGCACCGCGGACGGCGCCGAGACTCAGAACAGCACCATCGGTGGTGCCGCCCAAATCCCTGGAGCCATAAACAGCGCTGAGACACAGCGCAGCACTGCCAATGGTGCAGCCCGAGTCCCCAGCACCACAGATGGCACTGAGAACCAGAGAGGCACCACCAATGGCGCCACCCGAGTCCCCGGCGCCGAGACCCAGAACGGCACCAACAGCCCCACCCAAGTCACCGGCACCATGTGCTGCACCAAACTCCAAGGTGACAAGGGCAGACGAGAACGAGGGTCCATCAGGCCGGGCCCCACAACCAGGGGCCACGACACCAGGAGCCTGCACTCAAGGAGGTGACTGCCAGGACAGCGCCAACGGCACGACTCCGGGAGGGATCACACCGTTCCTCCTGCACCAAAGAAACAACCTCCCCCTCCTCCTCAGCAAGGCTGGAAGTGGAGGAGGTTCCCTTCTCGCCGGGCTGTATAGGCCCGGGAGGGGATCCGGAGGAAGGGTCAGGATATCTGGCGACATTGTCCTCCAAAAGTCAGCAGAGCTCTGCTGACTTTAAATGCACAGACTTCTAACACACAGCGATCCATGGAGAAGCAGGCATCGCAATGTTCTATATCATGGTAGGGTCCCAGGCACCGAAGACAAACATCATGATGGTCCGTGACGGAAAACTGCCGGCCACAAGGGCACCGACGCACAGGGGCATGGCCCACCTTAGACTTGCGTTTTGCCCCAGAACCTGACATGATGCGAAACAATCAAGGCAAAAAACAGTACAGTTCTCATCGTTGTCGAAATATAATAGAAACAGAATGGTCTTACCAGTCAACGATGTCGAGAAAAACTGGGATGAAGGAGCTTGGCGACTTTGAGAAAATGTGGCTTATGATGCAGTACTATGAACAACTCCAAGCAGCAGGTGCAGCCTCGACGGCATCATGCAGTGCATCACTCTCAGGGGGTGGCGCCGACTCTAAAAAAAAAAAAAACTCCTGTGGCGGGCGTGCGCCTCCGGCTTACACCCAGCGGTAATGAATGGTAAAGACTGACAAGGGAAGATCAGGCCAAAGGGGAGGGCTTTGAACTGGTAATACTCCCCCTGAAAAAGAGAACCTGAGGTAGCAGTGATGGGACTGAAAAACTTGGATATGCAGGTAGGCATCCTGCATATCCAGGGCACAGAGCCACTGTCCCCAGTGCAGCAGGGGCAGCAGACCTGAGAAGGTTTGTACTCTATATACAGGTTTAGAGCGTTGAGGTCCAAGATGGGACGAAAATCTCCCGTCTTTTTTGGAACCAGGAAGAAGTGGGAGTAAACCCCTTTCCTACCTGGTTTGATGGAACAGACTCTATTCCTCCTTTTGCAGAATAGCCTTGGTTTCTTCCCTTAAGAATGGAATGCACCTTTGGATAACGAGACACCGCTGGAGGTTTGTCTGGGGTTTCTTGAGAAACTCCAGAGAGTACCCTGTCTGATCAACTGAAGGTCCCACGAGTCTGTGGTGACTGCCTCACATCCTAGCAGGTGACTGGCGAATCTTCCGCCCACTGACTCCCCTGATGGAAAGGAGGTGGGGGCGGGCCGTGAGGGATGAGGTGGGGGGGAGGCTTGGGAAGAGCTGCCCCTGAGGCTCTCTGAGCTTTGGCTGGAGGGGTGGCTGTGGCTGAAGGTGCTCAACGGTTGGTCTGGCTGTTTGCTGTTGTTTTGTCTGGCGATGAAATGGCTGTTTGGCCTTGGATCTTGGGTGTACATGGTGTAAACTGACCTCAGGGCCTTGCCCTTATCCTGGAGGCTGGTAATAATATCCTGGGCATCCCCTCCGAACAGGACAGAACCTCTGAAGGGGGCATCCTGTATAGCCACGTGGACACTGGGTGCCAAGCCTGACACCCTGAGCTAGGAAAATCTCCTGAGACAGAGAGTCATAGCGATGCCGCTGGCTGAGGAGTCCACCTCATCACAGGTAGCCCTCAGAGGGTGGCAACAGGCGACTTTGGCTCACCCTATAGTGTCAGCCAATACAGTCTTGGATTCAGAGTTCAGCATGGCCTCAATGACAGGCTCCAACTGGTGGAACAGCAACTTCTGATACACCAACATACGTACCACATAGTTAAGTTAAGGGCACGCATGGCGAGAGTGGAGGAAGAATAAAACTTTCTTCCAAACTGATCAAGCTGCCTCGACTCCCTGTCAGGAGGGAAGGTGCTCATGTGCCTAGACTTGGTGGACCTATCATGGGTCGCCGTGATGACTACAGAGTCAGCCTTAGAGTGGGCACGGAGGTGGTCCTTTCCCTTCCTGTAAGTCCTTTCAGCCTTCTTCGCCAGAGCTGGAGTGGAGGAAGACATCATCCATATGGTGGAGGCCAAATCCTCATGAGGCTCCAGCCACGGGGGTGTGAGGACAGATGCAGTCTCCTGGATTTCTAAGTGCTCAGCAAGTCTCTGACTTTTGGGGTCCTGAGCATCAGGCTTCCATCTGTAGACCTCCACGGTCTGTTTCAGAAGGTCTGTGAAAGAAGGGTCCTCCGGAGGTGATTTGGGGGGACTCCAACACAGGTTCCTCCGGAGGGGGAGTCTCAAACCACATGTCTGTGTATATGTATTTTTTTCTTTCACCTCGGTAGGTACTGTCATTTTCTGTACTAGAGCTGTTGTCTAAATTGTATATTCCATGTTATACTGTGTTCTAATCCATTTATGTAAGACGTGGAGCCTTTGCAAATGAGTCTCTGACTCAAAGGGTTGCCATTCCTAGACCTTAAATAAATAAATAAAAACCCTGAAGCTGAGAAGGAAGACCCAGATTTGGATTCTGAGTCCGAAGATCCGACGTCTGGGCGAGAGACCTCCTGAGCCCTAGGCGGAATATTACCCGATGTCAGGGTTGAAGGAAGACCTTTCGTCGGGCCTGATGCAGACTGGCGAAGTTCCTGTGGGGAAGCAGACCTGTGAGTCTGATCCAGGTGAACCGGGAGGGAAGTTCTCACCTGGCGCCGACTGTCCAGCTCCGAGACAAGCTGAGATTTGGTCTTGGACCACAAAGACTGGAGTATGGCCCCAAGATCCACCTGGGGTTGAGGAGGAGGCGGTTGGTACACTGGCTGGAACCCTGAAGGGTACCTTGTCGTCGGGTATCCTGGCGTGTGAAACCCATGTGCTGGGTATCCTGGCGAAGAGTACGAAGGAGTGTACCCAGACATCGGGAAGCCTGAAGTCTGGTAGCCTGGCGGAGGGTACCTGGGAACCTGATTAAAGGACAGGTAAGGGGTGGAGGGTAGCCGGATGGAGGAGCTGTAATGGCCGATGTGAGACCCGAGGCCTGAAATTTGGACCAGGAGGGCCAAAAGAGCAGTCAAGCATGGGGCTAACAGGAGGCAAAGCCTAGCTGGTGCTGACGAACCAGTGAGGAAGGGCCTGCGGAGGCTCAGACGTCAGGTCTGGGGGTGAACCAGAAAGTTCAGCACCCGACAGACTGCCACCATCCTCCAGCTCTCGTGGGTCTGGGGAGGGTGGAGGGAGCGCCACGAAGGGAGAAGAGGGGGTATCTCTATGGGAATAACCCACCTGAGAATGCTGTCCAGAGACCGGCAACAGGCATTTGTCCAGCTGGACGTCGTTGAGGCTCGCGCCGGAGCCAGACATGAGCATGATGGGCATTCGTCAGAGGAACCGATGGCCAGCCTATCTACCTTGGACGTGCAGGCACCAGAGTCTCCAGAGCCCAACTTTTCAGCTTGGGCGTTCGTCGGAGGGTCTGACGAGCGGCTTATAGGCCTCACCAGTTTGCTTAGACCCGGTGGTGGAGATGGGTCTAAGGAAGGCGGAAGCCTCGGACTTGGCCAAGGCACCCATGGCACCGTAACCAGTGGCAGTGGGGAAACCAAGGGCTGCTCCTGGGAAGGTGGGGCAGACTTGGTGGCAGCAGCAGTCTTCCTGGAGGAGGAGTACTGCTGTTCACCTGAGGGGCCAGAAGGCGGGTGAGGGGGAGACTGTTGCTGGTCCCGGTGGTTCTCTTCTTCTTAAGTTTGTGGGAGTCAGTCAGCGAGGAAGAGACACTCCTTAACTTTTGCAGATTTTTCTCCATGGATACCATCTTTTTTAGGAGATGGGCTTCGAGGGCCTGCTGGCGAAATTTCCATGTGGCCTGGTTCGAGCTGGAACAGGCCTCACAACCCTCGACCTTGTGCTCTTGGCATAAACAGGCGAGAAAGAGGGAGTGAGAGTCTTTGTGGGGTAGCTGAGCACAGCAAGAATTGCACTTATTTTTATGAGACTCAACGGAAAACAGTAAACACATGCACAAAATAGAGAATTTTTTTACAGAAAGGCAAGAAAAAAAATGATACTCATCCGAAAAAGGCAGTCGAACTGCAACGGCGATCTCTGAGAAATACAACGTGCTTAGGTAATGATGGGAAAGGAACCGTAACTATATAGTATCACGCTGATGTCAGTCATGCTGACATTAGGTGAAGCTGACCCCTATCCCAGGTGCCACTGCTAGCTAAAGTTTCCGTGTGGTCCTGATGCCAGGGGGCCTTGATCCTCAGTGATTACCTACTGCAAGAGCCCTCTCAAGTAAGATAGTACAGTTACGTAAGAACTTACCATAACAGTAGATCTTGAAAGGCTCTTGCAGTAAGTACTCACATATAGGACTAAGTTACCAGGCACTAGGATACATGTAAAACATCTAGCTAGCAGTGTCTGGCAGGACGCCCCCACGTGGACCGACATCAGCGTGGCACTATATGGGGAGCGGTCCCCACACCCGCTCTCCAGTTCTCCCGCTGGAAACCTAGTAAGGTGCGATAGGAGAGGAGTGGGCTCCTGGAGCTAGAAACCCAGGGGGGCCGGGGGAAACAGTACCTGCTGCAAGAGCCTCTCAGAGATCTGCTGTTACCGTAAGTTCTTACGTAACTGTACTATCTTACTTCGAGAGGGCTCTTGCAGTAGGTACTCACATATAGGACTGAGTCCCAAGCAGTAACCTGAGACAAGTCAGACATGGGAGGTAGGAACAGGTTTACAGAAAAAAACAGGGAACTTATGATAAGAGTCCCTGCAGAATAGCAAGGCCCATGCTCGCTCTGTGCCTTGAAGCAATGTCCAAACTGTAATGTTTGGTAAGGTATGGACAGAAAGTACAGTCACGCAAGAACTTACCGTAACAGTAGATCTTCGAGAACAGCTCTTGCAGCAGGTTACACCATTACGACTGAAGCTGTCAGGCACCAGGACTCCACGGAAATGTTCTAGCTAGCAGTATCCAGCGGGGACCGCCCCCGATGTCGGCCCTGCCCCTGATGTCAGGCATCATATAAAAGGGGGCGGTCCCCCAGAATCCCCAGTTCTCCCACCGGAGACTCCCAGCCACTAGATGACAGCTGAAGTGGAGACTGAGTATCTGCCTTCAAAGAAGGTATGCAGCAGGGAGGTGTTGTAAACACCAAAACCTAGGTGATAATAAATGTAATAACTCTACCTCCAGAGGGGATGGTGAGAGGGAAACTACCTGCTGCAAGAGCTGTTCTCGAAAATCTACTGTTCCGGTAAGTTCTTACATAACTGTACTATCTTACTTCGAGAAACAGCTCTTGCATCAGGTTACACCATTAGGACTGATTCCCAAGCAGTGAAATCCTCTCAGATGGGAGGAGGATGAGAGATCATGAATTGAACCAGAGCCTAGGACTGCTAGACCAAAACCAGCTCTTTGCGTGAGGCAACGTCCAGGCTATAATGCCTGACGAAGGTGTGCACAGTGCTCCAAGTAGCTACTGTGCAGATGGTAGAAGTGGAAATGTTCTTCAAAGCAGCAAGGAGGTAGCCACCCCTTGTGGAATGTCCATTAACCGAGCCCGCAGGGACTTATTACGCTTTTGGTAACAGAGCGTGATGCAATGTATGAGCCATCTGGAAGAGACTTAGAGACCGGAGCACCCAGCATCCTATGGGCTTAAGGAGACAAAAAGCTGATCAGATTTACGGTGTTGTCTGGTTCTGGTCAGGTAGTATCTAAGACACCTATGCACATCGAGAGGTGCAGCAGGGCCTCTCCCATCGGAGTACTTTTGGAAAGTAAACCAGGAGGTCAATATCCTGTTAAGAGTCACGGCTGAGACCACCTTAAGCAGAAATTTTGGATTTGTCCTTAGGGACACCCTGTCCTGGTGAAAAAACCAATACGGTTCTTTGCACATGAGTGCGTGGAGCTCAGAAATCCTTCTGGCAGAAGTAACAGCAACTAAAAATAACATCTTCCATGCAAGAAGACGTAGCTCGCAATCCGCGGCTGGTTCAAAAGAAGGCAGCATAAGCTGCTCTAGGATGAAGGGTAAGTCCCAAGGTGGAATGGGATCCTTAACCAGAGGCCTAAGGTGGAGACCGCCACAAAAAAGCAAGTGTCGCTTCCAAATGGGATATGGACCGTAGGCCTATAGGTACATGATAGGCCAAGACGGCATAGAGGTGTACCTTTATCGAGGAGTAGGCCAAGCCTGCCTGAAATAGGGACAGGAGGTAGTCTAATACCGAACCCTCAGAACAATCCAGTGGGGAAAGTCCCCCTGCTTGAGCCCAGAGACAAAATCTGCACCATTTCATGGCGTATGTGGCATGAGTGGCCGGTTTTCTAGCAGCTGCTAGAACATCTGCTACCTCGTGTGAGACCCCGTATCGCATGACTGCTAGGTCCTTAGGAGCCAGGCATGCAGGTTCAGAGAGCAGAGGTCCAGAAGGACCAAGGAGCCTGCCCTCCTGGGACAGTAAGTGAGAGCTGGAGTGGCAGAGACACTGGCTTGTTCCTCAGAAAGTTGGTACAGCAGAGGGAACCAAATCTGCCTGGACCAAAAGGGCTTAATTAAGATCAGCGGCCACCTGCTCTCTGCGGAGTTTCAGAAAAACACTCTGGACGAACGGGAAGGGAGGAAATGCATAGAGAAATCTGCTCGCCCAAGGGAGGGACAACGCGTCTTGCCAGAAAACACCAGGCTCTGGATCTAGCAAGCAGAATTTGGGCAGTTTTGCGTTGGATGGGGATGCAAAAAGGTCTAACTCTGGTGTCCCCCATCTGCGAAACAGATCCTCCACGACCTCTTGGAGTAATTCCCATTCGTGGACTCTGGCCTGGAGTGGCTCAGACTGTTTGCGATAATGTTGTCCACTCCTGGAACATGTACAGCAATAAGGTTTGCGCACTGTTGAATTACCCAATCCCATACACTCATGGCCTCCCTGCAAAGAGGGTAGGAATGAGTGCCACCTTGTTTGTTGAGGTAGTACATCACCGCAGTATTGTCTGTTGCAGCAGAAGAGTACCCAGTGGAATCTCCGATTGGAAGGCCTGCAAGGCATAAAGGACCGCTCTCCTCTCCGAAATGTTTATGTGAAGGTGAGAATCGTGGGTTGTCCACGAGCCCTGAGACCTGACACCATTGAGGTGTGCTCCCCAACCGGACCCCGAAGCGTCCGTGGAGTGTGTCACGACTGGAGACGGCGCAGTGAAGGGGACTCCCAACGAAAGGTACTCTGGGATGAGCCACCATTGCCAATCCCGGATGACGGCCTTCATGATCCTGATTGGATGCTGCAGATGGTCCTGCTTTTGATCCCACTGCACCCATAACATCCACTGGGTCACCTGCATGTGGAGACGGGCTAAAGAGACTGTTGCAATGGCCGCAGCCATGTGTCCGAGCAGGCAAAGGACCAATCTTGCGGAACGGTCTTTTTGCCAAGATATCCCCTATGAGGAATCTGATGAGCTCTGCTCTGTCCTGGGGCAAAAAAGCTTTCCCCTGGATGGTGTCCTGGACTGTGCCTGTGAATTGCAGTGTCTGAGACAGAACTAGGTGTGACTTCTCCTGATTGATGGTGATGCCCAACGATCCGAAGAGGGAATGAGTACAATGAATCGCGGACATCAGGGCCTCCTGAGAGGGGCCATGAGAAGCCAGTCGTCCAGGTAGGGGAACACGTCATGGCCTTGTCTCCTGAGAGCTGCCGCCATGACTGCCATGCACTTCATGAATATCCGAGGTGCCGAGGACAGTCCCAAGGGGAGGGCTCAGAACTGATAATGGCGACCCAGAAACTCAAAGCGCAAGAATTTTCTGTGCGCCTGAGCTATCAGAATATGCAGGTAGGCATCCTGCATGTCCAGTGAAGCTAAGAAGGCACCCTGCTTAAGCATGGGAATTAGTCCTGGAAGGGTCACCATGTGAAAGTGTTTGTATAGCACTGAAGCACTGAGGTCGCTGAGGTCCAGGATCGGACAGAGGTCCCCTGTCTTTTTGGGAACCAGAAAGAAGTGGGAATAATATCCTGCGCCTCTCTGGTTCCGTGGTACGTGCTCTATGGCTTCTTTGTCCAGAAGTGCTAGCACCTCCTGCTGAATGAGCAGGGCGGTTGACCTGAATAACGGAAAGTAGGGAGGTCTTGAAGGTGGGTGGTCGAGGAATTCTATAGAGTGTCCTCTTTCTACAAATTGGAGACATCTCCATTATAGGGGACATCCAGGTTATTTTTCTGGATGTCCAGAGTAAATTCGGAGATGCGTAGCCATGAGCGTCTCCGGAGACAGATACCCGAGGCTGCTACCCTGGCCGCAGAGTCTGCCAAATCATAGGCGGCTCTAAAAACTTGGGTCCCCATGTCTGACCCTGTGTGAAGAAGGTTCAAAAGTTCCTCCTTCTGCTCGCCATCCGGAAGGACTTTAACCAGGTCCTGGCCCTGTACCCATAGGGCATTCTGGAACTGAACCATGTGTGTTACGTAGTTCAGTGACCTGATGGAGCATGTAGCAGCTGCATACATGCTCCTACCCAGTGAATCCAATTGCTTGGATTCCTGGTCCGGTGGCTGGGTGCTCAAATGCTGTGGCCGTTGAGACCGGTCGTGATGACCAGTGAATCAGCCAGGGGTTGGTGCGCCAAATATGGGTCCGTCCAAGGAGCCCTGTATAGGCAGTCAGCCTTCTTCGGCACAGCGGGGGTGGAATGCGGACGTTTCCGAAAAGGTATCCACCACAGGTGGCACCACCACAGGCTTAGGGTCTGTCTGCTGAAGATATCTAGCTAGGCGCTGTTGTTCGGGGTCTAGATCTTCTGTCTCCCATCCCATATTCTCCTGGATGTGCCGCATGATTTCAGCAAATGAGTGATCATCCGGAGGGGACCTAGGCAGGTCTCGTGGGTCTGGTGATGGAAGACTGATAGGAGAAGGAGACCTGGAAGTATCCGATGAGTCCGGTCTTGAGTCGTCCCCATGCGGAGTGGACCTTCTTCCGCTGGGTCACTTGGGGCTGGGGGACCCTGAGGGAAACCGTGAAGGGGGCCGCCTCCTTTCTCTGAATCTACCCCTAGGAGGTGGTGTAGGCTCCTTGGGGGTCGGGGGTCTACCGTCTGGACCCTGGGGAGGAGGAGGAGGAGGCTTTACTGGGACCACATCCCTCTTGATAGTGTCCCACCAAAAAGTGAAGAGATCTTTAACTTCCTGTATGTTCATGCCAGATGACAGGCCAGGCGTCGGGGTAGGCCCGTCGCCGTGTCCGATGTCGAGTCCAAGGTAGTCGCTGTTCAGACGAAGGCTCCCGAAAAGCCCAGTGTCTTCAGTGCCACCTGCCTGGTCAGGCAACGCCAAATTCTCCTCTGTTGAACCCCCGGCACTGCACGATCAGTGAAGGGAGGGCGGTCGTCGGCTCCAAAGGTCGCTTGACCGACGTCGTGTACTTAAGGGATGTTAGGTCTGTCGGGCGTTTGGCCGATGAAGGATCGGCAGCCTGCTTAGGCTCTGACATCCGCTTGAGGGATGTCAGGTCTGCAGTCTTTCTGGGAGGGGGATCAGGTCCCCTGGGTGACCAATCTGGCATCAGGTTCCCGGCGTCTGTCTGAGGAAGAAGAAGCAGACTTCGAGGAGGACTTGGACCTATGGCAGTCAGAAGACTTCGCTGAGGACCGGGAAGGCGTTGGAGAAGGATCCGAAGTCCTGGAAGTCTTCAGCGGGTAGAGAGAAGTCAAAGGACCGCCCCAGGATCTGACCTTAACAGGTGGAGGCTGAGAGCGAGCTCCTGAGGGAGAGCAGTCTGAGCTGTGAGCCGGGAGCTGGTGACAAGTCAGAGGCCTGGTTCGGGGATCTGGACCTGGCCTTCTCTTGGTGTTTCTCTCGGCACTTATGGGACTTGGAGGCTGACTCACCTCTGGAGGCAGGGTCTTTTTCCATATTTTTAAACTTTTCCTCTAACAGGAACCCCTGGAGTGCCTTTTGATGGCATATCCTGGTGCAGCTGTTAAATTGCTGACAAATGGAGCAGGCCTTGGTGTCGTGCTCCGGGCCTAGGCACCGCAGACAGGCTGTATGGAGATCCTTGAAAGGGATCTGTTTGCTGCAGGCACACTTAAGAGGGGTGTCCTTCTGTGGAAAGAGTAGGAGATGCCGACATTTAGTAAGAAAAAGTTTTGCTGAAGAAGTTCTAGTCGTCGTTCGCTAATGAGGCGTCCATGAGGCCAATGCGAGTCGATGGCAAGAAAAGAACTGGGGATTCTGGGGGAACACCCCCTTTTATATGATGCCCGACGTCGGGAGCGGGTCGACTCGGGGCGGTCCCCACTGGATATTGCTAGCTAGAAAATTTCCGTGGGGTCCTGGTGCCTGCTGGCTTCAGTCCTAATGGTGTAACCTGCTGCAAGAGCTGTTTCTGAAGTAAGATCTCCAGTTGTAGCGCCAAATATCTGTCGCTGAAATGTTCCTGAAGCAAGCAACAGAAGCAGCCATGCCTCTGGTTGAATGTCCTTTGACCTCCCCAGAAGGGTTTGTTACACTTCCTTTAACAGAAGATAATGTAGTTTCCAATCATTTGCACAAACACTGTTTTGAAACAGCAGCACCCTCTCTTTTGAGTGCAAAGGAAACAGACAATTGGTCAGTTTTACGGACAGGCTTCGTCCTGTTTGTGTACTACCGAAGAATTCTGTGTACATCCAGAGTGTGCAGAAGTGTTTCAGCCCGGTTGGACTGCTCCGGGTAGTACACTGGCAAGTCAAGTGACTAGTTCAAGGTTGATTCTGATACCACCTTAGGTTAAGAACTTGGATTGGTTCGTAGAGCCACCCGGTCTCTCTGAAAAATCCAGTTAGGTATCTTACATATTAGGGCATGAAGCTTGGAAATCCTTCGAGCTGAAGTGATGGCCACAAGAAAGAGTGCTTTCCAGGAGAGGTAGTACATGTCAGAACTTGCTGCCAGCTCAAAAGGAGGCAGTGTGAGTTTCTCTAGGATGAAATTCAAGTCCCAGGGTGGAGCAGGGCTCTGTACTGGTGGTTTTAAATGGAGGATCCCCTTTAAGAAGGTTTAGGATACCTCCAGCTGGGCCCGAGTCTTACTTCCAACTGGGATGTGGTACGCATGAATGGCAGATAAATGGACTTTCAAAGTTGAGTAACTAAGACCCAGATTGTAGAGATGCAGCATGTAATCTAAGACCTGTGTGACTGAACAGGAGAAAGATTCTAGCCTTTTCAGTCTGCCCATTTGGAAAACCTTTTCCATTTCATGGCATAAGTGGCTCTAGTGGAAGGCTTCTGGCCTCCACCAGAATTTGTGCTACCTCGGGAAACTCGAATGTGCAGCAGCTATGTCAGTAGGTGCCATGCATGCAGATGAAGGACCCAAGACCTGGATGTACCAGGTCCCCTGTTCCTGTGTCGAGATCTTGAGAGACTGGCAGTGGAAATGGAGGCTCCACTGACAGTTGTTGTGTGTAGAGAGAACCATATTTGTCTCGCCAGAAGGAAGCAATGAGAATCATTTGTGCTCCTTCTGCCTGAAGTTTCATTAGTACTCTATGAATCAATGGAAGTGGAGGAAGGCATACACTAACCTCCTCTTCCAGCACAGAGAGCGTGACTCACCAGAAAACACCACACCCTGGAGCGAGCGAGAAGAAGGTTGGTAGTTTTGCATGGAGTGGGGAAGAGGCGAACAGGTCTATTTGTGGCCTTCCCCACCTTCCGAAGATGTCGTCTACCACTGACTGAGCTCACATTCGTGCACTGGCTTGAGAGCGGCTGAGTGTGTCTGCCAGGGCATTCTGAATGCCTGGCACATAGATTGCTGTCAAATGAAGGCTGTGGTTGGCTGCCCAGTACCACACTCTCATCGCTTCCCGACAGAGGGGACAAGAGTGGGTTCTACCCTGTTTGTTCATGTACCAGACTACGTACATGTCTGTCTGAATCATGAATTGACCTGGTTGGATGAGGTGTTGGAAAGCCTTTAGGGCATTCAACACTGCCCTCATTTCAAGTACACTGATATGAAGAAACAGTTTATTGTGGGACCAAGGACCCTGTGTCCTATGGTTTCCCAGGTGCGCTCCCATCCCAGGCCTGACGCATGTCATCAGGGTTTGGGAGGAATGTCTTAGCGAATGGGACACCCTTGGAGAAGTTGTCCTGGTTTTGCCCCCACAAAGGTCCTGAGCCATTGGGTCTGAGATCAGTATCTGTGGTTTAGATCATCTGATCTCTGTCCCACTGCACTCTGAGGGTCCATTGAGAAACTCTAGTCTGGCTAAGGGGACCGAAGGATGGCTGCAACATGAACCAGAGCAGTCAAAGAATTGACCTGGCTGGTATCTCTCTCCGATGCTCCCAAGCGAGCCTGTTGCTGTAATGTTGCCATCCTGTCCTGCGGCAGGTAGGCCTTGCCCTGGACTGTGTCCAATACTGGTCCAATAAACTGGAGCTGTTGGGTAGGAAAAAGGTGGGATTTGGCATGGCTGACTGTAATGCCCACCTGCTGAAAAACATCCAAGGTAAGGGCCAAAGAGTTGGCCAGAGTATCTCTCGATGGAGCTGAAATCAGCCAGTCGCTGAGGTATGGGAATACTTGTACCCAGTCTGTGTAGAAAAGCTGCCATCACCGCAAGACACTTCGTGAACACTCTGGGTGCAGATGAAAGGCCAAAGGGAGAGCTCTGAAATGCACTCCTGAAAAGAAAACCGGAGGAATTTATGTATGGATGAAAAAAAACAGGATATGCAGGTAGGCATTCTGCATGTCCAAAGTGCAGAGCCAATGACATTCTGTAATAGAGGAAGTATGCTGGGAAGAGACAACATTCTGAACCTTTGTATTCCACATAGAGATTCAAGGAGCTCAGACTGAGAATGGGTCTGAGATCGCCCATCTTCTTAGGTACTAGGAAGAAGTGTAATAGTACCCATTCCCTTGATGTTGCTTTGGAACGGGCTATTGCTGCCTTTGCCAACAGGGAGTTTATTTCTCTCTTACCAAGGGTATGTGATGAGGTGGGTAGAACGAGTGACCTGGGGATTTTTGGTGGTCTCTCTGTGAATTCTATTGTGTGGCCTTTTGCCACCAATTGCAGCACCCATGAATCTGCTGCGATTTTCTCCCACTCCAGAAGGTGGAGGGAGAACCTTCCCCCTACCGGTTCCTCTGGAAAGCAATCCAGTGGAGAAGAGAGGGTTAGAAAGTCAGGAAGCAGTGGGCAGGGAGGAGGCAGCAGTGCCCGAGGCCTTTTGAGATTTGGCGGGGAGTGGGGGGTTCTACCAGCCAAAGGTGCCCAAAGTTTGTTTTGGCGTCGGTTTTGTGGCAGTCTTTGTGGACAGCGATGATGTCTCCAAATGGCTGCTTTTGTTTCTGTGGTGGTTTGTACATAAACTGTACAGAGCGCAAGGCTTTGCCTTTGTCCTGTAAATCAGTTATGATGTCCTTGACATCTCCCCAAACAGAACTGAGCTCCAAAGGGGCATCCTGTACGACTGTCTGTACTGAGTACCAGGCCTGAGATCCTAGCAAGCTGCGCCAGAGGCTGATGCTGAGACTACCAGCAGCATCTACCACATCATAGGTAGTGCTTAGCATACGTCTGCAAGCAGATCTAGCCAACCTGACAAGATCTGCCACTTCTCCTTTCGAGGTTGAGTCTTGGAGGGAGTCCATTTTGGACTCCAGCTGTCCTAAAACTGATTTCTGGTAATCCCCCATGTGGGTGACATAATTTAATGCCCTAATCCCCAGTGTTGAAGAAGAATAGATCTTTTTCCCATACTGGTAGAGCACCTTAGACTTTGTCGGGATGTCCCAAACTCGCTCAGCCGGTCAACCCTCTACTCCCAAAGTGCCAACCTCTGAGCGTATGATTTGTGTAGTGAACAGACAAGGTAACCCACTTGTCTGTTTTGTGGGTTCAAGTCACCTTAGTCTCAAGCTCTGAAGGGATTCAAACTGATAACCGCTTGTTAGCGTACCCAATTATCAGGCTCAGATAATTCTGTCTTCGGGGGGCCAGATATCTTTGCCTATGGGCACCCAACCAGGTCTTTCAAATGAACCCTTAGAACTCAATGCAAGACTTTTAGAAAAAACTCTATCCATTTCCCAGTGTGGTATACAATAAGCCCATACACAGTGTACTTATAACCTTTAAAAGCTCCACTTAAAATAAAAAAAATGTCAAGGAACTCCACAGTTTAGTTTGTAAAAAAATATCTTTACTTTAAAAATATCAAAACAGAACAATAATTACAGAACAAAATATATATCTCAACACATACAGCCTTAAAACAAACAGGAAAAAGTACAGTTCCTACAATACATACATTTAGACTGGTCTAATCTTACTCTCTTTCAGTGCTGTGATGATTCTCCCTCAGTCAGATAATATTCTCTTGTGTCTCTGTCAGGTTCACTTCTGCAATTAAACACACTTCTGAGCTGGCCCTCTCATGAGGTCACTAACTCTGCCTTGGTGTATTAAACTCTAAATTTTACAATGCAGGGTCTCCAAATAAAATATTTAAAAAAACATATGAGATGACATCGCTGACTTTCCTCTCCACAGGTTAACTGGTTTTTGTTCTGCTACACATACATCTCAAAAGTTTCTTTGATCTAAGTCACTGTATTCAAAGCAAAAGTGTATTGTCCTCTTTAATCCCGTCTGGACCTTGGAATCTACACCTCAGGTCTTTCTGATGTAATTCAAGGGTTCCCCTGGAATGTATTTTGGACTTTCCAAATCCATCTGGGTCCTCCCTGGCTCAGACATCAAACCTCTTCAATGTCCATTCTGGCCTCTCTCCGTCCACTCCTACCCATAAGTCCTTCCTGGCAAATATGCAAGTCAAAGGATCTCCCTGAGGGCATTATGAACAGCTAATCTTATTTCCTGGGATGAAAGCAAATTGACACGATAATTGCACCCCAGATCACTGCAGTTTAAAATACCTCCTGTCCTTTGAACTTATCCCTGGGGGATCTTGATTTGTCAGTTCCAGTAAGACAGCCTTTTCCTTGAACTGACCCTTCTCTTCACATATTTTATATGTAATAACAAAAATTAATACAGCACTCGAGCACTCAGAGCTGGCTGTCTACTTCACAGGGAGGAGAAGCTCTAAGGTGTTTAGGTTTTGTGGACCTATCATGGGCTGCACCGATGACCACTGAGTCAACCTTGGGATGGAGGCTAAGGTGGTCCTTGCCCCTGGGGTCTGGTAAATTTGACTGCCTTCCTGGCCACTGGAGCCAGGAGGAAGGTTGTTCAAATTGTTGTGACCAAATCCTCATGTGGCTCTATCCAGGGTGGAATGAGGTTGGTGAGGTATCTACCAAATCCGAGCTGTGCAGCCGATCTCTGTCTCTGTGGATCCTGGGCGATCGTACACAAGTCATATGTCGCTTGGATCTTCCTGAGGAGCTCCAAAAGGAAGGGTTCTCAGGTGGGGATCTGGGAGATTCTTTTGGTCCCTGGTCTTCTGGTGTAGGGGACTCTAAAAGTCAGAACCCAAGGGAACCGAATCACTGTCAAGAGTCTGACGATAGGCCATCATCATGTGAGCTGATCGTCTGAGGCGCAATGTCCAACGGCCTTGAGAATTCAGATGGCCGGGAAATGTCTATAGGCCGCGGATTAGGCGGCAATGACTCCCTTCTTCTGTCCAATGTCTGGATCCGAGGGTCCAGTGGCAGAGGTGGCAACGGAAAAAAAGGCCTAGGGGTTGGCGTAGGAACCATTGACTGCTGGCATTTCTTGAGCTCAGCTGTGAGCTGCGACTTGGCTTCCATCCACCAAGACTTAAGGACTGCCTGCAAATCCATCTGTGGTTGTGGGGGTGGTGGGTGAAAGCCATAGTTCAGGTATCCATAGTAAGGGTAATCAAACCCTGACTGAGGATAACCCCGCATCTGAAGACGTGGCGTCGGGTAGAGTGGCGCTGGATACCTCGGTGTGGGGTAGTGCAACATCAGGTAGCCGCGTGGGGCCCAAAGGATTGCCAGGCGGTCCGCGTAACACAACGGAGGGCTGAGGGGCCCCGCATCGGTCCAGATGGCGGGACTGAAGGGTTCAGAAAATGCCCTGGCGGGGGCGCAGAGATCCCCAACAGGGGATCCAGAAGTGGGGTAGGAAACCCTGAGGGTCCTGACAGTCCAGGAGTTGGGCCCGATGGCGGTCCTTGAGGAACTGACAGGCCTGAGGGAGTCGGAGGGACCTTCGTCTGGTCAGACATCATCTCAGACATAGGGGTTGGCGATGCCCCCTGACGGCGGGTGATCTCCACCCTCCGTATCCCCTGCAGGGGGAGCTGGAGGTACCATCTCAATCAGCGGTAAAGGAGAAGTTAGTGATCTCCATCATCAGCTGCGTATTCAACGTCAGCTAGTCCGTCACCCCATCGTCAGACCTATGTTATCGGGGCCTGGCGGAGGATCTGGGGCTGTGCGGCCGTCAGAGCCGGCAGACGACTTAGCAGCCGTAGCCATGTGAGACCCAGAGGACCCGGAACTCAACTTACCGGTCCCATTCGTACCACTAGGCCTCTGAATCTCTGTGGCCTTAGAGGACTTGGGTGCCTCCTTATCCCCAGAGGCTCCCGTCGGGCCCCAGCCTGAGCCAGATGGGGGCTGACTGCCATCTGGAAGCCACCATAATGGTCGAAGATGGATCCCTGGAGGAAGTTACCTTCAGGTCCGACTCCAGCCAGAAGCGGCTGCAATGGGGACCCTTCCCAGTCCCGTGTCTCTCTTTGTCCTTTTCTTCTAGTGATGGCCCTCCAGAGAGGAGGAAGAGTGCCTGAGTTCCTTCAGGTCCTTTTCCAAATTGGCCATCTTTTGTTTCAAAAGATGAGCTTCCAGGGACTGCTGATGGCGTTTGTGTGTGGCCGAATTAAATTTCTGGCAGTGCTCACACCCCTTGATCTTATGTCCTGGGCCCGGGCAAGGAAGACTGAGGGAATGGCTGTCCTGGTGAGGGAGCCGAGTTCCACAGGAGTCGCACTTGTTCTTCTGTGATTCTGAAGGCGATGATATGCATGATCAAGTAATACTTTTTTTAACAAGAAAAAAAGGTGAGAAACAGTAATTTAAACTGTTTATGTTTAAGAGATGCTCTTCCAAAGATGGTGTCGACAGTAGCAACAGTCTTCCCTGAGGTCTGACATGCACAGGTCAATGGCGGGACAGAACTGGAGGGCGGGCGTGGGGACCGCTCCTACATAGCTCACGCTGACGTCAGTCACGTGCGTCAAGGCGGTCCCCGCAGACATTGCTAGCTAGAAGTTTTCCGTGTAGTCCTAGTGCCTGGCGGCTTAGTTTAATATGTGAGTCCTACTGCAAAGCCCTCTCTAAGTAAGATCTACTGTTACAGGTGAGTAACCGTTCTTCCTTCAGGCGCCTGCTAATAAATAAGACTTCTGATCAGTTTTCAGGCAAACTGTTGTATTTTCAAGGTTTTTGATTCTCTAATTGAATCACTGTCTCCACCTAGTCTTCAGCTCACCGCTCAGTCAATGTTTACAATGGAACCAAGGAGGAAGTCAGGCTTTACGAGGTGTCTGATGTGCAGGTTCTACATGCTTACTAAAAACGGCCAAGATGCCTGCATGTGCTGCCTAAACACTGCCTATGACATGAGGCATTGCCTCTTGGTGCCAAGCGATGCACCCACAGGCGTGCAAGCCTACTTCTGCCTATGGCTTGCTGGTGGCTGTATGGTCAGCAGCACTGTTACAGGCCCAAAAGGCAGACTTCTCAGGCCAGCAAGAACATTCTCGTTCAAGATCTGTTGATGATGGAGGAAGAATACGCAGTGCATCTTCCTATTTTTTTTGTTTGTTTTGGTTATTCTTTGGTAACTTGGTTAAGGCCCACTAGGCACGAGTGCTCGTCTTCAAGGACAGCTCGGGAGCACTGGGGGAGGTTAAGTGACTTGCTCAGAGTCACACAGTATGCAAGCAGAGGCTGTGGGAATCAAACCCAGGTCTGCTGGATGTACTAAGCTCATAGACAGCTCCTTACTCTAACCTGTAAGCTATACTGCCAACCCTTTTTAAAATGAATGGTTCCACAATTTTTTTTTAACTTATTGTACTTTGTGACCGTTAAATCACCCATTCTGCCCCTCTCCCCAAGCCCTGCCATCCCTGGGACTTACCGGTCTCAACCCCTGCAGTGCCCCGTGGCTTGCGCCTCCCCAGTGCGGCCCCTGGGGTAGCCCTCTTAATCGCAGAGGACCTCCAGCTTGGTTGTGGGTCGCAGGCCCAGTAGGTGGGTGTGGGGCCTACAAGGAGAGACAGTGCCATCCTACAGGCTGGGGGACTTTCCATTTTCGTCCCCAACCTGTGGCATCAGTGGCACGACAGGTGTACATGCGTCGACACCCCCCACCATGCCGACATCGTCTCTACCTACTACTGGCTCTGTTGCTAGTCCACTGCCTGTGATCACATAGGCAGCAGCGGAGCACCAGAGACACGTCACCCACCAACCCCCAGCCTGCCCTCCATTGCTCCAGGCCTATTTCCAATCCCTGATCATCAGCACCACAAGCAGTAGCTCTACCGCTGCGCCAGCAGGCTGGCATGGTTTCACAACTTTATTTTGTGCCTCCATCAGAAGATGAGTCTCAGCCTCAGTGCCACAGGCAAAAAAAAAAAAAAGAGCAGACGCCAGTTGTGGGATCACTGTTGGGCCAGGAACTGCTTTCGTTCATCACTTCTGTGGGACCCTCATGGTTGGTCGCCCTCTAAGGATGTTGAGCCACCCAAAAGGCACGGTCTGCCACAGAACTCCAGTCCAGGAAGTCGAAAGTGTCGCTGCCGACTGGTAAGCAAGTCAATCCTATCAATTTCAAGGATGAATCAACCAAGGAAGACAAATCCTCACCATCTTGGAACCCCATGCTAACTGTAGCTTAGTCTAAGCTGGGTGGGGAGCGGCAAACTGAGCTTCCGGTCAGTCCCCTGCCAGTTCCACCTCTGTAGGTTGTCCTGATCCCAGCAAACCCTCCTGTCCATCTGGTGCCTCCCATGCCTCGACCTTTGGGACAACACCTGAGGTCATGATTTTGCTCTCGACTTTTGTCACCTGCCTTTCCTCGTCTGTCTCCTGCCATCAATGTCGAGCTCCACTGCATACGAGAAAGAGCAGCCTAAGAGCAATTGGCATATGGAGGGTTTGCTTGGGTCATAGTCAACCGGCAAAGCCGATGAACTCAACCTAGCCATGGCTGGGGATTCTGGCCATGAACCTCATGGGTCCCAGTCACTACAGTAACCTGTAGTGGTGGAACCCCCACTTCTTCGACTGGATGGGTACTCTGATGAAGGACTGTAAGCTCATGTCTGGAATTCCTCATTGTTTGTGGTTACTCTGACTACAGTCAGCCACACCATGTGTTGGTGGTCGACACTGCCCTATCTGGACAGGGATTCAAATGGGTTTTCCATCCCATTGATGCTATGTTGGCATGATGGCAGTTGACTTGACTGGTCCATTTCAGGGGACTAGTCTTCATTTGCCACCCTCCTGGACTACACATCCATGTCTTGGCACACTCCACTGGAGGAGGTCCAGAAGAAGGAGCCCTACCCCCTGTTGGACATCCCAGAACAGGACTCCTCACCAAGGGTCATCTTCCCTTTTGCCCCAGTAGTGCTGTTCCCCATGCTCATCATCTGGCAGCAACCAACCTCTTGCCAGGCCCCACCATGTCATATAAACAATATGTAAGTGGTAACTTTGGCGAGTTATTCTGGTTTTCTGAACACCTGATGCTGGAGGGGCTCATGGCAGGCATGGTGTTCTGAAAGGCAAAGGTGAAGGGCCACTTTAGCCATAAAGTGTACACTGCTGGGTCCCTGGATGTCCCCCAGGCCCACCTATGTGGTTTTGATGGCTCTCTACAGCCATGAGCTGTTACAGCAACTCTCCAACCTAAACCTCTTTTTTCCAGATGAGAGCCAGCAAGATTTACTGGAAATCAGAGATCTTGGGTTGGCTGTGGCCAACAGAAGTTACAGGTCGTCATGGATTCAGCTGGCATGTTGGCTCAAACCCAGGCCGTGGTGGTCTCCGTGTGCCAGCACTTCTGATGCAGTGCTCACCTTTACTTAGAAAATTCAGTTAAGGGTGGCAGATCTTCCTTCACTGGGATAGATCTCTTTGGTCCAGGGGTTGAGGAGCATGTCACGTGGACTGTGAGTCCATTTACCATTGGATTCAGTGACTTCAGTCACTAACCTAAAGCAGCAACTGAAGCCTCAACCACAAGGCTCTGGCTCCTTTCACGGACCCTACTAGGGAAGCAAGGCCCAGAGCAGCAGCAGCACCAACTACAGCAACAGAGGCAGCAGGTTCAGAAGCACCACCTGGCTAAACCCTTCAATAAATCTGTGGGTCAGCGTCAGTGCAAGGGCAGATGGTAGTTTCTTCAGTGGCCACTCTGTGGAGGCTGCTTCCAAAAGCAGAAAGTGATGGGATGGGAGGCTGTATCCCCTTCCCCATCCTCTGCAGCAGCACTCTGTAGCAGGCCAACTTTCCCACTTCCTATCACAGTGGTCTGCTATTACTTTGAACAAGTGGGTTCTAGAAGAGGTCGGAATAGGATCAGGTTGGTCTTGGTTTGAGACCTTACCACCTCATTAGTCCCAAGCACCGTTGGGAAGACATACTTTCACTGGAGTCTCTCCCTACTTACAAAGCGAGGCTCAATGGGTCCTAGAGAGGCATGCTATAGAACCTGTCCTAGAAAACTGAGCTCAGCAGGGCTTCATATCATGGTATTTGCTAGTACGCAAATGGATGGGGTTGATGCACCATTCTCAACCTGTGAATCCTGAACCAGTTTACCTGCAGCATAAAATTTCTCATGGCCTATCCGATACAGATCATTCCATCCCTGGAGCTTGGGTTTACTCCCTGGATCTACAGAATGCATACTTTTATGTTCCTATCCATCCATCTCAGCAATGGTTCCTGCACTTTTGGGTGGACGGAACTCTATACCAATTCTGAGCCATGCTGTTCTGCTTGTCATCGGCACTTAGGGTGTAAAATAAGTGCCAGTCAATCTTGGTAGCCTTGCTCCAGTACAGTGGTGTCAAGGTCTTTTCATAATTTGATGACTGGGTCATCACATGTGGCTAAATGTGGGACGTGGAATGGATCAGGGACCTGGCTATCTGAAAGTTGTTCAACGTTAGTCTGTTAGTCAACTTGGCCAAGTTTGAGCTGACCCCAAAGCACGTGATCTTGTTCACTGGAGTGGAGCTGGACTCGTTCCAAGCCAGGGCCTGTCGAGCACATCTGCCTCCAGAAACAGCAGAGAGTATGTCCTTTTTTACCCAATACTTGCTCTGGGCTTCAGTGCTGCATGGACTCTACCATAGCCATGGTGGAGCCCAGTGGTGCATGCCATCAGCCATCCAGGAAGAATCTGGCCACCACTGGTCTGATCCCATGCAGTCCACAGTCAAAAAGTCCAGGTGACCCTGCTGATGCTGGATACCATCAGTTAGTACTGTACCCAGTCATCTCTCTCAGCAGGGTACTCCACAGAGGGACATATTTGATCGGTCCAGGGCTCAGGACCTCCTGTATGCCTTCCTTCTGGGCACAAGATGGTACTCAAGACACAGGACAGGTCATCACTGATCCTGTTTGTAACTGGCTGTGCCAGTTCTGGTATCAGATCTCCTCAGTCATCAGCAGACCATGCAGGTGCTTTCATTTCTGAAGGATCTGTTGACATAGTTCAAGGGAATTATCAGACACACAGACCTGCAGTCCCTGTATCTGACCACCTGGCTCCTGAGCATCTAGAGTTCCAAGCTCTAAGACTTTCCAAGGATGTTCTCAGTGTTAAGATGCATTTCCTAAAGGGTCCACTCTTAAGACTTACACTAGCAAGTGGAAGAAATGTTCATGCTGGCGCAAGAAGCATGGATTGTTGCTCCTCTACTGCTGCATGACACACATACCTGACTACCTCTTTTCCCCATGTTAAGCAGGGCTTTGAGACACGTTCCTCAAAGTGCACCTGGCAGCCGTTTTGATGTATTGTGCCAAGGCTGTTATGCCAGTGGTGGCACAGGATAAAGTAGGCAACTGTTTCTTCAGAAGGCTGGTTCACCTGCCCATCCACCTCTACCACGGGACCTACCACTGGTGCAGTCACAGCTAATGGGTTAACCAGTCGAGCTTATGGACAAGTGCCATTTCTTGCACTTGCCCTTATCTTGGCCAGATGGATAAGTGAGCTCCAGGCACCATCTGTGGGATCACCGTAACTGGTTTCCCATAAGCATAATATTATCCTATGTGCCCATGCGAAATTCCTGCCCAAGTTACTCTCTGAACTTCACCTAAGTAAGGCACTTATCCTACCAATATTCTTCCCTAAGCCTCATGTTTGGAGGCTGAGCAAATGCTCTACATGCTAGATGTCTGCAAGGCTTGGGTCTTCTACTGGAAATGAAGAGTGGAATTTCATGGTATGACTCCACAGCTGTTTATGACCTTCACTGATACAACACTTAGGAGACCAGCACCTAAACAAAAGACTGGCTGGTGGCGCACATCCAGCATTGATCTGTGTAATCAGCTGTGTGGGGAAGAGCCACCAATGGAGTTGAAGGCTCATTCTACAAGACATACTGCTGCCAGGTATATCCCCATTTATGAGATATCTAGGGCTGCTACCTGGTTGAATGCACACATTCATATCCCACTACAGCATGGACTTGCTCAGGCGTTGAGAGCTGCCTTTTGGATCCTTAGTCCTTCAGTCTCTGTTCACCTAATTTGGGGTGCGCACCTCGACCTTTCCTCCTGCAGACTGCTTAGGCGTCTGCCTTAGTGTGGACAGTGAATTGAATACAGGTAGTTAGAAAGAAGTGGCTAGTTACTTGTAACCATAGTTCTACTAGTGTTCAGTTCACATCCACATAACCCACCCAACCTCCCTTAAGACTTGCCTCGGATTCCTGTTTCAGCATGAAGATCTGAATGAAGTGGGGGCAGAGCTAGAGGACCACATGGTGGTAGGAGAAGTCAAGCTTGAAGACTGTTACTGTGACAGGGCATCTCAGCAGAAGACTGCCATAATGTGGATATGAACTGAATGTTAGTACTAGAACAATGGTTGCAAGTAAATTTTTTGTTGCCAGCTATTGACATTTGCAGTTTGATACTTCAACCAAGGTTTCTGCTTTAAGGTTTCCAAGATGAAGTCCTCCTATACTAGCACACTTAATCCCATTGATCCAATGAATTTCAGAATGTCTCTCTTCCGACTGATTCTTAGCGAGTTTCCCTCTTATTTACTTTCTCACACTCTCCGGAGGTATGCTGTTGCCAGGAACAAGGATTTTAATTCTTATGTACCTGAAACTGATGAATGAGCTTTGTTCAGGTACTGCATATAAGACTAGTGATGTTGGCATTGATCTGAGACTGGTAATGTTATCACGACTGAAGTAGGTAAAACTAGTGCTTGAAATCCCAGAAATGAAGGAAGAAAATGTTTAAAAAAATGTTTTGAGTTCCAAGTCCCAGCAAAACCCCAACAAAAAATCTACTGTGGTCTTAATTAGGAAAAGGCAGTACAGAGACATTTTTGTCTGGTAATAAAGACCAACTAGGATGACAATTTTGTTCTGCTTGATTTGTGACTGAAACCACCTTGCCTTCTACGTTAGTCCATCTTTGTGACCATCATTCCATCCCCTCTTTTTTTCCTTTTGATTTTCGGCCACCTTTGGCACCAGACCCCAAACAACTCCCACTGATATATTTTTTCTCTCTTGCCCTGACTCTCCCTACTACACCTACACTTAACACCTACTCCCTTAGCTACTGTTCCTACACACTGCCCATCCCCCGAATTAGCCTGCCTTCTCTGTACAAGCATCTCTTTCTGTACTTAAACTTCTCTCTTTCTGTCCGTTTTAGGTGAGCCCTGAGCGGGCGTGTCTGCTGGCTTGCAGCTCCAGCCCCATCCCTGGCTGGCTGTGAATCTTCCAACCCGCCAGTCCCAAGCCAAGAACCGAAGGTATGCCATCAAGCTCCAGACCAGCAAGGCTTAAGAGAGAAACTGGTGATTGGCTGTTTTAAGCTGCAGCCTGTCTCAGACTGGCTGACTCAGGATTCCTAAAGCTCCTCTGTTTTGGTGCTTGCTGCAGTTTAAATCTGTGTGCTCTCTGCTGTGTATCCCACTAGATACTGACCCCGACCTCTATTAAAAACTCTTTTGGACACCGCCCCTTGCTAACCAGTTGGTGAATATCTTATGCAGCTTTCTATTTAAAGGGATAGCTGCATTATTAGCAGTCTGATACTACTGCAGTCTGATATTTACCATGTACCTAAAACCCCATTAGCATTATATGCTACTGCCACTAGAGGGAGTGCAAATTTTTGAAGGTTCCACGGTGAACGTATGCCCCACATTTAACTGAAACACCCACTGAACTTTGGAATATCGACCTCTGCTTAACTGTACTCCAAACTCTCAGTGCTTTAGAAATCAGTGAATACCACAATGTCTCACAAGCCCATTGTGTCCGTAGTGAGCCTCATCCTGCTCGCTGTAATATAATTTGCAGGTCCACCCAATAGACTGCTCCTTCAACCCACACTACTTAACTCCCAACAGCCAGTACCAAATGCATATGACACCTTCACATCCCATGACCTTGGAGACTATGAAAACACCTTGCACAGGCACCAAATACCCTGAGCACAAGAGCAATAACAGAAGGATCCTCCATGGGGGCACTGTTCCCTGGGCTGGTGGCACACTTCAACACTTAGAAAGAATGACCACCTAGTAGAAGGAAATGGGACAAGCATCTTAAACTCCTACTACACCATCTCGCTCGGATACTATTGCTCCTACTCCTGCTATCAGGCGATCTGCACATGAACCCAGGCCCAACACAACAGGTCAATCTATTGCCTAACCCAGCAGCTCTTACTTTTGCCTCAATAAACATTTGCAGCCTGCTCCCCAAGATGGATAACCTGAAAGTATGGGTTACTCGGCACAACCAGGATATTCTCTCAGTTGTGGAGACATGCCTTTCTCCCAAGATCGATCAATCAATCAATCAATCAATCAAAATCTTTATTTATCCAGACAGGCACCATTGAGCAGGGCTCATTTGCAAGATGGACCTGGTCATACAAAAATCATAGTACAGTAACATGGTAAAACATAATGCAATATTACATAAAGAAGAAGAATATACATATGTACATCAACATTTGAGTGAGAGGGCTGGACTCCGTTATTTTACCAGGATATACCTTGTTTAGACAGGACCATCTCTCAGAAGAAGGTGGGGGCTGTGCCTTGTACAACAGGGAGTCCCTTCAGAAGCACATCCTACCAACTCCCAGTAGTAGTGACAACCTGCAGGTCCTGACTGTTAAACTTCTTCTGGGATCACAGAACAGGGCTCTCACGGTACTCTGTAAAAATCCCGCCTAAACTCACCGTGGCTGGTACCAGTGACCTGATGGATTATGTGAGCAACCTGAGCTTAAATACAGAAATCGTGAAGCTGGGAGACTATAACACCAACTGGCTCTCCCCTGCCACTGCCTCCGTCAAGGATGCCTTGTCACCTGTTCATTTCTCACAAATGGTTGAGACTCCAACCTGCGTCAACTACAAAACTGGGACCAGCACTCTCCTTGACTAGGTTCTATCCAACTGGCCTACTCGCATTTTCAACACTACTGTTCTCCCTGACTCAATGAGCGACCACTCCCCTGTCATATGTACTTGGTCCTTCAACTACCGCAAACCACCTCCGAGAACAATTACAAATCGAGTACTACTAAAAGGTCACCTTGAACTGCAAAATGTGGACCTCCAGCTCACAGATTGGACAGACCTCTATGCTGCAACTGATGTGGACACAGCCCTGGAACATTTCATAAAAAACGTCAACACCGTCTGTGACAAGCAGGCCCTGATAAAGTCCAGAAAGATAAGAGGACTCAGTAATCCCTGGATCACCCTGGAACTCCTAGAACAGCTACGTGCCAGAGACCACTTATAGAAGATAGTGAGAGCACATGGTACCACCGCTAACATACAGAGGTATAAAAAAAGCTTGAAATGAGTGCACGAAAGCCATCTGACTCACCAAAAGCAAATTCTACAACAAAGCCCTCTCCAGCACTTGGAATGACAGCAAGTAATTCTGGGACAACCTCAATGACATAACCGGCAAGGACCCCAAATCGGCCCCAGCTATGCTCATGATTGATGACGCACCATCCTTGGACCATATGCACATTGCCAATGCACTTAACAATGTGTTCACAGACTTAAGCAGTGTGTTACCAGTGGACTACTTCAATCCTCCAACCCCGACTGAACCTAATGTGACCCAGCAACCATTGTCTAATCGTCTGCACTTCTACTTGAAAGAAGTCTCTGAAGCTGAAGCTAGAAAGTACCTTGAGAAGGCATTGGGAAAGTCAAGATATATGGGGACACTCTGGACCTTAAATTTGTCAAGCTGTCCCTGGCGGAAGTCCTTGGCCCACTCACTAAAATAATCAATCTCTCCCTTTGCCTCTCACAGTTCACCCAGCGATGGAAATCAGCAAGTTACCTCAGTACACAAAGGTGGAAAAGGGACCCTACATAACAACTACAGACCCAACACCATACTCCCTCCTCTCTCCAAAGCCCTTGAGAAGATAATGGCAGACCAGCTTGTTGAGCACTTGTACCAGAACCAGCTCCTCTGTCCTGAGCAACATGGCTTCCGATCTGGCCACAGTACTGTCACGGTCTTACTTGAATTCACTGGTCACATCCATCAATCAACTGAACAAGGTCTCCTGGTAGGGATACATTCATTGACCTATCAAAAGTATTTGATACGGTGCACCACGGGCTCTTACTGGACCAACTGTCAGCCACAGGGCTCTCTCCAAAATCAGTATGCTGGTTCAGCAGTTACCTCCTTAACCACTCCCAAAAAGTCAAGATAGGGGACATCACCTCCAACAGCAGACCAGTCCATTCAGGGGTCCCACAAGTATCAATTCTGGGACACTTACTGTTCAGCTTATTCCTAAACTCAGTATTTACTAAAGAGAAGAGGGGGGTGACACCAAGGTGGGAGATATGCAGAAGCAGGGTGGGAAGTGGTGACAGATGGAAATCATGGAGAGCAGAGTTTGAGAGGGTTTGAAGGCACTGAGGGTAGACAAGGCACCAGGCCCAGATGGCATCCACCCCAGGGTACTGAAGGAGCTGGCAGAGGTCCTTGCAGGACCTTTGGCAGACCTATTTAATGCCTCACTACATTCGGGAAGTGTACCTCAGGAGTGGAGGATGGCTCATGTGGTGCCCCTCCACAGGAGTGGCCCCAAGGATGAACCGGGAAACTACAGACCAGTGAGCCTCACATCCATCGTGGGTAAGCTAATGGAGACTATCCTGAAGGAGAGGCTGGTGGCCCTCCTAGAGGCCAAAGGACTACAGGACAGCAGACAGCATGGCTTCATACGTGGCAGATCCTGCCAAACCAACCTAGTTGAGTTCTATGACTGGGTAACTAGGTAACTGGACAGGGGCCATGCAGTGGATGTCCTGTATCTGAACTTCAGTAAGGCATTCGACTCAGTGCCACATGAAAGGCTGGGAAGGAAGTTAGTAGGCACAGGATCAGGTGCAAAGCTGGTGAGATGGGTAGGAAACTGGCTGCAGGGAAGGCAACAGAGGGTGGTGGTGGGTGGGGAGCTCTCACACCCAAGGGCAGTGACGAGTGGTGTTCCACAGAGCTCAGTGTTGGGACCAGTGTTTGGGATATTCATTGCAGACATATCATGGGACATCAAGAGCAAGATCAGTCTGTTTTCTGATGATACCAAGGCAGACGCGGTGGTGGATGACCTAGGGGGATGGCAGGGGTTGCAGGATGATCTGGCAAAGCTTGAAACCTGGTCAGACACCTGGCAACTTGGCTTTAATGCCAAAAAGTGCAAGGTGCTGCATTTTGGGATGAAGAACCCAAGGAGGAGTTACCAGCTAGGGGGAGTGCAGCTAGCCCAGACAGAGGAGGAGAAGGATCTGGGTGTGCTCATTACAGGGTCAATGAACAACTTGGCACAATGTTGGAAGGCAGCTGCAAAGGCCAACAAAATGCTGGGTTGTATTGCAAGGGTATATCCTCGAGGAGGAGGAGGTGATTCTGCCACTGTATAGGTCATTAGTTAGACCACACCTGGGTACTGCGTGCAGTACTGGCATCCGTATCTAAAGAGGACATTAAGTTACTGGAGGGTGCAGCGCAGAGCGACAAAGATGATCAAGGGGCTGGGGACTTATCATCGAGAGGAGGTTGAAGAGTTGAACATGTACTCACTGGAGGAGAGGAGAGACAGGGGTGACATGATTGAAAACCTTTAAATACATGAAAGGAATAAACAAGACAAGTACAGAGGGCTGTTCAAAGTAAGGGAGGGAGGGACACCAGGGGCCATGATATGAGACTGGGCGAGGAAGGTTCAGGAGGAGATGAGGAGATACTTTTACAGAGAGGGTGGTGGCTGGGTGGAATGCGTTACCTCCTGAAGTGGTATGCAGTAGAACAGTGGACTGCTTCAAACGAGGATGGGACAGGACAAGGGGGAGGGTTAATGAAGGGGAAGGGTGGAAGGGAGGGGCAGCTGCAGAATAAGGGGTGCTAGCTGCACATTCGGGCAGACTTGATAGACCTCTAGGCCTTTATCTGCTGGCAAATTTCGTATGTTCGTAAACAACCTGCCTGCCACATGCCCAGGCCGAATGCTCCTATACGCAGATGATGCGATCATATTCTCCAGCAACCATCACCCAAACTGGCAGCTGATCTCCAAAACGGGTTCTCATCTGCTGAAAAATGGTTTAAGGATCACAGGCTAGTTGAACTGCAAAAAAAAAAAAATAACAAAGACTATGATGTTCTCCAGCTCACAAAGCAAGCACAAGGCCTTCCCCCTTTCAATCAGGAATGCCAATGGGGATGCAGTGGAGCAAGTCCAGCACTTCAGGTGCCTGGGCATCACTACCAACTCTACACTGTCGTATGCCCAACACACTGATAGCACGGCAAAGGAGATCAATACAAGAATCGGGATTCTCTACTGGCACAGGCACTGCCTAACTCCTGAGGCACTGAACCAGGCCATCAACAGCTCAATAGTCTCTCTCATCGACTGTGGCCTGGCAATTTACAGGTCAGCGACTGACACAGCCCTGCACCATCATCACCACTGCTCTAAAGAAGGTGTGCCGCCTGCTCACGAGTGCTGCAAGGCTAACACACACTTGTGAACTCTACACCCGGGCAGGACCTTTCCAACTGAAGGACAGAATAAAATACCAATCCTGCCTCCTCGCCAAGAAATGCTCCCTCAATCAACTTCCTGCAGGGTCCAGAACCTCCTGGGCTAGCACTCGAACACCCGACTCACAAGGAACTCCTCAACTCAGATGTACAAAGTTCCTAGATTCTGCACTGCCCTGGCCCAACGCACCTTCTATCGTGCTCTGCTCTGGACCAGTGCCTTACCCCCAGATGTAGTCAATGCTGCAACTATTGGCTCATTCAAAGGCAGACTCCGACAGCACCTAATTACAGCCACTAACTGTGACTGCTACCATTAGCACCCTCTCTGAACAACAACCACCTACTTGCACTTCCCTCCTGTCAGCTCTACGCATTGTCAGATCCCAACCTCTGCACTATTGGTCACACCCTACCTACCACCCTATTATGACACCCCCTCCCCACCTCCTTTCCCTCTGTGCACCCCCCCAATCCTAAATCTCCTACCTTCCACCTTAGGTTTGCATTCCTTTAGGGTGTTCTAACCTCAGATGCTGGCAAAATTGCTATGCTGCCTAAGCTGTTTAAATTCTATTGTACCTTTGTAACTTACCTGTACCATATTGTCTCTGAAAAATGACGAGGAACCTATAAATGAGCATCCGCTCACAGATGTTATCCAAGATTTCAATAAATAAATAAATTATCAATGATGAGCAGTACTTAACAGAGCAAACACAACGCTGTCCATTTAAATCAATATCTTTTACAAGACATACACCTGAGAGTCAGTAGTGGAGTGATTTAAAACATATGTTATACTCTGCAAGATAGTTTTAGAAGCACATCTAACAATTTTATAAAACACAACAGTGAAAACTAAAAATTAAATCTGGATCGCTTGGGTAGATTCAAGAAACAAAAACAAAGGAGTATGCAGATTTTTTTTTTAAACAAGCTAGCACTGAGGCATGTAGACTCAGTGGAGAACTACATGCAATGGTAGCAGAAGTTTACACACATTACTTAATAAATAGCAAAGAAATCTTCACTTGACTCGTTAACAGAGCCAACATTTCAGCCCTTCGCATCTACTTCACAAGCCAGAAAAGGTCAAAATAATTTGCCTGTTTATGAGCACTCAATAATAAATCTGCAGTAAAACAAGTAATTGGAAGTTTTGGTGTCAGACTACTGCTTTTAAAGAACAGCTGACATGATATATATTACAGCCCCACACATATGGAAGCAAAGAAACCGTATGCATGTTTAGATGCACCTCCTTCCCCAATTTTATTGTTCTATCTATCTCTACCGTGCCTGCAGACACATCCCTACTTTATGTCAAAGTGCTATTTTTAGGGAGGCTTGAAAGCGCTTAGCGGAGGCCTCGGTTCGTACTCGAAGTTACAAACTGGGCATACAAATGTAATTGTTATTTTATATCTGTTAAAACAAATGCATAAGTAGGCTTAATTAGCTCATCAGGTAGGCAATTCCATAGTACGAGTTGCCTGCCCAGAATGTGTCAGTTGCTCTTTAAATAGTATAAGAAATGCAAGAAAAGACCCTGTTTCCTGGCCATATCAGGCGTGATTATATTTTAAATTTTTGTGCACAAAACATGTTTAGGGAAGTAACAAAATGGGAGAATCTGAATCATGCAGTACACATAGCCACATACAAATGTAACAGTTTCCTCCTTACCCTTCTGTGAAATACTCTGGAAGAGGCCATGTTCTATGAGTCATCAGGATTAGGAGTCGCTGCTACGTGTGTTGTTTCGGACGACGGACATGCTGTGCATGCTGTTTCTGTTGCATAGCCTGGCTAACCCCAGCCACATACCGGCAAACTCTGGGTCTGAGCCAACTAGATATAAAAAGAAGTTTGATAGTGAGTTGCTGACATGTTCAGCTATTTCACTGTAATTATCTAGTCATTTAATCTTTTAAGCTGGACTGTCTACCACAGAAAGCAAACAATGATTTCCACTCAGCTGTTGACAATAGCCCTTGCTGAAATGATAAATAGTGCTAGATATTTAAAAATGGCTAACTGACAAATAACAGGCAGTAAGCATGTAGTATAAAGAATATTAATATCAGCAGGCATTCAGAATCTCTTTAAATACATGGAAGTATTAAGTTTTTATACAATAACCCATAAGCAGTACAGCTTAGATGGTTGGTTGTGCTAACTTTTTCTAGTCATATGCTGCAATACAATGCTGTTATACTTCTATAATACTTTTACATTTATGCAATAGGCATGGACTCTCAAAGCTCCTGAGGAACACGTTTATCAGGACAACTGCATAACTAAATCTCTGATGACATCAGTACTATACAGGTAAACTTGTGGACCACAAACTTATTTGTACAGTATTGTCGTCAGAGATTTATTCATAATGCGATAAGTCATTAATCTCTACCCTCCTCCCATTTTGCAGGCCAGCGGCACTGCTTTCAACAACCTTCACTGTCCAGCTCTCCCCAATCTCTCAGACAACACCCAATCCTTTTCGTCTGAAACCACCACTGGCACCAACAACAATGAAGCGCAGCTTCCATTATGACATTTAAAAACAAAATACCAACACAAGCCATCACTTGCCTTCACAATCCAGCAGTAAATTTCTCGAAGCAGCCACTCTTCATTTCCCCGAACCTACCGGTCTCACTAAGCGGCGGTGCCATTTTTCATACATACTTTTTAAAACCTGCTCTAACAACCAATCACTAGGGATGTCCTCACGTTGACATGACATCCAAATGCCACCTCCCTAGCAACGAACATAGAAACAGACCAGACGAAAATAGGCACAAAAAAATCCCTTGCAACTTCAACAAATTGAAAAAAAAAAAAAAAAAGACTTTAAAACAAATGAGCAAGCTATTAGTCAAAATCCTCCCCTATTGCATAAATAAGTATGCGATGGGGGACTGTCAGATAAAGAGTTATCTATATGAGTGATGTTTGCCTTGGGCAACTCACTCGTGAGGTTACACAAGGTCAAACATCATTCATATAGATAACTCATTTATCTGACAGTCCCCCATCGCATATCCCCTATTTATCATTTATTCTAGCTATGTGTTTTTTGAAATGGGCATGTGAAATATGTGAATGGGTTTAAAAGCAATATGCAAGTGATAATTTTGTTTCTGATGTGACCTCCCCAAAAAAGATGATTGAAAAATAAAGTTTAAAAATGTTGCGAAGTAGAGCCACCCAATGGCTCATATCAGACCTGAAACCTGGGTTCAAGAGCAAACTCTGAAGGCCAGTGCTTGGACAGCCATCAGGGATAGGTGCTGTTGGTAGCGGCATGCCACAATTGTGGAGGTTCTAGTGGCAACTACCTCTCACGGGGTCTTGCACGCACTGCGGGATAGTAGGAGGGAACAGAGGGACACATGGAAAAAGTGAAACACTGCTGTCAGAACGGCAGTTGCCAACACATCCGGGCTTCCTTCTTCGTATCTCAGATAGCTATGGTGGCACAATGAGTGGCTGATGGAGCTGGGTGGTCACCAGAAAAGCAGTCTAATACAAGCAGGAGGACATCAAATAGTAAAAAAGAAAAACAGGGAGAACAAAATGTTGCAAGGCAAAAATATCACACCATCAGAAATATGGAAACAAAGAATAAAGTAGAACAGAGGAACCCCCTCTTACTTTCCCATAGTACTGTTCCAATTATAAACAATGGGGAGAAAAGTTTACTTACCAGCTACAGTGGATCTTTGATAAACTTTCTGCATAAAGCCATAAATATTAAAGGGAAATGTCCCTTTGCAAATGCCCCACATCACTGTGTGGGGCCAGCCCCCGATTAGGTTTTCTGCAAAAAATAAAAATGGTACCTTCTGGCATGTTTAATTCAGGTCCATCTATAGTGTGGTTATTTTTGGTTTTGCCTGTACATGGCTGTCTGCTTTATGTTCCTATATTTAGTCTTCTGTACTATTATTACTGTTTTATTTCACTTTTTGTACATTCTGTTTTTTGCCTGTCTCATTTTGTGTACTGTCACCCTGCTTTTGTTTCTCCCAGGTCGCACCTGAAAGTAGGCATTTATCTGTCTAGTGCACTGACCTAGTCAACAAAAACGAACTCACTAACTAAATAAATGTTTTAGTATTGAAAGTTTTTCTGGTTGATCCTGCCGTACCTGACGCTGGTATTCTCTGAAAAGTGCTGGTCGGAGCACATCCCAGAACCTCCCGCAACTGATGTCAGAGCAGGGGGATCAGTCCCAGGAGGGCATATAGGTTGTATTAATGTATGGCGCTATTATTTGCTTCAGTCTGGTCACATTACCCGTGTCACACCGAAACCAAGTATAGACTGTCCTGCTGTTGAGTAAAATATGTTGCAATGTCATTGATGACATCACATGTTAAGCATAGAGATGGTGCATCACGATAATAATATAGCCAGACACTATGGAAAAATGTAATTTTAATAAAAAAATCACTAAGAGCAATAAATTCTGCACCACCCCCTATATTCTGTGGCATGCTGCAAATCCTGCAGAAAATTCCGCTGAGGTGGGATCACAAACTTCCAGGCTTGTAGGAAGGGAGGAGGAGGGGCTAATAATGGTGCCATGGGAAGGCACCGATTATCGAGCAGACTTGACAGACCATGACGCCTAATCTGCTGGCTTCTTAGTATGTTACTATGACAGCAGAAATGTGTCAGTTTTGCACTGTGTAGGGATGCAAAGATGTCCAGTCTGGGTAGACCCCAGTGAGCAAAGAGCTCTGCAATCATAACTTCCAGAAGCTCCCACTCATGGGTCGAGTGACTGACCTGGTCAGCATGTCCCCGCAAGCATTTAGAAAGCAGGGAAGAATGGTGACCACGATGCGTACAGTATATGCATGTTCAGTACCTTCTTTTTAGCAGAAGTGCATGACATTGGTTGCCCATTCACAACAGAAGGGCATGGCACTTGGTGTGTGGGGTGAAAGACAACAGGCAAAAAAGAACAGCCGTCATCTCTAGAAAAGTGATGTGGAGAGAGCAGTTGAACTGGGGCCAAGAACCCTGGGTCTCTAGCTGGCCCAGTGACACTGAGGGTTGAGGTGCTGGATGTCACACTTCGCGCCATGCTGCTGACCGGGTTGAGAGCAGCCGGGTCATCAGGAAATCGGCAGGGAGGAAGAGATTGGCGTCCGAGGATTGCTCTCTTCCTGGGAAGGGTTAGGGCACAATGCTCTCGAGGAGCGACCTCTGGCGGTGGCTAGGGGTAGCGAAAGCAGCGGCGTGGTGAAGCCTGGAGGTGGAGCCATGGCAGAACGTTGCCATGACAAGCCGGCTCCAAGAAATCCATGAATGAACCCCCCGCTGATAGACGATGAGCCTCCCACGGTCCACACTCGTAGTTGGCTCGGTCCTCTGCTCTCCCCTCCCGTCTCTGGCCCAGTGTCTCAATACTTTGAGAAAGAATGCCCTGGGCAGAGGTGACCCTTCCCTGAAGGGCAGACCCAGGGGATGCCTGGTGCCAGAGAGGAGCTGAAGGGGTAGCCGAGTCACACAAGGAGGTAGAGACGGTGGAGATCGGAGGTCGTCGGAGAGAGTTTGGTGGAGATTAAAGGTAGGGGGTGCAAAACAGAGTTTAAAAAAAACAACAACAAAAAACACCCTGGGTATTGAAGGCACCTAGGTAAGCACTCCATCCCATCCCAAAGGCATGCACAGGAAGGACCACTTGAGGGGATGGATGGAGGAATGGACTTCCTCGCAAGAGGTGGGAGCGATATTGCCATCAGCAAAGATTGCTCCATAACGGTGATATGACACATACCCGGTGATCCAAGGATTGAACAGCCTGGGTCCACTGAACACTTAGCATCCACTGGGGAATCTGCATGTAAAAGTAGGCTACAAGAACAGTCATAAAGGCAGCAGCCATGAAGCCCAGTAATCTGAGTTTGGACCTGGCAGTCCTCAATCTCTGGAAGCAATCATGATTGACTTAATGATCACTGTAGAGACACAGTCCTCTGGGAGGAATGGGACAGCCAGTGTGGCATCCAAGACTCTTTCAATAAAATGCAGTTGTTAGCATGGAAGCAGAACTGACTTGGGTCATTAATCAGAATTCCTGGTTAATCAATCAACTGGTGAATCTTATACCATGTCTGCATTACCAAATCTCTGGAGGAGGCCTTCAGTAGCTAATTCTTCTGGAATGAAAGTACATATAGGGTCTCTCAGTGAAGAGCCACAGCAACCACAGCACTTGGTGAAGACCCATGGCGCCAAAGACAAAGCGAATGGCAAGATGTGCAATTGGTAGTGCTAGTCCTGTACAAAGAAGTGCAGAGTGCAGGTACTACAGGTGGCAGCTCCTAATTTTGATAAGAAGTTAACCATTCTGCACACTCAGGGTGCACAGCCAATCATCTGTGACAAAGGGAGGATCAACTGAAGAGATACCATATGAAATGTTTTGCACAATATAAACTCGTTCAGATCCCTGAGGTCTAAGACAGGATGTAGATCATCTGCTTTTTCTGTACCAAAAATTACTGGGAGTAAAACCCCAGTTCTGTTCGGGCAGAGACATGAGTTAAATTGCCCTCTCTGCAAACAGAGTGCGCACTTCAGTCAGTAAGACTGACAAGTGTGCCAGAGTATAAAAGCAAGGGCTGGAAGGTTGAACATGAGGCTAATCAGATCATAGTCCTCCTAATTAATATCAAGGACCCCACCTGTTTAACGTGATCTCCTGACACTTAGTCAGGAAGAACAGGTTACTCACCTGTAACAGTAGTTCTAGGAGTGGTATATGTTGTTCATTCACACTCATTGACATGTCCCTTTCCCCTTTAAGGATCACCAGAAGTCTTCAAGCTGGTTCCTCCCACCCACCCGGGTGGAATATTTATTTAGCTTTACATATATATTTATATATACCTCAACTCTGCACCATGATGCCAGATCTTAGCCCGCTGGAAGCCAGGTTGTGGGCGTCCACAGCCGGGGAGGTCGGGGGGGGGTTCCGTGTGGATGACCAAAATATACCACTTCTAGAACTACTTTTACAGGTGACTAACCTATTTTTCTAGGAGCGTGGATATGTTGTTCAACCACACTCTTTGGCAGACTCCTAGCAGTTCTCCGGGAGGAGGGAGGCAAGGCGCACACCCCCTACTTACGGAACAGAAATTGGAGAACTGAGGCCCCAAATCCAGCATCCCGGCGTGACTCAAGGTCGAGGTGGTAGTGAGTGATGAAGGTGTTTGCAGCCTGGCAGATTTTCTGGATAGGGATGTCCCTGGAAGCAGACTCTGATGCAGCAGTATGGAGGGTAGAATGAGCTCTTATCCCTCTGGGAGGCTCCTTGCCCACCAACTCATAACACAGACCTATGCATGATGTAATCCATCTTGCAATAGTGTGCTTCACTGCAGGTCTGCTAGAAGTGGCTTCAGCATAGGTGACAAACAGCTGGCGAACCTCACCCCAAATTTCTGCCGTCCTCTCCTTATAATAGGAGAGAGCATGTCTCAGGTCCAAAGTATGGAGTCTGTACTCGGTCTCTGAGGAGTAATTAGGGTAGTATACCGGCAGAGTCAGCACCTGGTTAAGGTGAAACTCTGACACCACCTTCGGAAGGAATTTCGGGTGGGGGCATAGGACAACCTTGTCCCTGTGGAAGACCAGAAAGAGGTCTGGCTCTCAAACGCTCTCCCTGTCCTTCTGGCCGACGTGATAGCCACCAGGAACATCGTCTTCCATGACAAGTGTGACAAGGCACACTTGTGCATTGGTTTGAATAGCTTGCCCATGAGCTTTGCCAGTACCAGCAGTAGATCCCACAGAGGTGGAGGTTCACACACCGGAGGGGATATGTGATCCAGGCCTTTGAAAAAGCGCCAGACCACTGTCTCCTGTGCCACCGTCGACTGACCGGTCTGCGCCCAGTAAGCAGAGATGACTGCCGCCAGGTGCACCCTAAGGGTCAATGATCGGAGACCCCTTTTGGAGAGAGACCAAAGGTAGTTAAGAATGTTGGCCACTGGACAAGACAGAGGATCCAGGCCCTTGCCCTGACATTAAATGGAAAACCTTTTCCATTTGAAGGCATAACATTGCCTGGTCGATTCTTTCTTGATGCCTCCACCATGGTGTAGACATCTTCGGAAAGACCCAAAGCCTGGAACTCTAGCCGCTCAGGTACCAGGCTGTGAGGTGCAGGGATTGAAGGATGGAATACCTTCCCCTGACTGAGAGATATCAGGTCCGGGCATGTGCAAAGCCGCTCTGTGTGCCTGCAGCTGAGGCTAAGGAGATCTGGATACTAGAACTGGTGTGGCCAGTCTGGGGCTCCCAGGATCACCTTCACCTTGTCCCTTCTCACCTTAAGGAGCACCTTGTGGATCAGGGGAAATGGAGGGAAGGCGTGCAGGAGGCCTGGGCTCCACAGCCTCAAGAAGGCATCCCCTTGCAGCAAGCCCTGCTGAGGGGGGTGGGCATGAAACAGCCTCAGCTTGGTGTTTTCCCTGGAGGCAAACAGGTCCACCAACGGTTTGCCCCAACGGGAAAACAGGCTGTAAGCTGCCTCTGGATGGAGAGACCACTTGTCTGGCATAAGCTGCTGACAGCATCCGCCAGGTGCTTTGAGGCTCCTGCCACATGGATAGCTTGGAGATCCACCTGCAACCAGCTCACGAGGGTCCAGATGCAGAGCGCTTCCTTGCACAGCAAATGGGAGTGCGTGCTGCCCTGTTTGTTGAGGTTGTACATAGTCATGGTACTGTCTGTCTGGACTTCAACCACTTGACCCCAGAGCTGAGGAGTGAAAGCTGACAGTGCCAGTCTGACTGCTCTGAGCTCCAACAGGTTGATGTGGCATCAGGACTCTTTGGGGGTCCAGAGCCCATGGGCCCTTTCATCCCCCACGTGGGCTCCTCAGCCCGTGAGAGAGGAATCGGTTGTGAGGACAACCGTCGGCTCAGGGCAGACAAATGGGATCTCTTCCTGCAAGCAGTCTGGGGCGGTCCACCATTGGAGTGTGTCTCACATCTTCTGGATTACAGAGATCAGCTGGTAGAAATGACCATGGCACTGAGTCCACTGGTTGGCCAGCTCCCATTGGAGGGGTGCATGTGCAACCGGGCCCAACGGACCACTGAGGAGCACTCCGCCATGTAACCCAGAAGGCGCAGAAAGTCCCGGACAGGGTACAAGTGCCCAACCAGAAATGATTGGGCAAAGGAGGAAAGAACCGCCACCCTGTTCGCCGGGAGCCAAGCTCTGGCTTGACAAGAGTCGAGCTCTGCCCCGATAAAGCCCATCACCTGAGACGGCACGAGTTCCGACTTGGCCTAATTGATCAGGAGGTCGAGATGGAGCAGGTCTGGAGGGCCAGGTCCCTGGACCTCTCCACCTCCTGTTGGGTGGATCCTGCTAGGAGCAAATCGTCCAGGTAAGGATACATCCTGACCCCCCAATACCTGAGATGGGCTGTCACTACTGCAATGCATTTGGCAAAGACCCGAGGGGCCGATGACAAGCCGAACAGCATGGCTCGGAAATCGTAAGGGCCCTTCGACCCTGAAGTGGAGAAACTGCTGATGGGACGGACTGATTGGGACGTGAAAGAACGCATCCTGCAGATCCAGTGAACAGAACCACATGTTTCGCTCCTAGGATGGTATGATCTGGGACAGAGTGACCATCCGAAAGGTGCGTGACCCGAGATACTGATTCAGGTCATGCAGATCTAGAATGGGGCGCCAGCCCCCCATCCGCTTGGGCACCAGGAAGTACCTGGAGACAAAGCCTGAGTCTGCTGGAGAATCTGCCACTAGAGCTACTGCCCCCTTGAAGAGGAGCTGAGCGATGTCGTCTTGAAGAGCCGACCAGGTTTGAGCAGATACTCTTTCCTCCCAAGGGGCGCGAGCTCAGCTGGGAGGGTACTGCTCGAATTCCAGAGGCAGTCCCTGACTGACCACTTCCAGAACACACCTGTCTGTGGTGATAACGGACCAGGCGGAAAGAAAGTGGCAAAGCTGGCCCTCCATGGGAGGACCCAGAGCTGGCATGACAGGCACGGGGTTGCTAGCCCCCGCCCTGTCATTGAGCAGGCTTGGAGGAGGATGATCCAGGACGTGAACTTTGGCCTTTCTTTACGGGCCTGCTGGGGACCCTGCTTGGGCTGAGGGCGCCAAGCTTGAGCCTGCTGCTGCTGCTGCTGCTCTCCTCCTTGAAAGGAAGACTGCTCAGTCACGGGGCAGAATGCTGAAAAGGCTTTTTCTTTTTCCTCTGCTGGTTCTTGTCCGAAGAACTCTTGGCAGAGGTAGCGTCCAAGGTGGCATTGGACTGCTCGATGGCGTTGAAGGTGACCGGCCACTTCTGGGCCTAAAAAGTCGGTCCCAAGAAAAGGCACATCAGCTAATTTATGCTGGGTATCCGCTGGGAAGGAGGAGAGCCTCAGCCAAGCCCTGTGACAAGAGGCAACTGTGGCAGCCATCGAATGGGCACAAGAATCCCCAAGATCCAAGGCTGTCTGGTGCTGCTGTTTGGCAACAGCTCGGCCCTGATCCTGGACCTGCTTGACCATGGTCTGCATGTCCGTGGGGAGAGGTGGGAGGACTTTGTCCAATGACCCCAGAAGGGAGTGAGAGAAGTGTGCCATGATGACAGATGAACTTGCCTGACGAAGGCCCAAGGAGGAAGCTGCATAGACCTTCCAGGCTGAATGGTCCAAGAGCTTGGACTCATTATCAGGAGGTCAGTCAGTGTTGGCAGAACTGCCAGTATGCCTGAACACAGAGGTGGTCCCCAGGCTCTTGGCCGAAGGGTGCTCTGTGAACCCCGCAAGGGACCCCATGGGCAGCACATACTTGAGGGCTATGTGGGAAGACAGAACTGGACAAGAAGCAGGATGCTGCCAAAGTTCTAAGGCCAGTCCAAGAATGGCTGTAGCCACAGGAAAGGCCTCCGTCTGGATATCCCCTCTCTTTAGGATGTCTGAGAGAGGATACTCTGCCTTTTTCTGGATAGGCTCCAGGGGCATCCCTATAGATTCAGAGATGAGGTGGAGGATCCCTTGAAAGGATGAGGGACCTTCTAGGCCAACAGTCGAATCATCATCCCCTAGATGTGAATGAAGACCAGCAACGTCCGGGGGTGGTCTGGGGTGACCGTGACCAACAATCGCCAGGGAAGCCCGATGTCTGGTCTGCCTTTCTTTGAAGGAGCCCCTCTCACAGGCTGCTTGGGTGGAGATTCCACCACAATAGGTGGAGAGACCATTTTGGGCCAAACAGGTGGTCTTGCCAGCTCTGCGGGCGGGAAACCAATTTGGTCGGCTCCAAAGGAGTCTGCTTCGGCCTGGGAGGTGAAAGTCAAGTAATAGCCAGGGTGGAAGCCGTGGTAGGCTCATGCCCAGATAGAATCAGCTGCTGCCACATGAGGTCCTAGTAGCACCGACAGAGTTTCCGATGAAGCCTCTCCTCATCCGAGGATGGACGAGAACGACCGATGGCGCTGCCTCTTCTTGGAGTGCTTATGGCTCTTCCTCGGCCTGTTGGTCGAGGGGGGTCCTAGGGGTCCTAGACTTCAACCGAGATCAGGCAGACCGACTCGGCTGGTCGGGAGACAACGGCGGGGCCGAAGACTTCCCGGAGTCCGGAACCGGATCCTCAATGGGGACTCTAGCGGGCTGGGTCTCCTCATCAGGGAAAAGAAGGACCTGAGTCCTCTCTAAGGAGTCGTTGACTGGAGTCGGTGTCAAGGGATCGATGGGGTCGATAACTATTTCGACCTCTTCGACCACATCCTCAGTCAGCTGGCCCAACGGGAGGTCAGAGAAGCCAGCAGCCGAAAAAGCGATCTAGACCGAAGTAGAGACCGCATGCTCCTGGGACTGAGATCTCTCCCAGTCCCAAGAGCAGCGCCTTCGTCGAGACGAAGACTTGCTCGCATCCTTGTCCCGATTTCAGGATCGAGAAGAGTGCAGGCCCGCAGGGTCCTCTCCCCTGGTGGGAAGAGACTAGCACAATTCCCTGAAGGAACCCGAGAAGGTGGAGCCCGTTGAGGGGAACGAAGCAGCTCCAGGAACAGCCCACAGCATGAGCCACTTCTTCCTCGAATGTTTGCATGCGTTCCAATTGCTTGGCTGATCCCGCAGCTGCGGAAACCGCCCATCTAGCCTCTTTGGATTTCACCGGCGGGTTCCTCTTCTCTGGTCTCCCCAGTTGTAAGTGTGCAAGAAGGTCTTCCAGGACTTTGGGATGGAAGGCCACGCAGAAACTGCAAGACGAGGTGTCATGGCCAACCCTGAGACAGTAGACGCATGCAGAGTGGGAATCGGTACGCGACATCTTTTGGCCGCACGAGCACCAGCGAAATCCGGGGAGAAAATTTTTCTTCCATAATCAAAGATATGAAAAGGCGATCGCTAACTCAAATGATACAACGTGTCGGCAAAACCGAAGGTTTGAAAGCCAGGACCTACGAAATGCGTGAGCACGAGGGAGGTAACCTGAATCTTCCAGTGGAAAGGAAGATCTGGAATAATGGGGCGGAGCCACGGTATATACCACCTGGGTGGGTGGGAGGAGCCAGCTAGAAGACTTCCAGTGATCCTTAAAGAGGGAAAGGGACATGCCAAAGAGTGTGGCTGAACAACATGTCCACGCTCCTAGAAGTGAAAGTTACATACTTACTATAACTGATCTTCCACAATATCTTCCCCACTGATTGCCACTTATGGGTCTGGGCAGGAGGCACTTGGACTCAACGGGAACAAAGTTTTGGCTAGGGAGCTATCAACGGATACTGGGCACAGTGCCTGCACACTGCAACGTTGTGTCACATGCTAGCCAGTAACTACTGCTGGCTACCTCATCAACCTCAGTTCTGTTTCCCAAGAGACAAACAAAAGTGGGGAAAAATGAGAGGATTTGAGCAATTTTCTTGTCCAAAGGTATAGGGAAAAGGATACAGGAAAGAAACTAAATAAAACCCAACTATACCAACTTCTAGAAAGAGAAGAGGCACACTAGGTGGCAGAGGGAGGTAGGCGAGTATGGAGCCAGTGCCTCAACATCACTAACCAGATAGCCGAGGGGTAGTGATACTAAGGCAGCAGCCCTGTAAATATGTCGCTCTGACATTTAAGAGGGGTATGCCAAAAAATCCAGAGGCTCCCCTTCCCAGTAATTGAGGTGGCCAAATAGCATAAAAGAAAAAATTGATCACCTTAGTAATTGTGTTTCTTCTAATGGAGTCTTGCTGTATTCTGACATATGCAGTTAGCCCCAGCACTTGAACTGCTCCGGAGAGGAAAGAGTTAACTCTATGCCAGAGCACAGAACCTTGAGCTCGAGCCTAGTTCCAACCTCTGTCCGCTGCACTTCAAAGTGTAACCATCAGATTCTTATGAGCTAATACTAACTACACTTCCTAGGTGGAAACTGGAAATCAACTAGCCAAAAGGCAACCAATTTTGTGGGTCCCAAAAGACTCACGTCGAGAACCCCAAAACAATAATCAGGTAGTGAACAACATAACCACAAAACACAACATAAACAGAACCCACTCCCCCTTTCTAAAAGGGGGGAGTGCCAAGAACACCCCTGAGGTGCAACATTGTACCTGCCAGCCCCCTTCCCAAAAACCAGGTTCTGGGAGGGGAGGCAGGGAGTGAGGGAGGTCAGAATACAGCAAGACTCCATTAGAAGAAACACAATTACTAAGGTCAGTAATTTTTTTTCTTCAAACAACGTGAAGTCTTGCTGTATTCTGACATATGCAGACAACCAAGCAGTACACACAAGGAGGAGGGTATTGAACCTATTTTGGGAATAGGCTCTGCAGTATTGCTGTACTAAACCTAGCATCACTCCTAGCCTGGATATCCAGAGAGTAATGCTTGGTGAATGTAAGGACTGTTTTCCAGGTGGCTGCTTTGCATATTTCTAGTAAAGGTATATCTCTAGAAGCAGCCAGAGAAGCAGCTGTACCTCGAGTCAAATGAGCCCTCAGGCGGGGGGGGGGGTATTTTGGCTAGCTTTTCATAGCAGAATTGTATATAAGAGACAATCCACCTGGCAATAGTTCTCTTAGTAGGTTTACCCTTTCCCACTTCACCATAAGTGAGAAACAACTGAGGACAGTCAAACCCAACTGCCTTAGTGCGCTCAATGAAGTAGCTAAGTGCACTCTTAACATCCAAATTGTGCAATCTTCTCTCTCCTGAAGAAGAATGATCAGTGAGGAACACAGGAAGAGACATGGACTGGTTCAGATGAAAATCTGAAACCACTTTGGGTAAGAACCTCCTGTTGGTTCTAAGGACCACCTTATCTCTATGGAATGAGATAAAATCAGGCTCCACTGACAGAGCTTATAATTCACTGATATGCCTGGCAGAAGTGATGGCTACCAGGAACACAGGTTTCCAAGTCAAGTACTTAAGTTCTGCTGAGGCCAAAGGCTCAAAAGGGGGTTGCATAAGCTGAGCAATGCAATCATGAAGATCCCAAGCAGGAGTAGGGTCTTTAAAGGGAGGGTTGGTATGGAGCAAACCTTTACAGAACCTACAGAAAACAGGATGAGATGCCAGAGAGGAAGGCTTCCCCACTGACAGCAATGCAGAGACAGCTGCCAAGTGTACTTTCAGAGTAGCTGGCCTGAGGCCTAAGCCATTAAGATGAACCACATAATCCAGAACTGTAGCCAAATCAGCAGTATCTGGAGAGACACCCTATTGGAACACCAAATGCTGAATCTTTTCCATTTGGAATTATAAGTTTTTCTGGTGGCAGATTTTCGAGAGGCTTTAAGGATATCCAGAACCCCTTGAGACAGATGCAGACTTGCATATTCTAACTCTTCAAGAGCCATGCCTTGAGGTTAAGAGACCTAAGGTTGGGATACCATATCCTCCCCTGAGAGGAGGTTAACAGATTGTGTTTCTTGGGAAGAGATGGGGAAGATGGACTGCTAGGGACAGCAATAGAGGATACCAAGGCTGCCTGGCCCAGTCTGGTGCAATCAGGATCACTTTGCATGACTGTGACCTTATCTTGACCAGAACCTTGAACAACAGAAGAAAGGGGCGTAAGGGATACAGGAATTTCCCCTCCCAATCCAGAAGTAGAGCATCCAGGGGGACTGAGCCCATGACTGGGGGTCTGCAACAGAAGAGAGGAAGTCAGTGATTGTCTGGGGCTGCACAGAGATCTATCTCTGGAGTGCCCCATCTTGAGAAAATTACATTTAATGCTAGGGGATCCAGGGACCAATCGTGATGGCCCTGAGATATCCTGCTCAGAGCATCTGCTAGCACATTGTCCTTCCCTGGAAGGTGGACTGCTACCAGAGATGTCTGCAAGAAATAAGACAGAGACCGTAATTTCATGGTGTCTGTGCACAAGGCCGAAGACCGAGTGCCTCCCTGCTTGTTGATGTACCACTTAGTGGTGGTGATGTCTGTCCTGACCTGAACCACCTTGTTTTGTACCGAGTCCGAGAAAGCTTGAAGAGCCAGGTACACTGCCCTGAGCTCCAGAAGGTTGATATGAAGTAGAAACTTGAGAAGCAGTATAGCGCAGTGGTTTAAGACACTGAGCTGCAAATCTGGTGACATCCAGCAGACCAGATCTGGGTTTGTATCCCACAGCTTCCACTTACATACTGTGTGACCCTGAGCAAGTCACTTCACTTCCCTGTGCTCCCAGGTCACACCTGTAAAAAAGCTTTCAGCTTAGTGTGCTAATCCTGGTTAAACAACTAAAAAAAAAAAAGAAACTCCTGACTGGCTCATACTCCCTGTACTGTGAGGGCTCCCAAGTGAGCCCCTTTCCAGGAGAGAGGCATCTGTGGTTAATACCACAGAATGAGTTTATGTGATGAATGGGACTCCTTGTCTGAGGTTGTCCTGATCCAACCACCATTGGAGAACCTGGATCAGAGTCTAAGTCACTGGAATCAGTTTGGTTAGAGGATCTTTTTCTGAGACCAAAATGACTTCAAATGGAACTGAATGTCCCTCATCTGAAATCTGGTTCCCAGTACCACTGCAGTGGAAGCTGCCATGTGGCCCAGAAGCTGAAGAAAATGCCTTGCTGGTCAAGACATTAGAAGGTGGAAAGAAGAAGCCAGGTCTGTAAGGGCCTTTACCCTTGGCAGAGGAAGAAAAGCTTTTGCTTGGACAATGTCCAACTCTATCCCTATGAAGGTCAGGAGTTGTACTGGTTTGAGAACGGACTTTGGAAGATTGAGGAGGAATCCCAGAGAAGTGAGCAATTGTTGGGCCACTTGCAGGTTTGACTTGACTGTCTGGATACTGCCCCACAATGAGCCAGTTGTCCAGGTATGTAAAAATTGAAATGTTTTGTCTGCTTAGAAAGGCCACTACTACTGCTAGGCATTTTGTGAACACCCTTGGTGCTGATGTTAGTCCGAAGGGCATTGCTCTGAACTGATAATGGCCTGAAGGCAATTCGAACCTGAGGTACTTTCTGTGGGAGCACCTGATGGGAATGTGAGAGTAGGCATACTTGAGGTCCAGGGAGGCTAGCCAATCCCCTGGATTCAGAGAGGGAAGAATTACTCCCAGAGTTACCATTCTGAATTTTGGCATGACTAGGTGCTTGTTTAAGTATCTTAGGTCTAGATGGGCCGCTACTCCCCTGTCTTTTTTGGAGTAAGGGAGTATCTGGAGTACAGACCCTTGCCCTTGTGTGGAGTAGGAACTTTCTCTATGGCTCTGAGAGCCAGTAGAGAGGAAACCTCTGCCTCTAAGGCAATGGTTTCGGAGATGTTTGCAGGTGGAAAAGACCTGACCCTCAGCTTTGGAAATCTTCTGAAGCGGAGAGCCAGTCCCTGGCTTACTACCGCCAAGACCCACTTGTCTGAGGTAACAGACTTCCAGGCCTGGAAGTAGTAAGCCAGCCTGCCTCCTACTGGAAAAAGGGAGTCGACCCAGGCTGACACATCAGGGTGTCTGCTTGGCAGGAGCCTTGGACTGGGAGGAGGATGCAGCCCTGCTCATCCCCCTTCTGCTTCTCCCTCTGAAGAACCCCCTCTGAGGAAAAGGAGAGGACGCCTGTGCCTGGTAGAAAGGCCTGTGAAAAGGCCTGCCACTGCCCCTAGACTGCTGCTTTTGAGGAGCTGCCTGCCTTTTCTTGGCCTGTGCACTCCTGTAGGTGGTCCTATATTTGTCCATCTTTTTCATGTAATTCTCTGTCTGCTTCCCAAACAAAGAATTACCCACCACAGGGAAATCCATGGCCTTAGCCTGGCTGTCCTGTGAGAGACTAGTAGTAGAACATCTGAGCCAAGCAAATCTCCTAAGAGACACAGATGTAGCCATGACTCATGATGACACATCAGCAGAGTCCACAGCAGCATGAAACTGGACCTTAGATGCCTCAATCCCATCAGCAGCCACCTCCTCCTCTTCCAGCTCCTTGGCTAGCTGCAGGGAAGCCTGTTTAGACACTTCCAGAACAGTATCCCATCTGGACTTCTGGTATCTGGCTGTGTAGGTCATACAGTTTGCCTGCCTGCGTCCCAAGGAGGATGCCAAGTACTGTTTTTTGGCCATAGCATCCACCTTCCTAGAGTCTTTATCTGGGGGTGTGTGAAGCCAAAGGTATATTAGCCTTGTCACAGGCTGAAGCCTGCACGACCCCAACATGGCTGCATTGCTGAAACAAGTACTCCGTACCTGAGCCTGACAGCATATACCTCCTGTCCATTCTCTTGTCCACAGGAGGCAATGAATTTGGTGTCTGGAGAATTTTTTGTGTTCGTTTCCCAAAAGATTTATGGAGGGGTATAGACAGCCTCTTGGACTCTGGGATGTCCATAATTTCTACATGGCCAGGCACTTGTTCCTCAACAGCTTCCACCAGAGGAAGCTGGAGGGTCTCTGCCACTTTTTTGTAGAACAAACAGTGAGAAGGGGACTCAGAAAGCCTAGGAGGGGAAATAATGGGAAGATGTCTGGTTCAATGGGCTCATCCAGACCTTCCACACCACCATCATCATCGTAACCTTCCTCCCCCTCCAAATCCGGTTCACAATATTCATCCGGATAATATTCCGGAACAGACTGAACCGAGCGTCTATCGAGAGGTGCTGGATTGGCCGGAACCGATCGGAGCGATTCTACAACACTTATCGCTCTGGCTATCTCCTCAGCGGTTGGACATTGCGGTTCTGGATCCGAACCGACCGATTTTCTCTTCTTCTTAGACAGAACAGACCCCTCAGGATCGGCTGTCCTTTTGCCCGAGGAAGTATCATCCAGGTCAGTGGGCAATCCCTCAGGTTCGGTCGGAACCGGACTGGCCATCCAGATCAGCAGACTTCTTGGTCTCCTTTTCCCTAAGCCTACCCAATCACTTATCCAGGGTGGACTTTGGGAAATTTTTATAAATTTGGCAGTCTGAATCGAGGTGGTCAAACCCCAGACAATAAACACAGGTGTTGTGAGGGTCTGCCTTTACAAAGGCATCCCCACACTCACTAAAGTGTTGAAACCCAGTGGGCCCGGATTTTCTTTTGGGTTTCTCAAATATAGCCATCCTAACACTTACCCTTTAGCAGCTTTAAAGCCAGGCAAGACCACCCTATCGGTTACCAACCGTGTTACGGGCTGTGGAAAAAAATGTCTAAAAATACGTTTTTTTTTTTAAACCGATAGGGACCGGTACCTCACACTAAGAAATTAAAGAACAAAATTAAACAGTACAATCGGTTCCAAACCAGACCGACTGAAAAACTTTACAATGTCCACACAAAATACAGAAAAATACACAGTAACTAAACCAAAGTCCACTACCTACAACACTTACTGTACCGCAGACAGGGATCTGAACCGAAAAATAAGACAAAATACGGTTTAAAAAAACAACGTTTTACTGAGACTGAACTGACAAGTGAAGGAGAGATCTCCAGAGCAACTGTTCAGTTAGGCAGAGTAAAGAATCTGACGGTTACACTTTAAAATGCAGCAGACAGAGGTCTGAACCGAGCTTGACCACTATGTTCTATGCTCTGGCACAGAGTTAACCCTTTCCTCTCCAGAGCTGTTCAAGTGCTGGAGGTAACTGCATATGTCAGAATACAGCAAGACTTCCATGTTGTTTGAAACTATAAATAACTCCATGCAAACAGCAGGACTCAAGAGGGTGAATGAACTGCAAAACAGTTAGGGCATGCCCCTTCTTCCCTCAGGGGGCACGTGAGAAGAATAATTCTGGTGTTTATGGATTGCAAGGCTGGATGGCGTAAGGAGTCAAGATGTGTCCATTTCCCCAGTTATCCCAGACACTGCTGGGCTTAACAACCAAACTGGCATAGGGAGGAAAAAAAACATACCAACCAGGATAGAGAGAAAAAAAACTTGGCATAGATAGAAGAAGCCAGAGAATATTAACCTGCTTCTTCTACAGCAACAGGGAGGAACTCCGTGAGAATGGTGATGACACGGAGGTGTCCACTGGTGTATACCGAGCGTACAGCTTCAGCCTGCCCACCGGGGTTGTCTGCTGCCCAAGGCAGGCAAACTGTGGAGGCCATGGAGACTTGATACTGATCTGAACTAGTCATGTCTTTCCCACAGGGGTGCTAACACATGATGGGAAGCTAGTGTTTTTTTTTTCTTTTTTCAGCACGGCCCCTTTAGACTATGTTTTTTTTTTGTTTTTTTTTGCTACCCTCCCCGCTGCACCAGGATCCTCTCTTCTGGGATCCCTAGGTCGTATGTGCTCCCATAGTCCCACCCCAGGTACCTCCCTCCGGGTACCAGTAAGCCTGTCCCCATCCTGCCTCGGTTTTCCCCTCCGGGTGGGGTAGAGAGGGGGACCTCCATTCCCCTCTCTTAGTCCTTAAGTCTGCATTGGAAGGCTCGCCAGCCCCTTCTATGGAGCCTGGTTATGGGTGTTCTCGGGTCGACCGGGTCCCGTCTACGGGAACCTGGTGCAGGATTTTTCCGTTTTTCTTGTCTCTCTGCCCTCAGGGCGTCCATGCGCTAGGAAGCCTAGGGCGGAGCAGGATTGCTGCGACGTGCTAGCGCCCGCCCTGGCAGACGCGCCCTCCCACCCTGCTGTGTGCAGTCTCATTGCACCTCCACCTGTGGTCAACCAGGTGGCGGTATAGCAGCGGGACTTGCATCCCACACCACCCGGAGGAGGAAAGCAGCCACTGGGTGCTCAATCCTCCTCCCCCCAGCTGGCCCTCCAGCTGCCCAAGTCCGTTCCCGAACCCGGGTCACTGGCGCCGTGAGTGGTAGCCCTACCGCTGCGCCAGTGGGCCGGCTAGACTATGTTTTTGACATTGTATAGAACAGAAATAAAAGTAAAGCAGCACTTTAAAGAATGAAAATTATCGTGACATAGCAAAAAGTTCAAGGCAGCGATGAGGCAAACTTAGAAACTCTCCCATAATGCTGGCCCAGTGGCGCTGGACACCTTACCTTGTGCTACGCCAGTGATCCGGATTTGGGAATGACCTTGAGTCTTCAGGGTGCCGCATGGAGGGGGGAGCGGGAGGCTGCTCTCCTCTCCCGGGGGTGATGGGTTGTCACCCCCCCATAGTCCCCCCCCAACTGGGTGGAGGTCCAGTGGGGTAGCTTAAGTGAGGAAGGGAGGCAATGCGGGTGGGCGGACAGGGGTTGAGCTGGCTTCGTGTGCATGCAAGCCTCCACACACATGTACTGCTATGTGCCGGGCCCCAGGGAAAGTGGCAGAAAAATGTACCAAAAAAAAAAATGCTATAAAAATCTCTATATTATTGATGGCAGGAATGAAAGAATGGAGGTTGGTGAGGGACCAAAGAACAGGTTACTCACCTGTAACAGTAGTTATAGGAGTGGTATATGTTGTTCATCCACACTCATTGGCATTGTCCCTTTCCTCTTTAAATCTGCCAGAAGTCTTCAAGCTGGCTCCTCCCACCCACCCACCTGGATGGTATATACCTCGGATGTGCCCCATGACGCCAGATCTTAGCCCGCTGGAAGCCAGGTTGTGTGCGTCCGTAGCCAGGGAGGTCGGGTAGGTCTGTGTTGATGAAAAACATATACCACTCCTAGAACTACTGTTACAGGTGAGTAACCTGGTCTTCTACGAGCGTGGATATGTTGTTGATCCAGATTCATTGGCAGACTCCTAGTAGTTCTCCGGGAAGAGGGAGGCAAGGCGCACACCCCCTACTTAGAGAACACGAGATTGGAGAACTGAGGTCCCAAAACCAGTATCCCGGCATGAATCGATATGGTAGTGGGTAATGAAGGTGTTTGCTGACTTCCAGGTAGCAGTCCGACAGATTTCCTGGATAAGGATGTCCCTGGAAGCAGAGACCGACACAGTAGTATGGCGGGCAGAATGAGGTTTTTATCCCTCTGGGAGGCTCCTTGCCCACCAACTCATTGCACAGGCCTATGCATGATGCAATCCATCTTGCAATGGTCCATTTTGCTGCAGGTCTGCCAGAAGCGGCTTCAGCATAGGTGACAAACAGCTGGCGAACCTCTCCACGAATGTCTGCCATCCACTCCTTATAACAGGAGAGAGCACGCCTCGGGTCCAAAGTATGGAGCCTGTACTTGGCCTCCGAGGTGTAATTAGGGTAGTATACCAGCAGAGTCAACACTTGGTTAAGGTGAAACTCTGACACCACCTATGAAAAGAATTTCGGGTGGGGAGCGCAGGACAACTTTGTCCCTGTGAAAGAGCAGATAAGGGGAGTCCACGGAAAGCGCCTTCAGCACCCCTGTCCTTCTGGCTGACATGACAGCCACCAGGAAGGCAGTCTTCCACGACAAGTGTGACAGCTCAGGTGCATGGGTTCGAATGGGTTGCCCATAAGCTTTGCCAAAACCAGCAGCAAATTCTATGGAGGTGGAGGTTCACGCACCGGAGGGGATATGTGATCCAGGCCTTTGAAAACACACCCGACCACTGTCTCCTGCACCAGTGTCGACTGACCGGCCCACGCCCGCTAAGCAGAAATGGCTGCCAGGTGCACCCTTAGGGTCGATGACCGTAGACCCCCTTTGGAGAGAGACCAAAGGTAGTAGAAAATGTTAGCCACAGAGCAGGATAAGGGGTCCAGACCCTTACCCTGGCACCAAATGGAAAATCTTTTCCATTTGAAGGCATAACATTTCCTGGTCGATTCCTTTCTAGATGCCTCCACCACAGTGAGGACATCTTCGGAAAGACCCAAAGCCTGGAACTCTAACCGCTCAGGTACCAGGCTGTGAGGTGCAGGGACTGAAGGTCCATATGGAAGACCTTCACTGGTTGAGAGATATCAGGTCCGGGTGTGTGCAAAGCTGCTCCGGGGGCCTGCAGCTGAGTCTGAGGAGATCTGGATACCAGAACTGGTGCGGCCAGTCTGGGGCTACTAGAATCACCTTCACCTTGTCCTTCCTCACCTTGAGTAACACCTTGTGGATCAAAGGAAATGGAGGAAAGGCATAGAGGAGGTCTGGGGTCCATGGCCTCGAGAAGGCATCCCTCTGCAACGAGCCCTGCTGAGGGGGGTGGACATGATACAGCCTCAGCTTGGTGTTTTCCCTGGAGGCAAACAGGTCCACCATCGAATTTCTCCAAGGGAGAACAGGCTGTAAGCTACCTCTGGATGAAGAGACCACTCGTGGGATGTCTAGCCTATGCTGCTGAGAGCATCCGCCAGCTGGGTCGAGGCTCCTGCCAAATGGATGGCTAGGAGATCTGCCTCCAACCGGCTTACGAGGGTCCAGATGCAGAGCACCTCCTTGTACAGCAGATGGGAGTGCGTGCCGCCCTGTTTATAGAGGTAGTACATGGTTGTGGTATTGTCCGTCTGGACTTGAACCACTTGACCCCGGAGCTGAGGAGCGAAAGCTGACAGTGCCAGTCTGACTGCTCTGAGCTCCAACAGGTTGATGTGGGATCGGGACTCCTCGGGGGTCCAGAACCAGTGGGCCCTGCTGTCCCCAATATGGGCTCCCCAGCCCATGAGAGGCACATCGGTTGTCTGGACGACCGTCGGCTCAGGGCGGACAAATGGGATCCCTTCTTGCAACCGGTCTGGGGCAGTCCACCATTGGAGAGCATCCCACATCTTCTGGGTTACAGTGATCAGCTGGTCGAAATGACCATGACGCTGAGTCCACTGGGCAGCCAGCTCCCATTGGAGGGGGTGCATGTGCAACCAGGCCCAATGGACCATTGCGGTGCATGCAGCCATGTAACCCAGAAGGTGCAGAAAGTCCCAGGCAGGGCGCAAGTGCCCAACCAGAAATGACTGGGCAAAGGAGGAGAGAACCTCTACCCTGTCCGCCAGGAGCCAAGCTCTGGCTTGACAAGAGTCGAGCTCTGCCCCGATGAAGCCCATCACCTGGGAAGGCACAAGTTTCGATTTGGCCTCATTGCTCAGTTGGGAGCTGGTCTGGAGGGCCAGATCCCTGGACCTCTCCACCTACTGTTGGGTGGAACCTGCCAGGAGCCAATCGTTGAGGTAGGGGTAGATTCTGACCCCTCCCCCCGATGCCAGAGATGGGCTGCCACCACTGCAATGCATTTGGTGAAGACCTGTGGGGCCGATGACAGGCCGAACGGCATGCCTTGGAACTCTTACAGGGTTCCCTTGACCCTGAAGTGGAGGAACCGCTGATGGGATGGATGGATTGGGAAGTGAAAGAACACGTCCCGCAGATCCAGAGAATAGAACCACATGTTTCACTCCAAGGATGGTATGATCTGGGACAGAGTGAACATCTGAAAGGTGCGAGACCTGAGAAACTGATTCAGGTTGTGGAGATCTAGAATGGGGTGCCAACCCCCCCATCTGCTTGGGCACCAGGAAGTACCTGGAGACAAAGCCTGGGTCTGCTGGAGGATCCGCCATGGGAGCTACTGCCTCCTTGAGGAGGAGCTGAGCTATGTCGTCTCGAAGAGCCGACTGGGTGCATGCGGAAATCCGTTCCTCCTGAGGGGCGCAGGCTCGGCTGGGAGGGTACTGCTCAAACTATAGAGGCAGTCCCCGACCAACCACTTTGAGAACCCAACTATCCGAAGTGACAGCGGACCAGGCGGAAAGAAAGTGGTGGAGCCAACCCCCCCATGGGAGGGCCCAGAGCTGGCGTGATGGAGATAGGGGTGGCAACCGCCATCCTGTCACTGGGCAGGCTTAGAGGAGGAGGAGGAGGCTCCAGGACCTGAGTCTCAGACCACTTTTCGGGCCTGCTGCGGTCCAGGCTTGGGTCAGGGGCACCAAGCTTGAGCCTGCTGCTGATGTTGATGTTGCTGTCCTCCTTGATAGGAGGGCTGCCGGACCGCAGGGGAAGAGTGCCGAAAAGGCTTTTCTTCTGCTGGTTCTTGCCCAAAGAACTCTTGGCAGAAGTGACGTCCAAGCTGGCATTGGACTGCTCTATGCACTGTACATGACCAGCCACTCCTGGACCGAACAAGTCGATCCCAAGAAAAGGTACATCAAAAAGCTTATGCTGAGTATCCACTGGGAAGAAGGAAAGCCTCAGCCAAGTCCTGTGGAGAGAGGCCACTGAGGTGGCCATCGAGTGGGCACAAGAATCTCTGATGTCCAGGGCCGTCTGGAGCTGCTGTTTGGCAACAGCATGGCCCTGGTCCCGGACCTGTTTGACCGTGATCTGCATGTCTGCAGGGAGATGAGGGAGGACTTTGACTAATGACCCAAGAAGCGCATGAGAGAAGTGTGCCATGATGACAGCCAAGCTGGCCCGATGAAGGCCCAAGGAGGAAGCCGCGTAGATCTTCCATGCGGAGTGGTCCATATTTTTGGACTCTTTGTCCAGAGGTCGGTCAGTGTCGGTCGAACTGTCAGTACGCCTGAACACAGAGGAGGTCACCAGGCTCTCGGCCGAAGAGTACTCTGTGAACCCTGCAAGGGACCCCATGGGCACCGCGTACTTGCGGGCCATGCGGGCAGATGGTTTGGGACATGAGGCAGGGTGCTGCCAAAGTTCGAAGGCCAGGCCAACGATGGCTTCGGCCACAGGAAAGGCCTCCGTCGGGGTATCCCCTCTCCTTAGGATATCTGTGAGAGGGTACTCCACCTTTTTCTGGATTGGCTCCAGGGGCATTCTGGTGGAGTCGGAAATGAGACGGAGAATCCCTTAGAAGGAGGAAGGGTCTTCCTCCATCCCTGTGCCAATGGACAACTCATCATCCCCAGAATGAGAGTGCAGTCCGGTGACATCCAAGTCCGAGGAGTCAGGGTACAATGGCCTGCTGCCTAAATCACCCTCGATCCGCCGAGGGTGGTCCGGGGTGACTGTAACTGACAGACGTCGGGGAAGTCTGGCATCCTGTCAGTCCTCTTTTGAGGGAGCCCCTCCCATAGGCTGTTTTGGCGGCCGTTCCACCCGAATAGGTGGAGAGACCGGAATAGGTCGAACCGTGGGACAGGCCGGCCCCACGGGCAGAGGAACTGATGGTTTCGGTTTCCGAAGGAGTCTGCTTTGGCCTGGGAGACAAGAGCCAAGCAATGGCTGGGGTGGCCGGTGGAGCTTGCTTCTGCCTGGTCAGAATCAGCTGTTGCCACACAAGGTCCTCATAACACCGGAGTTTCCGTCGGAGCCTCTCCTCATCCGAGGAGGATGAGGACGACCTGTGGTGTCACCTCTTCTTACAGCGCTTTTGGCTCTTCCTCAGTCGTTCGGCCGAGGGGGTTCTGGACCTCGACCGGGATCAGGCAGGCTAACTCTGTCAATCGGGAGACTCCAGGGGGATCCAGAACTGGATCCTTAATGGGGACGCCAGCTGGCTGGGTTTCCTCATCAGGAAACACTAGGACCAGAGTCCTTTCTAAGGAGTTGTCGACCACGGCCAGCGACAAAGGGTCGATAATGATCTCGACCTCATCGGCCACTTCCTCAGTTGTCTGGCCAGACGGAAGGTCCGTAAAGTCTGCGGCCAAGGAGGCGATCTCGACTGAGGTCGAGACCGCATGCTCCTGGGACTGAGACCTCTCTCGGTCCCAAGATCGCCTTCGTCGAGATGAAGATGATGCAGGTTCTATTTCACTCTTCCGAGAGCGGGAGGAGTGCGAGCCCGTGGGCGTCTCACCCCGGGTGGGGAGAGACTGGCACAACTCCTTATACGAACCTGTAAAGGTGGAGCCTAGGTTCAGTGGGATGAAAAAGATTCGATTAGCCGAAGCGCGAGCGGCTTCTTCCTCAAACGTCTGCATGCATTCCAGCTGCTCGGCAGAGCCCGCGGCCGTGAAAACCGCCCACCTAGCCTCCCTGGACTTCACCTGAGGGTTCCTTTTCTCCGGTCTCCCCAGTTTCAGGCGTGCCATGCGGTCGTCCAGGACATTGGGATGGAAGGCCAAGTAATAACTGCAGGACAAGGTGTCATGACCGACACCCAGGCAGTAGACGCACCTGAAATGGGAATCGGTGCGTAACATCTTTTGGCCGCAAGGACACCGGTGAAATTACAGGGAAGATTTCTCCTCCATGATAGAAGATGGAAATGCACGATTGCTAACTCGAACTAGTTTTAATTTTGGTAAAAAACAAAGATTTGAAAGCCAGGGTCTACGAAATGCAAGAGCACCAGGGAGGCGACCTGTATCTTCCAGCAGAAAGGAAGATCTGGCATCATGGGGCGGAGCCGAGGTATATGCCACCCAGGTGGGTGGGAGGAACCAGCCTGAAGAATTCCAGCAGATTTAAAGAAGAAACAGACAATGCCAATGAGAGTGGATGAACAAGATATCCACGCTCCTAGAAATTGCAGTTACGTAACAACTTACCGTAACAGTAGATCTTCGAGAGATGTTCCTGCAGTAGGTCTTCACATATTGGATTGCGCCCCCTGGCGTCAAGTCCAAATAGCAAACAACCAGACAACCAATCAAGCCAGGGACCGCCCTGACGGGGAGCATCATGACATCAGCCCGACTATAAAAGGGTGCTCGCATCGCTCTCCAGTTCTTTCCAACGGAGACCTATAGAAAGGTAAGGAGAAACTGGAGTGAAACTCCTGAGACCCTGCTTCCACTCTAGTCCCACAGGGCTAGATAGAAAGGAAAATAAAGCATCCAAAAACTGGAGGAAGGAGTGTGGGAAACTAGACCTACTGCAGGAACCTCTCTCAAAGATCTACTGTTATGGTACGTTCTCACGTAACTGCAATGTCTTACTTGGAGAGGGTTCCTGCAGTAGGTCTTCACATATAGGACTGAATACCAAGCAGTCCCGAAGAAAAGCAAAAACATAGGTGCATCCGGGAGGAGGAGAAGTCGCCATGAGGAATCACGACAGAAGGCCTTGCAAGACCGCAAGACCAAAGCCAGTTCTGTGCCTAGAGGCAATGTCCAGACTGTAATGCTTAGTAAAGGTGTGAACAGATGACTAGGTGGCCGCAGCACAGATCTCTGCCATGGACACATTCCTAAAAAAGGCAGTGGAGGTTGCCACGCTGCCTTTGTATGAAAAATGGATGCAGTTAGTTAGCCATCAAGAGATGGTTGGCTTGGAAATAGCCTTGCCCTGGCACTGAGGGGCGAAGGCTATGAACAATTGGTTAGATTTCCTAACTTCTTTAGTCCTGTTCGTGCAGTACCTCAGGATCCGGTGCACATCAAGGGTATGCAGAAGGTGTTCCCCCATTGGTTTACTGTGGATAGTACACCGGCAATTCCATGCTCTGGTTCAAAGTGGTTTCCAAAACTACTTTGGGCAAAAAAGAAGGATTAGTCCAAAGGACTACTCGGTCCTTATGAAAAATCAAATAAGGTTCTTTACAGATGAAGGCCTTTAATTCGGAAACCCTTCTGGCTGAAGTAACTGCGACCAGAAATAAGGTCTTCCAGGAAAGGAAGCGCAAGTTGCAGAAGGAAGCTGGTTCAAATGGGGTTAAGGACAGCTTCTCAAGCATGAAATTCAGGTCCCAGGGAGGACAAATATTCCGGATTGGAGGTTTCAAATGAAGGATGCCTTTCAAAAATGTTTTGGCAACCTCCAACTGAGCCAAGGTTTTGCCCTCCACTGGGAGGTGGTAGGCCGACAACGTAGAGAGGTGGACCTTAATGGAGGAATAGCTAAGGCCCACCTCAGACAGGTGTGCGAGGTACTCTAGAACCTGGGATGCCGAGCACAAAAATGGATCCCAGCTCCTTGCTTGGGCCCATATCGTGAATCTCTTCCACTTCATAGAGTAAGTGGAGGGTTTTCTGTCCTACACTAGAATATGCGCAACCTGAGAGGATACCCCATAGCGAGAAATCGCTATGTCCACAGGTGCCATGCATGAAGGTGGAGAGACTGAAGGCTCGGATGCACCAGAGTGCCCTGCTCTTGAGTCAGAAGGTCGTGGGAAATGGCAGAGGAACTGGGAGTTCCAGTGCCAATTGTTGCAGAAGAGGGAACCAAATTTGGCGTGGCCAAAGAGGAACAATCAGGATTGCATGGGCCCCCCCTTGTTGAAGTTTCACCAGAACCTTCTGAATGAGAGGAAAGGGAGGAAAGACGTACAGAAACATCCCTGACCACGAAAGAGACAGCACGTCTCGCCAAAAAGCACCATGCTCGGGAACGAGTGAGCAGAAGACGGGTAGTTTTGCATTGAATGGGGAGGCAAACAGATCTATCTCTGGCTGACCCCATTGAAGAAAGAGATCTTCGACTACCTCTGATTTTAGCTCCCACTCGTGGGCCCTGGCCACTGATTGACTGAGACTGTCTTCCAGGACATTGGTGATGCCCTGAACGTGGACTGCTGTCAAGTAAAGGTTGTGCTGAATCGCCCAGTACCACACCCTCATGGCTTCTCTGCAAAGGGGATATGACCGAGTTCCTCCCTGTTTGTTTAGGTACCAGACAGTGGACATGTTGTCTGTCTGGACTATGAGGTCCCGGAACCAGCAGCGACTGGAATGCCTGGAGCGCATAAAGAACCACCATGGTCTCCAGAACATTGATGTGGAGCATCAGCTCCTGGTTGGACCAAGAACCTTGTGTCTTGTGAGTCCTCAGATGGGCTCCCCAGCCCAGATCTGAGGCATCCGTAGTGAGAATTTGGGTTGGAACTACAGGAAGGAAAAGAATTCCCTTCAATAAGTTGGAAAGGTCTTGCCACCAGCAAAGATCTCTCTGAAGCCTATTGGAGATCATGACTTTTTGGCTCATGTCATCTGTCCTCTGGTTCCACTGGACTCAAAGAGACCACTGGGTGACCCTCATGTGAAGCCTGGCCACTGGGACTGTCGAAACGGCAGCTGCCATCAGTCCCAACAGATGAAGCACCGAGTGTGCTGCGATCCATCGGGCCTGTACCACGAGAGTGGCCAGAGAAGCTAGGGTCTCGGCCCGATCCAATGGCAGGAAAGCCTTGCCCTGAACTGTGTCTAGTACAGCTCCAATGAACTGGAGCCTCTGGGATGGTACTAGCTGGGACTTGGGAAAATTTACCGTTATGACCAGTAAAGCAAACAAGCTCAGAGTGAAAGAGAGAGATTCTTTCAGGCTGGTAAGAGAGGGTGCTGCGAGGAGCCAGTCATCCAGGTACGGGAAGACAAATGCCCTGATGGCGTAAAAACACCGCCACTACCACTAGGCATTTGGTGAACATGCTGGGTGCTGAAGAGAGGCCAAATGGGAGTGCTCTGAATTGGAAATGCTTCTCAATGAAAACAAAATGGAGAAAATGGCGGTGGGTCGGGAGGATAGGGATATGTAGGTAAGCATCCTGCATGTCCAGGGAGCACAGCCAAGAATTGGGGTGGAGCAGGGGGAGGACCCCCTGAAGGGTTAATGTATGAAACTTCTTGTACTCGAAGATGTTTAGTGTGCGGAGGTCCAGGATCAGTGTCAGGTCATCTGTTTTCTTCGGAACCAGGAAGAAGTGGGAGTAGAATCCCCTTCCTATTTGGTTTGATGGGACAGGTTCAATGGCCCTCTTTAGAAGTAGTGCCTGGATCTCCTGAGAGACTATGGGGACCTGATTCCAAGGACAGAAGGACTGTCCCGGCAGTTGAGGGGCTGGGATTTCGATTAATTCTATTGAGTGACCTCGCTGGATTAGCTGAAGCACCCAAGTTTGTGCGGTGACATATCTCCAACCGTCCAAGTGAAGGCCGAACCTCCCTCCGACCGGTTCCTCCTGAGATACTGGAGGGACCAGAAGGAGGGGAAAGGAGTCAGGATGCTGAAGGGAGGAGAGCTTTTGCCCAGAGGCCTGTTTGCGAAACCTGTCCTCTGGGGTTTGAGCTCCCGATCCAGGTGCGTGTTTCTTTGCCTGGCGATTGGCCTGAGATTTGTTCCACCTTCTTTGGCAGTGAAAAGGCTGCTTTTTCTGGCCCGTCTTGTATAAGGAGCGGACATCCCGCAAGGAGCGTCCGCTCTCCTGCAGCCCAGTAATAATATCTTTAGCGTTGCTGCCAAAGAGGACAGAACCCCTGACAGGGGCGTCCAACAGAGAGGACTGCACATCCTGCACCAGTCCCGCTATACGGAGCCAGGAGAGGCGCCAGAGGCAGATTCCCGTGGCTGCCGCTCTAGCCACCGAGTCCACAGAATCGTAGGTTGCCCGAAGGGCATGATGACACAAGGATTTCCCCATCCTAACTTTCTCCAACAACTTCTTTCTCAGGGTTTAATCCTGAACTTCCTGGAGGTCCCTTTCCAAATCCAACAGAGAAGCTTTTTGAAAGGCGACCATGTGTGAGACTTAATTAAGGGAACATATCCAAAAAGAGGAAGAAGAGTATATTTTACGCCCAAATTGGGCGAGTTGACGCGAGTCCTTGTCGGGAGGCGAAGAGCTCAGATGTTTGGGCTGGGCTGAACGGTCGTGAGCAGCCGTGATGACCATCGAGTCAGCCTTGGGATGGGAGTTAAGGTGAGATCTCCCTTCTGGGGGATAATAGGTGTGGTTGGCTTTGTGTGAGACCGCTGGAATGGAGGACAGTTGCTGCCAAACTGTAGTCACAAGGTCCTCATGGGGACCCATCCACGGAGGAATGGGGATAGGGTCCGAGGTGACCAGATCCAAGTGCTCCACAAGATGTTTTCTTTGTGGATCAACCTTTTTTGGACGGCCATCTACCAGCAGTCTGAACTGAATGCAGTAAGTCTCCGAAAGAGGGCTTCTCCGGAGGCGACTTTGGAGAGTCTTTCGGAGGAACCTCTATGGGAGATCTAGGCTCTGACACATCGGAGTCGGTGTCAGAGAGCTCAGAGTCACTAGCCACGGAAGGGTCTGGTTCTGTGGTCCCTACCGTAATAGAGGTTGACACTCTGGCTCAAGGAGGTGGTGGTGGAGAAGTGACCCTGGGGGTGGGTGCTTCTCTCCCCAGCAGTCTTAGCTCAGACACAGGCTGCGCTCTAGCCTCTTTCCACCAAAGAGGGATGGACTCATGATCCAGTACCGGAGGAGGAGGGGGAGGCTGGTAACTCGGATACTCCGGTTACTAAGGGTAGTGTCAGGATGGATACTATGAAGAGTACCCGGGATAACCTGGCGTGGGGTGTCCTGGAGTAGGATATCGCAGCGTCAGGAAGGATGATGTCAGAAAACCCGGTGTCGGGAAGCCCGGTGATGGAGGTACCTGGCCCGGCATCGAGTATTGAGTGACCAACGGAGGGCCGCCCACAGGCGTGGAAGAGGGTTGCTGGACTAGGAACCCAGTTGAAGGCCCCGCAGAGGGTGGCACCATGGCGCCAGAAGGTGGTGTCAGATCCGGGAGTGCGCCCGAAGAGCTGGAGGGTGGAGGCTCCATAACAGTATCCCCTGTCAGCAGCGGAATGAAATCCAGTGACAGTGGAAGGCCTGGTGAGGGGGGGAGAAATTCGAGGGGCCCCGGACGGCAGGTCCGAGTGCAATCTTGCTAAAGCAAAGAGCAAAGGATTGGGTGGCGAGTCTCTGGGTGGAGAACCCTGGGAGACGACGGGCTGACCTGTCCCTCACTCTGTCCAACGTCAAGGGCCAAACTGAAGCCCGATGGTACAGTGGATGGATCCTGACGGGTGTCGGAGGAGCCCGTGTCTGAAGCAGAGATCGCTGGAAAGCCGACGCTAGTCGACATCGGAAAGCCGATGTACCCTTCGCCGGAGGCGATGGGTGATTATCGGCAGGGCAAGGCGATGAAATTACCACCTCTAAAGAGGCAACCCCTGGCTGCCCGCTCACCTCAGCAGGAGGGGGAGAGGGGGCCTGGCCAAAAGAAGAGGATGGGGTACCCGAAAAAGTATTCACGGTTGCAGGCCTCTCATGTGGCGATGGACTCCGGTCCCGGCGCTTCTCTTTACTTTTCTTCTTTTTCGGGGCCGGCGACGATGACCTTTCTCTGAGTTTTTGGAGCTCCTTTTCCATAGACATTAAGCGCTGGGTCAAAAGATGGGCCTCGAGGGACCGCTTGCACCTGGTTCTGGTCACCTGGTTGAAGGCCTGGCAGAAGGAACACTCCTGGACATTGTGCTTTGAACCTAGGCAAAGGAGGCAGTGGGAACGGTCGTCCCCATGCGGGATTTGAGTGCCGCACTTAGAGCACTTTTTCTTCTGTCTAGAAGACATCAATTTGAAGAAAATTCTGAGAAACATCTAGTAAGAGGCGAAGGATAACTTCGACAAAAAATAACGCGAACGTTAGATTGCTGTTCTGACACAGGCCGAACGTTACTGAGGCGACGGTGGGAATGAACTGGAGAGCGGGTGCGGGACCGCCCCTTTTATAGTCAGGCTAACGTCACGATGTCCCGACATTGGGGGCGGTTCCTGCTGATGATTGCTATCTGCAAGTTTGCCGTGTGGACCTGACACCAGGGGGCGCACTCCAATATGTGAAGACCTACTGCAGGAACCCTGCTGAAGTAAGATCAACAGTTATTGTCTTGCGCATGGCACCACATACAAGCCCAGTAACCATTTCCAGCCCCGACCAAAGTACTGCTTCCGTGAAGTCCTAGTGCCTCCAGCCCAGACCTGTAAGTGTGAATCAATGGAGAAGACTGATTCTTGGAAGGTCAGGGAGAGCATGCCCTCAACCTGAACCACCAGCAGTGCTGTAGGAAGGGGGGGAGGGTGGCATGAGCACAACCATGTCCCTTATTTTTGGGGATATTATAGGTAGCGCTGAAGAAAGAATAGTTATGTAAGAACTTACTGTAACAGTAGATCTTTGAGGGGATCTCGGTCATCAGGTCACACATATGGAACTTCACTGTCAGTGAAGCAGGATCCACATGGAAGATTTTCAGCAGTACAACTGGGGCTGCCTACGCTGACATTGTTTGCCAACATCACCAACCCTATAAAAGGCGTGAGCAACCTTGCTCCCTCCTCAGTTCTTTTCCCGGAGACTAAGGGAGCAAAGCTTGTGCCATGGGGGACCAAGGAGAGAGAGAGAGAGAGGTGCCCAGGCCTAAATAAAAGACTGGATACACCGCATAGCCAGTTCTGAAAAAGAGCCCCATAAAGGGAGATGGTGGGAGGGGAAGGCAGACCTGATGACTGAGATCCCTCAAAGATCTACTGTTACGGTAAGTTCTTGCATAACTGTTCTATCTCATTGGGGGGTGTCTCAGTCATCAGGTCATACATATGGTACAAGTTCCAAGCAGTCACAGATGCACATAAACTGTCTGGGAGGAAGGTCATCTCTAAACTTAAGACAGGAGGCCCTGCAGCACAGCCCTGCCAAAACCTGCACGGGCTCTAGAGGCAATGTCCAGACTGTAGTGCTTGGTGAAAGTATTGACAGTACTCCAGGTGGCAGCGGCGCAAATGTCAGCAGCTGAGACCCCTTTGAAACAGGCCACAGAAGTAGCCATGCTCCTTGTAGAATGGGCTTTCACTGCCCCCGGCAACTCTTTGCCATGCTTGTTGTACCAGAAACAATACAATGCATCAACCATTTGGACTAACACTGTTTAGAAACCTGTACGCCCTCTCTACCTGGGGTGGAAGAAACAAAAAGCTGCTTCAACTTTCTGCATTCATTAGTTCGGAGCAGATAATACTTCAAAATTCTATGCACGTCTAGCGTATGGAGCAGTGCTTCCCCTGGACTGGCACGCTCAGGAAAATAAACAGGTAGGTGGCTAGACTGGTCTAGCGTAAACTCAGACACCTTCTCAGGAAGAAACTCAGGATTTGCACACAGATACCCAGTCTTTGTGAAAACAATCAAATAATGCTCCTCACAACAGAGGGCCTGAAGCTTGGAAATCCTTTGAGCAGAAGTAACAGCAACCAAAAATAACACTTTCCAGGAAAAGCGTAGCTCTTAAGTCGCGACTGGCTCGAGACCGGACACAAGGTCAATTTCTCCAAAACAAAATTCAAATCTCAAGCTTGCACAGGGGAACGATTGGAGGTTTCGTGCAGGATTTTGGGACAACCTTTTTTACTTTGTTTATTAATTCCATCCTTCTGTTATTAAAATGGTCAATCTTTGCTTTATGTTGATGATCTCATTCTTTTCTCTTCAGCTAAAGAACAATCCAAATTGGTTAAAGATCTTCAGTCTGATTTTATTTTTGTTCATAATTGGTTTTCTGATTATTTATTTTAAATGTAAAAAAGGCAAAATCCATGATTTTTGGTTCACGTGCGAAGTTGATAAATTGTCCTTCACTAGAGTTATGATAGTGAGGGTATTTTAACTGAACAAGTATTTCAGTTTAGATTACTTGAGTGTTATTTTGGATCCTTCACTTTCTTTTTCTGATCACATTAAATCTGTATGTTCTAATATTAATCAAAAAATTGGAGTTTTGTATAAGTTGAACTTTTATTTTTATCTTTTGAATCTCGTAATACTATTGCTGTGGTTTCTCTTTTGCCCCATTTTGATTGTCTTTTTTTTTTTTTTTTAACCCCTGGCTCCAAAATCTTTGTTGTCTATATCATCTGTCATTAAAGGAATAATGCATGACAGGGTGTGTATCGTGCTGGGATAACGCCACACCTGGAGTGGCTGGGCACGAGGCCACAAGCCGAGTGCGTCCAATGCCCCAGGTGTGGCGTTATCCCAGCATGACACACACCCTGGAGTGCATTATTCCTTTTATACAATGGCTTGCTGTTATATATAAAAGAAAAAATAATTTTAAAGAATGTTTTTATTAGTGTGGAAAAATATTTGTTTCTTAAGAGGAGATGCAAAAAAAAAGTAACTTATGATCATCATGGTCCTCTACACTGGTTCACAGTGCTGAGACTAGACCCGTGGCGTTGTGCTGCGATAACGCCATGGGTCCAGCCCCAAATTGACCAATCGCAGTCCAAGATTATTTCTTGCCATTGTATAATTTGTTTTATTGGCTTCTATATGTACTCACTACTGTCAGTTACATTCCCAGCCTGGTGGGTTATCCCCAATTCATCATATACAGAATTGTTTTGGTTGCTTGATTTTCAAAAATATATTTTGTTCTGTCTCTTCTCCCCTTTCTTTTTTTAAACTTTATATTTATTAGTTTTGCAACTGATATACAAATCAAGAACTTTCCATATGGTATACAGTCCTGATAGATAAAATACTAATAGGGCTAAAAGCCTCTTTTTTTTTTTTTGTAAATCTCATTTTTATTAAAAAGAGAAAGATTTTTTCCAACATATAAATACATTTCCACAGAAACAACATTGACAGGCTTACTTAATTACAAATAATTGATCGGATTCTATACATAGTAAGCATTCTAAGTGCTATGATCTATTTCATTAAAATCACTAGTCAGCTGGGTAATCTAAAACTTCAGTTAATGAGCAGTCCATAAGTACAAGTTCACTCTATTTTTGATAATTTTTAGGGGTCTCCAATGAGCCAGTAATATTGCTCCCCAAGCATACCAAGGGTGTCTGGTTATATTTTGGCCATCATTGGCCTGCTGTTGAGTATGCAGGCATTTTCTGTATATTTAGTCCCCGCCTCCTGATAAAAACCCCTAGGGAGAGTATCATTGTCATGGGTTTACCAGAGACTTCACAACCGAGGGGAGTCTTTAGGTTATTTTGACCCGATTGGTTCCCATAAAGGCTTAGATTCTTCTCCCAATAATATATCCTTTTTTAAGTCTTGGGGAGCAACCCCACCTCACCGGCAAACCCGTGGAATCTCTCTTTCTCTCCCTGATTACAGAGAAGGGTCTACATTCAAGCTTTGTTTTGGGTTATAAGAGTGTAGTTATCCAGTTGGAGTCTTATAGGGTTAACTAATATTATAATACAGTGCTGTTCCTTCAATGCCTATATGTTCACCCTTTTCACATGGGGCTCCGCCAGGACAGGAGTAAATGCCCCCGAGGCCCCATGTGAAGGGGAGGGGTCCAGTTAAACCTCCTAAACTACATCGGGCTCTTGCTAAATCCTGATGCCCAGTCTACGTTGTCTGCTCCTCCATTCGTGACAATAGCCCATGGTGGGGACATTGTTACCATAACTTTCTCAGGGATTCGAGGAGGAGAAGGTCTATGCCCTACCCACTATACCGTAGATCCCATTGGGCTCCAAGAGTATTATTATAGGCTAATTCCCCTCAGCTGCAGGCCCTCTTCCGATTCCACGGAGGATCTTAACTCTCCAATGGTCCACAGTCTGAACCCTACCCACCATTAACACCCTCTTATGGTACAAAAGAGTCATCCTGGGACATATAGTATATTAGCCAGCGGGACCACCTCTCTGCAAATTTCTCCTTTTTTTCATTCAGGTTATGTGTAATTTGTTCTAGCCAGTAAATCTGTTTGGTTATGCCCCACCACTCAGGTACTGTGGGTTTTTTGTCCGTCAGCCACAGCTTGGTAATAGATTTTTTGGCTGCAGTTAACAGTAGATGTAGAAGATATCTGCTGTTCGGATCCCTCAAATCTTGTGGGGTGTCCAGAAAAAGAAACATCTCTGGTCAATTGAAGCTGAGGACCAAATATCCTTCTCAGGTGATCCTGTAGGAGATCTTTAAATGGTTTGAGAGCCTCACACGCCCACATAATGTGAGTGTGTGTGGCTTTAGTTTCACCATTGTCTCCAGCATTCAGCTGAGGCTGCCGGAGAATAGTGCCTAGTTATAACTGGCGTCCTGAAAAATCTAATTAGATTCTTCTATGCAAATTCCCACCACTGATGGGAACACGTGACTCGAGTGGCGTACTCGCAGGCCCTCCGCCAGTCCTCCTGGGTGATGGGGTTTCCCAGTTCCTCTTGCCACTGTCTTCTGATATTTTCCGTGTACTTTCCTCCCTGAGTGTTTTGGGCCTTATAATAAAGGGAAAACAGTCTTGTTCCCATCCCTCCTTTGTTCAATTGGAGCTGGGCCTCTAACAGCGAAGGGTTTCTCTCGGGACATTGGATCACCTCCGGGAGCCCCTGAACATAGTGCCGGAGCTGCAGGAAGCGATAAAAATCCCTGTTTGGTATATTAAATTGCTTCTGAATTTCACTGAATGGCCACATCTCCCCTTGAGTCATTATTTGAGGCAGATATCTCAGCCCATATCTCTCCCAGATCCCGAATCCATGATCTAGCCTATTAGGGAGAAAATCACTCAGGTTCTCTATTGGGCAAAGCAGGCTCAAAAAAGATTCCAACATCTGGTTTCTTTTAATTTGCTGCCACACCCTACAGCGTGCAGTCAGCCAGGGATCATCTGAGATGGAGGTTCCCATCCTCGGTCCCATATTATAAATGTATTGAAAATAGTCCCTTTCTGGTAGTAAGGCTTGTTCTATCTGCAACCAGTGTGGTTGACCTACCCCAATCTGCTTTGCCATTATGTGCGTCATCATTGCGGCATGATAGTATAACTGCAAGTCCGGTAATGCGAGCCCCCCCGTCCCTCTGTGGAAGTGTCAAAATCCTTATCCTGACTCGGGGTCTCCCACCCTGCAAGATGAACTTAAGAGATAAGTCAGTTCCATTCCCCAAAGGTTTTCTTTGTAATGTATAGTGGAATATTCTGGAATAAATGTAGGGCCCGAGGCAGTGTGACCATTCTTAGTAGATCAATCCTGCGGCTCAGAGAGAGGGGCAGAGTGGCCCATGCACCCAAGTCTGTTTTAAGTTGTGATGTGAAGGGATCATAGTTATTTTTGAAGAAATCTTCAAATTTTTGAGAGATATATACACCCAAATATTTTAGTTTTGTGAGATTCCATTTGCATGGGAAAATAGAAGAAACATACGATGAAGGTTGTAATGAAATGTGAGAATTTCAGTTTTTGTTAAGTTCAGCTTATAGCCGGAGACCCTACTAAACTGATCTAGGATTAACTGAATTGCCGGCATGGACTGTTCAGGATTCGAGAGATACAACAGCACATCGTCCGCGTATACGGCTATTCGATGCTCCGTACCCTCCATATTCACACCCGTGATGTTTCCTGCTTCTCTTACCGACTGAGCTAGTGGTTCAATAAATGCTGCAAAAAGTAGGGGCAACAAGGGACAGCCCTGCCTAGTCTCCCGCCGCAGAGGGAAGTATCCCGAGTGGTGGCCTCCCACCTTGACGCGTGCTTGTGAGGCAGAATAGATATTTTGTAGAACCCCAATTAGGGTCCTGGGAATACCCAATTTGGCCAGGACTTTATAAAGAAAAGGCCACGAAACTCTGTCGAACACCTTTTCGACGTCTAGGCTGATAAGGACCGATGGGGTGTCACTTGTTCGCATTTTATGGGACATATGCAGAGTGCGCTTAATGTTGTCCGTTGTAGAGCATTGCCTGATAAAGCTGGTCTGATCTTGTTCTATTAACTGAGGCATTATTTTGTCTAAACGGTGTGCCAGTATATGCATAAATATTTTATAATCACAATTAAGCACCGAGATGGGTCTGTACAAGCTACAGAACTGGGGATTTTTGCCAGGTTTCAGGACTACTGAGATAGTTGCGAATGCCCATGACGGTGGTGGGAGTTCCCCCTCTAGGATCGAGTTGTACAAGGGTAAAAGCTGTTTTGTTATTTGTTGCCTCAAGGCTTTATAGAACTTATTCCCGTACCCATCGGGGCCTGGGGATTTTAAGGTTTTTGCAGTGGAAATCGCTTCCATTATTTCCCTCTCGGTTATGCCTGCCCCCAGGGTTTCACTTTGTTCCGCCGCGAGTCGGGGTAACGTTATCCCATTTAAATATTCCATGATCTGATGCTCGGTAGGTGAGCACTCTGGGGAGTAAAGATTGGAATAATATTTTGCAAATGCCTCAGTAATTTCGTGTATTTTAGTTAGAGGTTGACCCCCCACGGGGTGTCTAAGTGAAGTGATCGTTGATACCCTCCTCTGTCGCCTCACCTGATACGCCAGCATTCGGGAGGCTCGAGGCCCCACCTCGTAGTACTTCTGTCTCAGAAATATTAATGCTATCTCGGTCTGTTGTAATGCTAAACGGTCCATCTCCGCTTTAACCTCCTGGAGTCGGGGGAGCACTGTCGTATCTCCCATCTTGTGCGCCATTTGGAGGAAGTGTAAGTTCTCTTCCAGGGTGTTCCTATACTCTTTTCTTTTCCGGTTCAGTTCTGTTGTGTGTTGTATAATATGTCCTCTCAGGACCGCCTTTATAGTGTCCCAGTGTATTGCTGGAGCAGTGTCCGCTGCAGGGTTGAATTCTAGTATCTCAGCTAATTTATCTGAGATATATTCTCGAAATTTCTCCGAGCGTAGGTAATAGGGGTTAAGTCTCCATTGTGTGTTTTTAACACACATCCTTAGTTCCCACGTCGAGCTCACTGGTGCATGGTCCAACAGAGAAATGTCACCGATCCGTGCATCCCCCAGCTGGCCCAAATATTTCATCTGGGTATAGGTGTGATCTATGCGCGTGTATGTCCGATGGGCCGCTGAGTAATGTGTATAGTTCCTTGCCTGAGGGTGTAAGTGTCTCCATACATCAATCCAGCCCACCTCTTTGGTGAATCTCCTAATAAAATTTTGTGCCGGCATTTGCCTCTGGGTTCTCGGACTAGTAGAGTCCATCGTGGGATGTTGTGTCAGATTAAAATCCCCTGTGAGAAGGAGCATGCCCTTCGAGCTCTGCAGGATTTTGTCAAGGAGCATTCTCAGCTGTTGAACCGGTGTTGCAGGGGGGAAATAAACGTTCACTAGGGTAACCTGAACTCCGTTTAGTGTGCCTTGCACCATTACCAACCTACCCTCTGGGTCACTGATGGTTCTTTGATGTTGAAATGGGGTACCTGCCGGTATAATTATTGCCACCCCCCCTCCGTCTTCCTGATCTAGCAGAGGAACTGTATATAGCTCCCCTACTAAGCTTCACCAGTTTGAGGTGTTCCTCAGGGCCCAGGTGCGTTTCCTGAAGGTATACCAGATCTGCCTTACTCCTACGGAGGTAAGCCAGGACCCAGGACCTCTTAACTGGTGAGGTTATGCCATTTATATTCAGGGACAACAGCTTAACTGGAGAATTTGCCATTTTTCCTCAGAGGTGGCCCCGCTGGCAAGGAGGGTTCTCCCCCCCCCGTTATCCAATCGTACACTGTTAGCAATCATTAGGACTGTACCTGTCATTTCTAACTCATAACCATCCAACAAACATTTGAACATGAAACATACTAACCATTCAAACAATGAACAACAGCTTACACAACTGGAGCTTCCAACTATTGGGAACTGTCTCAGTACCCATGGTAAGGAAGAATCCTTACCTAGAGGCTTCATCACCCACGGTGATGCCCCCTGACACGCTATGTGTCTATTAGGGAAAAGGAAAAAAAAGGGAGATGTAGGGTGACTAGCCTTTTGCATGTTTACATCCGATCCGCCTCTTTTAACCTTGTCATGAAACGATGAGTGTGTTGTTTTTATACTATCAGGTGTGTTTGCCTATCTCCCTTTTCCTACTCTGCTAAGCCTCCGATGTCCCCCCTCTCTCCTCTCTTCAACGGAGCTGCGTGGAGAAGTCTCCTCTCCTCTACTGGTTATTACCCCCTTATGACCTCGAGAAAGCGGATCCCTTCCTTGTTCTGCAGCCCCATCCAGTCAATTCTGCCAGGCTGCTCTTTATTTTTAATTATTATTATTATTAGGGCCCAGCAGGAGAGGTTCCAAGGGAAGGCCTGTTACTTAAGAACCACCCCTCCACCTCTGCTAGTTATCTACCTCCCAGATTGGTGTGGGTCAGGGTCATTATTCCCAAACCATCCCTCTATACCCCCCGGAGCCGGTGACTCCAATAAGACCACTTCCAAAGCATTCGTGTGTGGATTGTTCGGAATACCTCTCAGGGGTATTACTGCTTTGCCCTTCTCAGCCTGCTAAAAGCCTCTTAATCATAGGAAAGTGTAAGTGGGTCTATCATATTGATGATGCAGCATTGGGGGGGGGTCACAACAATCTATACAAGAAAAAAGGCTAAAGTTATACCTACCCCACCAGGGGGAACTTTCTGCCATGCTAGTCTCCTAAAGAAAATCAGTAAGGTTGAGTTACAGTTGCACTCTGTAATGCTTACTTAAAACATCTTGATAACGTTTCTGGGCTGTATAAATAAATATTGCAATACCCCCATATGGTAAAAAAAGGCAATAAACATATACACAAGAACCTTAGTTGATCAATAACAGAGAAATCAAATGATGTATGGTCTAAACATGGTCTCCTAAACGGGAGACAGTGCTACTTAATTAAGCAGCACAATGAACTATAGAATTATATTAAACTCAGAACAACACTTGAATTAAAAGAACAAATACTGTGTGTGCCACCGAGGGCCAAGGGTAAACATTAAGTCCAGAATGAAAGGCTCTCAAGTGGCTGAGCCCGGTCCATCTTCATCTGCTGCACTTTGCTGTCGGTGTTCTGCCTTCACTTTCTCAGCCCATTTGCCAACGTCCACAGAGTCAGAGAAAGCCCATACCTTGCCTTGATATACGATGCGCAGACGAGCCAGGAAAATGATGGAATGAAGTATGCTGACTTCCCTTAAAACATGGCGTACCCCACTGAACCTCTTCCGCCTTTGCCTGGTTGCATAGCGGGAATACATGCACTGGTTGCCCATCCTGGGTAATCGGGCCATTCCTCCTTGCTAAGGCCAGAATCCGATCTCTTTCCCCCATCCCTGCTGTAACCGCCGACAAAGTTCGAGGAGTGTTTGAGGCCTCCGCCTGCCTACGTGGCATTATGCGGTATACCTTCTAGATCTGGAACCTTTCTGAGTCCCCCTCTGACTAGAGTGTCTCAGCAAGCCATTCTTTTATAAACATAACTGAGTGGTCCCCTTCGATGCCATCCAGGATACCCAGATATCTGAGGTTAGCAGCATGCACCTGGTTCTCCAGAGTTTCCAGCAGTGCCCGAAAATGTTCCTCTTTCAGCACCATTGCAGTTGCACTTGTAGCTTCCGTGGCTTGTTTTTTTACTTCAATCATCTACGTTTTTATACAGTCCACTGTCATTTCCACAACTGTGACTCTGTTGTTGAAGGCATTCATTTTCTGACATATCTGTGATCAGGGGAGGGACAACATGCCTAGCTAGAAAATGCCAGGCTCTAGATCTAGCAAGTGGAAACTGGGCATTTTTACATTTGAGTGTGGGTGCAAAAAGGTCCGACTCTGGACAACTCCATCTGGCGAAAAGATCTTCTGCGACAGATGAAATTCCCATTCGTGCATGCTGGACTGAGTCTGACTGAGCTGGTCCGCCAGGGTGTTTAGCATGCCTGGGACATGGACTGCCGAGAGAACCAGACTATGGTCTAGAGCCCACTACCAAACTCTCATGGCCTCCCTGCATAGGAGATATGAATGTATCCTCCCTGTTTGTTGATGTAGTAGACAACACTCAGGTTGTCGGACTGGATCAACAGCTAACCCGGGAGGAGATGGCTCTGAAAGGCCTGCATGGCATGCAGAACCGCCTGCATCTCCAGGACATTGATAAGCAGGGGGGCTTTAATCGGGGACCAAGAGCCTTGAGTTTGAAAGGGACCCAGATGTGCCCCCAGCTGAAACCGGAGAAATCCGTGGTGAAGATCTGCTGGGGGGGTGGGAGATCTGGAATGGAATGCCTTGCAACAGATTCAGTAGGTTCATCCACCATTGGAGCACCTTACGAACTGGGGAGAAGACCAGCAGCACTAACTGCTCTAGCTCGTCCGTGCACTGGTCTCATTGTACCCCAAGTGTCCACTGGAGAACATGCATGTGCAACCTGGCCAGTGGAACCGCTGAAATGGTCACAGCCATCAACCCCAACATCCTCAAGTATACTCTTGCAGGAACACAATGGGCTCTGGACGGCCTGCTGAGCCTGGGTGATAAGGCACACTCACTCTGTTTTGAGGCAGGAAGGCCTTTCCCTATGCAGAGTCCAGAACCACCCCTATATATTGCAGCATTTGAGACAGGTTTAGGACCGACTTGGGCAAGCTGACAGTGATACCCAGGGATAGAAACGGCTAAAGGGTTCTCTCCAGAGTCTGAAAAAGCAGTTCTCTAGACAGGGCCTTTAGGAGCAAATCATCCAGATAGGGGAAAATGTATAGTCCCTCCCTTCCAACAGCTGCAGCTACTGCTGCTAAGCACCTGGTATAGATCCGCGTTGCAGAGGATAAGCCAAAGGGAAAAATTTTGAATTGATAGAGCTTGCCCTGAAAAAGAAATTGGGAGGAATCTCCTGTGAGGTGGAAACACTGAGATATGCAGGTAAGCATCCTGCATGTCCAGGGAGCACAGCCAGTCACCCTGCTTGAGAAGAGGCATCAGGCCTGACAGGGTTACCATGCAGAATTTTTTGTATTGGACATACAGACTGAGGTCCTTGAAATCCAATATGGGTCTCAGATCTCTGGTTTTCTTGGGGACCAGGAAAACATTTTTTTGGTGCCTGAGCACTGGCTCGATTGCTTTTTGCCCAGAAGGGACTGTACCTCCCTGGAGAACAGATAGATGGGCCGAGGGATAGGTGGAGGGTACTGGAGTCACCGCTGGGGGCATCTTGAGGAGTTCCAGAGTGATCCCTCTCTATGATCTGAAGAATCCAGGCATCTGAAGTAATGGTTCTCCATTGATTGAGATGAAGGGAGAACTGACCTCTGACCACTATCTCTTGGTCACAGAGCAGAAGAGGGGGGGGTCTGGCAAGGAGTCAAGTGGAGTCGGATCCAGTCACTGGGCCTGACTCATCACCCCAGGCACTTTGCTGTGCCACCAGAGGAGGAGGGGGTGGGTAAGGCAGCAGAGGCTCTTCACTTGCCTAGGGGCCGGGAGGTTATTCCCAATTTGTGGGACACCTTCCAAAAAGAAGCACGCAGTTTGCTACTAGGCTCAGTATGGTAGAGCAAGTGGACAGACTGGATAGCCCTGCCAGGTGCCTGTAGCACACTTATGATGTCTTGCATATCTGGCCCAAACAGCTTAGAGCTATTAAAAGGGGCACTGAGCACCTTTTGCTGGACATCAGCTGATAAACCTGAGACTGTCAGCCAGGAGTGCCTATGAAGGCAAATACCCTGTGGCAGCAGCCCTGGCACCTGTATCCAAAATACATAGAGGGCCATCAGGAGGTGCTTGCTAATATCCTTAGCACTCTGCAAGCATTTGAGAACCCTCTGTTTCTGCAAACAACCAGGAAGGTCCGGGGACGCAGCCTTGCCCTTCTTACAGACAGTATTCTGGTACTTGACCATGTGGGAGAGGTAACTGGCAATTCTCAACTCAAGGGTGCAGAAGGCATAGACCCCCTCCCCCCGAGAGATCAACCCTATGGGATTCTCTGTCAGGGGGAGGGAACTAAGGTGCTTGGGCACCTTGGACTTATCATGAGCTGCCTTGATAACCACAGAATTGGTACAGCAGACCCTGGGGGACATGATACAACTTATCAGCCTAGTGGGGCATGACTGGTGCCAGACTGCAGTAGTGGCATTTCTTAGAATGAGAAGGATAGGAGGAATGACCTTGGAAGGAGACTCTGAGATCTCTAGGAAGTCCACCAGATCTCTTCTGATGGCATCCTCTTCCTCTGTATAGAAGTCCATAGCTGAGGACAGCTGCTTCATGACACTAAAAAAAAGTAGGGTTCTCTGGAGGAGACCTGGGAGTATGTCTGACAGAGTCCTTGCTCACTGGAGAGGCCGTGGACCTGTCAGAGGAAGGAGGCTCTTCTTCTCTTCCTCAGGTAAGAAGAGATCAGGATGGTACTCCTCCTCTATGTTGACCTACTCCAGCTCAAGGCCTGATGAATGAGGGACCATTGACGGCCCTCAGGGAGGACCCGCGGAGGCCGAGGTGGTGTCGATGCCGACAGTGCCGTTGACGGTGCAGGCGAGGCAGGCCTCTATGCTTCCTAACTGGTAGACCAAGACCATAGTGAACTTGGTCAAATTGTTATTAAGGTTGACGACAGTAAACTGCTGCATCAACGGTGGTGGTGTCGATGGCAAAGGGTGCAACAACCCATCCAATGGGCCCTGACAGCCCAAGCAGCCTGGAGTCCAAGTGTCTGGAGAAGCATCAGGCCTCGACCTTGCTGTCAATGATGAGCCAGTCATTGACAAAATGGGGGCTGATGACTCCGATGTCGACAACCAGCCGCCCTGAGCAGCTGTCGATAGGGGTTTGTTAGAAACAGACACCTGGACAGCAGCAGGCAATGGAGTACCCAGGACGAAGAAGAGAAGGCCAATGGGGAGTGGAAACGCCAACAGGGGTGTGGGGGTGATCCTGATCTTTTTTATGACTTTTCCCCGGGGACTTGTCTCAGGCCTTGGAGGCCTGGGAGCTTGAAGAACCCCCTGGCAACTGGGAGGGAGGGACCCCAGAGGATCCCTGCCCAGATATGGCTACCTGTTGTTTCATTACGAATTTCTTGAGAGCCTTTTTTCACTGCCTAAGGGTGGTTTAATTAAACTTATGGTAGAGCTCACAGTCTGAGACATCGCAGTCAGGCCCAAGACAGCAGACATTGATGGACTGTTCATCTGAAAAGGCAATTTTCTTTCTGCAGCGACAGCGATGGAAAAGAGTAGAAGGATTAACTTTCGACATAAACAAGGTAAAGGAATCTCTTTAGAAAAAAAGATTCTAAAAAAATAAGTGTAGATAAAGCTGTGGGCAAAAATGGTGCGAAGCTGTGTCGGAGCTTCTGTGGAGACCCATGCAAACAGAGTCGACAGCAGGAAAGAACTGAAGAGGGAGTGGGGCCGCTCACGCCTTTATAGGGGTGGTGATGCTGGCAGATGGCATGGGCGGCTCCAGTTGTACTGCTGAAAATCTTCCATGTGGACCCTGCTTCACTGGTGGTGAAGTTCCATTTGTGTGATCTGATAACAGATACCCCAAGTGAAGATCTGCTGTCTCTAGACAGCCACAGAGGCAGTCAACCTGCCCATACCTGTAGCGCGGGAGCCCCTACAAAGAGTCACCACCCAGATCATGAGGAGAGTGAGGACCTCGGGATCTGAGGGAGTGTAGAGATATTCTGGAAGACTTCAACTCCCTGAGGGCTAGCCCCACATCGTGGCCAGACAATTTAGGGTCATGGGTGGCAGAGTTAAGTATTGATGGTTGTACATCAGTGGCAAACCCAGCAGTATGCAGCCAGAAGCATCATTAAAGACAGATTCCTTAGGTTGTGGTACTAGCATATGATAACACTTGAAATACTTTCCAGTCTCCAAGCCACTAGTTGCATATTGCTGGGCTTCAGTCTTGGACATGCTCCCAGGCATACTGTCCACAATTGTAGGCACAGACTTCTACAGGCTGTTTTGATATTTAATCATATATGCCTTGTGGCTGGCAATAACGGAGGCCTAATGAAGCAGAGGTGGAAGTCTGTTTGCTCACGGTATCCAGTTTCCCAGATTCTTTGTCAGGGCCCTTAGTGATCATGTGACAAGGTGCTTTTGACCTATTATAAGGAGCCATAATGATCAATTCCATTTCATGCTGAGTAGCACAATATCTCTTGGATACTAGGCACAAGGGTAGTAGCTCTGCACATTGGGAGTGCACAATACAGGAGGCCAAAATACAAAGTAGAACACTGCTGCATGGCAGCAGCCAAGAAAGTCAGCACTCTTTATAAACCTTTTCATGTTATTTCACATATAGCCAGTTTCTTCATTAAAAAAAAAGGGCAAATCTATTGTTCATATAATATTAAAACAGCACACTGCCACTATAACCAATCTGAGGCAGCTGCTAATAAAAGGTGCTTCGAAGCACAGGCACAAATAGGTTTGCAATCCAAAGAACAAACCATATCTGTAGTCCACACAGAAGGTCATGTCATAAAGCCCAATACAAAAACCCCACTGCATCCCATGCAGCTTGAACGGTGTTCTGCTACGTCATAGATACTGTTTATCAACCTTCCTAGCAACTGCCAGCAGAGTACTGTGTCTAAGTCAAGTTGCCAGTGTAGCATCCTCCAAAGGAGAAAAAATATTAGGGGTGATCACATAACAGGCAGCAGGGCCTTCCAGCAATTCATATACATTCCTCTTAGTGGAGTCCTCTTCTTCGTCAGAAAACAAGCTCTTCCTTCATAAGGGGTAACAATGCCCGAAAACAGGCATTCTAGGGAGGAGATCTGGGGTTATAAACCTCAGTGTCTTCACTACCAGAGAAAACTGGAGCTAGCAACAAACCCATGATACAGGCAAGAACCATCCTCATCCCCTCTCTCATCATCAAGCAGGTCTGGATTATACTGATGCTCCTCATCAGGTTGAGGAGGGGGCAGAGGGACCACTGGAGCCACATTCTGGGTCACAAGATGTTGTGGTAGAGGAACAGGGACTGGAGGTCCACTAGGGCCAGACTCCATCAACAGAGGCAATAATGGGCTGTTAATGACATTTTGTCAACAGCAATGTAGACAACAGTCACTGAATTAACTCGAGAATGCAGCCAGTACTGCAGCACTGGCATTCAGGCCATCAGCTGGAAGTGTTGCTAAAAGGAGTGTCAGCGGGGCCAAGCCTGTCTATAATGTACTAGCCATAAGCTGTGGATCTATAACAGTACCAGAGCCAGAACCTGTACCCAACCTTGATGTCTCTTTGATGGCTGGGACAAAAACAGAGGCAGATGAAGCGGCCTCACACTTACCCTAATGAGATGCCAATGGGGATTGTGACCTGGAAGGAGATGCATGGTGAAGATGCTCCATCAAAATCTGCTTTTTAGTCTTATTCTTTGATGAATGGCATGTCTCTCTAGAAGGTGACTGTGTTACCAGGGGCAAGGAAAATCATGGGAATCCTTGGCATCTTCCATCTTCTGCATGTTCTCAAAAGATTTTTAGCAACGTCATCGCTCGGCCTAGTTAAAATGTTACCAGATAGAATAGAACTTAACATCCTTAAAGGCAGTGGGTACACAATATTAAGTGTTATCACAAAAAATCTTTTTGTTGGCAGAGATGAAAGAGCAGTGGTCTCTTTGATGTCATCTGAGACAGTATGCAATAACACTTTGTAAGTAAAATAAAGGACAAAAACTTCATCAGTCATGGTCAACGAAGATGTTTCTTATATCTAACAACAGTGGTCAATGGCATGAAAAAACATATGGGGCTGCCCACATTATACAGGTGTAACCAACATACGTCAATGTGAGTGGTCCCATGACAAACGTATCTGAACTGTAAGCCAATAGAATCTGGACCACTCAATCAATATAATGGCTCAATGGCTGGAGATTTCCTCAGAAAAGTTCCTATAGTTACGCCTCTTAGGACTAAGATTTTCCCCAAGTATCTGCATATTTAATCTGGCTGTTACTGCTCCTTTTAAAACACTTTTCTGGACAGAAACACAACTACTCAGAACTTCTATTGGCAGTGGCAGAATCTGCTAGAGTTAGAAATTTTGGTGATGTTTCTGGACCTTCTCAGCAGTTATTTTTCTGCCCCATCAAATTTAATTTGTGTCAGTAATAAAACAGGTTCCTGTAATTCTACCCCCACCTCCCACCCCAATAAAACCTGGAAACAAGTTGTCACAGTTCAGTGTGCTTTTCCAGGTCAAAAAAAGAGCAGTTCCTACTTAATGTAACAATACACCTTCGAGAGAATCTCTTTCATCAGGTCACACCTGTGGAACCATAAGCCGCCAGGCGCAAGGACCACATAGGAACTTTTGCAAGCAGTCCACTAGGGGTCGCTAAAGATGTCAGACGGTTCTCCTATATAAACGTAGGCATCCCCTTCCCTCCTCAGTTCCCCACCACAGGTCATGCTTGGAGGACCTTCCTATAGGGAACCAGAAGAGACCCAAGGGCTCTGCCAACCAGGCAAGGCAGAGAGCTATAGGTAGACCATCATGGAGATGGAGACAGCAGAAATTAAAGTCTCAGGACCCTCAGGGGGGAAGGAGGGCAGGATGGCATGGCCTGATGAAAGAGATTCTCTCGAAGATCTACTATAATGGTAGGTATGTAAACTGTTCTATCTTCTTCAAGGATATCTCTTTCAACAAACCACATCTATGGAATGAGTGTCAAGCAGTACTGACCATAAACAGTCTGGCTGGCTGGAATCTACAAGCCTCAAGAAAGGAAGACCTGCAGCACAACTAGGCCAAAGCCAGCCCTTTGTGAGAGACAATGTCCAGACTGTAGTGTTTAGTGATACTGTGGACAGTACTCAGGTAGAAGTGCACAGATGTCTGCAGCAGACATATCTTTTGAAACAAGCAACAGATGTGGCCATGCCTCTTTGTAATGACCACAAACCACACCAGGAAGTTCCTTACCATACTAATAAAGTAATACAATTTGCTAGCCATTTGGACAAGCACTGTTTAGAAACTGAGGGTCACTCTTTCCCAGAAATGAAGCAAACAAAAGTTGCAAGAACTTTCTGCAGTCTTTCATATAGTGCATACAGTACCCAAATAGTCTATGCACATCTGGAGTATGGAGCAATGCATCCCTTGGACTGGCAAGCTCAGGATAATAAACTGGCAGGTGAATGGTTTGATTTAAAATAAACTCAGACACCACCTTTGGCAGAAACTTAGGATGACTACACAAAAAGACCTGTTTTTGTGAAAAAGCAAATAAGGGGGCTCACACATTAGAGACTGTAGCTCGGAAATCCTTTAAGCATAAGTGACTGCAACTAAAAACAATGCTTTCACTGGCTCCATGGCACCGGGCGCTAGGGGACTGCCTGGCACGCTGGTGACCCGGGTTTTGAGTATCCACGTTACGCTTTCCTTCTGAGGGGTGGGGACAGAGGAGTCTGAAAAGCCTGTGGCCTGTATGAAACAGTTTACATTTCTAGAACATTTATGTGCAAGGTGCTCACCACTGGGGTCCATGTACCCTATGTCTTATGGGATCCCAAGTGTGTACCCCAGTCCATCCCTGAGGCAAGTGTTGTGAGAATCTGGAGAGGGGAAGGGATCAGGAGGGGAATCCTCTTTAACAGATTGTTGGGTTCCATCTATCACTTGAGCATTGTGGGCACAGGAGAAGGAACCAGAGCCCTTCGTTCTAGGTTGTCAGGGAGCTAATCCCATTGGATTCTTAGGGTCCACCTGGGAATCCTCATGTGCATTCAGGTCAAGGGTACTGTGACAAAGGCCACTGCCATAAGGCTGAGGAGCCATAGGAATGCCCTGCTGAAACACACCGGCTGTCATGTACCAGCTGGGACTAGGCAATCAGGTACTGGGCTCTGTCCAGGGGCAGGAAGGCTGAGCCCTGAGCGGTGTACAAGACTGCTCCTCTATAGTGCAGTTGTTGACAAGGGGTCAACACTGATTTGGGTATGCTGACAGTAACCCCCATAGCATAGAATATCTGCCTGGTTTGAGCTGATGTGTGCAGCAGCTGGTCCCTGGAGTGGGCTTTCAATAGCCAGTCGTTCTAACAAAGGAAAAACATAGAAGCCACCCCTGCAAAGGGCTGGTTCCACTACTGCCAAGCATGTGGTAAAAGCCCGTGGTGCAGAGGACAAGCCAAAGAGCAACACACTGAAGTAGTAATTATTCCCCTTGGAATAGGAACCACAATAAAGTCTAGCAGGGCCATTGAGAGCTGCTAAAAACTGAGTAAGGTAATGCTGATCCTACTCAGTGTAAAGGAAACACAGGTTACTCACCCGTAACAGTAGTTCTAGGAGTGGCTTATGATGTTCATCTACACTTTCTGGCAGTTGCCTTTCCCTTTAAGACTGGCTGGAAACATCTTCAAGCTGGCTCCTCCCACCCACCTAGGTGGTAACTCCCTAGGCTCCGCCCCATGATGCCAGATCTTGCCCGCTGGAAGCAGTGTGTGTGCACCGAAGCTGGGAAGGTCAGATGGGTCCATGTGGATGAACATCACATACCTCTCCTAGAAAGTGCGGTTAGGTAAGAACTACAAAAGCTCTGGGTTGCCCAGTGACCACTCAATATACAGGCAAGATAGGAATTCCTGCAGAAAGCACATAAGGCTAGCTAAAAGCATGTACTATCAGAACTTACTGAACAACTCAGCCCACGATCCCCGTAAATTCTGGGGTCACATAAAAACCTTCCTTGGCACACCTCAATCTGTTACACCCTCAGAGATGGTCATAAATGGTTCCCACTGTAATAACCCCCTCACCATAGCAAATGCTTTCAATAACATGTTCTCTGACCTCTCATCCTATACCTGCACATTACCATTGGCACCTTCTGCATCCCCACCCTCACCTGACAATGTGCCAGCACCTGTCTATGCCTCCCAAACCAGTGACCCAAAAACTCACCCCTTTTATTTCAAAGCTATCACAAGCACTCAGGTTCTGAATCTACTAAAGAAAATATCTGAAAATACCAGTCCTGGTTCTGACCACCTGGAACCCTGCCTGCTAAAATTAGCTGCACATCTTATCTCAAAATCGCTGGTTAAAATCTTCACTCTGTCCCTTACCAGTGGTACAGTCCCGGACATCTGGAAAACTGCCAGGATTACCCCAATCTACAAGAAAAGGAACAAAAGCGATATCTCTAACTACAGGCTGATTGCAATCCTGTCAGTACTTAGCAAAATCTTAGAAAAACTGGCAGCAAATCAGATCCTGGAATACCTCGATTCTACAAAACAGCTCAGTGATGCGCAGCATGGGTTCAGGAAAAACCATAGCACTATGACTGCCCTCGCCAAGTTCACCTCGGACATCCTCTTGAACATGGACAAAGGAAGACTTACAGGGGCTGTTTTTATTGATCTCACCAAGGCTTTTGACCTTGTGGATCACCCCTTGCTCCTGTCCACCCTCCAGAAAATAGGCTGCTCCTCCCCCATGCTAAACTGGTTCAGGAGCTACCTGATCGACAGGTCCCAGGCTGTTAAATTCAACTCTGCCATCTCTAACAGTGTCAAAACAAACGTCGGTGTTCCCCAAGGCTTGATTCTGGGTCCTCTTCTTTTTACACTTTTCATTAACAACCTCCCAGACAATATACCTGCCTGCTTCTCTCTTCTCTATGCAGACGACCTGGTCATCTATGCCAGCTCTCACAACGTGGAGCACATTAACTTATCACTTAACAGAGCGTACAGAACTGGCTCAACTCCCATTGCCTTATCCTCGACTCCAGCAAGACAAATGCCATGCTCCTGGGCACAGCACAGAAGCTTCGGTCGTGCACCACTCCACTTAATATTCTTGATCTTAATGGGAATACTCTTCAGGTCGTCACCTCCTTCCACTATCTGGGCATCTTACTGGACCAATCTCTTGACCTAAATCTACACATCCAAACCACCTGTAAAACTGTAAACTGCAAGCTGGGGGCAGCCTATAGAACCAGCTATATGCTCACATCATCAGCAAAGCTGGCCATCGCAAGAGGGATCCTTCTATCTACACTTACCTACTGTGCTCCCATACTAACTACTGCCCACAAAATAGCCCTGCAAAAATGGGATGTCACTTATAACAACGTCTGCTGATATGCAGCCAAGGCTCCTCGACTTCAACGTCATTGTCAGTTATACAGATACCTTGGGTGGCTCTCCCCCTCTGCCACCAGGCGCTACTACCTGGGCTGTCTAAACGACTCTATCCTCAGGCTAGGACAGCCAGCAGCCCTTGCTGAGCTGTCATTCTGCTATACCAAACCAGGAGTTAAGATCGCAGATAAAGCCTCCTGGAAGTTCCTCGATGCCATACCAACAAAGGAACTGATCCTTCAAGTACGCAGCCCCACGATGTGGAACCTGCTCTCTGGATCTCCAGGCAAGCATCTTCGCACCTTGTATTCAAACGTGGGTTGAGACACCACCTGGTTACCACTGACCAATGCACCTGCTTTGACCCTACCTGACTGCCTTACCTGCCCTACTTTTTACTCCCTCCCCCTGGCTACCTACCTTCCTATTTCTCTCCTCCCACACCTCATGCTGCCCTCAGACCCTTAAGCTCCCCTGCCTCAACTACTTCTTTATAAACTACATTGATGCTAAGTGCAATTTTAGTTTTTGTTTTGTGAAGACCGTACTGTCGTGTAAACTGTTACTTGTTAACTGCCTCTATTGTTACCTGTTGCCGGTAATCTCCCAATAACTGTCGATATTTTAGCTACTTGTCACAGGCTCAACTGTCAAATCTGGCAGGGCTACCTCTGACCAGATAGGTGCTGGTACTGCGAGTGTCATTACCCCCCTACCCCTCCTGCTCCTTGTTCATTGCCTTTGGATGTCCCGGGGCAGGGACTGACTTATGATCTCATGCCCAGCTTCGGAACTGCGAGCCCGGCTGCATGTACCTTCCTCCAACTGCTAAAGCCGTAAGTGCGCCGCTTTGTCTTTTTATCCCTGACCTCTCTTTTCTCTCGTGCCCAACTGCGGGACTATGAACCCGCGCTCTTCCCAACACTCTGCGCAGAAAGTCGAGGCTTGCCTGACTGTCCCCAGATACCATGGACTGCCTGTCCAGCACCGCCCACGGCGCCCCTGCCCAGCCTCCTCCCAGCCTCCCACCCAATGCCTACAGCTTCTGCTGGTGCTGTATATTCCCCCAAGTCACTCTTTAACTACTACTAAACCATTGAGCCCGGTTGCTCACCCTTCTAAAGCCCTCAACGCCTTTACTTTCCGCCGCTTTACCTTCTTGTCCAGCTGTGAAACCATAAGCCCGAGCTTCTACTCTTACACTTTACCGCTAAAGCCGTAAGTTACCTAACTGTCCTCAGAAACCTTTACCACTTGCCGCAGACACCCGACTTCGTACCCAACAGCCCAGCCTCACACCCCCGGCCTGCAGCCAAATCTGGGAGCCATGCAACTCCTCTAAAGCCCCACGCCGGTCTTTTGGGTAGCTTAGCTATCTGAACCTGATCCCGCCTCCTCTTTCCAACCCCCCAATCTCCTGACCTCGGAAATCTGTCCCCTGGGGTGTAATGACTTTGACTTCATACCAGTACCTACACTCCTTGTAACACCTCCTGTACTATCTAACCAACGTTTTTGCCTAGTCTAGCCGACACAATGTTAGCCTAGCCGAAACTGCCTCTCTGTATGTATGTACTTTGCACTGCCTTTCAAATTGTATTGTTGAAATTTTCCTTGGTTTATCCTGTATTGTACTCTCCCAGGTCATGCCTGAAAATAGTCACCTGCTGGCTAGTGCACCTAACCGGTAAACAAAAGCTAAATAAATAAATACTGTAACAGTAGATCTTCGAGGAATGTCTCTTGCAGTAGGTCATTACTTCTGGGAAGTTCCAGCAGAGGGCACTGTCATACAGCAGCTTCTTCTAGCAGTCTTTTACCAGGGACCACCCACCCATGACATCATCTCCTTGCTCCCTATATAAAACATGTGGGCGGTTCCTGGTATCCTCTGTTTCTCGCTGGATTCAGCTCGCAAAGACGAGGACCGAGGGAAACCAAGGTACCAGTGAGTTCCAACCCTAAGTCCTCAGATCAGGATTTCCCCATTAGAGAAGGCAGGGGGACGGAGGTAGGGATCAGACCTACTGCAAGAGACAATCCTCGAAGATCTACTGTTATAGTAAGTTCTTAGGTAACCACACTATCTTCTATGGAATGCTCTCTTGCAGTAGGTCATTACTTCCGGGAGAGTTCCCAGCAGTTATGTCCATAAGGAAGGACTATTATGAAAGGATGCCCTGTAGGACAGCTCGTCCAAAGGCTGTTCTGTGCCGCAAGGCAACATCCAGATTGTAATGCCTGGTAAAGGTATGGATGGTAGACCAGGTGGCAGCATTGCATATATCAGTAATAGAGGCATCCTTAAAACAAGCCGCTCTGCCGCTATGGCCCTAGTGGAATGGGCTTGAACATGGCCCAGTAAGGGCTTATTGTATTTTTTGTAACAAAATGTAATGCAATGGGCTAGCCAGCAAGAGAGGGTGTGTTTTGCAACCAAAGGCCCTCACGACCTGGGGCAAAGGTGACGAACAGCTGTGAGGTTTTGTGAAAGGACTTCATCCAATCAGTATAGTAATGAAGGATGGACATCCATCATATGCAAAATATGTTCACCCGGATTGGAGCACTCAGGATAAAAGACAGGTAACTCCAAGGACTGATTCAAGGTTTGTTCTGAAACCACTTTGGGCAGAAAGAAAACCACCTTAGGCAGAAAGGACGGGTTAGTGCGAAACACAACCCTGTCCCTATGAAATATAAGGTTCTCTGCACATAAGGGAATGAAGCTCAAATTCGTAGAGCAGAAGTGATGGCCAACAGGAATAGCGTTTTCCAGGAGAGGAAACGAGATTACAAGTGGCACCCGCTCAAAGGTGTCCACTGTTAATTTTTCAATCATGAAATTCAAATCCCATGGAGGAATGGGATGCCAAATAGGAGGCTTCAGATGTAATATGCCTTTCAAAAACATCTTGGCTAGACGATGTTGATACAAAAGCCGGCCATCCAATGGTTCATGGAAGGCAGAGATGGCAGCCAAGTGGACTTTTATAGAAGAATAGCTAAAGCCCTCAGAAGACAAAGAGGACAAGTAATCCAGGACCTTCGTAAGAGGGCAAGAATAAGGGTCCAGCAATTGAGAAGCGGACCAAATGGAGAAACGTTTCCATTTAAAATTGTAAGTATCCCTGGTAGCCTGCTTCTAGGTGGCAAGCAGAATATCAGCCACCTGAGAAGAAACTTGTAGTCTGTTTATGAAGATGGAGGGTCTTCAGATTGGGATGCAGGAGCGAGCCTTGGCATTGTTTCAAGAGGTCCGGCCTGAACGGCAACAGAACAGGTTCCACAACTGACAGCTGTTGCAGAAGTGGGAACCATGCCTGTCGAGGCCACATGGGAGCTAAGAGAATCATTGTGGCAGGCTCCATCTGTAGTTTCATTGAAGTGTGGAGAAGAAGTGGGAGGTGGGGGGGGAGGCATATAGGAAGAGTCTTGTCCAAGGTTGGGACAGGGCATCTATAGAGCTTTCCTTGTGTTCGGGATAATGGAGAAGTATTTGGGAGCCAGCAGTTGCCTGGGGATGCAAACAGATCTATTTGTGGAGTGCCTCAGAGATGAAAAAGATCCTGAAGGACCAAGTCGAGCAGTGTCCACTCATGAGTCGAGGACTGGCGACTCAAGAGGTCCACTAACAGGACGTGACGGCCTGTGAGATGAACGGCCGTGATCGTCAGTTGTTGTTTGGTTGCTTCGTGCCACACCTTGATCACTTACATGCAAATGGAGCGAGAGTGTGTCCCTCCTTGTTTGTTGAGGTAACAGACTACCGTCATGTCTGACTGAACCAGTAGGTGACCTAAGGTCAAATGAGGACTGAAGGCGTGCGGTGCTAGAAGGACTGCCTTCATTTCCAGAAGATTGAAATGGTGATGACTGTGACCTAAAGGCCACATGCACTGAGCCCGGTACGGACCGAGATGGGCACCCCAACCTTCTAGAGAGGCATCTGTTGTCAGGACTTGGTGAGGAGGGGAGGCATGAGAGAATATGCCCCAACTGAGATTGAAGTGGAGCGTCCACCATGTGAGAGCAGACTTGAGGGCTGGAGTCACCCTGATGGGGTCTTCAAATTGCCCTGTTTTCTGGCACCACTGTTCTTGTACAACCCATTGGATAGGATACATCCGAAGGTGTGTAAACTCCATGGTCTGGATGGCCATGTGCCCGAGGAGGCACAACACGAGTTGGGCAGTGACCATCCTTTGTGACAATCTGTGAGGCCAGGCTGATCAGGGTATCCTGACGAGCATGGAGTAGATATGCCTTTGTGACAGTTGGTCCAGTATAGCCCCTATATACTGGAATGATTGGGTCGGATGAGGACTGGACTTGGGCCAGTTTACCATAATCAAAAGATCATGGAACAACTGAAGGGTTTCTGAAAGGGAGGATAGCAGATGTTCCTTGGTGTCTACTTTTATTAGCCAATCGTCCAAATAGGGGAAGACAAAGTGACCCTTTTTACTCAATACCCCTGCAACCACCGCTAGGCATTTGGTAAAGACCCATGGGGCTGAGAAAGGCCAAAGGGCAGGGCCTGAAATTGGTAATTATGGCCCAGCAGGCGGAAGTGCAGGTATTGTTGATGGGCTGGGTGAATGGGGATATAAAGATATGCATCTTTCATATCCAAAGCACACATCCAATCCCCTTGTTGCAGGACAGGCATGATGGACGTCAAGCTAACTATCCAAAAATGTTTGTACTGGATATAGTGCTTTAGGTTTCTCAAATCCAGTATTGGTCCAAGGTCTCCAGTTTTCTTGGGTACCAGAAAGAAATGGGAATAAAAACCCTGTTGTTGAGACAACGGAACTGGAACAATGGCCTCTTGGGTTAGTAGGGCAGTAAGTTCCTCCTGGAGTAGAGGAAAGTGTTCCTGAGGATACTGAAGCGTCCGAGGAAGAAGCGGAGGTGGTATCGAAATTAGTTTCAGTGTATGGCCAGTCTCACCAACTACCTGTACAGAGGGATAACAATTTCCTGTTTTCTGCTGGTGATACCTCTCCCTATACATCCCTGGTATCCCCCCAGCACTCCCTACTGCCTTTTCATATTGCTTGCCAACCTTTAGGTCATCTGATACGATTACCCACAGGTCCCTTTCCATTTTTGTTGTTGTTACTAAACCCCTCCCTCCCCCCCAACTGTGCACTCTTCCCCTGGGTTTTTGTTTCCCAGGTGCATTATTTTGCACTTCTTTGCATTGAATCCAAGCTGCCATACTTCTGACCATTCCTCCAACCTTGCTAAGTCCCTTCTCACCCTTTCCATGCCCCCTTGTGTATCAACCCTGTTGCAGATCTTTGTGTCTTCTGCAAAGAGGCATACTTTTCCTTCCAGTCCATCCGCAATGTCACTTATAGAGACATTAAAAAAGGACTGGACCCAGTACTGAACCCTGCAGTACCCCACTAGTAAACCCCCTTTCTTCAGAGTGGGCTCAGTTTGCTATTATTTCTGTGTCCTGTTGTCCAGCCAATGTTTTACCCAGGCCACCACCCTGGGACCCACTCCCAGGCTGGCTAATTTGTTTACTAATCTTTTGTGTGGGACTGTGTCAAATGCCTTGCGAAAGTCTAGGTAGGCCATGTCCACAGCCCCTCGCTGGTCTACTACTCTGGTCACCCAGTCAAAGAACTTGATTAGATTCATCTGACATGACCTTCCCGCTGTGAATCCGTGCTACCTTGGGTCCTGTGCCCCACTGGCCTCTAGGTACTCAACAATTCTTTCCTTCAGAAGTGATTCCATCATTCTCCCTACCACAGTGGTCAAACTGACAGGTCTGTAGTTTCCTGCCTCTGTCTTGCTCCCACTTTTGTGAAGGGGAATCACATCCACCCTCATCCAGTCCTCATGTACCACACCATCCTCCCATGATTTTTTAAAAAGGGTAGTCAGTGGTGTCACTAGTTCTCCCCTTAATTCTTTTAAAATTCTGGGGTGAATCTAGTCAGACCTCATTGCTTTGTCCACCTTCAGTTTTAGGAGTTCTTTCAGAACCTTTTCTTCTGTGAAAGGACTCAGATGGACCCCCCTATCCAGAGTGTTTCTGTTAATTGGATTAGGTACCCCTCCTCCTCTTTGTGAATACTGACCAAAGTATTCATTCAGTATCCCTGCTTTTCACTGTCCCTCTGCCCACCCACCATCCATTCTATTCAACCTCACTATAACTCCCTGTGTCTTGCTACGCCCCTAATGTAACTATAAAAGGTTTTATCCCTTCTAACCAAACTGGCTATATTTTCCTCAATTTGGGCCTTTATTCTGACTGCCTTTCCTGCTTCCTTCTGCCTTAACTGGTACAGTTCTCTGTCCTGCTCCTTCTGTGTTTCCTTATACTTCCTAAATGCTATCTTCTTCTCCCTAACCTTCCCCGCCGCCTCTTTTGAGAACCTTAGTGGCTGTTTTTTTTTTCATTTTGATTTATTTGCTTCACACAAAGCCTTGTTGCCCCTGTGATGGCAGTTTTGATGTTTCCTCATTTTGCTTTACCGCTCCGACAGGTTCAAGGTTATTGCGGGAAAAAAACTCCATTGAGCAAGCTTGTTCACAAGGAGGTCCTGGGATACATGTACAACAAAGCTAACAGAGACATACAGTAAATGTATACAACAGAATTTCAAGTGCTGGTATGGTACATAAGAGACAAGTGTACAAGCATTATTCAAGACATTCCAACTCGCATCGAGTAGGTCATCATACTCATACAAAAAGTGCGGCTTCCATCCATATAGACCTTGGGACTGACAAAAGACATATACAGTCATAGAAAAAAAAAAAAACAGTTTTACTGACAGTTACAGACATCTTTTATTTTTTCAGAAATTAACTTTTTAAAGAGACTAACAGAGACTAGATTAGACAGTTTCAGAGAGGATTGGAGCCTATTCCAGATGACTGAGAAGGCAATGGAGACAGCAAGTTTACCAAAGATGGTGCAGGTTTTGGGGACATCCAGGAAGATAAAACCTGATTTTCTGAGTGAATAGGTACTACAGCAGGTGTGGATGATTGAGATTAGATAGTTTGGGAGCTTGTTAAGGAGAAGCTTTAGAGTCCAGACGCTGACACGGAGAATGCGTCTAATTGTAAGGGACGTCCAACCTATAGCTGAATACAGGTTGCAATGATGCGTCCGATATGGGGAGTTCGTAATGAAGCGCAGTGCTCGGTGATAGAGAATGTCCAGTTTATTAAGTTTTGAGGTTGTAGCAGAGTTATAGATGATGTCCCTGTAGTCTAATAATGGTAGGAATGTGGCTTGGACAAGCCTAGTCCTGATCTCAGTTGGGAATAGGGACCTGTTGCAGTAAAGGAAGCCTAGGCCTGATTTTTAGTCTTTTACATAGGTCGTCAAGGTGTTCAGTGAAGGCAAGCCAGCTGTCTAGCCAGAAACCGAGGTATTTAAATTTGTCGGTGACTTCCAAGGGCTCGCCTAAGGAGGTAACTATAAAGTCTTTCTGCAGGGTGGCGAGTACGGGGGCAGAGGACTAGGGGGGGGAAGATCATAGCTTTAGTTTTCTTGGCATTTAAGAGGAGTTTGGTGTTAATGAGATTGGATTCAAGCAGAGCAAAGTCAGCTTGAAGGACATCCCTAACCTCAAGCAGTAAGGTGTTGGATGTGTAGAGGACTGTATCATCAGCAAAGAAGTGCAATTTTGAGTTGGATATATGGCTATCGAGGTTATTAATATATAGAGAGAAGAGGATGGGGCCTAAGATGAAGCCCTCACCCCTCCTTCTTGCCTGTTTACTAGTGCTTTTCTGAGGCACTCTCCCATTTTCCTAAAGTCAGCTCTCCTGAAGTCCAGTACCCTCACTTTTGTATGGCTTAACTCTGCAGCTGAGTTTATCGAGAACCACACTGTTTGGTGGTCATTTGTTCCCAGATGGCTACCCACTTCTAGATCTGAGATCCTCTCACTATCTCCATTTGAGAGTACAGGTGTAACCCCCTACAAATGGGGGTTCCTGAAAACTCTTCCTTGAGCTTGCCTAAATGCTCACTGCCAGGCCGGTGTTCTGCGTTTTAGCAGTTTAAATGTATTGCCAGAGTGTGCCTGTATAGCCTCTGTGTACTGTCTCTTTAAGAGCTGCCTGGATTGTAGTCATAATTAATCTGAGAGGGAGCTCTGTTAGAAAATGTACTTGTTTGCTGATCATTTGTTAGAGTAGTAATAATGTTGCAGCTTGTTCTAACCTGCCTTCTTTGTAGCATGGACAGTTCTGTTTGCTTCTATCATCTTGGTCCTGGACTGGGGACAATCAGTACATTTGGGACTCTGAAATGGAGCCTGCCTACAGGGGCTTGTTGGGCCAAAACTTGTAGGAATTGTAGTTTTGGGCTTTTGGCGCCTAAAATAACCTGGAGGGGGAGCCCTTGTTGTGACTGACAGACAGATCAGCCAACTGAACCATTTGGATCTTGGGGAAAGTCCCACACTGCTTGCAGTTTCAGTTAGATCTGAGTTGGGTTGTGAAGAAGTAACAGCTCAAGATAGTTTGAGCAGCAATCCATAGTGGATTCGAGTGGGAGAACTGTGGAAAGGCCTGAGTTTGACCTGCATGCCTGCCTGCTGTTCCTGACAGGGAACTTGTGCTTTATTCAGACTGAATCCGAATATGGAGAGCTTAATGAAGCCACTGAATTGGGACCAGGCTTTAACCTGAAGAAACATAGAAACATAGACTTTGACGGCAGATAAGGAACGCTTGGCCCATCTAGTCTGCCCATTTCCTCACCTACAGGATATGCGTAGATCCTAGTTAACCAACAGCCTATTTCTTCCTACCCCCACAAGAATTGCCTTATGTCTGTCCCATGCATTCTTGAATTCTCCCACAGTTTTAGACCCCACAACCTCCTCAGGAAGGCTGTTCCATGCATCCATTACCTCTCTGTGAAATAATACTTCTCACATTGCCCCTGAACCGCCTCTTCTATCTTTAAATTGTGTCCCTTGTTCTTGCAAGTCTCTTTTTCTGAAAGATGCTACCTCTTGGAATTTGTTGATTCCACTGAGGTACTTAAAAGTTTCTATCATGTCCCCCCTCTCCCTTCTTTCCTCAAGGGTATACATATTAAGCTCCTTTAGTCTCTCCTCATGCGGCTTCTCTTGCAGACCCTGCACCATTTTAGTTGCCCTCCTCTGGACAACCTCTATCCTGTCTATGTCCTTGCGGAGATGGGGTCTCCAGAACTGGCCACAGTACTCCAGATGGGGTCTCACCAACTGTCTGTACAGAGGGATAACAACTTCCTGTTTTCTGCTGCTGATGCCTCTCCCTTTACATCCCAGTATACCTCCAGCCCTCCCTACTGCCTTCTCACATTGCTTACTAACCTTAAGGTCATCTGATATGATTACCCCAGGTCCCTTTCCTTTTTTTTGTTGTTACTACCTCCCACCCATTGTGTATTCTTCCCTGGTTCTTGTTTCCCAGGTGCATTATTTTGCACTCTTTGCATTGAATCCTAGCTGCCATACTTGACCATTCCTCCAACCTTGCCAAGTCCCTTTTCATCCTTTCCACGCCTCCTTGTGTATCAACCCTGTTGCAGATCTTGTGTCATCTGCAAAAGGCATACTTTTCCTTCCAGTCCTCTGCAATGTCACTGATGAAGACATTAAAAGACTGGACCCAATACTGAACCCTCAAGGTACCCCATAGTAACCCCTCTTCTTCAGAGTGGACTCCATTTACGATTACCTTCTGTGTCCTGTTGTGCAGCCAGTGTTTTTCCCAGGCTGGTTAATTTGACTATTAATCTTTTGTGTGGGACTGTGTCAAATGCCTTGCTAAAGTCTAGGTAGGCCATGTCCACAGCCCCTCCCTGGTCTACTACTTTGGTCACCCAGTCAAAGAAATCTATTAGATTCGTCTGACATGACCTTCCCGCTGTGAATCCACGCTGCCTTGGGTCCTGGGCTCCACTGGCCTCTAGGTACTCAACTATTCTTTCCTTCAGAAGTGACTCCATCACTCCACACAAGACCACCGAAAATTTGCTAAATGCAATCGGCCTGTCAGGACTTCCAGCTACCTCTGAACTCCCAGATTGTGCAGAGACTCTGTAATTGTGACCGGAGAGCCATTTGCCTGGTACAGTGGAATTTCCTTACATGTGAATGTGCTGTGTGCTTATAGTGGGACGTGATTTATTTCCCCACTGTGTGTCTGAACTGTGTTTTGCTTGCTGGAGACTGTATCCAGCTCCATGGACTGAACCTGTATCCATTTCCATTTGCCTGGGCCCTGCTACACTGGCCCAGCCAGAATACCTGCTACGCAGACAAAGTCATCAATGAGGGACCGGCCTAGGGATCAGCCCCCTGCTCAACGCCTAGAACAGGAATGATGCCTCAGTGATTCATGTGGGCCCTGCTTCTCCAGGCACTCCAACTCAACAGCCTGCAGTCTTGATTCGTCATGCCCGTGTCCAGTATTGGGTATCATGAGTAACGATCAGGGTAGCTCCCTGCAACAACAGCTGAATCTAAAAGTGTTGTCATCTGATTGTCCTGTTGTCTTTTCTTTCACGAACTGAGCCCTCCGGCTCTGGATTACAAATAGTGTGTGTTGTGCATGTTGTTTTCTTCCATCATAGGGCCCCAACCAGCTGCAATGTTCCTGGCTAGCCCACCGTTTTCCTACCTGGGTACCCAGAGTGTGCGACTGTGTAGGGACTCTGAACTGCATGCATAACTGTCGGATTAATATAGCTTTTAAGCAAATCAACCTTATTACGCCCCTTCCTTGTTTAAGTCCCCTAAATAAATCAGATTTAACTTTGTTTGCATTTAACCTGACTGTGGTTCCAGTTTGTGCCAAGAGTATTGTAATGTTGTTATTTGCTGTGCTTAACCTTGTTTTACAGGGGGTCCCCAGGGCCAAGCTAGAGGAACCAGCCCTGGTGGTAAGTGCAAACTGTGGGTAATTGCCTGGTGAATAAGGGTCATTGTGAAAGTAATTATTTTATATTGTTCAGGCCACTAGAAGGGAAAGAGGGGGGTTACAGTGTCCCTGAGGGCTGTGCCCAGGTAAGCTTGACCACTAACAACCCTGACCTTTGGGTGGAGGCACCCGTTTCATTACCCAGGCCCCTTAACCTGCTACTAGCCAAGCAGGCAGGGGTAGTAGCCCTTGGGATAGTGCCACCTAGGGGTTACACAAGGTCTAAGATTGCTACCTCCCGAGTGGGTTCCAACACTAGCTGTCTGAGGCATACCCCCTGTAGGACATCGAGAATGGCCCTGCTCTTTGATGTGGCTGCAGCAAAGGTGCTCCAGTTAACATCTGGCATATTTGGGTCACCCATCAACAGTATCTCCCCTTTCTCTGCCATCCTAAGGATGCCTTCCATCATATCCTTGTTCATTCCCTCCCTGAGATGGGTGTCTGTATACAACCCCTGTGCGGATTGTGGTGCCATTTCCAGTCTCTAAGGTGACCCACAGTGCCTCCTCTCCTCCGTTTACTCTTTTGTTCAGGTGCTTTTATCCCTTCCCTTAAGGAGAGTTACTCCTCCCCCTTTTCTACCTTTCCTTTCCCTCCTGTAGGCTGTGTACCCTGGTATGTTAACATTCCAGTCATGGTTCTCCGTGTACCATGTTTCTGTCACTGCCACGATATCCAGGCATCCCTCTTTCATCAAGGCCACCAGTTCAGGGAGCTTGTTGCCCAGACTACGGGCATTGGTACTCATTACCCTCCATTTCTTGATGGCCTTACCCCTTTTTGCCTTTGTCATTTTCTCCATTTACCCCTGCCCTTCTCCCTATCAATGTCTCTATCTTGGTGTTTACCTCACTAACCACCTTGATTTTTTTGGGGGGGGGCCTAGGAATTACCTGCTCCTTTCCAGTGCCTACCCCCTTGGCTAGTTTAAATGCTTGCCAATGAAGCATTTAAACCTAACATCTAGTATCCTGGTTCCCCTCTCAGACAGATGCAGACCATCATGCTAGTATAGGCCTGCATCACTCAAGGTGGACCCCCAGACCCCAGTTAAGCCAACCCCCTGAGCTCTTCACCAGTTTTTCAACCACTCATTGAATCCCATGGTGTGGAGCACCCTAGCCTCACCCATGCCATAGACAGACAGCATCTCCGAGAAGGTTACCATACATGCTGCTTGTTTAAGGTCCTTCCCCAACTCCACAAACTCTTTCTGCACTGCTCTGATCCCTTTCCCAGCCACATCATTTGTCCCTATGTGGATAATGACATCCAGTTCCCTTCCCATGCAGCTAGACCCACAATCCTGAGGATTCACTCCCTGTCCCTCCAAGTCATGGTGTCAGGCAGGCATCTTACCTCCCTCTCACCTTCCTCCCCAGTTTTACCCTCCTAACAATGGAGTCCCCAACCAGGAGTTGTTTCCTTCCCCTGTGGGGTCCCATACCACCCTCCTGTGGGTCTCCTTTGTGGAGGTTCCTAGCATCCTCCTTGGTCTCCACTGCGGGTGCCTCCATAGAGGAACCACACTTTGCCAGAACAGCATATGAATTGTGGAGAGGTACAACTGGAGGGATGAGCCTCTGTTCCACCACCCTCACCCTCCCTGAGCTATATCACATGGATTGCAGAACTGTGTACAATGCGTTCAATATTGGGCACCTGCGACAGTGGGATATCCACTGTCCAAAGTTGGCTATTTGTAATAATAGGTGTCAGAGAGGGTACAGGTCGGTGGGAGGTATCTGGACGAGCACTGGAAAAATATAACCCTGAGTCTCTCTGTAAGTCAACCGCACCCCTGTAGGAAGGCACCTGAGAAGGTGAAGGGGTGTTAAGCATAGCTAAAGATGTGGGTTTGCCTTTAGGAACTCCTGTCTGACAACGAGGCAGAAGAAGAATGAGCACTGTATGGGAGAAATGACGATGATGGGAGAAGGGGCTCCCGTCAATGGAGCAGCCGTTTGCTTGGCTGCATTACATACAGTGGTCATCGACAAAGAGAAAGAAGCCTTCATCGACGATGGAACAGTGGAATGCACTGTTCTAAGTGCCTGTGCAAGCTCAGTCAATGACAGAACTGCTCCTGTTGACGAGGAAGGCACAAAAGGACACTCTGTCGATGGGAGAAGTGCTCCTGCTGATGAGAAATGCTCCGTAGCAGTGGACATGTAGCAGAAGTCACCATGATGTGTTGCAGCAGGAGTGAGAGAAGAGTTTCCTTCTCCCTTTATGCCTAGAGCGAGACCTGAAGCTGGGGAGCCCCTGAACTAGCCCCTGGTCTTGTCCAACAGGGAAACCTGTTGGTCCATTAGCAAATTTTAATTTCCAGCAACCATCGCCAATGAGTTGCTTGGTTAAATTCTCACATAAAGTACAGGAGGTGGTGTCATGTGGGTCCTAGACACCCAACACAATATAAATGGTTATCAAGTTTGAAAATCTTTCTGCCACAAGAGCAGGAATGAAATAAGGCTTGCTTGCTTGTAAATGCTTTCTTAGACATTCATTTGATTCCATTCTTGTCGATGACTGCTACTCAAAAGATTGAGCTAGCTGCTGTGTGAGCTGAAGACAGCGAGAAAATGAACAAAGGGTACCAGGAACCGCCCACACTTATGTAAGGAGCAAGGAGATGATGTCATGGGTGGGCGGTCCCTGGTAAAAGACTGCTAGAAGAAGCTGCCATGTAACAGCGCCCTCTGCTGGAACCTCCCAGAAGTAATGACCTACTGCAGGAGACCATTCCGTAGAAGATCTACTGTTACAGGTGAGTAACCTGTGTTTCTAGGGACATGGATATGATGTTATATCCACACTTTCTGGCAGACTCCTAGCAGTTCTCTGGGAGGAGGGAGGCAAGGCGCACACCCTTACATGGGAAATAAGGACTGGAGAACTGAGGTCCCAAAACCAGCATCCCAGTGGTGTGACTCTAAGTCAATATGGTAATGGGAAATGAAGGTGTGTGCCGACTTCCAGGTAGCAGCTCTGCAGATTTCCTGGATAGGGACGTCCCTAGAAGCAGCCACCGTTGCAGAGGTATGGTGGGTGGAATTAGCCCTTAGCACTCCGGGAGGCTTCCTACCCACCAACCTATACCAGAGATCAATGTAGGATGTTATCCACCTGCTAACTGTCCGCTTGGCTGCAGGTCTGCCAGGTGTGGCTTCAGCATAGGTGACAAACAGCTGGCGAACCTCTCCCCGAACCCAAGCCATGAACTCTTCATAGTAAGTGAGCGCTCGCCTCAGGTCTAAAGTATGGAGCCTGTGTTCAACCTCCGAGGTGTGATTTGTGAAGAACACCGGAGGAGTCATCAATTGATTCAGGTGAAACTCCGACACAACCTTTGGACTGGGGAGCAGGACAACCCTGTCCCTGTGGAAGACCAGGTAAGAAGACTCCACCGAGAGCGCCTGGAGCTCAATGATCCTTCTGGCTGATGCGATAGCCACCAGGAAGGCTGTCTTCCATGACAGGTGAGACATCTCACAACTGTGCATTGGTTCGAATGGCATGCCCATGAGCTTTGCCAAAATCAGCAACAGGTCCCACGGTGGTGGTGGTTAACGCACCGGGAGGGGGAATCTGGTCAAGGCCTTTGAAAAAGCGCCAGACCATAGAAACAAAGACTTTGACAGCAGATAAGGACCACTTGGCCCACCCAGTCTGCCCATTTCCCTACCTATTGGATAAGCTGCAGATTCTAGTTAACCAACAGCCTACTTCCTGCAACCCCCCACTATAATTGCCTTATGTCTGTTTGAATTCCCCCACTGTTTTAGATCCCACAACCTTCCCAGGAAGGTGGTTCCATGCGTCCACCACTCTCTCTGTGAAAAACAATTTCCTCACATTACCCCTGAGCCATCCCCCCTCTATCTTCAAATTGTGCCCCCTTGTTCTTACACATCTCTTTTTCCGAAAGATGCTACCCTCCTGGACTTTGTTGATTCCCTTGAGGTACTTAAAAGTTTCTAACATGTCCCCCCTGTCCCTCCTTTCATCAAGGGTATACATATTAAGCTCTCTCAGTCTCTCTTCATATGGTTTCTGATGTAGACCCTGCACCATTTTAGTTCTCCTCCTCTAGACTGCTTCCATTCTGTCTATGTCCTTGTGTAGATGAGGTCTCCAAAACTGCACACAGTACTCCAGATGGGGTCTCACCAACTGTCTGTACAGAAGAATAACCACTTCCCTTTTTCTACTTGTGATGCCCCTCCCTATGCATCCCAGTATCCCCCTGGCTCTCCTTACCAACTTCTCACATTGCTTACCCACCTTTAGGTCATCTGATATGACTACCCCCAAGTCCCTTTCCATTATTATTGTTGTTACTACCTCCCCTGTTATGGCGTACTCTTCTCCTGGATTTTTATTTCCCAAGTGCATTACTTTGCACTTCTTTGCATTGAATCTAAGTTGCCATATGTCTGACCATTCCTCCAACCTTGCCAAGTCCCTTCTCACCCTTTCTACCCCACCCTGTGTATCAACTCTGTTACAGATCTTTGTGTCATCTGCAAGAGGCATACCTTTCCTTCCAGACCCTCTGCAATGTCACCTATAAAGATGTTAAAGAGGACTGGACCCAGTACTGAGCCCTGAGGTACTCCACTAGTAATCCCCCTTTCTTTGGAATGTGTTCTATTCACTATTACCATCTGTGTCCTGTTGTGCAGCCAGTTTGCTACCCAGGCTACCACCCTGGGACCCACTCCCAGGCTGGCTAACTTGATTATTAATCTTTGTGCGGGACTGTGTCAAATGCCTTGCTAAAGTCTAGGTAGGCCATGTCCACAGCCCCTCCCTGGTCTATTACTTTGGTCACCCAGTCAAAGAAATTGATTAGATTCATCTGACAAGATCTTCCTGCTGTGAATCCATGCTGCTTTGGGTCCTCTGCCCCACTGGCCTCTAGGTACTCAACAATTCTTTCCTTTAGAAGTGATTCCATCATTTTCCCTACCACTGAGGTCAAAATAACAGGTCTGTAGTTTCCTGCTTCTGTCTTGCTCCCACTTTAGTGAAGGGAATTCACATCTGCCCCCCTCCAGTCCTCAGGTACCACCCCATCCTCCCATGATTTGTTAAAAAGTGTGGTCAGTGGTGTCACTAGGTCCTCCCTTAGTTCTTTTTGGATTCTAGGGTGAACCTGCCAGGCCCCACTGCTCTGTCCACCTTGCATTTTAGGAGTTCTTTCAGGACTCTTCTGTAAATGGACTGACGCCAACCCCACTCACCAGACTGCTTCTACTGTTTGGTTTAGGTAACTCCTCCTCTTCTTTTTGTGAATACTGAGAAAAGTATTCATTCAGTATCTCTGCCTTTTCACTGTCTCCTTCTGCCCACCTTCCCTTTCCTTTATTAATCTTCACTATCCCTCACTTAACCTTTCTATGCTCCCTAATGTACCTATAAAAGGTTTTATCCCCTTCTTAACTGAGTTAGCTATCTTTTCCTTGGTTTGGGGTCTTTGCTTTTCTGACTGCCTTCCCCACTTCTTTCTGCATTAATTGATACAGTTCCCTGTCATGCTTCTTCTGTGATTCCTTATACTTTTTTGAATGCAACCTTTTTCTCCTTAACCTTACCTGACACCTCTTTTAAGAACCACAGTGGTTTTTTATTCTGCTTTGTTTTCTTTATTTGTTTCACACAAAGGCTTATTGCCTCCATGATTGCAGTTTTGATTTTCTCCATTGTTCTTCCATCCCTCCTTTCTGGCCATTTGCTAATGCATTCCTCAGGTATTCACCCATCATGCCTAAGTCAGCCCTTCTAAAGTCCAGTATCCTTGTCTTTGTATGGCTTGTCTCCATGGTTGTGTTTACTGTGAAGCACAGAGTGCAGTGGTCGCTTGTTCCCAGATGTCTACTGACTTCTAAATTTGTGATCCTCTCTCCATTTGAGAGTACCAGGTCTTGTGCTCCCTCCCGAGTGGGTTCCATCACTAGCTGTCTAAGGCATGCCCCCTGTAGGGCATCGAGAATGACCCTGCTCTTGGATGTGGCTGCAGTACATGTCCTCCAGTTAACATCTGGCATATTCAGGTCCCCATCAACTGTTATTTCTCCTTTTTCAGCCATTTTGAGAATGTCCTCTATCATTTTCTTGTCCATTTCTCCCCTTGAGACGGGGGTCTGTATACAACCCCTGTGCGGATTGTGAAGCCATTCCCTGCCTCCAATGTGACCCAGAGTGCCTCTTGTTCTCCCCTTTACTTTTTAGTTCTGTAGCTTTGATCCCTTCCCTTATGTAGAGAGCTACTCCACCTCTTCTTTTACCCTCCCTGTCCCTTCTGTAGATTGTGTACCTGGTCTGCTGACATCCCAGTCATGGTTCTCCATGTACCATGTTTCTGTGACTGAACAATATCCAAGTGTTCCTCTTCCATCAGGGCTACTAGCTCAGGAAGCTTGTTTTCAGACTATGGGCACTGGTACTCATTGCCTCCATTTAATGTTGGCTTTATCCTTTTACCCCATCCCTGCTCTTATCGCTCTTGTCTATTTTTCCATTTACCCCTGTCCTGCCCTCTGTCAAACTCTGTACCTTAGTGTTTACCCTACTACTTGTCATGTTTTGTGGGGGGAGGCTTGAACTTTCCTGCTTCCTATCAGCACCTCCCCCGTGGCTAGTTTAAAAGCTTGCCAAGGAAGCATTTAAACCTGTCACCTAGGAGCTTGTTTCCCTTCCTGGACAGATGCAGACCATCATGCCAGTATAGACTTTCATCTCTCCAGGTGGACCCCCAGTCCCCAATGAAGCCAAAGCCCTGTGCTCTGCACCAGTTTTGCAACCATTCATTAAACTGCATGGTGTGCAGTACCTTAGTCCTCACCCCTGCCACAGACTGGCAGCACCTCTGAGAAGGTTACCATGCTTGCTACCTGATGGCCCCTCCTCAACTCCATAAATTCATCCTGCACTGCACTGATCTCAATGCCTAGCTAGGTCATTTGTCCCAAGGTGGACAATGATATCTAGTTCCTCTCCTGTGATGCTGCTTCTGCAATCCTGAGGATTTACTTCCTGTCCCTCCAAGCCATGGCACCAGGCAGGCACCTTACTTCCCTTCCCCAGGTCTACACCCCTAAGAACAGAGTCCCCTACCAGAAGCTGTTTTTCCCTGTGGTGTCCCTTGCCACCCTTTTGTGAGTCTCCCTTGTGGATGTCCCCAGCAACTCCTTGGTCTCCACTGAGGGTGTCATCATAGAGGAACCTTGATTTGCCAGACTGACATATGATTTGTGCAGAGGTACAACTAGGAGGTTACGCCTCTGTTCCACCACCCTCACCCTCCCAGAACCCACTGTAGTCCAACTGCTCTTCACACTTGGCGACCTCTGAGGCAGTGGTTGTGGAACTGGGGCTCTTTGGGTGGGGGAGGCCTCCTTAGTCCTTGCCAGTTCAGCCTGGAGGTGGGCAACCTCCTCCCTCAGAGATGAAAGTTGCCTGCAAATAGGGCAGCAATGCAGGTTCCAGAATGTTTCCTGGAAAACTGCTACCCCACAGCCAGTGCATTGCATCACTCCCCACATGTCCCTCTCCCTTATAATATACAATGAGTAATATATAAAATATATCTTTTTTTTTTTTTGGTGCGTACTTACCCTTTATGCACTGTGCTGGGTTATTACGAATATGACAGTTCTGCCCCAAGACCTGTTGAGGAAGTGATGTCAGAACCTTGGCTATAAACGAAATGCCATGCCTGGGGTGGGCAGGGTGAGGGAAGGGTGGGTGGTAGGCCAACCACTAGTGACTGTTAGAAACAATCAAATACACCTCTGCTCCACCACCCTGGTGAGTACTGCCATTTATAGTAATTCAACCAACACCACAATTTACTAAACCACTGCTCCTACACAAACCACTCTACTGAGTCCAGGGATAAAAATGAACTCACTCCTCAGCCAGCAGGACACTTCTAAAATGTTGCACAAATATCCTTCCAAATCCTAGGTCTCAAGCACAGGAATCAAGCAACTTCAGTTGTAATTCACCCCCTCTGGTTATAAAATTACTACACTTTAATGGAATCCTGCAATTCTCTTCTTAATGCCAATAAGAAAAAAAATGAAACTTTCTGTAGAAAGCGTAGCTTACCTTCCTAACAAGTTCCCAACAATATTATGTCTTACCAGGTTACCAGTTCCACAAATGCATTCTACTTTGTTTTCTGCAGTATAGCAAGTTTCTCAGCCTCAAACAGAAGCAGGCAAGTCTTTTCTGACTGGCTTCTCACTGTGTAGTTTGCCTAAGACAGTTCAGTGATAAAAGCCCCACCCAGAATCAACTGATTGACTAGTGACACCTGTGATGTAAGCAGGCCTTTCAATGTAGACACTTTGCTATGTCAGATTCAAATACACAAACCCTTCTCTGAAACCAGGGATAAAAACTCACTCCTCAGCCAGCAGGACACTTCTAAAATGTTGCACAAATATCCTTCCAAATCCTAGGTCTCAAGCACAGGAATCAAGCAACTTCAGTTGCAATTCCCCCCCTCTGGTTATAAAATTACTATACTTTAATGGAATCCTGCAATTCTCTTCTTAATGAGAATAAGAAAAAATGAAACTCTCTATAGAAAGTGTAGCTTACCTTCCTAACAAGTTCCCAAAGATATTATGTCTTACCAGGTTCCCAGTTCTTCAAATGCATTCTAGTTTGTTCTCTGCAGTATAGCAAGTTTCTCAGCCTCAAACAGAAACAGGCAAGTCTTTTCCATCTTCTCCTGTGCCACCGACTGCTGACCAGCCCACGCCCAGTAAGCAGAGATGGCTGGCAGGTGCATCTTAAGGGTCATCGACTGAAGTCCTCCTTGGGAGAGAGATCACAAATAGTCCTAAATGCTTGCCACTGGAAAGGATGAAGGGTCCAGCCCCTTGCCCTAATACCTAATGGAGAATCTCTTCCATATGAAGGCAAAGCATTTTCTGGTCGATTCCTTTCTGGACATCTCCACAACAGTGAGGACATCTTCAGAGAGACCCAACGCCTGGAACTCTAGCTGCTCAGGAACCAGGCTGTCAGGTGCGGGAATTGAAGGTCTGGATGGAGAACCTTCCCCTGATTGAGAGCAGGTCTGGGCATATGGGAAGACCCCTTGGGAGCCCACTGCTGAGGCTGAGGAGATCAGGGTACCAAAACTGGTGGGGCCAGTCCGGAGCCACCTGGATCACCTGTGCCTTGCCCTGCCTGACCCTGAGTAACACCTTGTGGATCAACGGAAGCGGAGGGAAGGCATAGAAGAGGCCTGGGGTCCAAGGGCTCAAGAAAGCATCACCCTGCTGAGGGGTTGGGCACAAAACTGTCTCAGCTTTGCGTTCTCCCTGGAGGTGAACAGGTCCACCTGAAGGGTGCCCCACTGGGAGATCAGACTGTTAACTACCTCCAGATGGACAGACCACTCGTGAGACATCTCACCCACCCAGCTGAGGGCATCCACCAGCTGGCTGGAGGCTCCTGCCACATGGATGGCTAGGAGATCCACCTCCAGGCTGAGCACTGGAGTCCAAACGTGGAGGGTTTCCTTGCACAGGGGCAGGGAGTATGTTCTGCCTTGTTTATTGAGGCAGCACATGGTCGTGGTTTTGTCCATCTGGACTTGGACCACTTGACCCCGAACAAATGGAGCGAAGGCAGTCAGCACCAGCCAGACTGCTCAGAGCTCCAGCAGGCTGATGTGGCATCAGGACTCCTGAGGAGTCCAGAGCCTGTGGACCCTGTGTTCCCCCAGATGGGCACCCCAGCCCATGAGAGAGGTTTCGGTTGTCAGGATGACTGACTGCTCAGGGCAGACAAATGGGATCCCTTTCTGCAGATGCTCTGGGACAAGCCACCACTGGAGGGCGTCCCACATCCTCTGGGTCACAATGACCAGCTGGTTGAAGTGACTTTTGCACTGAGAACACTGGCTGGCAAGCTCCCATTGCAAGGAGTGCATATGCCAATGGGCCCATCGGATCATGCTGGTGCAGGCCGCCATGTACACCAGAAGGCGCAGGAAGTCCTGGGCAAGGGGCAAACGCCCAACCAGAAATCACTGGACAAAGGAGGAGAGAATCTCTGTCCTGTCCACTGTGAGCCAAGCTCTGGCTCGGCATGAGTCGAGCTCTGTCCCGACAAAGCAGATCACCTGCGAGGGCAAGAGTTCTGACTTGGCCTTGTTGACCAGGAGGCGAAAGTCTATGCAGGTCTGGAGGGCCGGGTCCCTGGACTGCTCCAACTTCTGCCTGAAGGGACATGCTATCAGCCAGTCATCCAGGTAAGGGTACACCCAGACCCCTCGGCATCTCAGGTAAGCTGCCACCACTGCTATAAATTTGGTGAAGACCATGGGGCCGAGGATAGGCTAAAAAGCATGGCTTGGAACTCGAAAAGGGTTCCCTCTGCTTGGAAGCAGAGGAAGCTTTGGTGAGACGGACAGATCAGGACCTGAAAGAATGTGTCCTGAAGATCCAGAGAGCAAAACCACATGTTTTGCTCCAGAGGTGGTATGATCTGGGACAGAGTTACCATCCTGAAGGTGTGGTACCTGAGGAATTTGTTCTGGTCATGAAGATCTAGAAAGGGGTGCCAGCCTCCCGTCCGTTTTGGCACCAGGAAGTACATGGAGACAAACCCTGGGTGTTCGGAGGATCCACAACTCTGACCATGATCTCCTTGCAGAGGAGCTGGGCTATGTCGCCTTGAAGTGCCGACCGAGTGTCTGCAGATACAAATCCTCCGTGGGGCACGGGCTTGACTTGTAGAGTATTGCTCAAATTCCAGAGGCAGACCCTGACCAACCACTTCCAGAACCCACCTGTCCATGGTAACAGCGGACCAGGCAGAAAGACAGTGGCAGAGCTGGCCCACAACAGGAGGACCCAGGGGAGGCATGTTGAGCATGAGGGTGTGAACCCCTATCCCATCACTGAGCTGGCTTGGAGGAGGAGGAGGATCTGGCTGAGGAGCCACCGGGTCCCTTCCCTCCGGGCTTTCAGACCATCAAGGCCACGGACTTGGCCCGAGGTCGCCAGGACCAAGTCTGCTGGCCAGAATGATGCTGGGCTGGTTTTGCCGCAGGAACAGCGGACCGAAAGGGCTTACGCTTCTGCTGCTTAGAGCCCATGGAGTCCTTCTGGGTGGATGTCACAGAGTCCAGGGTGGAACTGAACTTTTCAATGTGCTGGAGGTGACCCTCCACACCGGGCACAAACAGGTCGATGCCTAAGAATGGTACATCTTCCAGCTTGTGCTGGGTGTCTGCCGTGAAGGTCAAGATCCACAGCCAAGCCCTATGGTGCATAGCAACCGCGGCCACCACTGAGTGGGCACAGGAACCTCCAATGTCCACGGTTGTCTGAAGCTGCCACTTAGCCACAGCACGACCCTGGTCCTGGACCAGCTTGACCGTAGTCTGGAGGTCCGCAGGAAGATGAGATCACCTCATCCAAAGAGCCCAGAAGGTCATGGGAGAAGTGTGTCATCATGATGGCTGGGCTCGCATGGTGGAGGTCACGTGAAGAGGCAGCATAGACCTTTCTAGCCGAGTGGTCCAGTTTCTTGGACTCCTTGTCCAGCGGTCTGTCAACATCCCCTATATTGCCCAAGCACTGAAACATTGAGTCCGCCACCCACCCTCAGCCAAGGGATGCTCTGTGAACCCTGAAAGGGAAATGGTGGGTACCACAAATTTGTGGGCCATCCGGGCAGAGCGTGCTGGGCACTACCAAAGCTCCAGGGCAGGGTAAACAACAGCCTGGACCACTGGGAATGTCTCCATCAGAGAGCCCCCTTTGTCCAGAATTTCTGTAAGGGGGTAGTGAGTCCATTTTTGAACGGGCTCCAGTTTCATCCCTGTGGACTCGGAGTCGAGGCGGAGAATGCCCATGAACAAAGTGGGGCCTTCATCCATCGACAGATCACCCATTGACTCCGTATCCAGTGGACAGGAGTGCAAAGAGAAATCCTCAGACTCCAAGGAATCCGCATGAAGCGGGCAACCACCAGAGTCACTCTTGACCCGCCGTGGGCAGTCAGGTGTGAGAGTGACCCACACTCGATGGGGAAGTCCCTTAGGTGACAGACTCTCCTTGGTCGGAGACCTAGTCGGCGGCTGCTTTGGTGGCGGCCACACCACAATTGGTGAAGAAGCCAGCTGCGGTCAAGCCAAAACAGTCTAAACCGGCTCCGCTGGGGGAGAAGCGGTGTCGACTAGCCCCACCGGGGGCATCAGACTTTTGGGCGACAGCCAGGTAATGGCCGGTGTGGTAGCTGGCGTCGGTTTCAGCCCGGTCAGCACTAACTGTTGCCACATCAGGTCTTTGTAGCGTCGATGCAATCTGTACTGAAGACTCTCCTCACCTGAGGAGGATGAAGACGAGCAACAGCGGTGATGCCACTTTCCATGGTGTCTAAAGCGAAATCGCTGAGGTCGGTAAGACTGCAATACCCAAAGGAGGCAGAGGACCAAGACCTCGACTTTTGGTGGTGCTGACGGGGGGCCTCAAAGGGAGCTGGGGAGATCCACGGCTCCTCCTGATCTTGGTTAGTGACCAAAGGGAGTGACTCAGTTGGCTGGGCTGCACCTTCAATGGTTACTGGCAAGACCGGGGTCCTGAAAAGAGAGTTGTTGGCCTCTTCAGATGACAACTGGTTGACATGGTTGAAAAAAATCTCGCCACATCATCAGCCGGTGTCTCGCCAACCGCCCAACGAGGTCTCCATTAAGCCAGCGGTTATGGTCATGTTTCAACCGTAGTCGAAACCAAAGATTCCTGACAGCGGAACGCTCCCGTCCCAAGATCGCCGATGATGAGTCTTCTACTTATCCTTCTTCGACTCCTTCTTGTGAAAGTGGGAACTGTGGCGACTCAGCAGGGCCTTACCCTTGGTCAGGAGGGACTGGTACAGCTCTTTGATGGAGGCCGAATATGTGGAGCACAACTAGAGTGGAATGAAGGCTGAGGGAGGATTGAGCAGTACAGTGGGCCACCTCCTTCTCAAAGGCCTTGAGTTGCTCTAACTGCTCAACGGACCCCGCAGTCGCAGAGACTACCTAACAGGTGTCCTCAGATATGATCGGTGGATAACATTTCTCCGGGTGACCCAACTTCAGGCGGGCAGCGCGGTCCTCTAAGACCGTCGAGTGAAACGATCGACGGTGTCGCAGGCCTGTGGATCATGATCGTGGCTTAGACAGTAGACGCTGAGGTGTGGGGTCGGTAATATATCTTCTACCTGCATGGACATCGCAAAATCTGGGTGAAGATATATCCTCCATTGCGGTCAAAGATCAAGGTGAAGATGAAACTTGAATGAGTTTTAGTTTAAGTTTTGAAGTAAATCCAAGATTTAAGTGGCAGGGCCTACTCGACGTGCCAGCAGTAAGGAGGGAACCTGCTTCTTCCAGAAGAAAGGAAGCTCTGGTATCATGGGGTGGAGCCCAGGGAGTTACCACCCAGGTGGGTAGGAGAAGCCAGCTTGTAGAAGTTTCCAGCCAGTCTTAAAGGGAAAGGCAACTGCCAGAAAGTGTGGATAATCATAATATCCACGTCCCTAGAAGAGCGAGAGAGATTAGACCTTCCTGCTAAGATGCTTATCCTAGCGCCAGGCAATTATTTATTTATTTAATCTCGACACTCTTTCTCCTGCATCTGTGGAGCATGCGGCGAGTCGTCCGTCCGCCAGCACCAGCACCCCTGGACCCAGTTTGGTCAGCGACATGCTCTTCTCTACACAGGCCAGCACACAGAGTCCCCCGCTTCCTCAGGGGACTTCGGTCCTGATACCGGGTGGGGGGCACCTCTCATGTCTGGGGGTGCAGCACATGGCCATCAGCTGACACTACCACCCTGCAATTTTCCACCTGGATTTTCCTCCTCAGAGCCAGACATTCATTGGCATCTCGCTCAATGTGCCACCACCCACTGCGCCCAACCTCAATCAAGATGCTACTAGCAGTGCCCCCGCCTCCGCCAGGTGCTGCTGCAGAGTGAGATGACCCCTTCCCAGGCCAGGAGGAGGACAGCTGTCGGGACGCTCGATCCTCCCTCTCCCCTGCCAACCTCCAATGGCTCGAGTCCGCTCCCGAACCTGGGTCGCCGGCATGCCGCAAGGTGTAGCATCCAGCGTCTCAACCCTCAACGCCACTGGGCCAGGCAATTTTTAAGACACAGGTCCCTTTGATGTCTGGTCAAATGCTTTCATAGCCCCTTGCACCAGCAGCTGTATAAGGGGTAAACCGAACAGCCCCCCCCTCAAAAAAAAAAAAAAAACATGAAACGTGACGTGGGTTCCATCCACATCCAAAGATATAGAAGGGATTAGGACTCTTGCCCAGGACCCCCCCACCCCAGAAATGTTGTGGCAGGATGAGGGCAGGAGTGTGTGTGTGAGCAGGCTTCCAAGTGCCCTAAAATTTAGCATGGGCAGTTATGAACACCAGTAAATCTACACTCAAACTAGTGCCTAGTTCAGACAGTATATACCAGGCCTTATCAAGAACACTGCTCCAAAGCAGATTGTTTGCCATAAAAGTACTCAAAAGTGTGCTGGCATATCTAGAAAGACCAGCAAGCTGGTGCTATACCCCTCAGCACAAAGCTCATGGCAGCTGGCACCTGCTGCACCATGACAGAAAGAAGGAAACATCTGAGGGTGACCTGAAAGGGGGTACCACAGAGCTCATGTTGCAAGGGCGAGCTAAGATCATGTCCCAGCAGGCTACCCTTAACAGAGGCGCCTTCTAAAATGTGGACAGGATCATACTGCAAGTATGAAACAAGGGCAGCTGGGACCAGGGACCAGCTGACCACCGTTAGCATAGGCTCCTTTCCTTATTATCAGCCTTCTCCATTACAGGGTAGGCTTACCGGCCTCCATCGACATCTATGACAGCGGAACAGAGATCTCGCTGGCAGCATTGACAGCATGCTGAAAAGGGCAAACACATAATATTCATGATGGCATGCCCACCTTCCCCCGCCATTCTTGTGGTAACAGGGACCCAAGATCTGGTCAGCGACAACAGCCGGTGGCAGAGATGTAGACTGTGTAGCAAACATATGATACCAGAAATGGTATGCCCCTCCACCTCCCCCTCCTCCGTCGTCGCTGTGGTGACAGGGACTGTAGACTTGGCTAGAGATGACAGTCGATGGCCGCAAAAGTCTAAACTATGCCATAACAGAGTATGGTGGCAAGGCAGGCAAGTCTGCACTATTGTACAAGGAGCACTGGGGGAGCATCAATGCCACTGAGAGATAGTGGTTGTGACTGTACTCAGCGACATCGGGGTGGTCCCCTGATCCGTTGGCATTGTGAACATGAAGCACCTCAGCCAAGTCTCGACTGAAGTGTCTGACGACGGTCAGAGTGGCAACAGTCAACAGTGGGGTTACCCCAGCGACAATATATAGCCTCCCAGCCATATAGGCACAGAATATCTGAAGCCAAGTCCCAACCTTGATGTCTGAGCTACAGTCGGTGGGGGAGTAGTAAGTCAATGGCGGGCATGACCCGGTGATGACAGTGACAGACTGGCCCTATAGACCCAGTATTACTGAAACCAAGCCCCGACCTAGGTGTCTGACAGATTGTCGGGGGGGGGGCCTAAATGTCAACAGCCCATCCGCATCGGCCTGGAACGGCCCAAAACCAGACCCAACCTTGGTGTCCAGAAGACAGTGGTGTAGCAAAATACTGCTGCGAAGCAGACCGTCAAGTCTGGAGGTCATGATGGCAGCCCTGGTCCTCCAGAGGGGCACAATGATGTGACAAGAGGTTCAATGGCAGCAACCCTTCTGATGGTCGGTGATAAAGCAGAGAAGCGTCACCTGAAGAGAAGGATACAGGGCTAGCAACCCTCCCACACGATCCCGGTGTGAGAGGCCTGACCTGCAGGGCACACACTGAGACCGCGCCCTGTATCTCCAGCTGGTGTCAGTGGCCTATCGCAAGTAAAATAAGACAAATAGTAGATTTATTTTAGAAATAAATAGGGAAAAAGTGAAAATGGAGCGGCTTCAGCAGTGACATTTCCGACAGCAGGTCTGCTGAGTATGGTCAACGGCAGGAAAAGAACGGAGGATGGAAGGGGATGCCCACGTTTATATGGGAGAGCAGACATCTGACGTTGAGTGGGCAGCCCCTGGTGGACTGCCTGCAAAAGTTTCCATTTTGTCCTAGTGCCTGGCAGCTTACAGTACCATAGGTATGGCCTGATAAAAGAGATCTACTCGAAGAAGATTAAGTGATTTGAATATCTGGCTGCAACACTTAAAAAGCAATTCTGCTGCAGTATTCTCTGCCAATCCAACAGCAGTATGTGGCAGAAGAATGACAACACACAAATGATGCTGAATACTGTAAAATTAGAGCTTTAAGAGTAAAAACCTAAAATTAATGTACCTCACATCAGATATTTACATATATTATCAAAGAGAATGTAAATGGGTGACCAGATGGGTCCCCCTTATATGAAAACAGAACTAAGAATGAGCAACAGCCTGGGCAAAAGAAAGAACACCCTCAAACTAGGATTTGTTTGATGTATCTGAATATTGATGGGCCCAGAACCACTTCAAAGGAGCACAGGCACACTTACACAGCCTACACATCCACACCCACACAACACCACACTGGTTCAATAATGTAGTCTTCCCCACCTCGCACTTATCCAGTCTGTAAATAAAAATGGTGTATCTGCCTCCACCCCTCCTTCTGGAATAACCTTCCTGGCACTCACCACTTCAGATGGGTGAAACAGCCACTTTGGATTGTGCATACCAGCATGTACACGTGACTTCTTCACACCTGCCCAATGTCCCCTGGCAGATGTACACTACAACAGGAAGTCCAGGGCTTAGGTGTTCACTTAAAATTTAGAATACAAATATCCTGTCCTCCAAACCACAGACCTCCACATCACACTCCTACACAGAACCAACAGAATACAAAATAACCAACAATACTCAAAAAGGCTGTGTTCCCAGCGATGGTAGCCTTTGGAAAACAAACCAGGACAGTGAAGCTTCATGGGTCAATGATGCCACCAGAATTTTCAACATCTAAACTCAGTCTTGGTGTACATTATTTGACAGTTTAACAGAGAAGGGCTTGTTACATTAGTTGAAACACACTACCAGGCTTTCTAACTGGCTAGATTTACAGTGTGTCTATTTCTGTCTGTTTCACTCTTTATATCTGACAGTTGTATTTGAATGTTCGTGCACACGCTGTCACTGAGGTCAGGATGCTTGTACCATCAATCTGACTTCAGAATAATATACAACAGCATCATGACATCACATCAAGAAACATAGCTTTGACGGCAGATAAGGACCGCTTGGCTCACCTAGTCTGCCCATTTCCCTACCTAAAGGATAAGCTGCAGATCCTATTTAACCAACAACCTATTTCTTCATACCCCCCACAAAAATTGCCTTATGTCTGTCCCATGCATTCTTGAATTCTCTCACAATTTTAGACCCCACAACCTCCTCAGGAATGCTGTTCCATGCGTCCACCACCCTCTCTGTGAAAAAATACCTCCTCACATTGCCCCTGAGCCGTCCCCTCCATCTTCAAACTGTGTCCCCTTGTTCTTGCACATCTCTTTTTCTGAAAGTTGCTACCCTCTTGGACATTGTTGATTCCACTGAGGTACTTAAAAGTTTGTATCATGTCCCCCCTCTCCCACAAGGGTATACATATTAAGCTCCTTTAGTCTCTCCTCATATGGCTTCTCTTGCAGACCCTGCACCATTTTAGTTGCCCTCCTCTGAACTACCTCCATCCTATGTCCTTGCAGAGATGGGGTCTCACCAACTGTCTGTACAGAGGCAACAACTTCCTGTTTTCTGCTGGTGATGCTCTCCCTATACATCCCAGTATCCCCTAGCCTTCCCTACTGCCTTCTCACATTGCTTGCAATACCCCAGGTCCCTTTCCAGTTTTGTTGTTGTTACTACCGCCTCCCATTGTGTAATTTTCCGCTGGGTTTTTGTTTCCAGTTGCATTATTTGCACTTCTTTGCACTGAATCCAGGCTGCCATACTTCTGACCATTCCTCCAACCTTGCCAATTCCCTTTTCATCCTTTCCACACCTCCTTGTGTATCAACCATGTTGCAGATATTTGTGTCATCTGCAAAGAGGCATACTTTTCCTTCCAGTCCCTCTGCAATGTCACTTATAAAGACATTAAAAAGGACTGGACCCAGTACTGAACCTGGCGGTACCCCGCTAGTAACCCCTCTTTCTTCAGAGTGGACTCCATTTACAATTACCTTCTGTGTCCTGTTGTCCAGCCAATGTCTTACCCAGGCTACCACCCTGGGAACCATTCCCAGGCTGGTTAATTTGACTATTAATCTTTTATGTGGGACTGTGTCAAATGCCTTGCGAAAGTCTAGGTAGGCCATGTCCACAGCCCCTCCCTGATCTACTACTTTGGTCACCCAGTCAAAGTAATCAATTAGATTCGTCTGACATGAACTTTCTGCTGTGAACCCATGTTGCCTTGGGCCCTGTGCCCCACTGGCCTCTAGGTCAGTGTGGGACAAATTAGGTAGCCAGGTGGCCAATGGCTACTTAAAAAACTGGTTTGGCTACCAGATTTTGAAAGTTATTGGCCAAATTGGCTACACAGAAACATAGACGTTGATGGCAGATAAGGACCGCAAGGCCCATACAGTCTGATCAGTTCTTTTTGTACCTTATGAATGTGCCATCGGCCTTTGCTCTGTCAATGGCCTATACAGTCATACTCATCTGTATTGCTCCCTTAAGCCTATTCCATGCCCGTTTGAAGCCCTGCACTGTATTCATATCCACCACTTCCTGAGGTAGGCCGTTCCATGCATCCATCACGCTTTCTGTGAGAAAGAACTTCCTCACATTACCCCTTAATTGGCTTCCCTCTATAATCTCATGCTGTGTCCTGTTGTCCTACTGTTTTTCTTATATTGAAACATGTTGGACTCTTTCACCTAGTTAATGCCCTTAAGGTGTTTGAATGTTTCGATCATAACACCTCTCTCCCTTCTTTGCTCTAGGGTATACATATTGAGCTCCGTTAATCTGTCCTCATATGTTTTCTGATGCAGTCCCTGCACCATTTTGGTTCCCCTTCTCTGGACTGCCTCAGTTTGGTTAATGTCCTTGTGAAGGTGTGGCCTCCAGTACTGCATGCAGTACTCCAGATGGGGCCTAACCAGTGTCTTGTAAAGAGGGATCATTACCTCCCTCTTCCGACTTGTGATACCCCTAATAATACACCCCAACATCCCCTTAGCCTTACCTGTTGCTTTAGTGGCCTGCTTGGATGATTTCAGGTCATCGTTGATGATGATGCCCAAGTCTCTTTCTTCCCTTGTGACTGCCAGCAACTCCCCTCCCAGCCAACAGGTGGCTTCAGGGTTTCTCTTCTCTATGTGCATGATCTTGCACTTCTTTGCATTAAACCCCCGTTGCCACTCTTTCGACCATTTTGCTAGTTTATCAAGATCTCTTCTCATTCTGCCCACCCTATCTGGATCATCTACTCTGTTGCAGATCTTGGTGTCATCTGCAAACAGACAAATCTTACCCTTCAGTCCATCTGCAATGTCACTGATGAAGATTTTGAAGAGGACTAGCCCCAGGACTGACCCTGAAGTACCCCACTTGTGACTTGCATCTCTTCTGACTGCATACCATTTACCACCACTCTCAGTTTTCTGCCCGTCAACCAGTTTGCCACCCAGCTGACCAACTTCTGACCCACCCTGAGCCTACCTGCCTTATTAATCAATCTTCTGTGTGGAACAGTATCAAAAGCTTTGCTGAAGTTAAGGTAGGCAATGTCAACTGCTCCCCCTTGGTCCACCACACTGGTTACCCAGTCAAAAAAAATTTATGAGATTAGTTTGACAGGACCTTCCTTTTGTAAACCCATGATGTCTGGATCCTGTGCTCCTATGGATAACCTCCTACCTACCCACCTCCCTACTAAGTGATTTTTGAGCCCTTAAAGAGGATAGCCACTATAAACATTAGTTTGACCACCAGATTTTGAAAGCTAGTGGCCAAACTGGCCACCAGCTTACAAACTGATTTGTCCCACCCTGCTGTAGGTACTCAACAATTCTTTCCTTGAGAAGTGATTCCATCACTTTCCCTACCACAGAGGTCAAATTGACTGGTCTGTAGTTTTCTGCCTCTGTCTTGCTCCCACTTTTGTGAAGGGGAATCACATCTGCCTTCCTCCAGTCCTCAGAAGTACCACACCATCCTTCTATCATTTGTTAAAAAGGGTAGTCAGTGGTGTCACTAGTTCACTCCTCAATTTTGTTAGAATTCTGGGGTGAATTCCATCAGGCCCCATTGCTTTGTCCACCTTCAGTTTTAGGAGTTTTTTCAGAACCCTTTCTTCTGTGAAAGGACTGGGATCGACCCCCCCCATCCAGAATGCTTCTGTTAATTGGATTAGATACCTCCCCCTCCTCCTCTTTTGTGACTACTGAGCAGAAGTATTCATTCAGTATCCCTGCTTTTTCACTGTCCTTCTCTGCCCACCCACTGTCCATTCTATTCAGCCTCACTATCCTTCCCTTTGTCTTTCTATGCTCCCTGATATACATATAAAAGGTTTTATCCCCCTTCTTAACCGAGTTGGCTATCCTTTACTCAGTTCTGGCCTTTGCTATTCTGACTACTGTCCCTGATTCCTTCTGCCTTAACTGGTACAGTTCTCTGTCCTGCTCCTTCTGTGTTTCCTTATACTTCCTAAATGCTATATTTTTCTCCCTAACCTTCACTGCCACCTCTTTTGAAAACCATAGTGGCTTTTTCTTTCATTTTGATTTATTTGCTTTACACAAAGGCTTGTTGCCTCTGTGGTGGTAGTTTTGATGTTTCCCCATTGTTGCTCCACACCTCCTTCTAGACTATTTGCTAGTGCTTTTTTCTAAGGCACTCTCCCATCTTGCCAAAGTCAGCCCTCCTGAAGTCCTGAACCCTCACTTTTGTATGGCTTGACTCTGTAGCGGAGTTCATCGTGAACCACACTGTTTGGTGGTCACTTGTTTCCAGATGGCTACCCACTTCTAGATCTGAGATCCTCTCACTATCCCCATTTGAGAGTAGTTCCAAAACTAGCTGTCTGAGGCATGCCACCTGAAGGGCATCAAGAACAGCCCTGCTTTTGGATGTGGCTGCAGCAAAGGTGCTCCAGTTAACATCTGGCATATTACGGTCCCCCATCAACAGTATCTCCTCTTTCTCTGCCATCCTAAGGATGCCTTCTATCATATCCTTGTCCATTCCCTCCCTCTGACATGGTGGTCCAGATACAACCCCTGTGCAGACTGTGGTGCCATTTCCAGTCTCTAAGGTGACCCACAGTGCCTCCTCTCCTCCCTGTTTACTCTTTTGTCCAGTTGCTTTTATCCCTTCCCTTATACAGAGAGCTACTCCGCCCCCTTTTCTCCCCTCCCTATCCTCTCTGTAGGTTGTGTACCCTGGTATGTTAACATCCCAGTCATGGTTCTCTGTGTACCATGTTTCTGTGACTGCTACGATATGCAGGCATCCCTCTTCCATCAAGATCACCAGTTCAGGGAACTTGTTGCTCAGACTACAGGCATTGGTACTCATTATCCTCCATTTCTTGATAGCCTTACCCTTTTAACCCTGTCCTTACTGCATTTATCATTTTCTCCATTTACCCCTGCCCTTCTACCTATCGATATCTATATCTTGGCATTTGCATCACTTAGTACCCTGATTTTTTTTTGGGGGGGGCTAAGATTTCCCTGCTCTTCTCCATTGCCTCCCCCCTTGGCTAGTTTAAATGCTTGCCAATGAAGCATTTAAACCTATCACAAAGGATCCTGGTTCCCCTCCTGGACAGATGCAGACCATCATGCCAGTATAGGCCTGCATCCCTCCAGGTGGACCCCCAGTCCCCAATGAAGCCAAATCCCTGAGCTCTGCACCAGTTTTTCAACCACTGATTGAATCCCATGGTGTGGAGCACTAACTCACCGTGCAAAGACAGGCAGCACCTCGAGAAGGTTACCATCATGTGCTACTTGTCTATGGCCCCTCCCCAACTCCACAAACACTTCCTGCACTGCTCTGATCCCATTCTTAGCCAGATCATTTGTCCCTAGGTGGACAATGACATCCAGCTCCCTCCCCTGTGCAGCTGCTCCGGCGATCCTGAGGATTTGTTCTCTGTCCCTCCAAGCCATGGTGCCAAGCAGGCTCCTTACCTCAATCTCCCCTTCCTCCCCCAGTTCTACCTTCCTAACAATGGAGTCCCCCACCAGGAGTTGTTTCCTTCCCCTGTGGGATCCCATGCCACCCTCCTGTGGGTCTCCTTTGTGGAGGTTCCCAGCATTCTCCTTGGTCTCTACTGTGGGTGCCTCCATAGAGGAACCACGATCTGCCAGAACAGTATATGAATTGTGGAGAGGTACAACTGAAGGGATGCGCCTCTGTTCCACCACCCTCACCCTCCCTGAAGGCTGAAATATCACTGCTTCCCTACAGAAAAAAGTGACCAGCCATACACTATGAACAGAATAATACTGCAGATAGGAAACCATGTACAACTAAGGCTTTGGTCCCACGAAGGGATTCTAATGACATCATAAGCCACAACAACAAAGCTTGAGTGATTTAATTGATGTTATCAGATTCCCAAGATGAGATCACATGTCTTGTTATATTTGGTTTTGTATCTGTTATTTTTTATAAATGTCACTGAATCAGATCAGTCAGGGTTCAACCGTGAGAAAGTGTTGCACAGTGCTGGACATCAAAAAAGTAAAAATTGGGCACAATGGGGTTTTCTGGGACAGTGAGTGGGTAGATGAGCAGCGAGGTACAGGGCATTTGTTTAACTGTTTTAAATGGCAGCATATGTTCATATGTTAGGTTTGTGTGTGGTGGTGGTGGGGATTTGTGTCCCTTCTGGTTGCTGCTGTATCATCAATGTAACATTACAATGATCGAGTGGAAGACTAATGTTTGTTGACAGAAAGAAATTTCAGTTACATAAGACCTTACTGTAACAGTAGATCTTCGAGAGAGGTTCCTGCACTGCACCCCCTGGTGTCACATTCCAACGGCAAACATGTAGCTAGCAATCATCAGCGGGGACCGCCTCCGATGTCAGGTGACACGACGTCAGCCCGACTATAAAAGGGGCGGTCCTGCAGCCGCCCTTCAGTTCTTTTCCAACGGAGACCTAAAGAAAGGTAAGTAGGAAGGAAGGAGTTATAACTCCTAGGACCACACTTCCTCTCTAGACCCAAGGGCTAGGCAAGATGAAAAATAAAGGAAAACATTCCAGGAGTTGGGGGAAGGTGGGAGGGAAACTAGACCTACTGCAGGAACCTCTCTCGAAGATAGTACAGTTACATAAGAATTTACCGTAACAGTAGATCTTCGAGAACAGCTCTTGCAGCAGGTTACACCATTAGGACTGAAGCCGGCAGGCGCCAGGACCCCACAGAAAAATTCTAGCTAACAATATCCAGCGAGGAACTGCCCCCGATGTCGGCCCCTCCCCAACGTCAGGCATGACATAAAAGGGGGCGGTCCCCCAGCATCCCCAGTTCTCCCGACGGAGACTCCCGGCTCAAGAATGACATCTGAAGGGGAGGCCGAGGATCCGCTTCCAAAGAAAGGTTTGTAGAAGGCGTCGAAAGACGCTGTAGCCCAGAAACTAGGTCAGAAGACTCAACCTCCAGAGGGGAAGGTGGGAGGGAAACTACCTGCTGCAAGAGCTGTTTTCGAAGATCTACTGTTACGGTAAGTTGTTACGTAACTGTACTATCTTACTTAGAAACAGCTCTTGCAGCAAACTCTCTCAATTAGGACTGATTCCCAAGCAGTAAGGGACCAAGTTGTTGTCGGGAGGAGGATAGGAGGAATACACTCCAAGCTTCAGGACAAAAGTCCCCGAAGGACCGCCAAGCCGAAACCAGCTCTGCACCTAGAGGCAGTATCCAAACTGTAGTGCCTGAAGAACATGTGTACAGTGCTCCAGGTTGCTGTATAGATGGCTGAAGCGGAAACGTTTTTAAGCGCCGCGAAGGAGGTAGTCACCCCCCCTAGTAGAGTGACCCTTCACCGGACTCGGTAAGGGTTTATTGCGCTTCTGATAACAGAACATAATGCACTTTACCAGCCATCTAGAAAGCGACTGGAAACAGGAGAACCGATCATCCTCTGTGCGTAGGAAACAAAGAGCTGGTCCAAAGTCCGGTGGGCTTTGGTTCTGGTCAGATAATATCTGAGGCACCTATGCACATCCAAAGTGTGCAACAGGGCTTCCCCCCATTACTGTAATTCGGGTAATACACCGGTAGGTCGATATCCTGGTTGAGTGTGACAGCTGAGACCACCTTGGGAAGGAACTTAGGATTTGTTCTTAAGGACACCCTGTCCTTGTGAAAAACCAAATAAGGATCCTTGCACATGAGTGCATGAAGCTCAGAAACTCTTCTGGCCGAAGTAACAGTGACTAAAAAGAGTGTCTTCCAAGCGAGGAGACGCAGCTCGCAATCCGTGCCTGGTTCAAAAGGGGGCAGTGTAAGCTGCTCTAGAACAAAAGGAAGATCCCAAGGTGGGACCGGGTCTTTGATGGGAGATCTCAAATGCAGGATGCTGTGCAGAAAGGCGCGAGAAGCTTTAGTTGAGCTAGAGACCTGTGACCTATCGGAGAATGGTACGCTTGAAATAGCGCATAGATGGATCTTAATGGAGGAATAGGCAAGTACTGCCTCATAGAGGGATAGGAGGTAGTCTAATACAGACCTTACGGAACACTACAATGGGGTCAATGCTCAAGCCTGAGCCCAAATACAAAATCTACGCCACTTCATGGCGTAAGTAGAGGGTTTTCTGGCTGCCACCAGCATGTCCGCAACTTCCTGAGAGACCCCGTGCCTCAGGACTGCTATGTCCTTAGGAGCCAGGCATGCAGGTTCAGCGACCAAAGATCTGGATGGACCAAGGAGCCTGTCTCCTGGGATAGAAGGTGAGAGCAAAATGGCAGAGGCACTGGAGGTTCCTGGGCCAGTTGATGTAAGAGAGGGAACCAAATCTGCCTGGGCCAAAAGGGTGCTACTAGAATAAGACACGCTTGCTCTTGACAGAGCTTCAATAGAACCCTCTGGATCAAAGGAAAGGGCCGGAAAGCGTAGAGGAACCTGCCTGTCCAAGACAGGGACAACGTGTCTCACCAGAAAACACCAGGCCCTGGATCTAGCAAGCAGAAATTGGGCAGTTTTGCATTGAATGGGGACGCAAAGAGGTCTAATTTTGGTGTTCCCCATGTATGGAACAGGTCCTCTGTGACTTCTTGAAGTAGTTCCCAATCGTGGACCCTGGCCTGTGATCGGCTTAGGCTGTTCGCAATAGTGTTGTCCACACCGGGAACATGTACTGCAGTGATGTGTGCACTGTGTTGCAATACCCAATTCCAAACCCTTTGAGCCTCCCTGCAAAGGGGTAGGAATGAGTGCCTCCTTGTTTGTTGAGATAGGACATCACCGTGGTATTGTCTGTTTGTACCAGAAGAGTACCCGGTGGAATCTCCATCTGGAATGCCTGCAGGGCATACAGGACGGCTCTCATCTCCAGAATGTTTCTGTGAAGTTGGGACTCTAGAGATGACCAGGAGCCTTGAGTCTTGACCCTGTTGAGGTGAGCTCCCCATCTGGACCCCGAGGCGTCCATGGAGAGAGTCGTTAAAGGAGGTGGCGCAGTGAAGGGGACTCCCATCGAGAGGTGGTCTGGGACGAGCCACCAATGCCAGTCTCAGATGACTGCATTCGTGATCCGGACTGGATGCTGCAGATGATCCTGCTTTTGGTCCCATTGTGCTCTCAGCATCCATTGGATAATCCACATATGGCGTCGAGCTAGGGGAACTGTCGTAATGGCATGTGACCAAGCATGCAAAGGACGGTGTGGGCTGGTACCGTCTTCTTTTCCTTTATGTCCCTTATGAGGGATCTGATGCGTTCCGCCCTGTCCTGGGGAAGGAATGCCCTTCCCTGAATTGTGTCCAGAACCGCTCCTATAAAGTGCAAATTCTGAGACAGAACAAGGCATGACTTCTCCTGACTGATGATGATGCCCAGCTATAGGTAGAGGGAACAGGTATCCTGTATTGCGGACATCAGGGCCTCCCGTGAGGGTGCCATGAGGAGCCAGTTGTCGAGGTACGGGAACACACAGTGGCCTCTTCTCCTGAGAGCTGCTGCCACAACTGCCATACACTTCGTGAACACCCTAAGTGCCGAAGACAGTTCGAAGGGGAGGGCTGAGAACTGGTAGTGGCATCCCAGAAACTCGAAGCACAGAAATATGCGGTGCACCCGAGCGATTGGGAGGTGTCTTGCATGTCCAGCAACACCAGCCATGCGCCCTCCTTAAGCATGGGAATGAGACCCAGCAGAGTCACCATGAGGAAATGCTTGTATAGCACAAAGTTATTGAGATCGCTGAGATCCAAAATCGGGCGCAAGTCCCCTGATTTCTTTGGAACCAGGAAGAAGTGGGAATACTAGCCATTTCCTCTCTGGTTCAGTGGAACATGTTCTATGGCCTCCTTGTGTAGGAGGGCCAAGATCTCTTGCTGAATAAGCAGAGCATGCTGACCTGAGTAACGGTAGAGCAGGATTCAAGTTGCTGAAACTCTCCAGCTCCCTGTTCAGGAAAATGTTGATGACCAGGAGGAGCCAGACTATGTAGAAATGATGGATATTCCAGAGTCTAGGAGACTGTCTATTCCTTTGCATAAATCTTTTCGGAAACAGACAGTAAAAGTTTTAAAAACTCCTCACACTATACCTCCTGTGGATAAAAGGATGGACAAGAGGTATACCTTATCAGGCTCAGACACTGATTTCCTCACTCAACAATGCAGCCATGTGGGGGTAGTGCAGGCTGCAGCCTGTGACAAGGCTAATATTCCCTAGCTTCACCCCCGAGAAGGACTCCAGGAAGATTGATGCTATGGCAAAGAACAGTACATGGCAGCATCTTTGGGACTCAGACAAGCAAATTATATGCAAATGCTGCTAGGTACCAGAAATCCAGATGGGATACTGTGCTGGCCTAGCAAAACGAGTCCCTGACCAGCTTGCCAGGGAGCTGGAACAGGCGGCTATGGATAGTACTGAGGCATCCAAGGTGCAATTTCATGCTGCAGTGGACTCTAATGATGTTTCATTGAGAGTCATGGCTACATCTGTGGCACTTCACAGGATGGCTTGGCTCAGATGTACTACCCTGTCTCAGGATACCCAGTCTAAGGCCATGGATTTTCCTGTTGTGGGAAATTCTCTGTTTGGGGAGCAAACAGAGAATTACATGAAGGATGAATATAGGACCACCTATAGGAGTGCACAGGCCAAGGAAAGGCAGGCCACTCTCAAAAGCAGCTTCCTAGAGGCGGGCAGACCTTTTCATAGGCCTTTACCAAGCTCAAGCTTCCTCCTCTGCCTATGCTCAGAGGGGTTCTTTAGAGAGGAGAGGGCGAGGTCTGCTTCCATCCTCAGCCCAAAGCCCTGCCAAGCAGGCACCCTGAAGGGATTGCCAGGGCCGATTCTCCTCTACCTGTAGGGCAGGCTGGCTTACTTTGTCCAGGACTGGAAGTCTTAACATCAGACAAGTGGGTCCTGAGTAGTAAGTCAGGGACTGGTTCTCAGCTTCAAAAATTTCCAAAGCTGAGAACCAGATCTTTTCCACCTGCAACTCCATCAGAGGCACTCGCCCTAGAGGCAGAGGTCTCGACCCTCCTGGCTCTCAGAGCTGTGGAAAGGGTTCCTCCCCTACACCAGGGCAAAGGTTTGTACTCCAGGTACTTCCTTACCCCAAAAAAAGACAGGAGAATGGCGGCCCATCCTGGATCTCAGATATTTAAACAAGCACCTTTTAAAGCCAAAGTTCAAAATGGTGACTCTGGGAATTATCCTACCCTCTCTAAGGCCAGGGGACTGGCTAGCTTCCCTGGACCTCAAGGATGCCTACTTCCATATTCCCATCAGAAGCTCCCATTGAAAGTACCTCAGGTTCGAGCTGCCCTCAGGCCACTACCAGTTCAGAGCAATGCCCTTCGGCCTCACTTCTGCCCCAAGGGTATTCACCAAATGCCTGGCAGTAGCAGTTGCCTACCTAAGAAGGCAAAAGATTGCCATCTTTCCTTACCTGGATGATTGGCTCATAGTTGGCCAGTCCACAGACCAGGTCAATTTACACCTTCAGATAACGCAGCAACTGCTTACCTCTCTAGGTTTCCTTCTGAATCTCTCAAAGTCAGTTCTAGAGCCTGTCCAGCTTCTTACCTTCATAGGCGCAGAACTGAACACACAGGAAGCCAGGGCCTTCCTTCCCCTGGACAGGGCAAAGACCCTAGTCTCCCTGGCCTCCTCATTTACCCTGCAGGTCTCCGGCCAGCAAGGCATTTTCTGCAGCTCCTAGGACACATGGCTGCTTCCACAGCAGTTGTGCTGGGAGCAAGATTTCAGGTGAGGACATCCAGTTCCATTTGAGAGCTTTTTGGTCTCAAAGAAAGGATCCTCTTTCCAAGTTGATCCCAGTAACTCGAACCCTGATCCAAGCCCTACAGTGGTGGCAGGATCAGAGCAACCTGAGACAAGGGGTTCCTTTTGTCACTCAGTCTCATTCTCTAATCCTTATTACAGATGCGTCCCTCTTGGGCTGGGGAGCTCACATGGGTGACCTCACCACCCAGGGTCTGTGGTCTCCCCAGGAATCTCTGCTCCACATCAACCTGTTGGAGCTCAGAGCAGTTTTTCTAGCACTTCAAGCTTTTTCCAAATCTGTCCAGAACAAGAGTATTCAGGTCAGAACAGACAACACCACTACAATGTGGTACATCATCAAGCAGGGGCACCCGGTCTCGGGCCTTGTGCACCGAAGCAATGAAGTTGTGGTCTCTGGCTTACTCCCTGAACACCTCCCTTACACCAGTTCACCTCCCAGGCAAGGACAATGTCCTGGCAGATGCTCTCAGCAGGATTTCCCAGGGCCACCACGAATGGTCACTGGATCCCCTGGTCCTGGGAGTAGTATTTGCCAGATGGGGCACCCCGCAGATAGATCTTTTTGCAGCCCCAAACAATCACCAACTTCCTCTTTTTTTGCTGCAGGCCCCCAGTGTTGGGCTCCCTCCCCTGGATGCCTTAGCCCTCAGTTGGGAGGGGAAGTTTCTCTATGCCTTCCCTCCCTTTCCTCTCATGTTCAAAGTGCTAGTCAAAATCAGATCCCAATCCTGCAGAGTCATTCTGGTAGCTCCGGATTGGGCCAGACAGCCCTGGTATCCACTCCTGCTGTCCTTAGCAGTCCATCCTCCCTGTGTCTTCCAGGAATCACAATCTGTTAACCTGTGCCCAGGGAAGGGTCTGGTACCAGATCTCAAATCTCTCACTCTCAAGGCTTGGTTCTTGAAGAGTTAGAGTTTGCTGATTTACACCTTTCCCAAGGTGTAATGGATATTTGAAGGCCTCAAGGAAGCCTTCCACCAGGGCTACACAATTCCAAATGGAAAAGGTTTTCCATATGGTGCTCTGAAAAGCTATTTCCCCAGTCTCTGCTGATCTACCACAGTCCTGGATTATATGGTCCACCTGAATTCTTTGGGGCTGAGACCAGCTACCCTGAAGGTGCACTTGCTTGGCCGTGTCTGCTTTTATTTCAGCAGGTAAATCCTCTTCTCTTTCAGCTCATCCTGCATTTTCCAAGTTTTTTAAGGGGTTGTTTCACACCAACCCTCCATTCAGGGATCCTGCCCCTGCCTGGGATCTTAATGTTTGCATTGCTCAGCTTATGCAACCCCCTTTGAGCCCTTGTCTTCAGCTGAGCTCAAGTACTTGACTTGGAAGCCATCACCTCTGCCAGATGCATAAGTGAATTACAAGCGCTGTCAGTGGAGCAGGAGTTTATCTCTTTTCACAGAGATAAGGTGGTCCTTCGGAGTAACAGAAAGTTTCTGCCTAAGGTGGTTTCAGATTTCCACCTTAATCAATCTATTTCTCTTCCAGTGTACTTCACTGACCACTCCTCCTCCTCTGGGGAAAGGAGGCTGCACAGCCTAGATGTGAAGAGAGCCCTTAGTTACTACATAGAGCTTACCAAGGGTCATAGGTTTGACTCCCTCCAACTGTTCCTCACTTATGGCGAAACTGGTAAAGGGAAGCCGGCCACTAAAAGATCCATTGCCAGATGGATTGTCTCTTGTATCCAATTCTGCTACGAGAAGTTGGGTAAAGTTCCCCCCTCAGGCCTGAGGGCTCACTCTATCAGAGGTACAGCTGCTTCTCTGGCTGCTGCCAGAGACATTCCTATTCTAGAAATATGTCAAGCAGCTACCTGGAAAACAGTTCACACTTTTACCAAGCATCACTCCCTGGACATCCAGGCTAGGAATGATGCTCGGTTTAGCACAGCTGTGCTTCAGAGCCTATTTCCTAAGTAGGTTCTGTCCCTGATCCATAAATTACGCTGTGTAGTCTGCAATTGTCATAATATAGCAAGACTCATGTTGTTTGAAGAAAAAATTACTCACCTTAGTAATGTTGTTTCTTCTAATGGAGTCTTGCTATATTATGATCTCCCTTCCTGCCTGCCCCTCTCAGAACCTCTGTTTTGGGATGTGGGTGGGCAGTACAGGGTTGGCACTTTTTTGATGCCCACCTTGTTGTTTTTCACCTACCTTTTCGGGTGAATTGGTGTTGTGTTTTTGCATTTTTTGGTCTCCTGACTTGAGTCTTTGTTTTAGGCCAAAAAATGAGTGTTTATGTTAGTAGCCAGTTGGCTAGTGTAGGTTTACAGCTTCCACACAGAACCTTAGTGAGTTTTAGCTCGTAAAGCTCTGACAGTTTGCGTTTGAAGCACAACAGACAGAGTTTTCAACCGAGCTCGCGCTTTAAGTTCCATGCCTACATGGAAAGTTAACTATTTCACCTCCGGAGCAGTTCTAACCTGTGGTCATACTGCAGTTGTCATAATACAGCAAGACTTCATGTTGTTTGAAGGGTGCTTCCTTCTCTGAATCGGCCCCGAGGAGGCGGAGTAGGCTCCTTGGGGGTCGGGGGTCTGTCACCTGTGGCACCCCTAGGAGGAGGTGGAGGTGGTGTAGGAGGCTGAGGCTTAGGGGGAACCACGTCCTTCTTGATGGTTTCCCACCAGAAGGTGAACAAATCCTTCACCTCCTGGATATTCATGCCTGACGAAGGACCCGGTGTCGGTGTGCACCTGTCGTCGGAGCCGGGCATCGGTGTGGGTCTGTCATCGAGATCGGGCATCGGGTCCCGGGGGAAACACTGGATCCAGCTCCCTGGGCAAGCTGGCATCCTCCGTGTCACCAGTCTGGTCATCTGGCGGTTCGGTAGCCTCTTTGCTTGAGGACCCCTGATGTCTGGTGTCCACTGGCGTCGGTGTAGTGGTTGGCCACCTTTCCGGTGTCGGGTCGGACACCTTCTTAGCCTCCGTCATCTGCTTAAGGGACATCAGCTTGGAGGTCTTCTTGGGAGGTTGGGAGATGGACCTGAAGTCAGTGTCCCGGAGTCGGTCAGACGCACCTCTAGATTTGGAGGAAGACTTCTTATGTCTGTCCGAAGAAGCAGGCTTAGAGGCATCCGTTGCCTGGCAGTTCTTGTGCGGGTGCAGGGAGGTGGAAGAGCCCCCTGAAAACCTTACCTTTACCAGGGGAGGCTGAGAGCAAGCCCGGGAAGGAGATTTGTCAGACCAGGCAGAGCTGGAGCTGGTCCTGGACTCTGAGTCCCTGCTTGGAGATTTTGCTCTGTCACAGTCACAATGCTTGTCCTGGTGCTTCTCAGACTTATGAGAAGGTTACCCTGTGGAGGAAGGTCTTTTCTCCATCTTTTTGAGTTCTCCTCAAGGAGGAATCCCTGAAGGGCCTTTTGGTGGCGGATCCAGGTCCTGCTATTGAACTGCTGGCAAATACAGCAGGTCTGTGTGTCGTGCTCCAGGCCCAGACACCTGACACAGGCAGAGTGATGGTCTGCAAAGGGGATCTGTTTGCCGCAGATGCACTTAGAGGAACGTCCATCTGGAGTAGGAGTGGAAGAAGAAGACATGGAGTATAGTTTTTACAATTAAAGATTTTATGTGTCGTAGAGTAGAACAGGCTTCTGTGAGGCCAATGCTGGCAAGAAGATGGCGGGAAAAGAACTGGGGATGCTGGGGGACTGCCCCCTTTTATGTCATGCCTGACCGTGAGGGGCTGACGTTGGGGGCGGTCTCCCAGTGGATACTGCTAGCTAGAATTTTTTCCTTGGGGTCCTGGCACCTGCTGGCTTCAGTCCTAATGGTGTAACCTGCTACAAGAGCCGTTTCTCGAAGTAAGATCTACTGTTACGGTAAGTTCTTACGTAACCGCAATATCTTACTTAGAGAGGATCCCTGCAGTAGGCCTTCACATATAGGACTGAATACCTAGCAGTCCAAAAGAAAAATTCAGAGTTGCATCCAGGAGGAGGAGAGATCACCGACTGAGTGAGTTATGACAGGAGGCCTTGCAGAACTGCAAGACCAAAACCAGTCCTGCGCCTAGAGGCAATGTCCAGACTGTAAATGCTTAGTGAAGGTGTGGACAGACGACCACGTGGCTGCTGTGCAGATCTCTGCTGTGGATACATTCCTGAAAACGGCGGTAGAAGTAGCAACACTCCGAGTACAGTGACCCTTAACAGCCCCCAGAAGGGATTTCCCATGCTTTTGGTAAGTGAAGTGGATGCAGTTAGCCAACCACCTCGAAATGGTCTGTTTGGAAATGGCCTTGCCCTGGCACTGGGGAGCGAAGGCCGCAGAGAGCGGATTGGTCTTACGGACCTCTTTAGTCCGGTTTGAATAATACCTCAAAATCCTATGCACATCTAATGTGTGCAAAAGATATTCCCCCGTTAGAATGTTGCGGTTAATAGACTGGTAGTTCGACACTCTGGTTGAAAGTGGTTTCTGAAACTACCTTTGGAAAGAAGGAAGGGTTAGTGTGCAAGACGACTCTGTCCCTATGGAAAATCAAATGGGGTTCCTTACAGACAAACGCCTGAAGTTCTGAAACCTTTCTGGTGGAATTGACTGCAACTAAAAATAAAGTCTTCCAAGAAAAGGAGCGCATATCACAGCTAGAAGCTGGCTCAAAAGGAGGTAGGGTCAGCTTCTCTAAAATGAAGTTAAGGTCCCAGGGGGGACAGGGGTTCCAGACCAGAGGTTTCAAGTGGAGGATGCCTTTCAGAAAGGTTTTGGCGACCTCCAATTGAGCCAAAGTTTTGCCCTCCACCGGAAGGTGGTAGGCTGACACCGCAGAGAGATGGACCTTGACAGAGGAATAACTAAGGCCCATCTCTGATAGATGTGAGAGGTACTCTAATACCTGTGCTGCTGAACATGAAAAGGGATCCCAGCCCTTGGCTAGGACCCAGATCGAGAATCATTTCCACTTCATGGTGTAGGTGGATCTGGTAGAAGGTTTTCTGGCTTCCACCAAAATATGAGCAACCTGGGAGGAAACACCATAGCAAGAGGCCGTCATGTCCACAGGTGCAACGCATGAAGGTGGAGATATTGAGGGCTTGGGTGGAATAGGGTGTCCTGCTCCTGAGTCAGATGGTAGTGGGATAACAGCAGGGGAACTGGAGGTTCTAGCACTAGGTGTTGCAAGACAGGGTGCCAGATCTGGCGGAGCAAGAGGGGAGCAATCAGAATCAAATGTGCTCCTTCCTCTTGAATTTTCACCAGAACCTTCTGAATGAGAGGAAGGGGAGGAAAAGTGTAAAGAAACCTCCCTGTCCAAGAGAGAGACAGTGCAACTCGCCAAAAAGCACCATGCCCGAGAACGGGCGAGCAAAAGCTGGGTAGTTTTGCATTGAATGAGGAGGCAAACAGAGCTATTTCTGGCCGACCCCATCGAAGAGAGAGATCTTCGACCACCTCTAGCTTTAACTCCCACTCATGAACCCTGGCCACTGATCGACTGAGACTGTCCGCCAGGACGTTGCTTACGACTGGGATGTGGACTGCTGTCAAGAAATGGCTGTGCTAAAATCCCCCAGTACCAAATCCTCATTGCTTCTCTGCAGAGAGGGTATGAGCAAGTTCCTCTCTGTTTGTTGATATACCAGACTGTGGACATACTGCCCGTCTGGATAAGGAGTGATCCCGGTAGAAGGAGGGTCTGGAATGCCTGGAGGGCATAAAGAACTGCTCTTGTCTCCAGAACGCTGATGTGGAGCAGAAGCTCCTGGTAGGACCAAGACCCCTGAGTCCTGTGAACCCCCAGATGGGCTTCCCTAGCCCAAGTCCGAGGCATCCGTGGTAAGAATCTGTGTGGGGATAAGGGAATGAAAGGGGGCTCCCCCTCGAAGATTGGAAAGATCTTGCCACTAGCGAAGATCTCTCTGCAAACTGTTGGAGATCATGACCTTCTGGTTCATATCATCTGTCCTCTGATCCAAATGGACTTGAAGAGACCACTGGGTGACCCTCATATGTAATCTGGCCAGGGGAACTGTCAAAATGGCCGCTGCCATCAGTCCCAGGAGGGTAGGTGGAGGTAGGCCGTTGGTTAAATAGGATCTGCAGCTTATCCATTAGGTAGGGAAATAGGTAGACTGGGTGGGCCAAGCGGTCCTTATCTGCCATCAAATTCTATGTTTCTATGTCCCAAAAGACAGAGCACAGCGTGTGCTGGGATCCACCGAGCAAGGGCCACGAGAGTGGCTTGAGAAACTAAGGTCTCGGCTCGATCTGATGTCAGAAAGGCCTTGCTCTGAACCATGTCTAGTACTGCTCCAATGAATTGGAGTCATAGGGAAGGTACTAGCTGGGACTTGGGCAGGTTGACCGTGATACCCAGAAGAGCAAACAAGTTCAGAGTGAAAGAGTGACTCTTTCAGGCTGTTTGGAGAGGGTGCTGTGAGGAGCCAGTCACTAAACACTTGGTAAACACCTGGGGGGCCAAAGGGGAGTGCTTGTAATTGAAAATGGGCCTCCTGAAAAGTAAAACGGAGAAAGCAGCGGTGGGCTGGGAGGATGGGGATTTGCAGGTAGGCATTATGCATGTCCAGGGAGCACTGCCAAGAATTTGTTTGGAGCAGGGGAAGAAGCCCCTGAAGGGTCACCATGTGAAACCTCTTGTACTCGGCGAAGAGGTTGAGCATGCTGAAGTCCAGGATCGGTCTCAGATCACTCATCTTCTTTGGAACTAGGAAGAAATGGGAGTAAAATCCCCTTCCTAGCTGGTTTTGAGGGACGGGTTCTATGGCTGCTTTTAACAGGAGGGCCTGAGTCTTCTGGAAGACTATGGGAATCTGATCCTTTGAATAAAAAGACTGTCCCGGAGGAAGAGGGGCAGGTAACTCTGTGAACTCTATCGAGTGACCTCACAGGATGAGTTGTAACACCACAGAATCTGCGGTGACGGCCCTCCACCACTCCAGCTGGAGGCCAAACCTCTCTCCTACCGGTTTCTCCTTGTCGGTTGGAGGTAGCAGGAGGAGGGGAAAGGAGTCAGAACATCGAGGGGAGCTTTAGCCCCAGAGGCCGGCTTAAGAAATTTGGTCTGGGGATTTGGGCTCCCAGACCAGGGGCTCGTCACTTTCCCTGATGTTTACCCTGATTTTTATTCCATCATCTTTGGTGACGAAAGGAAAAATTACTCACCTTAGTAATTGTGTCTCTTCTAATGGAATCTTGCTGTATTCTGACTAACTGCAGTTAGCTCCAGCCTTTAAACTGCCCCGGAGAACAAAGGGTTAACTTTCTATGCAGTGCATAGAATGCTGAGCTCGAGCTCTGTTGAGGTCTCTGTCTGCAGCCCTTTGAAATCCAACCGTCAGATTCTTATGAGCAAAAACTCACTAACTAGCCTATGTGGAAATTGTAAAATTTTTACTAGCCAACTGGCAACAGGAGTTCTGAATTCCCAAGGAAGACTCAAGTCAGGAAACTCAAAACCAAAAACCAATCCAAACAAGAATAACAATAAAATAAAGACCCAAATAAAAAGAGGAGGGTGTATAAGAAGCACCCCTGAGGTGCAACACTGTACCTGCCCACCATTTCCCAAAAACTAGGTTCTGAGAGGGGAGGCAGAGAGGGAGGTCAGACTACAGCAAGACTCCATTAGAAGAAACAATTACTAAGGTGAGTAATTTTTCTTCAAACATGAAGTCTTGCTGAATTCTAACTGCAGACTACCAAGCAGTACCTCCATGGAGGAAGGAAAGAACCTACTTTGGGAATAGGCTCTGAAGTACTGCTGTGCCAAACAGGGCATCACTCCTAGCCTGGATATCCAGAGAGTAATGCTTGGTAAAGGTATGGACTGTTTTCCAAGTGGCTGCTTGACAAATTTCCAAGAGAGGGACATCCCTGGCAGCAGCCAGGGAAACAGCTGTACCTCTGGTGGAGTGAGCCCTCAGGCCTAAGGGTGGAATCTTTCCTAGTTTCTCATAACAGAATTGTATTCAAGACACAATTCACCTGGCAATAGTTCTCTTGGTGGCAGGTTTGCCCTTTCCCACTTCTCCGTAAATGAAAAACAACTGGAGGGAATCAAACCTGTGACCCTTGGTACACTCTATGTAGCAGCTAAAGGCCCTTTTAATGTCTAAACTGTGTAGCCTCCTCTCTCCTGAAGAAGAATGATCAGTGAAGAAGACAGGAAGAGACACAGCCTGATTCAAGTGAAAATCTGAAACCACTTTGGGCAAGAACCTTCTATTGGTTCAAAGGAAGGAGATAAAATCAGGTTCCACTGACAGGGCTTGCAATTCACTGATACGTCTGGCAGAGGTAATGGCTACTAAAAACACAGTTTTCCAAGTCAAGTACTTAAGCTCTGCTGAGGACATAGGTTCAAAGGGAGGTTGCATAAGTTGAGCAATGCAAATATTTAAGTCCCAGGCAGGGGCAGGATCTCTAAAGGGAGGAGTGGTATGAAGCAATCCCTTAAAAAATTTACAGAACACAGGATGAGATGATAGTGAGGAAGACTTCCCCACTGACAGAAAAGCAGAAACAGCTGACAAGAGCACCTTGAGAGTAGCTGGTCTGAGGCCTAAGCCATTCAAATGGACCATATAATCCAGAACTGTAGGCAATTCAGCAGCGTCTGGGGAAACAGGTTTCTTGGAACACCAAATGCTGAATCACTTCCATTTGAAGTTATAGGTCTTTCTAGTGGTGGGCTTTCGAGAGGCTTTGAGGATATCCAGAACCCCCTGAGACAGATGCAAATCTACATACTCTAAACTCTTCAAGAGCCATGCCTTGAGATTGAGAGACAGAAGATTGGGGTACCAACTCCTCCCCTGAGAGGAGGGTAACAGGTTGTAATTCCTTGGAAGACACAGGGGAAGATGTACTGCTAGGGACAGCAACAGGGGTACCAAGGCTGTCTGGCCTGTCTGGAGCAATCAGAATCACTTTGCAAAGTTGTGACCTTATCTTCAACAGAACTTTGAACAGTAAGGAAAGAGAGGGAAGGCATACAGAAATTTCCCTTCCCAGTTCAGAATCAGAGCATCAAGAGGGACTGAGCCCAAGACTGGGGGGTCTGCAACAAAAGAGAGGAAGTTGGTGATTGTCTGGTGCTGCAAAGAGATCTAGCTCTGGGGTGAACCACCTTGAAAAAATCACCTTCAACACCAGAGGGTCCAGGGACCATTCGTGATGGCCCTGTGAAATCCTGCTCAGTGCATCTGCTAGCACATTGTCATTCCCTGGAAGGTGGACTGCTATCAGAGAAGGTTTGCAGGGAATAAGCCAGGGACCACAATGTCATGCTTCCGTGCACAAGGCCATAGACCGAGTGCCTCCCTGCTTGTTGATGTACCACATGGTGGTGGTGTTGTCTGTTCTGACCTGAACCACCTCATTCTGCACTGACCGAGAGAAAGCTGCAGGGCAGAAAAACTGCCCTGAGTTCTAGGAGATTGATATGGAGAAGGGATTCCTAAGGAGACCACAGTCCCTGGGCAGTGAGGGCCCCCAGATGGGGTCCCCAGCCCAGAAGGGAAGCAACCATGGTAAGGACAACTGAATGAGACTGAGTGACAAATGGGACCCCTTGCCTTAAATTGTCCTGATCCTGCCACCACTGAAGGGTTTGGATCAGAGTCCGAGTCACTGGAATCAGTTTGGTATGGGGATCCTTCCTTTGGGACCAAAAGGCCCTCAGATGGAACTGAATGTCCCTCATCTGGAATCTTGCCCCTTGGACCACTGCTATAGAAGCTGCCATGTGGCCTAAGAGCTGAAGGAAATGCCTTGCTGGTCGGGATACCTGAAGGCTGAAGGAAGAAGCCAGTTCTATAAGAACTCTTGCCCTTTCCAGGGGAAGAAAGGCTCTTTCTTTGACAGTATCCACGCTCTGCCCCTATAAAGGTAAGGAGCTGCACTGGCTCGAGAACTGACTTGGGGAGGTTGAGAAGAAATCCTAGAGAAGTGAGCACTTGCTGGGTCACTTGCAGGTCTGACTTGACTTGATCTGGAGACTGACCCATTATAAGCCAGTCGTCTAGATATGGAAAAATGGAAATATTTTGCCTTCTTAGAAAGCGACGACTACTGCCAGGCACTTTGTGAAAACCCTTGGGGCTGATGTTAGACCAAAGGGTACTGCTTTGAACTGATAGTGGCCTGAGGGCAACTTGAACCTGAGGTACTTTCTGTGGGAGCACCTGATGGGAATGTGAAAATAGGCATCTTTGAGGTCCAGGGAGGCTAGCCAGTCCCCTGGCCTTAGAGAGGGAAGAATTATTCCCAGAGTTACCATCCTGAACTTTGGTTTTAAAAGATGTTTGTTGAGGTATCTTAGATCTAGGATGCGTCGCCACTCCCCTGTCTTTTTTGGGGTAAGGAAGTACCTGGAGTACAGACCTTTGCCCCAGTGTAGGGTAGGAACTCTCTCTATGGCTCTTAAGGCCAGATGAGATGAAACATCTGCTTCTAGGGCAAGGGTTTCTGAGAGACCTGCAGGTGGAAAAGATCTGGCTCTCCTCTTCGGAAATTTTTGAAACCGAGAACCAGTCCCTGGCTTACTACTTCCAGGACCCACTTGTCTGAGGTTATAGACATCCAGTCCTGGACAAAGTAAGCCAGCCTGGCCCCTACTGGAATAGGAGAGTCGAGCCGGGCAGACCCATCAGGGTGTCTGCTTGGCAGGGGCCTTAGGCTGAGGAGTGGATATAGCCCTGCTTATCCCCCTTCTGCCTCTCCCTCTGAAGAACCCCCTCTGTGAAAAAGGAGAAGAGGCCTGTGCTTCATAAAAAGGCCTATGAAAAGGCCTGCCCCTGCCCCTAGACTGCTGCCTTTAAGGAGTTGCCTGCCTTTCCTTAGCCTGAGCACTCCTGTAAGTGGTCCTGTACTCGTCCATTTTCTTCAGTAATTCTCTGTCTGCTCCCCAAATAGAGAATTACCCACTACAGGAAAATCCATGGCCTTAGCCTGGGTGTCCTGTGAGAGGCTAGTACATCTGAGCCAAGCCATTCTCCGAAGAGTCACAGATGTAGTCATGACTCTTGATGACACATCATTGGAGTCCACAGCAGCATAAAATTGTACTTTTGATGCCTTGATCCCATCAACAGCCACCTCCTCCAGCTCCTTGGCTAGCTGGGGGGAGGCCTGTTTAGTCAGTGCCAGTACAGTGTCCCACCTGGATTTCTGTTACCTGGCTGTATAGGCCATATAATTCCCCTATCTGAGTCCCAAGGAAGATGCCATGTACTGCTTTTTTGCATGGCATCAATCTTCCTGGAGTCTTTGTCTGAGGGGTGTGAAGCCAAGGGAATACTTGCCTTGTCACAGGTAGCAGCCTGCACTACCCCAACAAGGCTGCACTGTTGGTATGAAAACTGTGTATCTGAGCCTGATAGTGTGTACCTCATGTCCATCCTTCTGTTAATAGGAGGTACAGTATTGGAAGACTAGGATTTTGAGTGTCTGCTTCCCAAAGGATTTGTAGAGGGGAATAGACAGTCTCCTGGACTCTGGCATGTCCATCATTTCCACATAATCAGGCTCCTCTTGATCCTCCATGGCCTCCTCCATAGGAAGCTGGAGGATTTCAGCCACCTTTCTGTAAAACAGAAAGTGGGGAAGGGACTCAGAAAGCCTAGGAGGGGAAAACCAGAAGGTCTGTCTGGGGAGATGTCTGGCTCCACAGGCACATCCAGACTTTCACCATTGTCACCATCATCTTCGAACTCCCCCTCCTCCTCAAACTCCGGTTCATAAAAATCTTCAGGGATATAATCTTGAACCGGGAGAACCGAAGCCCTACCAAATGGTGCCGGATCGGTAGGAACCGGGCGAAGCGATTCCACAATCCAAATTGCTCTGGCTATTTCTTCGGCGGTCGGAACATGAACCTCTGGATCCGAACCAGTCGATTTCTCTTTGCGTTTCCATTTTGTAGGAACCAACCCCCTCAGGATCGGCTCTCCCCTTGACCGAATAAGTATTGTCCTGGTCAGAGGGCACTCCTTCTGGTTCGGTCGGAACTGAACCAGGCTGGCCATCCAGGTCAGCGGACTTCTTTGCCTCCTTTTCCCTCAGTTTACCTAATTTCTTTTCAAGGGTAGATTTAAGAAATTTTTTACAAATTTGGCAGTCTGTATTGAGGTGTTCAAACCCCAGACAGCAAACACAGGTGGTATGGGGGTCTGCCTTAGCAAACACCTCCCCACACTCATTGCAGTGTTGAACCCCAGTAGGCCCAGTTTTCTTCTTGGGTTTCTCAGACATAGCCAACCTAACCAAACTTACCCTTTTTTTGTCAACCGCCAGGCAAGACTCCCTTATTGGTTCCTAACCGTGTCATGGGTGTTGGAAAAAAATGTTCAAAACACGTTTTTTTAAAAAGCGATAAGGACCGGTAACCACACTTTAAGTAAAATAACAGAAATTCACTAAAAGTGATCAGTTCAGCCGAACTGATCAAACAAGTTTACAATTTCTACACAGAACTTAGGTAAAACCTACCTAGTACTCACGGTACCGCAGAGACTGAACCGACTAAGTGGAACAAATTCGGTTTAAAACTGACAACTTTTACCGTCACTTTACCGACTTTTTGAACCGAGCTGAAGGAGAAATTTCTGGAGCGACTGTTCAGTAAGGCGGAGTAAAGAATCTGACAGTTGGATTTCAAAGGGCTGCAGACAGAGACCTCAACCGAGCTCAAGCTCAGCATTCTATGCACTGCATAGAAAGATAACCCTTTGTTCTCTGGGGTAGTTTAAAGGCTGGAGCTAATTGCAGTTAGTCAGAATATAGCAAGACTTCATGTTGTTTGAAAGGCTGCCTTTTCTGCCCCGTCTGGTACATGGAGCGAATGTCTCAAACGGAGCATCCGCTCTCCTGCAGCCCAGTGATTGTATCTTTTGCGCTGCCCCCAAAAAGGATGGAACCCCTAAAAGGGGCATCCAGGAGGGACGACTGGACATCTTATGCCAGACTTGCAATCCTGAGCCAAGAAAGGCAACGGATGCAGATTCCCATGGCTGATGCCCCAGCCACTGAGTCCACCGAGTCATACGTTGCTCTTAAAACATGACGACAGGAGGACTTGCCCATTTGGACTTTGTCCAGCAACTTGTTATGGAGTGTCTCATCCTGGACCTCCTGAAGGTCCCTCTCAAGCTCGGAGAGGGAGGCCTTCTGGAAGGCCACCATGTGTGAAACATAGTTCAAGGACTGGATTGCACAGGAGGAAGAGGAGTAAACCTTCCCGCCAAACTGATCCAACTGTCTTGAGTCCTTGGGGGGGGGCGAGGAACTCAAATGTTTTGGTTGGGCCGACCGGTCGTGAGCGGCAGTAATGACCATTGAGTCAGCCTTAGGATGAGCAGAAAGATGTTTAATCCCTTCCGGGGGACAGTAGGTACGATCGGCCTTTCTGGACACAGCAGGGATAGAGGACAGCTGTTGCCAGATAGTAGTTATGAGATCCTCATGAGAACCCATCCGGGGAGGAATGAGTAGAGGACCTGCGGGCTCCAGTTTCATCCCCGTGGACTCTGAGATGAGGTGGAAGATGCCCAGGAAGGAAGTTGGCCCTTCCACCATCGGGAGATCCCCATTGGTCTCCTCGTTGAGCCACCATCAACCCTCCATGGGCGGTCAGGCATGAGGGTGACTGAAAGCCAATGGGGAAGCCCCTTGGCCAGCCAAGACTCCTTACTTGGGGGTGCACCAGTTGATGGCTGCTTGGACGGCGGCTCCACCTCGATCAGTGGAGAGGCTGGCTTCAGCCTAACCAATACGGTCTTGACTGGCTCAGCTGGGGGAGGAGTGGTCTCGACCGACCCCACAGGGGAGTTGGTATCAGCTTCTTGGACGACAGCCAAGTGATGGCAGTGTGGCAGCCACGGCCGGCTGGCACCAACTGTTGCCACATGAGGTCTTCGTAGTGTTGACGCAACTTGCGCCAAAGCCTCTCCTCACCCAAGGAAGATGAAGACGAGAAATAGTGGTGGTGCAGATTCTCATGGCACTGAGAGCGGGAGGAGCACCATTGATGGTGGGAGCTGCTCGACCCACTGGAGGAGGACCAAGATCTCGGCTGATGGGGTATCGCAGAGGGAGCTGGGGAGTGCCGTGGGCTCCCCTGGTCTGGGTCGGTGACTGGAGGGTTCTGCTCAGCAGACTGAGCATCCCCTTCTAAGATCACGAGCAGGACCGGAGTCCTGAAAAGAGAATTGTCTGCCTCTTCGGATGACAACCAGTTGATAGGGTTGAGAAAAATCTTGGCCGCATGGGGTCTCCATGAAGCCATGTCGCCATTTCAACAGTGGTCAAAACCTGGGAGTCCTGAGACCGAGAATGTTCCTGGTCCCAGGAATGTCAGTGGCGAGTCTTCTCTTTCCTCAACTCCTTGTCTTTGTGAGAGTATGAGCTGTGAGATCCAGAAGGGCCCTGCCCCTTAGTTGGAGGGACTGGCACAGCTCCTCAAAGGAGTCCAAAAAAGTGGAGCCCAACTAGAGCAGAACGAAGGCAGAAGCTGAAGAGGACTGAGCAGCAGCCCAAGCTGCCTCCTCCTTGAAGGCCATAAGCTGTTCTAGCTGCTTGGCGAACCCCACAGCCGCGGAGACCACCCAACGGGTGTCTTTAGACTTGACTGGCAGATGTAATTTTTCTAGGCGGCCCAACTTAATTCAGCTAAGGCGGTCCTCGAGGACTGTTGTGTGAAATGACCAATAAGTGTCGCATGAACCTGGATATCTGATGTGATCATGGCCCAGGCAGTAGACGCACATGGTGTCAGGTCGGCACCGACATCTGCCCGCATGGAGCACCGCAAATCCAGGCGGACTTGTCATCCATCGCGTGACGCACTGAAGATCTAGTTGAAGACAAAACTTCGTAACAGTTGGTTTGGGGTCTACTCAACTCGGGAGCGGTAAGGAAGGAGCGAGGGATATACCACCCGAGTGGGTGGGAGGAGCCAGTTTGAAGACTTTCCGGCACATCTTAACTGGGAAAGGACACTGACAGCAAGTGTGGAAAGAACATATCCACGTTCCTAGAATTTTTTTTTTACAAGGCTATACTGCACCCTCTGTTACATGGCTGTTGTGGGAACACTGTAGCATATCTACAACAACATGTGAAGAAATTCCATAATCAGCAGTACGTACATCAGAGACAACAGAGCATGATGTGACAACAAGAATCCCAGAAGGAAAAAATAAATAAGTCTGTACAAAAAGATTTTTTACAAACTATATGAAAATTATGCATCAAATTGGCATGAGGCTGCTTGAGAAATTAAGCAAGTTTGCAGGAAAAAATCGAAATTTTATGAAAAAGAGTGTGATGTTGCCTGCATAAAGATAGATTGTGAAAAATAACATGAGATGTGTAAGAATGATGTAAACTGCACAGAAAAAGTACCAAATGAGGGATGCTAAAAGTAAACAAATGATGCAGATTTGTGTGAGAACACAAGACACATTATAAAAAATTCACATTCTGGGAAAAATGTCTGTGTGAATGAGCAAGCCTGGGTAAAAAGAACACAAGAGAAGTGAAAAACACCAACTGAGTGAAACTAAGCAAATGCGAGTGAAAAATCATTTAAGACATATGAAAACATGCCACTGAGTGAAAAATATAAATTGTATGAAAGCATACAGGCTTGCATGAAAATCACTCAAGATAAGTGAGAAAAACTCACATTGCAAGAAAATAAGACTGGGGAAAACTTAGCATAGCGGCTAGCATCCACATCAGCTCTAGGAACAGCCACGACATCAGCACCAGCAGCAACACCAGTGCTGACACTGGCACCAAGAAGCCGTACCGTGAAGTCCTCACTAGTGAAAAATCTACAGAAGACAGATTTGTTAGAAAAGGATCAGCACCTCACTTGGTACTACATAGCAGTACCAATGGAGTCTGTGGAGGAAAAAAGAAAATACAGAAGATTCCAGTGTCCGCTGCAGTGCCCCTATCAGCAGCATGATTATCTAAGGACACAGCCAAGGCAGCAGATGCCTAGATGGACACAATGCCATAGTCCATAAACAAAACATCTCATCAGAGACATTCCAAAAGTCAGAGGGTGCGTCGGACTGAGATGCCAGCACCACTGTGTGAAGACAACCAGAACTGGGCACCCTCAAGGGAGATGGAGGAGGTGCAACAGAACCACACAAAATGCAGCAAATGGCCTCAAGGCAGTGGCAAGAACCAGACCAAGACCTCTGTCCTCGCAATGTTTCTTGTGAGAGGTTGTGTGGTCTCGAGAATCCAACTCCATGCATAAACCGCACCACAGAAACAGAACACAGAAATTGTCAGCAGATAAGGACCGCTAAGCTCATCTAGTCTGCCCTATACTTGTTTGTGGCCTCTGACCCTAAGTGGTCAGTGGTTTCCCCATCACTTCTTCCCTCCTCAAGGTTCCCTTGTGCCTATCCCAGGCATGTTTAAAACCCTCCACTGTGCTTGCTCCCACCACCTCCTGTGGCAGGCTATTCCATTTGTCCACCACCCTCTCTGTGAAGAAGAACTTTCTCACATTTCCCCTTAACTTGCCCCCCCAATTTCATATCATGCCCCCTTGTTCTTGCACTTCTGCACTGGAAGTCTCCCCTCATACCATGTTAATGCTCTTGAGGTATTCAAATGTTTTTTTATCATGTCTCTCCATTCTCTCCTTTCCTCCAGTGAGTACATGCTGAGGTCCTTTAATCTGTCTTAACAGTGTCAGTGGCCCAGTAGGTAGCACACTCACCTCTGAGGTCGGGAGATCAGAGGGTTGTGGGTTCAGTTCCCACATCTGGCACTTGGGTTAATTTCCCAGTATTGACACTGTAGTGCAGCATGAGAGGGGTGCTGCACTTCTGAGGTGCCGTCTTTCAGATGAGACGTTAAACAGAGGTACCATCTGCCTGGATTGGTGGTAGTTCAGGTGGATGTTAAAGATCCCATGGCACTTATCGAAAAAGAGTAGGGGAATTTCCCCGGTGTCCTGGCCAAATTTCCCTCATTCACTAACAATACCACCAACAGCTTAATCTGGTTCAAGGTCAGTTGGCATTCATCTGTATCCCCCTGCCCCGGGTTGTGCCTGAAAATAGGCAGGATTTGTCTAGTGTACTTACCCAGTCAACAAAAATGAAATAAAAATGAAAAAATATATATATGTTTTGTGGTGCAAGCCATGTACCATCTTGGTTGCCCTTCTCTGGACTGCTTCCGCCCTGTTGATGTCTTTGCGAAGGTGTGGCCTCCAGAACTGCACACAGTACTCTAAGTGAAGCCTCAACAACGTTTTATACAGTGGCATTACAACCTCCCACCTTCTTCTAGCGATACCTCTGCCTATGGATCCCAGCATGCAACTGGCCCTCCTTGCAGCCTTTGTGCTCTGCTTGGACATCTTTAGGTTGTCTGAAATTATGACCCCCAGGTCCCTTTCTTCCTTGGTAACTGTCAACACCTCCCCCCATCCTGTATGTTTCCCCAGGGTTCCCTCTTCCCAGGTGCAGTATTTTGCACTTCTTTGCACTGAACCCCAGCTGCCAGACCTCAGACTGTTTTTCAAGCTTCCTCAGGTCCCTCTTCATTTTCTCTACCCCTTCAGGCATATTCACCCTGTTGCAGATCTTGGTGTCATCCGCAAACAGGCAGACCTTTCCCTTCAGCCCTTTCATAATGTCACTGATGTAGACAAAGAACAGGACTGGTCTTCTGATGACTGATCCCTGAGGTACCCCCGCTCATCATCCCTACTCTCCCTGGACTGCACCCATTTACCACCACCCTCTGTCTCCTAGCCAGCTTCTAACCCAGTCTACCACTCTGTGTCCCATGCCCAGACTAACCATCTTGTTAAGCAGCCTTTTATGTGGAACAGTGTCGAAGGCTTTGCCAAAATTAAAGTAGGCAATGTCCACCCCCCCCCGATTTAGCTTCTTTGTCACCCAATCAAAAAAATCTATAAGATTCGTTTGACATGATCTTTCTGCTGTGAATCCGTATTGCCTTGGATCCTGGGCACGGTTGGCTTCCAGGTGTGCCACAATTCATTCTTTCAGCAGTGCCTCCACGATCTTCCCCACCACTGAGGTTAGGCTGACCAGCCTGTAGTTCCCTGGCTCCTCCCTACTTCCACTTCTGTGTGTAAAGGAACTACTTTTGCCCTTTTCCAGTCCTCTGGAACCACTCCTGTGTTGAGTGACTCTGTGAACAAAGCTGCCAGAGGTGCTGCTAGTTCACTACACAGCTCCCTCAATATTCTTGGGTGTATGCCATCCGGCTCCATAGCTTTATCCACCTTCAGCTTCGAGAGCTCCTCCAGGACTCTCTCTCTCTCTACTGTGAATGGACTGGTGTCCACCTCTCCCTCTCCTTTGTATCTGTTGCCCAGCTGTGGTCCCTGACCCTCCCCCTCTTCCGTGAATACTGAACAAAAGTATTTGTTCAGTATTTCTGCCTTCTCCTGGTCTCCCTCCTTACACTCTCCTTTATCCCCTTGGAGCCTTATTATCCCCTCCCATTTTTTCTTCCTTCACTGATGTACCTACATAATGTCTTGTCCCCTTTCTTCACTGTCTGTGCTAGTCCCTCCTCGGTTTGCCTTAGCGCTCCTAACAACCTTACCTGCCTCCCTTAGATACTCAAGGTACACCTCCATTTGGGTCCCCTTATACTTCCTGAAACTCACCCTTTTAGCTCTTACTTTGTCTGCTACTTCTTTCAAGAACCATAGCGGTTTCCTCCTTTTCTTCCCTTTGGACACCAACCTGATGCATTGGGTTGTCACTTATATCATATCATAGTTTATTCATAAAAAGCACCTTTCTACAACCAAGGCACTTGTACATAACACAACCAATACAATAAATGATTTCAAATTTATCAATAAAATCTTATATTTAAGATTCACAATTAAAATACTATCAATTAAAACCACCATATGCTGATTAAAAAATTAAAAAGTTTTAAGTGCAGTTTTAAACTCCTGGACGGTCAGGCAATCTCATATCTGACAAGATAAAGAATTCCACAGGGTCGGGACCACAAAGCTGAAGGACCGGGCCCCAGATGCCTTTAAACGGACCCTGGGAATCTCTAGCAATCCTTCATTGGCAGATCAGAGAGGGCAGAGGGGACAGTAAGGGTGAAGGAGATCTTGCAAGTAACTTGGTCCCTGGTTGTGTAGGGCTTTATAGGTCAGCAAACTGATCTTGAAGGCGATCCTCCACCGCACTGGAAGCCAGTGCAGTCCGAGGAGCACAGGTGTTATGTGGCTGGCTCTAGATGTACCAGTCAACAGCTTGACTGCCGCATTCTGCACTAGCTGAAGGCGGCAGACATCAAGCTCCGGTAGACCTAGGTACAGGGCATTGCAATAGTCAAGGCAAGAGGTAACAAAGGCGTGGACCAATGTTGGAAGATCTTCCGGAGGAACCAGGTGTTTCACCCGGGCGATATTCCTCAGATGGTAAAAAGAGGTCTTGATGACAGCTGACACCTGTGATTTAAGGGTCAAACCGCCGTCAATAATAACGCCCAAGTTCCGCACCCAGTCTTAGGTAGTCAGCGCCACCCCCTCAAGACATAATCATGAAGGTGATCCTGCCGACAAACCTGCCTCCCGACAATCAGGGTCACTTCCACTAAGGTGCCCTTTAGTTTCCCCCACTGCTCCTCAACCCTCCCCCTTACCTCCTCCTTCTGTAGGGCTGCTCGATACACCTACCCATGTCAGCAAGTCGGCCCTCCTGAAATCTAATATCACCTTTGTGTAACTAGCATGCGGCTCTGTTCCCATGCTATATTACACTATGTGGTGGTCACTGGATCCTAACTGACCTTCCACCTGGACGTCTGTGATCCCCTTTGGTTAGTATGAGGTCCAGAATTGCTGTGCCTCTGGTGGGAAACACTCACTAGCTGCCTGAGGCCTGCCCCCTGTAATGAATCCAGGATGTCAGTGCTCCTGGATGATGTAGCTATTGGGATTATCCAATCCACATCTGGAATACTGAAATTCCCCCCACAGTAATACCTCACCTTTTGATGCCATCTTGTGAATCTGGTCCACTAGATCCCCACCCCCTTCCTCGCCCGCACTGGAGGTCTGTAACTCATCCCTGTGTGGACTGCTGTGCCACTGGCTGGCTCAAGGGTGACCCACAGTTCCTCAGCCTCCCACTGTCTACCTTGTACCTCTCTGATGCTGTAATACCTTCCCTGACATATAGGACCACCATGGCCGGCCCGTCGGCGCAGCGGTGGGATTTCCGTTTGCGACGCCGGTGACCCGGGTTCGGGAATGGACCCGAGTCATCGCAGGGCTGGCCGGGGGGAGAAGGATCGAGCGTCCGACGGACTGCTCTCCTTCTCCGGGAGGAGGTCGGTGGCAACCCGGTGTGATGGGGACTAGCGGAGGCTGGGGACACTCACGCTGCCTTCACGGGGAGAGAGGCGGGGCGGATGCTGGCGTCATTGCACGCCCGCCTCCCTGGGGTGGGAGATAAGCGGCGAAAATTCCACGCCCCAGCGCCTAGATGATGCTCTGCCCTGGGGATGCCCTGACTGGTCTCGGAGCCATTCCCCAACCAGTTATGGGCCACCGGTTCGGTGTGGGGAGGTCGAGCGGCGGCGATCTCTGGGGGCAAGCCAGGATGACCGGGGGAGTCGGCAATATCCGGTGACCAGGGGTCCTGGGGTCCATGACCGGAGCAGAAGGGCAGACGAGAGGCGTGGAGGTAAAAAGCAAAAATAAAAAAAAAAAATATAGGCCCACCACTCCTCCTTTTTTACACCTCCACCTGATCCCTAATGAACAGAGCATAGCCTGGTACATTAATGTCCCACCCATGATTTGCGGTATACCACGTCTCCGTTATTGTTGCTATGTCCAGGTCTGCTTCCACTAACAAGGCCTCCAGGTCTGCGATTTTGTTTCCCAGGCTTCTGGCATTTGTCACCATGGCCTTCCATATTCTGACACCCCTCCTTTCTCTGCATCTATTTTTGCTGCCCTTTTGCCCCCCTTCCCAATTGACCTTTTGTGGCCTTGATTCCTCTGCTTCTCCCTTACTTCCTGTATCCGCTGTTCTGTTCCTAAACTCCTTTCCCTGCATGTCTGTCTGGTCTGCTGTATCTTGCGGAGTGGGCTGCTCGAGTTACCCTGCTCCTGCTGGCCCCCCCAGGCTAGTTTAAATACTCAACAAAGTGTTTAAACCGTCCATTGAGGATTGCTTTCCCTTTCCTGGACAGATGTAGTCCATTGCCTGTGTACAGGGCTACATCGTTCCAGGTGGGTCTCTAGTCCCCAATGAAGCCATACCCCTTCTCGCTGCACCAACCCTTCAACCATGCATTAAAGGTACTGATGCCCTCCAGAAACAATCAGCTACAGCTCTGACCCACCACCCCAGTGAGTGCTTTCCTTCCTTTCAGCAAGACAACCTGCACAACACTGTTAACAGAAAATATACCCTGCAAAATACAATTTCAGCTGCTGTTCTCTTGGCTTCCCTTTCTTCCTCACTCCTGTCTTCCTAGTTTGCTGGCTCTGTCAGAATTTAAAGGCCAGCAAACAATAATCACTTCTGTCCAAACAACATGGGGAAGCACAGTGAACAGCAGTTAGGAAAATACTTTAATTTTAAATCACCCTAATCCCTGAAATATGAGATCTGCACTTTAGGTAACAGACTCAGCCAACTACACACAGTTACAAACTCAGCAGCAAACAAACCTTCACTACTGCCCAAACATAATGGAGAAGCACAGTCACCAGTAAAGTTACTTTTTACAGCTCCGGGAAGACAGTCCACCCTCCCAGGTGTGAGGCTGTCTGGTAACAATACACAAACTGGAGGAGTGGTGGCCCAAAACAGAGTCGCTGCCAAAGCAACTGACCCTTAGAGGCACACTACATGATAGAACTGTTGGTGAACTTGACAGAAACTTGTAGATCTGTGATGTAAACTGTGCTGGTGCGGAGAACAGCTTTAATAAAGTACTCAGTGCAGAGAAGAAAAAAAAATCATACTGTAAAATAAACAAACTACAAACTAAGCGACCTACATGGGTGAAACCCGAAGTTTTGTTGGTCCCCCAACAAGACATGATCTCAACAATGGGGGATGGGGAGACAGTTGGGACCAGCACCTCTGTTAACACTGATGATTCATGTGGCACCACACTTGGTGCCATGCGCATGGTGCGTGCCAGCCCCCAAAGGTTCTAAATCACATGGTATCCTAATACCTCCAGCCCTAAGACAAAAGAGTGGGGCTCTGTGGAGAAGACTGATTCTTGAATGACCTGATGTGATGCTGTGTGAAGGACAGCAACTTGGGATACATGACAAGGGACTCCAGTAATAAGTTAAAATAAAGCGAACAATTTATTCAAAAGCCTGGGTCACCCCTGGAAAAGGGACCTCCAGGGCCCAGCGGGCTCACCCGGTTACCAAAATTTAATAAATAAATAAAAAGCAGCTTCAGACTCAGTAAAGGGAAATTCAGGCAAAAAGTCAGCATTTCTTTAGGCGCAGTACAGCAAATACTGCACTCATCCAACAATACTCTTCCTTTCCAGACCCCAATGTCCATTGCAATGGGATCCAAAACAGTACTGGGACCTCCCATTACTTTCTGTACTACAAAAAACATCTTCCTCAGGCCGTCTGATGGTCCAACCGGTAGCATACTGCGCCGCATGCTGGCGACCCGTGTTCAGCACTGCAGTGCGGCTCCAAGCCTGGGGAGGAAAGGGCATCATGTACCACCACTTGAGTGACTCCCTACGGTTAGACCAGGGAGCAATCCATCTACAGGAGACACCAAGCATGTTGAGGCCAGAGCAGGGTCTGCGCATGACACTCGGATGGTGAGTGATGTGCACACCAGAAGGAAAAACCCTGTAGTGGCAGGATGATGCCTTGTCATCCTCGCAGGTCTTGCACCATCGAGTGGACCCCAGCTGGCAATCTGGATATGCAACTCAGAAGGGAGGGCAGTCCTCCTCCCCCGGCCCTGCCCCAGATTTAAGCCAGCCAGGTAAATCCTGGAGATGGTGGGTGTCAGGATTGGGGGGACAGCCCTGCAGCAAACTGGCACATTAAACCTTGATAATGAAGGGGGGGGGGAAACAGCTTCTTCATCGACAACCTTCCTCTTCTCAAGCCAACTTAAGACACCCGAGCTCAAGAGGAATCCTCCTTTTATATATACAGAAGGTCACCAGCTCTTTTATCTGTTAACCTCAAATCTTTTTACATAACCCAAAAAATAGGGGTACTGCCTCTAAATTTAACGCAGACAGGTGCCATTTCAATATTACAACTAGCTCTTAATTTGAGAGCCAGTTGAAAATCACCATAAAATGTCAAAATTAAACTTAAAAGCTTAAACAGTGTTCCCTCTAGTTGTGGAACCTTGATTAACAGCACACGTGTGTTAGAAGGTATAATAAATGGCTAAATTACACAGCCTCACCTGCCCTAGAGGAACCAAGAAGTAAGGAGCGTTTTAAATGTACTACTTTCCTTTCTGTGGAGGAAGCTGGAAAGAGATTAGATTTCTGTGCAGGTTTCTGGGCAAGCTACCCAACAGTTAACGAATGTTTGGGAAAGGGGGGTGTGCAAAACACAGAAACATAGGGCTTGATTTAACGGAAACTATAACGCAAGGTGCCTGTGCCAAATGGGTATAACACAAGTGTCACCTTGCATCGTAGTCTGTGGCTATCCTGATTTTTGAACACCGGCTGTGTCAAAATTGGGATGCCGTGCGCCACAGCCACCATGCGCCACCCTTGTGCTAGAAGTGCCCGTTCGCCAGGTTGCAAAGGTAGTTGTGCCATGACGGGGCTGCCTTCAGACCACCCAGAATGTGGTCTGAGGGCCATGAGCCACAGTTGGGCAGGGTGGCCAATGGGGGATTGGGGAACTGCAAGGAGGAGAGCAGGGGCACAAAGAGCACAGGGCTGCCCTAGAGGGTGAGGGGGGTATGGCGGAAAGTGCAGGGTGCTGGGGTGACATCCAGTAAGGGTGCCATGTCAACATCCAGTGAGCGGATTCGTCGGGGTAGAGGGGAGTTGGCAGGGATGGAGGGCTCCAGCTGTACACAGCTCTGGCACCTACCTCATAGGTGCACCCAGTCCCCAATACAGAAGTGGATCAAGATTGCTGGGTGCAGGTGGTGGATGGGACTGTTCCCTGGGCACCACGTCCCCTGGTACTGCGGCCTCCGTGTGGAGGCAGGCTGCTGCCCACAGACAGCGTTGGAGACCAGTGCAGGTGTCAGGCCAGTGTGCAGCTGGAACCAGGTTATGGCCCATCCCTGCCAACTCTCTACACCAGCCAATTGGCTCACTGGACATCAGCATGGCACCCCCGCCTGGTGCCATCCCAGCACCCTGCACTTGCTGCCATGCTCCCCTCACTCACTAGAGCACCCTCCATGCAGCATATTCCCCCCCCAACTTTTGGCCTCTCTCGGCTTGCGCCGGGCAGGGGGAAGAGGGGGGTATGGAACTCTCGGTCAAACCCTGTAGGTGCACCACATGTTTGTTGCAAAATGCTATCATGATGGTGACCCGGGTTCAAAAGAGGACTCATGAGCCAGCCCCAGTGACCGCATGGGTTGGAGTTGTGCTGTCATATGGGAACACTTCCAGATGAGGTGGGACTGGGTGCAGAGTTCCGCCACCACAGCTTGCTCTCCACAGGGCATCGCTGCATGTGGGTGTGGCCTGTGTGGGAAGTGTTCAGTACCTTGGGAGAGAGCCAGGGGAAAGAGAAATTCAGGTAGAACATACCTGTGGTCTGGATGACGATGGTGGCACACTCAGAGCTACCAGGCTGTGCTCCAACAAGAGAGCTGGGGACTCTGCCTCCCTCCACACCACTGGGGGCAATCTGTGGGGGACCTTGGAGCAGGGTCAGGTCCAGGTGATGGGCCTGGATGGCTACTTGCCGAAGGGGGACATCCAGCTGGAGGATAAAATTCTATATGGCAAATTTTCACAGTTTCCTTGGAACAGTGCCCATCAGTAAAAGGTTTGGTGTAACAGCGCTACTTTAAACCACTGCACTGCACAGGTAAGGGGGCCCCCACCAATTTCAGAAGCTCCAAAAGTGGGGACCAAGCAACACTGTGTTAGATGAGAAAAATACATAACTTGTATACCTTTTATTGTATTTTCCCAAAAAGAAAAGTTATTGGAGCACTTGATTTTCTACATTTAGTGTGCACTGACTTGAAAAAATATACAAAATTAATTTTTGCTATCGAGATTTCCCCCAGCTGGTAGCTCATCTCAGGGATATACCCTGATAAGGCTGTACACACCCAGCCATCATTCAGACAGTTACCCATTTTTTGCCTGAATTTCCTTCCCCTCCCATCTCCCTTGGCAGGAGTGGTGCCTCTGCTGGCCTCGCACAGCCACAGCTTCACCCATGGCAGGAGCAAGCTCCCTAGCCCAGCCGCAAGGGTTGTGGTGGTGGCAGAATTGATTCCAACTTTTCCTGGCCGAGATGCACTGCCAAACAGCAACTGTGTCTGCTCTGGTCTATCACCCATCACAATTTCGGCTTGCTTCCGAACTCAGGTTGTTGGAATGGCAGTGCTGGGTCACTGGGGTGGCCATATTTGTAAACTTTTAATGGCTTAACAGTAGGTTGAAACTACCTGATTTTTATCATTGGAATTCAAGTTAAATGCAGTACTGACTTATGAGTACAACTTTTATGTAACTGAAGAGAATCTGATCCGTAGGTTGCACTGTACCCTAACTAGTGTGGTGGAATGGTGCTGGCACAGTATGCTCTTCAGATTTTTGCAAAAAGAATAAAAACAGTTGTTTCTTGAGCCATAGCATCACAAGTATGCAAGACAAATACAAACGTGCTAAAATAATACATAATACTGTACCTGCAGGATCAAATGGAAGAATGTCTCCTAGCATTCCAAAGACCCCCTCACTTTGGTCACGATTTGGCCATGTATTATTTCTGGGACCCTGTGTCTTCTGTCCTAGCATCTCAGACATGACACTATCCATATAGTTACTTACAAGCCCTAAGCTATAAAAATCCGAGCTCAAATCTGGCAGGCCTGGGTTGCTCCACTGACCAATAGAAGGCAATCCAGCCCCAACAGCTTGAGGTTGCTGCTGAGGAGAACTATTTGGCCACTTGGCAGGGGCGCTTGCTGCTGTCCAATAGGCTGCAGAAGATGCTGATAATACTGCAGCTGTTGTTGCTGTTGCTGCTGCTGCTTTTGTGACTGCTGAGGCATGGCCTGCTGAGGAGGCTGTAAAGAAGTATGTGATGTAGACTGTGGCTGCTGCACTGCTGCCAATTTGTGTTCTGCTGCAGAGGCAGATGCAATAGAATTCCTTCTCTTCGGTAGTGGAGATGCCTGCTGGGATTTGCCCATATTAAATCCTGAAAGAAAGTCTATAACATCCTGCATTTCTCTGTCACTTGGCAAATTCATGCCCTTTTAAGTCTGTATCACTCCCTTTAAAGAGTTCTCATGTCTATCAAGGGAAATCCATTGACCATCTGACTAGGTGTACACAGGGTGGACTGAGAGTCCATGGTCCTGGGAAAACTACCAATATTTAGAATGCTTTGGAGTCTTACATCTGTATTGCTGGCCATTTTTGCCTTGTCCTCTGAGCTGCTGCCAACAAAGGCGTTTTTTGAAGGTGTGTTTGGAATAGAATAGCTGCTGCTGCTACTTGAGGTGCTGCAGGAAGTTTTCTTTGTAAACCTTGAAGTCAGCTTTGAGAAAGTCTTTTGCATCCTCCTGAAGACTTGTTTCCATTACCTGATGGCAAATCAACCTGACTTCCAAAGTCTGAGCTCTCACGCTGTAGTTGGATTTGAATGGTAGGTAAAGCTTGCTCTCTATGCAAAAAAAACAACAAAGTTTTCATGCTAAGGAATACATAATGTCTTTAAATCACACACTTAAACAATCTAGGTCTTTTTTTGCATAGCTTTTTGGCCCTTCAAGCGGTTGTCAACTTCTGATTTCAGCTCCATCCAGCCCGACTCCGCCCCATCACCCTCCCCCAATCAAGTCAAGGTGGGGATCTATACGGAGCACAGCCGAGAAGCCCTCAACCGTCATACAGATGGCTTGAGGCACATTTTTTTGGGGGGTGTTTTGCTCCATGTTCACCAAGTCCTTCCCACCTCCCCTGATGTCAGGCTTATGACTCTGTCATAGCAGCGTGCCAAGGGCTGATGCTACCCCTAACAAGGCAGCAGATTCCCCGCCTCATGGTGAGGGGCCGCAGCTATGCCAGGACCTAGACATCTCCCTCCCTGGGCTGTCTCTCGCTGCGCTCGGCAATACTCTCCTGTCCTGGCCAGAATGATCTTGACTCCATGGGTCTGCTTCTGAACCCAGGTTACCAGCACAGAAGTGCGAGACGCTTCTGTGGAGCCATCGGGTGGTCCAAAAATCTAGTTCTAAATGTAACAAAAAGCAGAAATTTCACACTTTTTGGAGATTTTGCACTTGGCACAGCATGGACCACTTCACATAGAGACAGGTGAGCAGATGTTCCTCTATTCTGACTTAAGTTTTGTAACGAGAGAGGCCTAAAAAGCATTTAATTGAATCAGAGCAGGACTGGGGAAGTCTGGCATCATGCATACTCTTCAGCTCTTGGCCAAGCTATGGATCACTTGCACCAGAGACCTCATGGAAGCAAGGAAAAGAAAAAAATACTTACCATAGTAATATTGTTTCTTCCAAGGGATATGAAAATGAAGTACTTACCATAATTCCTGATCTTCTAGGAGTATTTTCATGATTTATTCACACTAATGGTCTTAGTTTGCAGGCACTAGGACCCTGCAGGAGTCAAAATTATCGAGAGGGCCGGCGTAGAGGCAAACAGTGTGCATGCACAGCACCATGAGAGTGGCTCACGACACTAGGTTTACCTTGGTGTCAGCCCCCAACCGCCTCAGTTCCTTTTTTGCCAACTAGGTGCAGCATAACCTAACTACTGGTCATGCACTTATGCTACGGACATAAGGAGCCCTGACGACCTGTGCAACAGTGGTCAGTAAGAGAGTAATATAGTGTCTTCACAGTTCAAGCCTTGAACAAGGAAGAAGACCAAGAGATACTGGAGTGAGCTTGGGGGATGGCAGGGTGGGCATGTGAATAAATGGTGAAGATATTCCTAGAAGATCAAGAATTACGGCAAGTTCGTAATTTTCAGATCTTCCAGAAATTTATCTTCACCATTTATTCACACTAATGAGTCAGAGTACCAAGCTGAGATAGAATCCCTGGGGTAGGGTGGAAGGAGTGAAGAGCTCACTCAGGACTGAAGTCCATTCAGGGCAGTCCTGCCAAGTGGCATACTGTCCATCAGTGACATGCAGGGCATGGTGCATAACTAAAATGTGCACTGTGATCCCAGTCACAGCTTTGCAAAGCATCACCAACATGCACAGAACAAACCTCCAAAGGGACGTGACAACTGTAGTGGTGAAGGTGGCGCATACCTGACCTGTCAGCATTACCTATACCATGGCACAGCAGAGGTGTAGGCAGCTCACAACCCAGGCAGAATGTGCTCAAGTGGAGCAGGCCTGGTCTTTCAAATGAAAGCAAAGGAGACCAAAAACTGTTTGGATTGTTTGAAATCCTGATTCTGTGCAGGTGAAAATTGAGCACCCCCCTGAATATTCAGAGAATGGGGAGAAAGTGCTCTCCGACATTCTCGAAACTGGCAAATAGGTAGGCAGAACAGTGGCAGATTTAGCGAGAACTCCGATGCCACTCAGAAAGGAACTTACCAAGCTCGGAGCACTACCTTTTCCCTGTGGGAAATAGTGTAAGGGGGAATCTGTGATCAAGAGATGATTTCAGACAAACTGCAAGCAGAAGAGATGGCCACTAGAAGCTGCTGTCCAAGTAGAAACTTAGCTCACAAGTCACAAAAGACTTGTGGTGAGCATGTCCAGCACAAGGTTGATATCCAGGTAACCACCAACTTCCGGAGAGGGTCCTTGTGTGTAAAAATGCCCCAAGTATTTTACTTTTATTTAATTTATTCTAGGTTTACAAGTACCTTTGAGCCAAGGCTCTTTTACAAAGGTTCCACGTCAGAAATAACAAACAACAAGGAAGCAACAGTGAAATAACAGTAAACAATTCATGTACAACAGTGCTATAGGCAGGGCCCCGATTTTTCTAAGGCACATCGAGCAAAGTTCTGTGGCAGGGTTTCATTTGCCGCTAGAACTTCATGCGACTCAACACCAATTTCTCAGTGCAATTCTATGCACATTTTTACCCTTAATTTTTTCCTTTTTTGTTTTTTTGCCATATCTGACACAATGCACGCCAGAATACAGTCATTTTATGGGTGTTTGTCACCAAATTTTCAACATAGCCAGTTTAAGACCTCTGCTCATGAACAGTATCACTGTGATTTATTAATCTGTCCGGAACATTGATTTACGCACAGAGCACTGCGCCATTCTGCGCTACAAAGGTGGAAACACATTTTGGGTGAGATGTGAAAATAACAGCTGTACTACTCATAAGACAGTGTGGTGAAATGGCAATGTTGAAACTCTGGAGGAAAATATTGAAATTTCAACTTACTTAGCTCATGTAGGGAACTGAAAGTAACGACGCCTGCTAAAATCAGCCATTTTTTTAATTTTGGCACCAAATTTTCAACATGGGGTTTTGGGCCCCTTCTCATGAATGATGTCACTGTCATGGTGGTATTCGGTCCCGAAGGGTGATTTCGCAGTCACTGCGGAATCGCGGAAAACTCGGGGCTTTGGCTATAGGGCGGGGTCAATTATAGGAAGAGTAAAGTGTAGATTAGGAGGAGACGTGTAGGTAGTTAGCAGAGGCAGCTATAGTAAAATTGTGAACACAGCTAGGATGCATGTGCCCACAATGAATGGGAAGGGTCAGGCGCCCGGCGGTGGCACAGAAACAGGGATGAGCGGAGAGGGGGGAGGATGAAGATGCAGCCAGAGGTATTTGTCGAAAAATAAATGGGAAGGGGCGATAGAAGAGAAAAAGGGGATTTGGTGAGGGGGGAATAAGTGCTATAATGGGGCAAGGAGAGACTAATGAGGTGGTATGAAGAACTGAGATTTGAAGTGGCGCCTCAGAAGCTGGGGGAATGGGGACTGGCAAGGGCCTAGGGTTAAGCAGCATATAAATTAACGATTAAAGCTGTGTAGGTCATCATCTAGGAGAGGCAGCCACAGGAGCTAGTGGCAATGAGACGGGCCCGGAGCCTGGTTTTGAACAGACCTTGTGTTGAGGCAGAGGAGATGGTGTGGCTGAGATAGAAGAGCCCTATAGGCAAAGGAGCGTTGACCTTGCGTAGTTCGACAGCGAAGAACTTGTAGAATCTGGGTTGTCGAGCTCCTGGTGTTCCGTCAGTTGGTGTTTTGATGTAACAAGGCAGTAATACCAGAGGGTGTGAGACCAAGGTTGATTTTTCTTGCCATAGCACATGTGAGATACTTTATACGGTTGGAGAGTTGGAGCCATCCGGATTGTTCATAAAGAGCACAGGTGTGAGTGAGGCGGTGGGCACCAGCTGTGAGTCGGCATGCTTTGTTAAGTGCAGTTGTTATATGTCGGAGGGCGGACGGTGTGGCGGAGCCATAGATAATGAGGTCATAATCAATAATTGACACCACAGAGCTCTGGACGGCAATCTTCAGGGCCTCTGGGGTGAGGTGCTGCCTGTGCTTGTAGAGTAATCCAAGGCGTGTGTTGGCAGCTTTAGCCATGCTGTCAATGTGAGCCATATAGGAGAGATTGGGGTCAAGCAGAATCCCTAGGTATTTGAATGAGTAAACTTGTTCAAGGACAGTTCCCTGCTTGGTGGAGATGGCAAGGGGGTGTTGCTTGTAACGGTTATGTGAACTGCAGAATAGCAATGACTTGGTTTTCTTATGATTGAGGACTAGTTTATCCTTGGAGAGCCATGTTTCAACAGCACTGAATCTGAGTTGAAGGCTGTGTTGTAGTGGTGTAAGGTCCTTGTGTGTAGAAAAGACAACAGCATCATTCGCATACAGGATGATTTGTTCTGAGCAGGATTGTGGTAGGGAGTTTAAAAAGAGGCTGAAAAGGAGAGGGCTCAGTATGGATCCCTGAGGGACTCCGGAGCGGACAGACACGGTGTCTGAGATAGCACTGGCAATTTTTACTCTTTGAGAGCGATTGTCAAGGTAGCTTCTGAACCAGTGGGTTGAGTCCGGTGCAAGGCCAGCAAGGAGTAGCTGGTCATACAGCAGCCGATGATGGACCGTGTCAAATGCCTTCGAGAGGTCGATGAAAACAGCCCCAGTAAGAAGACCTTTATCAAGAGAACTATGCACTGCACCGGTAAATTCAAGCAGGGCAGTGGTGGTACTATGCCCTTTTCTAAAACCGTGCTGTTGTGTGCACAGAATATTATATTTGTCCAAATAATCAGAGAGCTGGTCCGCAACAATACGCTCTAGGGCCTTGGATAGTGGTGGCAATATGGAGATCTGGCGGTAGTTAGAGTGGCAGGTCTTGTCCCCACTTTTGTGGACTGTGGTCACAGTGGCAGTTTTCCATATTTCAGGGAATGTACTGGTGTAGAGAGAGAGAGGTTAAGAATTTTAGTTAGGGGACTGTGGACCTCATCAAGTGTAAGTGATAGCAGCTTAAGGTCCAGGGTGTCACTACTGATTCTGGAAGTGGAGATGGCTGAGGTGATGTGACGGCAAGCTTCATTCATCTTCATCTTAAAGACAAAGGGAGGGATAGTGAGGCTGTATAGAATGGATGGTGGGTGGGCAGAGAGTGACAGTGAAAAAGCAGGGATAGTGAATGAATACTTTTGTCTAGTATTCACAAAAGAGGAAGTGGGGGAGGTGCCTAATCCAATTAACAGAAGCACTCTGGAGAAGGGGTCGATCCCTGTCCTTTCACAGAAGAAAGGGTTCTGAAAGAACTCCTAAAACTGAAGGTGGACAAAGCAATGGGGCCTGATGGAATTCACCCCAGAATTCTAAAATAATTAAGCAGAGAACTAGTGACAGCACTGACTACCCTTTATAACAAATCATGGGAGGATGGTGTGGTACCCGAGGACTGGAACAAGGCTGATGTGATTCCCCTTACATAGATACATAGACAGTGTCGGCAGATAAGGGCCTATGGCCCACCCAGTCTGCCCATTTGAGCTTGTAAGTTCAGTTTGTTTTCCTAGAAGTCTGTTGCCCCTTACCTCTGACCTCCAGAATTCCTTTATGTCTATCCCATGCATTCTTAAATCCCGTGATTGTTTCAGCCCCCAACACTTCCTCTGGCAGGGTGTTCCACTTGTCCACCACCCGTTCTGTGAAGAAATTCTTTCTCATGTTTCCTCTGAATCGTCCTCCTCCAACTTCATCCCATGCCCTCTAGTCCTGGAACATCTTTTGCTTAAAAATAGTGCATTCCTGCACCTGTTCCTCCTGCAAGATACTTGTATGTCTCTATCATATCCCTCTCTCTCCTCTCCTCCAGGGAGTACATGTTCAGTTCCTTCAACCTGTCTTCATAGGACTTGTGATGCAATCCATGCACCATCTTTGTTGCCCTCCTCTGAACCTTCTCTACCCTGTCTATGTCCTTACGTAGGTATGGTCTCCAGAACTGTACACTGTACTCCAGGTGGGGCCTCACTAGTGTCTTGTGAAATTATGACCTCCCTTTCCTGCTGGTAATGCCCCTGCCTATACATCCCAGCATCCTATTTGCTTTACCTGCTGCCTTGTCACACTGTTTCCTACCTTGAGGTCATCAGAGATGATAACCCCAAGATCCCTTTCCTGCTTGGTGCATGCTATATCCTCACCCCAAACTGATATATTGTGCCAGGGTTTTTGTGCCCTATATGCATTATCTTGCACTTCTTTGCATTGAATTTCAACTGCCAAACCCTGACCATTCTTCAAGTTTCTGCAGGTCGCTTCTCATTCTGTCTACACCCTCTGGTGTGTCTACTCTGTTACAGAGCTTTGTGTCATCAGCGAACAATGAAATTCTGCCTTCTAGGTCCTGCGAATGTCACTGATGAAGATGTTGAATAGGACCGGTCCCAGCACTGATCCCTGTGGTACCCCACTGGTCACTCTTCCCTCTGTGAGTGACAGCTTACCATCCACCCTCTGTGTCCTGCCACCAGCCAGTTACCTACCCACCACACTACTGTCCTGCCCACACCCATATTCCCCAGTTTGTGTAATAGTCTTCTATGTGGCACAGTGTCAAAGGCCATGCTGAAGTCAAATAGGCCATGTCCACTGCCTCCCCAATCCACCTCCTAGTCACCCAGTCAAAAATTCAATGAGGTTGGTCTGACATGACCTCCCCTGGTGAAACCATGCTGCCTTTGGGTCCTGAAGTCCACTGACAACCAGATGTTTCACCAATCTCTCCTTCAGTAGTGCTTCCATGATCTTCCCCACTACCGAGGTGAGGCTGACTGGTCTGTAGTTCCCTGCTTCCTCTTTGTTCCCACTTTTGTATAAGGGGACTACATCTGCTGTCCTCCAGTCTTTGGGTACCTCCCCTGTTTCCAGTGAAAAGTCACAAAAGTGGGAGCAAGACAGAGGCAGGAAACTAGAGACCTGTCAGTTTGACCTCTGTGGTAGGGAAAGTGATGGAATCACTTCTGAAGTAAAGAACTGTTGAGTACCTAGAGGCCAGTGGGGCACAAGACCCAAGGCAGCATGGATTCACAGCGGGAAGGTCATGTCAGACGAATCTAAGTGATTTCTTTGACTGGGTGACCAAAGTAGTAGACCAGGGAGGGGCTGTGGACATGGCCTACCTAGACTTTAGCAAGGCATTTGACACAGTCCCACACAAAAGATTAGTAGTCAAATTAACCAGCCTTGGAGTGGGTCCCAGGGTGGTAGCCTGGGTAAAACACTGGCTGAACAACAGGACACAGAAGGTAATTGTAAATGGAGTCCACTCTGAAGAAAGAAGGGTTACTAATGGGGTACCACAGGGTTCAGTACTGGGTCCAGTTCTTTTTAATGTCTTTATAAGTGACACTGCAGAGGGACTGGAAGGAAAAGTATGCCTCTTTGCAGATGAGACAAAGATCTGCAACAGGGTTGATACACAAGAAGGCGTGGAAAGGATGAGAAGGGACTTGGCAAGGTTGGAGGAATGGTCTGAAGTATGGCAGCTTGGATTCAATGCAAAGAAGTGAAAGTAATGCACCTGGGAAACAAAACGAGGGAAGATTACACAATGGGGAGCGGAGGTAGTAACAACAACAAAATGGAAAGGGACCTGGGGTAATCATATCAGATGACCTTAAGGTTGACAGCAATGTGAGAAGGCGGTAGGGAGGGCTGGGGGATACTGGGATGTATGGGAGAGGCATCACCAGCAGAAAACAGGAAATTGTAATCCCTCTGTACAGACAGTTGGTGAGACCCCATCTGGAGCACTGTGTGCAATTCTGGAGACCCCATCTCCGCAAAGACATAGACAGAGTGGAAGCTGTTCAGAGGAGGGCGACCAAAATGGTGCAATGTCTGCACCAGAAGACATACGAGGAGAGACTAAAGCAGCTTAATATGTATACCCTTGAGGAAAGGAGGGAGAGGGGGACATGATAGAAACTTTCAAGTATCTCAAGGGAATTAACAAGGTACAAGAGGGTAGTACCTTTCAGAAGAAGAGATGTGCAAGAACAAGGGAGCACAATTTAAAGATAGAGGGGTGACAGCTAAGAGGTAATGTTAGAAAGTATTTTTTCACAGAGAGTTGTGGATGCATGGAACAGCCTTCCTGAGGAGGTTGTGGAGTCAGGAACAGTGGGAGAATTCAAGAATGCATGGGACAGGCATAAGGCAATTCTAGTGGGGAGCAGGAGGAAGTAAGCTGTTGATTAACTAGAATCTGCAGCTTATCCATCAGGTAGGGAAATGGGCAGACTGGGTGGGCCAAGCAGTCCTTATCTGCCGTCAAATTCTATGTTTCTAATACCGGCCTGAACAGGGCCTGATCCCTGGGGAAGGAGGGGGAATATACCTGCTGCAAGAGCTTCTCAAGATCTATTGTTACAGTAAGTTCTTACATAACTGTACTATCTTACTTCGCGAGGAAACTCTTGCAGCAGGTTCCACAATGAGGACCGAGTCCCAAGCTGTATAAACATATAACAACCCCTGGGAAGGGGAAGACAATAAGGAAAGGAACAGCAGGATAAGGGAAGGAAAGGTCCCTCAGGAAACCAGGGCATGCAGAACTGCGAGGCCAAACCCTGCTCTCTATCTGGAAATAATGTTGAGACTATCCGGCCCTGGTGTCGACCTGTTGTGCTTCTCATAACAGAAGGAGATACAATGGACCAACCAGCGCAAAAGCGTCTATTTGGGGACCGGGTGACCTATGGACCACTGGGCAAAGGACACAAAAAGCTGATCAGATCTCCTGTCCCCCTTGGTCCTAGCCAGGTAACATCTGAGAGCCCTGTGGACATTCAAGGAGTGAAGCAAGCCTTCCCCTCTATTAGAATGTTCTGGGGTAATAAACTGGGAGCTGAACAGATTGATTCCGAGTGAGCTCCGAAATTACTTTCGGTAGGAATTCCTGATTAGTGGAAAGATCAACCCTATCCTTGTGAAAGACAAGGTAGGGTTCTTTACGCATGAGGGCCTGAAGCTCTGAAATGCGCCTCGCCGAAGTAATGACTACCACAAATAAAGTCTTCCAAGAAAGAAGACGGAGCTCGGACTCCATGGCAGGTTCAAAGGGAGGAAGAGTAAGCTTCTCCAGGATGAAAAGGAGGTCCCAAGGAGGAACTGGGTCCCTGATGGGAGGTCTGATGGGAAGGATACCGCATAAAAAGACCTTGGAAGCCTCCATTTGAGCCACCATCTTACCCAACACAGGGAAATGATAAGCAGAGATGGTGGCCAGGTATATCTTGATGAGGAATAACTTAGACCATTCTCAGAAAGAGAAAGCAGGTATTCTAGGACTGTATTAACTGGACAGACCAAGGGTTCCACCCTCTTGGCTGTGGCCCAGATAAAAAAAGTTTCCACTTCATAGTGTAAGTGGCCCTGGTGGCAGGTTTTCGTGCCTCTACCAATACCTGAGCAACTTGATCGGACACCCCGAATCTGACCTTGGCTAGGTCCTGAGGAGCCAGGCATGTAGGTGAAGGGAACGGAGATTCGGGAATATCAGGGACCCCCCCCCGTCCTGTGATAGAAGGTGAGATGATAGAGGAAGAGACATCGGTGGCTCTGCCGCTGAATGCTGCAGTAAAGGACACCAAATCTGACGGGGCCATAGCAGAGCGATCAGAATATGAGAGTGGAAGATTCTGACTATGCTTTGAGGAGTACCTTCTGTAACATCGGAAAGGGGGGTACGCATACAGGAGCCTCCCTTTCCAGTAGAGGCACTACGTGTCTTGCCAAAAACCTCCAGGCTCTGGACCTAGTGAGCAGAAATTGGGCAGTTTTGCGTTGAATCATGGTGTAAAAAGGTCCACTTCTGGCATCCCCACAGACAGAAGATGTGATCTCTAACCTCTTGGAGCAACTCCCATTTGTGGGTTTGCGATTTTGTCCTGCTCAGCACGTCAGCTAACACATTTTGGTCCCCAGGAACATGCACAGCCATCAGGAACAGTTGATGTTCGAGGGCCCATTCCCACACGCGCATGGCTTCCCTGCAGAGGGGATAAGAATGTATGCCGCCCTGTTTGTTGAAAAGTAGAACATCACTGAAGTGTTGTCCATCTGCACCAAGAGATGGCCTGGTGCTAGAACTGAGACCAGGGCTTGGAAGGCGTAAAGGACTGCCCTCAGCTCCAGGACGTTGATATGCAGATCTACCTTTATTGAGGACCAAGACCCCTGAGTAAGATGTGTCCCCAGATGAGCACCACACCCCACGGACGAGAGGTCCATGGTCCGAATTTGGGATGGTGCCCCTGATTGGAAGGGGATGCCCCCCAGAAAATTTTTGGACTACATCCATCAGCATAGCTCCCAGCGGATTGGCTCAGATATCCTGATCAAGGCGTCCAGACTGTCTGATCCCACTGGACTCTCAAGGACTACTGTATGGTCCTCATGCGCAGGTGTGCCAGAGGAACAGAGACTATGGCAGCGGCCATGTGCCCCAACAGCCTGAGAATGAGCTGAGTTGGCACCTTTGAGGCTGAAGAGATCTAGGATGCCAGGACCTGAATAGGAACTGCTCTGTTGGAGGGAAGAAAAACCTTCCCGAGAGCGGTATCCAGAAGAGCTCCGATGAACTGGAGAATCTGGACTGCAATCAAATGAGATTTGTCTCTGTTGATGGTGATTCCCAGATGCTGAAACAGCAAGGTGGAATCCCTGATAGTTTCCAACAGGTGAGACCTGGAGGGAGCCATGAGAAGCCAATCGTCCAGATAGGGGAACACAAAATGGCCCCGCTTTCGAAGTACCGCAGCCGCCACTGCCAGGCACTTGGTGAAGACAAACCGAGGGCAGGATTCAGAATTGATAATCCTCACCTTCGAATCTGAACCTTAGGAATCTTCGATGGCTCCTGGCAATAGGAATATGCAGGTAGGCATCCTGCATGTCCAAGGATGCCAGCCAGTCTCCCGCAGATATAAGCGGAAGGAGAGTGGGAAGGGAAACCATCCTGAATCTCTTGTAAGAGACCCATTGGTTTAGATCGCTGAGGTCCAGTATGGGTCTGAGATCTCCTGACTTTTTCGGGACCAGGAAGAAGTGGGAGAAGAACCCTCTCTCTCTTTCGGCCAGTGAAACCAGCTTGAAGGCCTTCTTTGTGCAGAAGGGATAGGATCTCCTTTCTGACCAGCACTCTGTGTTCCCTTGGATAACGGGATGGAGGCAGTGGTCTGTTTGGCGGAATGGAGTCGAACTCTATGGAGTGCCTGAACTCCACAAGATGAAGTACCCACTGATAGGAAGTCACCTGACCCCACGCATCCATGTAGAGGGAAAAGCAACCTCCGACCAACTCCCCTGACAGAGCATCTAGGGAAGGAGGGTAGCCTGGATAGCCAGGCGGTGGGAGGGGGAGGAAGGGTGGCAGTGGCTGCTTTGGCCTGTTGAGAGGTAGAGGCAGAAGATCCTCTGGCTCCTTCCCTGCTACCAAAGCCACCTCGCTGCGATTGCTGGTGGAAGCGAGACTGCTGTGGCTGATGTCCCCCATGGCCATGAAAACGAGGCTTACGAGCTCACCCGTTTCGGGCAGTACATGGACCGCACAGATCGAATAGCCTTTCTGGAGTCCTGCAGCCTGGTGATGATCTGCTCTGTGTCTTCGCCAAAGAGCATGGAGCCTCTAAAGGGAGCATCCAGAAGATTGGTTTTGACGTCTGGATCGAACCCCGAAACTCGAAGCCACGCATGGTGTCAGAGGCAAATGCCAGTGGCGGCCACCCTAGAGGAGGTTTCCGAAGAGTCATAGGCTGACCACAGAATGTGGGGACCCATGTCTGAGCTGGTCTGTAAAAACTTGGCAAGCTCTGCCCGTTGAGGGCAATCGGGCATGCTCTGCACAATGTCCAATCCTTGTTCCCAAAGGGCGTTCTGGAATTGGACCAGGTGTGTCAGGAAGTTGAGACTCCTGATACTGCAGGTCGCAGCAAAGTACACCTTACGGCCCACAGAATCCAGCTGCTTTGATTTTCTGTCAGGTGGCTGGGTGCACAGATGCTTGGGACTCTGTGAACGGTCATGAGCCGCCGAAATCACCACAGAGTCCGCAGCGGGTGGTTCAGCCAAAAAGGGGTAGTACGAAGGTGCCCGGTAGAGCCGATGAGCCTTTTTCAGCATGGCAGAGGAGGAGTGAGGCGTGAGGCAGCTTCCAGGTCGCACGTGTGACATCCTGAAAGGTGTCTACCATGAGAGGGATGACCATCTTCTTTGGATCTTTTTGGCGGAGGTATTTAGCCAACCGCAGTCGCTCGGGGTCCAGGGCCTCAGTGTCCCAGCCCATGTTGGCCTGAATGTGTCTAATCACCTCCATGAAGCTCTGGTCATAAGGAGGGGATTAGGGAAGACCCTCCGTGTCTGCTAGGTCTGGTTCCAAGTAGGCAACGGAAGAAGAGGAGTCCGAGCCTACACAGGAGTCCAGTGCGGAAGATGGTGAGGGACTTGCATCTCCTCCTTTTGCGCCTCCTGTCTGGTGGAGGAGAGGGAAAGCAGGAGGAGTTACCAGCCCTATCCCTCCTAGACTTTTTAGCCCATTTCTTAGGAGAGGGCTCCTCTTCCACCCCACCATCTGTTGGTTCGACATCAACTAGGTTAGGCACCGGTACCGGAGTGGGAGGGGGCCAACCCGCTGGTAGATCCTTATTAACTGTATCCCACCAGTGGGAGAAGAGCTCCTTCACCTGTGAGAGGCTCAGCTTAGGGGAACCGGGTGTAGGTGGGGGAGCTCCCGAGCCCGAACTGGTGTCAGTTCTGCCGTCAGGAGGTACCAGCGTTGGGTCTGCACCCTTATGGACCAGTGTCAGCCGAAGAGGGGACATCAGGCTGGCATCAGCACCTCCATTGTCAGGGTCCGACGTTAGGTGGACCGGTGACCGAGGAGAAGGAGTACCAGAGCGGACGTCAGATGTCGCTGGGGTAACAGGCGACAGATGAACCTCAACTGGCGGTGGAATAACTGTCGCCGGGACAGGGGCTGTAGGGGCCACAGGCAGATGTCAGTCTGGTGTCCATTTCTCTTTATCCGAAGATGATCGTCCTTCAGCGACATGAGCCTTGTGATGGTCGGCATTGTGGCCAGCGGACTTCTCGACCGAGCGCCGGTCTGTAGCTGGGGATGGGCATCGGTCGGAGTCTCGTGATTTTGTTGGCAAGGAGGAGGCCCTGCCATCAGAAGAACCAGAGGCCTTTCTCGACTTCTGGGAGTCGGCCGGCTTCGAGGAAGAGGCCGAGTGGAAGGAGACCTTACCTGAGCCCTTCGATTTCTCGGCGGGCTGAGGAACCTTCAGCGGCTGGAGGGTGGAAGAAGGCTTGGAGACAGCAGAGGAAGGCTTAAGGATCGTGAGGCGGGATTCGTGTCCCGACGACCCGGACTTCGAGCCCGAAGATCTGTGCTTGGAGTGAGACCTTCTCCTGTCTTGCTCCCAGTGTTTGAGGCTTGTGGGCTGGTGTAGGATCAGATTTCCCCGAGGAGGAGGCCCGTTCCATGGCGGCAAGTTTGGTCTCGGCGAGGTAGGCTCTGAGAGACTTCTGGAGCCTGATCCGCATCTGTGAATTAAAGGCCTGACAATGAGGGCAGGCTTCGGTGTTGTGGTCAGTCCCAGGCAATAAAGATACGCCGAATGACTGTCTTTGGTGGGTATCTGTCACCCACAAATGCACTTGTTGAGATGCGAGGACACAGAAGCAATAACTAGAGAAAAAGAAACGAATTTCTATCACTGGAGATAAAGTGATCGGTACTGAGCCACAACCGAGCGAACTAACCCTGACCATGCGGGCAGAAAGAACTGGAGCACATGGGGAACTCCTCCCTTATATACAGTAGGGCGATGCCGGGGGTGGAGCCGATGTCGGTGGGGTCGTTCTCACGTTGGTACTGCTGAAGGAAAAAAGTTGCTGGAACCGCCACCAGGTGGCGTCAGTTCTCATTGTGGAACCTGCTGCAAGAGCTTCCTCTCGAAGTAAGATCCATGGCTAGGGAGGCACCATTATAGGCCACAAGGCCGAACTTGGCACCAACACAACCCCAGTGCACCAATAACCTTGACATCACTGAGCTGACCAGACTGGAACCCAGCCAGTCCTACCAAGTGACACAAGGGAGTGGTGCGTCCAGTGGGGCAGCAGTCAGTGGCACCACCATCAGCAAGGGCAGGAGGCCATTTCCAAAGCCAACGCTCTTCCTGGCTTGGGGGGGCCTCACCCAGGGTTCAGTGCCACCAACTTACGAGGGCCATGGACTGGACCACCAACAGCGATACCCCAGCCTAATGCTATACCCGCTGCTCCAGAGAGCTGACTAGGGAAGACTGCCCCACTGGGGACCCCAGGACAGAGAGAGAGAACACCAGCTTGAGGTCTCAGTGTCCTCACACCAAGGCCCATGACAACGAGGACCACGCCAGAGTGCCACAGCCCCAGGAACCGAATTTCTTACGGAAGGCTTCCCGAAGGGCGACCTTGAGTGGCACCATTTCTTTCGCTCCCAGAAGGGCAAGAGAAAGAGCGCGAGGCCAAACGGTGCAAAGAACCCAACTGGAATCAGGAACTGCCCGTTCCTTCATGCTCTGGAGGACTGCCCTTCCTCTGAGCACAGGACCACCCATGGTCAGAGCCCTTCCCTCACAGGAAAGTGGACCGGACATGGCCCCCGCTGCTGGGGCAGCCTGCCAACCACTGCGCCAGGCCAAACACAGCACCGGACCCAAAATGGCGCCGGATCAGACACGGAACCAGGCCCAACAAGGCGCCGGGCCAAATGCCAAGGAGGCTCCATACCGTGATCCTGTAGAGTCATTGTGACGAGGCTCAGTAGGGCTAAGAGAAACTGACAGAAATGTTTTCATAAAAATCACAACTAATACAAAAATAATAAATTCTAGCTTTAAATAACTAAAATGAACTGAAGCAGCTGTCGCATAGACATGAACTTCTGAGTCCCGAAGGGCGAGTGACACTGTCACTGAAATGCACTAGACGGTGGGGAAAAAAGGAACTAAGGCGGTTGGGGGCTGGCGCAGAGGTAAGCCTAGTGCCACGAGTCAGTCTTGCAGTGCCGTGCATGCACAACTTGCCTAGATGCCGGCCCCCTCAAAAGTTTTGAGTCCTGCAGGGTCATAGTGCCTCCAGCCCAAGACCCATTAGTGTGAATAAATGGTGAAGATATATTCCTGGAAGATCCCTTACTATGCTTACTGTTGCAATTAGCCTGCAGGTCTGAGCCACCATGGAGAGTGGAATTTTATGTAAATTAGGGAACGATGGAATGAAATTCAAATCTCTGCCACATGGTCATGCTTCACTCTGCCCTCTAACATTAGCAGTGACCACTAAGCTAGCTAGACTCAATCCAAGGAAAAAAGAGAAAAAAAAAAAAAAGAAACTAAAATGATTGATCTCTACTGGGACAAGCTAAAGTAGATTAAAGTTATGCACTGAAAAGAGCCAAAACTGATTGTAATCATGCGAAGTAATGCTCAAGCAAAACTTGAAGACTGAAACAATAACTGATTCTTGGAGAACCTTTATCAGGTTCTGGAAGGGGAGATAGGGTGGGTGTGTTATGCAAAACAAGGGATCCCTTGGAAGAAACAATTTGGCAAGTAATTTTTTTCTTCAAACCCCAGGAATGCCTCATTATGCTTACTGTTGCAGACTATAAAGCAGTACTTTGGGAGACTGGATATAGAATCTATTTAGGGAAAAGGTTCTGCAAGACAGCAGTGCCAAGCATGGCATCTCTTCTGGACTGCATATCCAGACAACAGTGTTTTGTAAAGGTGTGTACTGTTTTCCAGGTAACTGCTTTACAAATTTCTAGCAAGGAGACATCCCTTGCAGCTGCCACAGAGGCAGAGATGCCACATGTGGAGTGTGCCCTGAGGCCTTGTGGTAGTTTGCCAGCTTTGCTGTAACAGAACTGTATGCAGGAGACTATCCGGCGAGCAGCAGTTCTCTTGGAGGCTGTCCTACCCTTGCCCATGTTACCATATTGTAAGGAAAGAACAGTTATGTAAGAACTTAATGTAACAGTAGATCTTTGAGGGGATCTCAGTCATCAGGTCACACCGTAGTAACTTCGCCATCAGTGAAGCAGGATCAACACGGAAGATTTTTAGCAGTACAACTGAGACCACCCATGTCGTCGATGTCACCAACCATATAAAGGTGTGAGCAGCCCCACTCCCTCCTCAGTTCTTTCCCCGAGACTAAAAGAGTAAAGCTCATGCCATGGGGGACTGAGGAGTGTGAGAGAGGTGCCCAGGCCAAAATGAAAGGCTGGATACATCAGACAACCAGTTCCAGTACAAAAGCCCCAACAGGGGGATGGTGGGAGGGAAACCAGACCTGATGACTGAGATCCCCTCGATGAGCTACTGTTACGGTAAGTTCTTAACACAACTTCTATATTCTTCAGGGGTATCTCAGTCATCAAGTCACACTGTAGGAATGAGTCCCAACCAGTTACAGGTGCAAACAGACAATCTGAGAGGAGGGCTCACGTAAACTTAAGACAGGAGGCCCTGCAACACAGCCCTGCCAAAATCTGCATGGGCTCTTGAGGCAATGTCAAGACTAGTGCTTGGTGAAAGTAAGGACAGTACTCCAGGTGGCAGTCGCACAAATGTCCGCTGCTGAGACCCCTCGGAAACAAGCCACAGAGGTAGCCATGCTCCTTGTGGAATGAGCTTTAACTGCTCCAGACAATTCTTTGCTGTACTTATTGTAGCAGAACACAATGCAATTTGGCAACCATTTAGATATGCACTGCTTAGAAACTGAAGCGCCCTCTCTACCCAGAGTGGAGGAAACAAACAACTGCTTCGATTTTCAACATTTCTTGGTGTGAAGCAGGTAGTACTTCAGAGTTCTGCACACATCTAACGTATGGAGCAGTGCTACCCCTGGAATGGCACGCTCAGGAAAATAAACAGGAAGGTGGACAGACTGGTTGAGTGTAAACGCTGAGAGCACCATAGGGAGAAACTTAGGATTTGTGCATAAACACTTTGTGAAAAATAAGGCTCCTCGCATCAGAGGGCCTGAAGCTCTGAAACTCTTCGAGCAGAAGTAATGGCAAGAGAGAAAACATAACTCGCAAGTCACGATTGGCTCAAAAAGAGACAGGGTCAACTTCTTGAAAACAAAATTCAAGTCCCAAGATGGGATGGGAGAACAGACTGGGGGTTTCATATGAAGGATGCCCTTGAAAAAGGTATGGGACATCCAGCTGAGCAATCGTGCGGTCACCCATGGGTTCCTCAAAGGCTGAAATGGCCTAAAGGTGTACCTTGAGGGAGGAGTATTGGAGACCTGAGTCAGAAAGCGAGGTCAGGTAGTCCAGGATCTGGTTCACTGGACAGGTGAAAGGGTTCAGGTTATGTTTGGCAGCCAGATGGCAAACTGCTTAGACTTTATGGCATACTTGGCTTGAGTGGAAGGCATCCGGGCAGCCACCAGGACATCCGCCACCCTGTTAAAGACCCCAAATCTGGCAATGTCCTCAGCAGCCAAGCGTGCAGGTGAAGAGAAATGAAGTTGGGATGGACCAAGATCCCTTGATCCTGGGTCAACAGGTTCCTGCAGAGTGGGAGAGGAACCGGAGATTCCTCCGTCACCTGCTGTAATTTGAGGGAACAATATCTGCCAAGGTCAGAATGGAACTACCAGAATCATGCTGGCCCCCCTTCATCTGCAGTTTGATTAGCACCCTCTGGATAAGAGTAAAATGGAGGAAAAGAGTAGAAGAACTGACCACTTCAGGAGAGAGATGTGTCTCACCACAAAACTCCAGGCTCTGGATCTAGCGAGCAAAAATTGGTCAGTTTTGCATTGAGTGGGGACTGCAAAAAGGTCCAACTCTGTTGAACAGATCTTCTATGACGGATAAGAGAAGCTCCCATTCATGCAAGCTGGACTGAGTCCAGCTGAAGCTGTCCACCAGGGTGTTTAACACGCCTGACACGTGGACTGCTGAGATGTCAGACTGTGGTACAACACCCAGTACCACACTCTCATGGCCTCCTGCACAGGAGGTATGAATGAGTATTCCCTTGCTTGTTGATGTAGAACACTACACAGAGATTGTCTGACTGCACCAGTAGCAAGGTGTTTCTGAAAGGCCTGCATGGCACACAGAACTGCCCCCATCTCCAGGACACGGATATGCAGGGAGGTTTCTATCTGGGACCAAGAGCCCTGGGTTTGGAAGGGACCCATGTGGGCCCCCCAGCCCAGACCGAATACATCCGTGGTGATCGACGGTCCATGTGTCAGGAGTGTTATTATTCTTACAAATATAGACTCTGATATTGATAATGTTGTTGTAACAAAACCCCTTGGCAATAGTGATCACAATATAATTCTATTTGACCTAAACTTACACAAACAGATTCCCGAACTGTCAAAATTTAGATATAATTACCCCAAAGGTGACTACTGACATATTAAAGCATCCTTGAATAGATACAACTGGTCTGAACTATTCTGTGAGATGAATATAAATGACTGCTGGAATCTTTTCAAAAATATTTTCCTAGAACTTGAATCATTACATATTCCATTACGGAACATAAACAACAAGAAGGGGAAAATTCCACAATGGCTATCAAAAAAAGTTAACCAGCTAATAAAAAAAAAAGGCTTACTGGAAAATGAAAAAGAACGTTAGTCAAGAAACCATAGCTTCATATAAATCAGAAGTAAAAAGCAAAGACCCTTATTAAAACTGAAAGGAAAAAAATGGAATTTAAACTTTCACTGTCTAAAAGGATTACTCAGGCATTTTTTCCATATGTAAATTCAAATAAAAAAACTAATACTCTTATTTCTACAGTCATAAAAAATGGTATAGAAATTATCAACAAGGCAGAAGTTGCCAATACTTTTAACAAATATTTTGGATCAGTTTTTTCAGATATGGACCAGTTCACTGAAATTACTTCAGAAGAAATCAAATCTGCAATCTTAACTCTTAAAAATAACTTTTCATCAGGTCCAGATAATTTAAATACCTACCTTATCAAACAAACAGTGGATCAACTTTTATGCCCACTAACTATTATTTTTAACGAATCTCTAAAATCAGGGGAAAGTCCTGTAGACTGACGCATGGCTGTAGTGGTCCCTTATCCACAAAAAAGGCAACAAAATAACTGAAAACTATCGGCAAATAAGCCTTACGTCAATTGGATGTAAGCTTCTGGAAAAATTCTTAAAAACCAACTGGATAATGAAATAGAAAAACTAGGTATTCAGGATACGACACAGCATGGATTTCTTAGGGGTAGATCATGCACTACTAATTTGATCACTTTTTATGAATCGGTTAGTGCCAGCATAGACAGGGGTATACCAGTTGACATCATTCATCTTGATTTCAAAAAGGCATTTGACCTGGTCCCCTATAATCTTCTAATTAATAAAATAATCAAATTAGGATTTAATTGTTATATAATCAATTGGGTTTGTAACTGGTTGCATAACAGATCCCAAAAGGTTAAAATAGGTGACATTGTTTCTTCTGAGATGGCAGTGACCAGCGGGGTACCCCAGAGATCTGTGCTTGGGCCCACTTTATTTGGAATTTATATCAGTGACCTGCACCAGGGTAATCCTTACACAGATAATGCAGTTTCGCTAGGCACCTTATTTAAACAAGCATTTATCAATGCCGAATGTTGTCTTGCTGGCATTGGCATGGGTAGTGCAGGAGTTAGAGAAATGCATAATGGGAATGGCAGTGAAGTATTGAACTCATGCCAACACCAACCCTACAGAGACTGACAGGCATTGGGGTGTGCCTTTGGGTCGTCGGCCATAACACTCACGTCATTTCACCTCACCCTACCCCGCAGACACCAAGTGTTGCGGTGTGCCTTGGGGTCTTCGGGCCTTACGCTCACCCCATTCCATAAGAAAATAAGCTGAGATGGGTGCAGTATAGGAGAATGGGGTGAACTTTGGGGCCGAAGAGTCCAAGCCACACCTTGATGTCTGTCACTGGCTGCAGTTTGGGGGTGGAATGGTGTGAGCATTACAGTCGACAATCCCAAGTCACAACCCTGACTCCTGTCAGTCTCTACAGGGTGGGGTGTTACAGTTGGAAACCCTAACGCCCGAGGCGTTTGTTGGTATTTTCACTCCAAATTTTCAACATGGGCTTTTTGTGACCCCCACCTCATGAACAGTGGCACTATCAGTTTGTTAGCCGAAAGGTGATTTTGCATAGCGACTGTGCCATTTGGTGCCAGAGGTGAGAAAACACATTTTGGGCAGGATGAGAAAAATGACAGCTTTACTATTCTTGAGAAGGTGTAGAAAATGGCAATGTTAAAAATCTGGAGTGAAAATATGAAAAATTGGTGAAGTCACGAACATGCACAGAAACTGCGTAATGCAATTATTTTGGGGATTTTTTAACCAACTTTTCAACATAGGCATTTTGGAACCTCGGCTCATGAAGAGTGGCACTGTGATTTTGTTACTCTGTCACAAAAGTTGATTTCCCACAGTGACCGCCATTATCAAAGCGCCTAGATTCTAAAAATACATTTCGGCAGGATGTGAAAATGACAGCTGTACTATTCATAAGGAGGTGTGAAAAATGGCAGTGTTGAAAATCTGGAGTGAAAATATTAAAAATTGTCAAAGTTAAGAGTGTGCATGGAAACTGCACAACGAAGGCTCGTAATGTAGTCATCTTTTGGAATTTTTTCACCAAATTTGCAACATATGCTCTTTGCGATCCTACCTCATGAACAGTAGCACTGTTGTTTCTTTACTCGAGCCTGAAAGGTGATTCCGCACAGTGACTGGAAATCACCTTCGGGACCAATAATGAGATGACAGTGCATGTGTTCATAAGGTGGGGTCCCAGGAACCCCATGTCAAAAATATGGAGCCAAAATTCAAAAAGATGGCTGAGATATCCACATCAGTTGAACCCCCCCGATACCATTATACAACTTACCGGCATTTCTTCATTTTGCAGTTTGGCTTTGAAGAGTCCAGATGTGCTCCCGCTCCACCGAGTACAGCACTGGACCTCGGAGGAAGTATAGGTGTGGGGAGGTGGTGTCTGCAGAGGGTGGTGTGGGGTGGGTGCCACGGACAATGAACAGTTTTCTTTTTTTCAGGTACAAAAAAAAAAATGGACACTGCACTGCATGGGATGGTTTCTTTCTTTACAGGAGAAATAAAACAAATGATGGACATGATGGGATGGGCCTCCAGTGTGCCCCATGACTTTTCGGGCGGGTTATGTTGGCCACACTGGGGTGGGCTCCCAGTGTGCCACACAATGTGTGGGGGGTGTTACTGGAGGATTAAGGATCCCTCCTGCGCTCATGGTTAATTATGGTACTTTCAGATGCCATCCATGCCGCACTTCTCCACCTATTGAAAGCAGACTGCAATAACTGACTGCAATATTAAACAAATATTAAACAAAACAATGCATTTAGTGCAGGCTAAGCTAAAAACGATTAAAAATATAGGACATTTATTGCTGAATGCAGAAACGAATTCAGGGGGCTGAAAATTCACAAACTGCAGAACGGTTCACTGCTGCCATGTTTATTGACATGATTCACCAGGAAAGGCACGTACAGGAGGCGTGTCATCTGTGCCACTGCATGATGAGCTTGTCTCCGATTGCAACAGCACATTTCTTTCAAGTTGGTGGCACTTTACATAATACTTGTGTCAGTGCTAGCATGCTGGCTAATTGCGGAATGAGGGATGCACCTACTAAAGCATGATCTGCATTCATTAACACTGACACACCTCTGCATTTCTCCTACTACCACAAGATGTTGCTTGCACATGCACAAGACAACATAAAGAGGATATAAACTAACTGAAAGCATGTGAGAACAACAACTAAACTTATACCGCGAGTGAAGCATTTACCGTACGCGGAATGATTAAGTTCCCTTGGCCTTTATGACCTAGAACTAAGGGACCGTGGAGACTTACTGCTCATATTTAAAATTTTGGGAGATGAGCCACTTATGAAAGCCACCAACATCATAATGGCTGATAAACCAGATAACCTGAGGTGCCATAAAGTACAGTTACGTAAGAACTTACCGTAACAGTAGATCTTCGAGAACAGCTCTTGCAGCAGGTAACACCATTAGGACTGAAGCCGGCAGGCGGCAGGACCCCATGGAATTCTTCTAGCTAGCTAACTTCAGCGGGGACCGCCCCCGACGTCGGTCCCGCCTCCAACGTCAGGCGTAGTACATAAGGGGGCGGTCCCGCCAGATTCCCCAGTTCTCCCGCCGGAGACTTCCGGCCACAGGACATCAGAATGGGAGACCGAGGATCCACCATCAGAAGACAAAGGGGCGAAGCCCCTGCTCAAGGCTCGGTAAGCCATGCCTCCTCCGAGGGGGAAGGTGGGCGGGAAGGTACCTGCTGCAAGAGCTGTTCTCGAAGATCTACTGTTACGGTAAGTTCTTACGTAACTGTACTATCTTACTTCGAGATACAGCTCTTGCAGCAGGTAACACCATTAGGACTGATTTCCAAGCAATAACGCTTGTAAGCATTCTGGGAGGAGGAAATTAAGAAAAAACCATCCAAGTCCCGACTCTAGGACAGGAGACCCTGTAGCACAGCCAGGCCGAAACCGGCTCTTCGCCATGAAGCAATGTCCAGGCTGTAATGCCTGACAAAAGTATGCACAGAGCTCAAGTGGCTGCAGCACAAATGGCAGAGGAGGAGACGCTTGCGAAGTGCTGCAAAGGAGGTAGCCACCCCCCTAGTGGAATGGCCCCGGACTGTACCCGGGAGGGACTTCTGTTTAGCATCATAGCAGTATGATATACACTGGACAAGCCAGCGAGAAAGGGACTGCTTCGATACTGGTTGGCCCATCATCCTCTCAGCGAAGGAAACGAAGAGTTGCACCGACTTGCGAAGCTGTTTAGTCCTGCTCAGGTAATACCTAAGGCAGCGGTGAACATCCAGGGTGTGGAGCAGCGCTTCTCCTCTATTAGTATATTTAGGAAAATATACAGGCAGGTCAATGTCCTGACTGAGAGTGAGTGCAGAGACCACCTTAGGTAAGAACTTAGGATTCATCCTCAGGGACACGCTGTCCTGGTGGAAAATCAAATAAGGTTCCTTATACATGAGAGCGTGAAGCTCAGAAATTCTCCTTGCTGACGTAACAGCAACTAAAAATAACATTGTCCATGACAGGAAATGCAGCTCGCAATCCATGGCAGGTTCGAAAGGGGGAAGCGTGAGTTGTTCCAGGACAAAAAGTAAATCCCATGGAGGAACAGGGTCCTTAATGGGTGGCCTAAGGTGTAACACCCCTGTCAGAAAATCTCGAGAGGCGTCAAGTTGCGCCACTGTGCGCTGTCCCACCAGGAAGTGGTAAGCAGAAATAGCGCAGAGGTGCACCTTAATAGAGGAGTAGGCGAGCCCCGAATGGAAAAGGGAGAGCAGGTATTCTAGCACCGCTTTCACCGGGCAACCTAAAGGGGAAAAGCCATGTGCTTGGCGACCACAGACAAAAACGCGCGCCATTTCAAGGGCGACGCCGCGAGCGCGCTGTCAAGCTTGGTCAGCGGAAAGAACTTCCGCCACCTCTTGAGAGACCCTATGTCGCAAAATGGCTATGTCTCTAGGAGCCAAGCATGTAGGTTCAGTGAGCATAAATCCGGGTGGACTAGAGAACCTTCCTCCTGAGACAAGAGATGGGAGCTGAAAGGCAATGGAATTGGAGGTTCCCAGGACAGCTGCATTAGCAAGGGGAACCAGATCTGTCTGGGCCAGAATGGGGCTACCAGGATCACTGTCGCATACTCCCTGTGCAGTTTGAGAAGAACTCTCTGGATCAATGGAAGGGAGGGAAAGCGTAGAGGAATCTGTCCACCCAGGAGAGGGACAACGCGTCTCACCAGAAAACACCAGGCCCTGGATCTAGCAAGCAAAAATTGGACAGTTTTGCGTTGGATGGGGAAGCGAATAAGTCCAATTCTGGAGTACCCCATCGAAGAAACAGATTCTCTGTGACCCCTTGAAGAAGTTCCCACTCATGGACTCTGGCCTGGGAGCGACTCAGGCCATCTGCGATTGTGTTGTCCACTCCGGGAATGTGAACTGCAATCAGGTTCGAGCCGTGTCGAATTACCCAATCCCACACTCTCATGGCTTCCCTGCAAAGGGGGTAAGAGTGTGCGCCTCCTTGTTTGTTGAGGTAATACATCACCGCCTTGTTGTCTGTCTGAAGCAGAAGAGTGCACAATGGGATTTCTGACTGAAAGGCCTGCAGGGCATAGAGGACCGCCCGCATCTCCAGCACGTTGATGTGGAGGTGGGCTTCCTGAGGGGTCCATGTTCCTTGGGACCTCACCCCGTTCAAGTGCGCTCCCCACCCTAGCCCTGAGGTGTCTGTGGAGAGGATCATCTCCGGGGACGGCGCTGTAAATGGGACACCTGCAGAAAGTGTCCCTGGGCCTAGCCACCATTGCCAGTCTCGATTCACTGCATTTATGATTCTGACCGGATGCTGCATGCGGTCTTGCCTTTGGTCCCACTGCACCTTGAGCATCCACTGAGTTACCCGCATGTGGAGCCTTGCCAAAGGGACGGTCAGAATGGCCAGAGCCATGTGTCCGAGCAGACGAAGGACCAGCCTGGCGGGGACAGTCTTCTTCGCCGAGAGATCCCTGATGAGGGATCTGATGCGTTCCGCTCTGTCATCTGGGAGAAAAGCTTTCCCCTAAACAGTGTCCAGATCTGCGCCTATGAACTGCAGCTTCTGTGACGGTATGAGGAGAGACTTCTCGTAGTTGATTAAAATGCCCAGAGACTGGAACAGGTCCTGGGTGCTCTGAATAGCCAGCAACAACGCCTTTCTGGAGGCAGCCATGAGAAGCCAATCGTCCAAGTACGGGAACACATAGTGGCCCTGTCTCCTTAAGGATGCTGCCACGACTGCCATGCATTTGGTAAAGACCCTGGGGGCTGATGACAGTCCGAACGGAAGGGCCCTGAACTGAAAATGGTAGCCGAGAAACTCAAAGCGCAGGAACCTCCTGTGCGCTTGAACTACAGGGATGTGCAGGTAGGCGTCCTGCATGTCTAGGGATGCTAAAAAGGTGTCCTGCTTCAGCATGGGAATGAGGCTCGGAAGGGTCACCATGCGAAATTGTTTGTAGGTGACTGACGTAATTAGGTCATTGAGGTCCAAGATTGGACGGAGGTCCCCTGTTTTCTTGGGAACCAGAAAGAAGTGGGAATAGTATCCGGAATCTATCTGGTTCTCTGGAATATACTCACCACTCCCTTCTGCAGGAGCGAGAGTATTTCTTGCCTGATAAGCAATTTGTGCTGACCCGAATAATGGGAGAGCAGAGGAGGCCTTGAGGGTGGCCTGTCTGTGAATTCTATAAAGTGGCCTTTTTCGACCAACTGAAGAACCCACCTGTCGGTGGTTATGGACTGCCATCCTGGCAGGTAATTCGCAATATGACCCCCGACCTTGATGTCCTGTTGATCCTGAGGGGCGGGGGCCCGGAAGGAGTCAGGCTGTGGCGGCGGAGGGAGCCGCGGGCTGAGCCAGCTTAGCTGGGCGCTGACTTCTGCCCGCGGGCTGTCTTCCCTGGGCTCTACGGGAACTGGAGCCCCTCTGTTGTGGACCGGTGCGGGACTGTTGTCTCTGTGTCCGTCCATGAAAATGGCTTTGGTTCCTATGAAAGGAACTAAGCTTTGGTCGGTACATTGCCTGGACCGACCTCACCGCCTTCCCAGCCTCTTGCAGCTTGGTGAGAACCTTCTCAGAGGGTGCACCAAAGAGAACTTCTCCTTCGAAAGAGGCATCCATGATGTTCTTCTGGACACCCGGGGTAAATCCGGAGACACGAAGCCATGAGTGTCTCCGGAGGCATACGCCTGAAGCTGCAGCTCTGGCTGAGGAGTCCGCGGAGTCATACGTAGCTCGCAGCACCTGGGTTCCCACGTCCGAACCCGTACAGAGGAGCTGCAACATCTCCTCCTTCTGCTCACCTTCTGGCAATTTCTCCACCAGATCCAGTCCCTGTTCCCACAAAGCATTTTGGAACTGCACCATGTGGGTCAAGTAGTTCAGGGATCTGATGGTGCAGGTAGCGGAAGCGTACGTGCACCTGCCCATAGTGTCCAGCTGTTTGGACTCCGGGTCCGGTGGCAGGGTGCTCAAATGTTGCAGTCTCTGGGACCGGTCGTGAGAGGCTGTTATGACCAGAGAGTCGGCCAGAGGATGTTGAGCCAAGTACTGGTCCTCCTTAGGAGCCTTGTACAGACAGTCAGCTTTCTTCAGCATCGACGGGTGCGAGTGTGGATGCTTCCACGCTGCCTTGGTGACATCCACAAAAGTGTCCACCAAGGGTGGTACCACCACAGGCTTGGGATCCTTCTGCTGAAGATATCTAGCAAGGCGTAGTCTCGCGGGGTCCAGCTCTTCTGCATCCCAGCCCATATTCTTTTGAATATGTCTCATGATTTCCGAGAATGATGGATCATCTGGAGGAGATCTAGGAAGCTCACGTGGGTCTGAAGAGGGGAGCGGAAGGGGAGAGAGGGATCTGGATCCTACCAAGGACTCTGATCCTGTATCCTCCTCGAAGGCGATCAGCGGCGTCTTCTGGGTCTCTTAGGACTGGGTGACCCTGAAGAGGATCTGTACGGAGGTCTCCTTTTATCTGGTCTTCCCCTTGGAGGGTCCGTAGGCTCCTGGGGGAGAGGTACTCAGCCTGCTGCTCCGGATGGAGAAGGGGGCGCAGGGGCCGGAAGGGACACAGGTGACAGAGGAGGAGGTAGTGGAGGTAGAGGAGGTGGTGTGGGAACCATGTCTTTTTTAATGGTATCCCACCAGTAGGTAAAGAGCTCCTTCACCTCAGAAAAGGAAAGGCCCGACAATGGACCGGGTGGCGGTGGTCAGTCATCAGGTTCCGGTGTCGGCTCCTCAGGGGCCTCAGGTTGCTGGGAGGGTTCCGTGGGAGGCTCAACAGGACCGGGTTCGCCTGTCTGGTCCTCAGGCTGCGTCAATTCCTCCTCCGTGATAGTCTCCTGACCGACGTCAGTAGGAGGCGTCGGGGTCCTCTTCTCGACTCGTGCTGACGTCGGCCCTCCTGCCGACGACGGAGAGGGCGAAGGCCTGACCGGCGATGGGCGTCTGGTGGTCAATGACTCCTGGGACGATGAGTAGCCGATGTCGGACGGGCCGACGTCGAGTCTGACGGCTTCTTAAGCAAGGTAAGCTCCTTGATCTTCTGCTGGGGAGGAGGAGGCAAGGAGGCAGACCTGACGTCGGGTTCGGAATGGCGGGAACCCGACTTGTGGTGACGATGATGGTCCCCAGACCTAACCAGGGCTTTGGAAGAAGAGGACGAAGAGGGCCTGGAGGTCTTGGCCTGTGAGGAGGAAGAGGAGCCCAAAGGTTTCTTCACCGCAGTGGAGGGAGGCTGAGAACGGGCCCAGAAAGGTGAACGGTCTGACCAGGAGCCGGAACTACGAGAGTCGGAGGCCCTAGATGGGGACTTGGATGGAGCCTTCTCCCTGTGCTTCTCAGAATGTTTCCGGGCTTTCTCAGCAGAACTCCCCTTGGAGGTGTCCATGGCCTTAACTCTCTCCTCAAGCAGGAACGCCTGCAGAGCCTTCTGGCAACGGATCCGGGTCCGGCTGTTGAACCCTTGGCAGAAAATACAGGACCAGGTGTCGTGGTCTGGGCCTGGGCACTGGACGCAGGTCGAATGCAGATCCTTGAATGGGATTTGCTTCCCGCAGGTGCACTTCGAGGGATGGCCTTCAGTGGAGGTTGGAGAGGACATCAGACAGCAACTGAGCCAAAAAGAACTTTTTCCTGAAGGAAGAACTTAACCATTATGCTTTTGCCGCTAGAAACGCATCCGGCGGGTCTGAGACATGCAAGTCAACGGGAAAAGAACTGGGAATCTGGCGGACCATTATGTATTACACTCTGACGCTGGGGCAGTCCCGCTGAAGTTAGCTAGTTAGAAGAATTCCGTTGGTCCTGCCGCCTGCCGGCTTCAGTCCTGATGGTGTTACCTGCTGCAAGAGCTGTATCTCGAAGTAAGATCAGACAAATCTCGATCCCCAAAGTATTAACTTCCAAACGGCAGCATTACCTTTCCATAAGAGCTACCACCCTATGGAATTCTCTACCTCATAATCTCATAAATATATCTTGTTTTAATTCATTTAAAACAGAACTGGATAAATGGGATAGCTTATAATACACCCTACAATGTGTAGGGAAGGTGGTCTTGATGGGCCTAGTGTCTCCTTCCACCTTTACAAATACAGAGCAATACCGAGTAAGGTCTGTTGTGGGGAGGAGATCTGGAATGGGACACCTTACAAGAGATTCAAGGGGTCCATCCACCACTGCAGCACCTTGTGGACTGGGGAAGAGACCAGGACTGGGCAATCTAACTTGTCTGTGTGCTTCTCCCACTGAATCCTGAGGGTCCACTGGAGAATGCGTATATGGAGTCTGACCAATGGAACAGTGGGTATGACAGCCGCCATGAGGACCAGCAGTCTCAGGTACACCCTGGCAGAAACATAGCAGCTTTGAGCGACTTCTTGAGCCTGGGTTATAAGGCACTCAGGTCTGTTCTGGAGCATTAAGGCCTTCCCCTGTGCCGAGTCTAGAACCACCCCTGTATACTGCAGCCTTTGGGATGGCACTAGAACCGACTTGGGCAGACTGACCATGATGCCCAGGGGAGAAATAACTGGAAAGTCCTCTCCAGACTCAGCAGGAGCTGCTCCCTGGATGGGGCCTTTAGAAGCCAATCATCCAGATAAGTGAAAACATACAATACCTCCTCCTTCTGAGAGTTGCCACCACTGCTGTTGAGCACTTGGTAAAGACCTGCGGCACAGATGACAAGCCAAAGGGCAGCACTTTGAACTGATAACGCTCGCCCTGGAACGTAAAGCGAAGAAATCTCCTGTGAGGAGGAGTGACCGATAAGTGCAGGTAAGCGTCCTGCATGTCAAGGGAACGTAGCCAATCACCATCTTGAGGAGGGGCAGTAGCCCTGGCAAAGTTACCATGCAGAACTTCTTGTACTGGACATACAGATTGAGGTCCTTAGCTCCAGAATGGGCCTTAAATCCCGGTCTTTTTGGGGACCAAGAAAAACCTGGAATAAAACCCTTTGTTTCTCTGGCACCTGGGTACTGGCTTGATGGCCTGCTTGCGCAAAATGGACTGTACCTCCTCCCAGCAAACAGACAAGTGAGCTGGGGGGGGTAACTGGAGGGGTTTCTAGAGGCTGCTAGATGAACTCCAGGGTGTGTCCCCTTTCAATGATCTGCAAAATCCAGGCATCCAAAGTTATGGTTCTCCATTGATTCAGATGGAGGGAGAACAAACCTCTGACCACCACCTCTTGGTCGGGGACCGGAAAAGGGGGGGCTGGCAAAGAGTCAAGCAGAGGCAGAACCAGTCGAGGGAGCTGGTCTCTCACTTCTGGGATGCTTGGCTACAGCTCCAGCATCAGAGGGGCAGGAAAGGCAGTGGGGGCTCTGCGCTTCCTTTGGGGGCGAAAGACTGCACCGGGTCTATTGGTCACTTTGCGCAAGGGGGAGTGCTGTCTAACTCTCAGCTGAGTATGGTAGAGATAGTGGACAGACTTGAGTGCCCTGCCTGAGGCCTGCAGATCATTAATAATATCCTGAACATCAGGACCAAACAGCTTAGTGCAATTGAATAGTACAGTTACGTTAGAACTTACCGTAGTAGATCTTCAAGAGGAGCTCTTGCAGCAGGTTATAACAATTGGACTATGCCTCAGGCACTAGGACCCTCGGAAACCTTTTTCAGCCAGCAGTATACAGCAGGACACCCCGATGTCGGCCCACCCCAGCGCTGGCCCTGGTACAAAAGGGACCCTGGCTCCACTCAGTTCTCCTCCTCGGGCCAGATGCAAGAACAAGCCCTGACAAGAGAAGGAGATGAAGCACTTGATGGAGATGTAGATGAAGATGGATCTGCACACCCTCGGGGAGGGGAAGGTGGTGGGAAAGTAACACCTGCTACAAGAGCTTCTCTCAAAGATCTACTGTTATGGTAAGTTCTAATGCAACTGTACTATCTTACTTCGAGGGGGAGCTCTTGCAGCAGGTTATAACAGTTAGGACTGAATACCAAGCAGTCCCTCACCAAAGAAGTAGACGACCCCGGGAGGTGGAATATGCTGACTACAGAGGTCTAGGACAAAAGTCCCTGTAAAACAGCCAGACCGAAACCGGCATGGCATCTGGAGACGATATCCAAGCTGTAATACTTGACAAAGGTATGCACCGAATTCCAGGTAGTGGCCGTGCATATGTCCCTGATAGAGACATTTCTCAGGGCGCAAAGAAGCAGACATTCCCCTGGTGGAGTGACCCCTGACCAGACCTGGTAGGGGCATATTGTGTTTTTCATAGCAGAAGGAAACGCAGTGGACGATCCACTTCGAAATCGTCTGCTTGGTCACCGGTTTGCCCAAGCATTGTGGTGCAAAGGCCAGAAAAAGTTGCTCCAACTGACTGCGTGTAGCCGTCCGTTTGAGGTAATACCTCAAAGTCCTGTGGACATCCAATGTGTGAAGGACAGCCATCCCTCTATTAGATGAGGAAGGAAAATAGACTGGAAGGTCAACCGACTGGTTGAGGGTCAACTCCAAGACCACTTTCGGAAGAAACTTAGGATTTGTTCTAAGAGAAACCCTTTCCCTGTGGAAAATCAAATACGGCTCTTTACACATCAGAGCCTGAAGCTTGGAAACTCTTCGAGCTGAGGTAATAGCAACCAAAAAACACACTTTCAAGAAAGATAAAGCAGCTCACAATCCGCTGCCAGCTCAAGGGGAGGGAGGGTGAGCTTCTCCAACACAAAAAGGAGATCCCACTGTGGCATAGGGTCCCGAATGGGAGGTCTCATAGTAAGATTCCTCTCAAAAAGGTGGGGGCTACATCCAATTGTGCTAACGCCCTATCTCCAATCAGAGCATGATAGGCAGAACAGCCCACATGTGCACCTTAATAGAGGAGTAACTCAGGTCATGTTGGTACAAGTAGAGGAGGTACTGCAAATACAGGTTACTCACCTGTAACAGGAGTTCTAGGAATGGTATATTTTGTTCATCCACACTGTCTGGCAGGTTCCTTGCCGCTTTACATCTTGCCGGAAGGTCTACAAGCTGGCTCCTCCCACCCACCCAGGTGGTAAAACTCTTGGCTCCACCCCATGACACCAGATCTAGCCCGCTGGAAGCCAGGTTGTGCGTCGAAGCCGGGGAGGCCAGGTGGGTCGAGTGGATGAACAACATATACCATTCCTAGAACTCCTGTTACAGGTGAGTAACCTGTATTTCTAGGGACATGGATATGTTGTTCATCCACACTGCCAGCCAGACTCCTAGCAGTTCTCGGGAGGAGGGAGGCAAGGCACACACCCCCTACTTAGGGAATAATGACTGCAGAATTAAGGCCCCAAAACCAGCATCCCAGTGTGACTCAAGGTCGATGTGATAATGGGTAATGAAGGTGTGTGATGACTTCCAGGTAGCAGCCCTGCAGATCTCCTGGATAGGGACGTCCCTGGAAGCAGCCACCGATGCAGCGCTATGGGGGTAGAATGAGCTATTATCCCTCTGGGAGGCTCCATGCCCGCCAACCTATGGCAGAGATCTATGCAGGAGGTGACCCACCTGCCTATCGTCCGCTTGGCTGCAGGTCTGCCAGGTGTGGCTTCAGCGTAGGCGACAAACAGCTGGAGAACCTCTCCCCAAACTTCAGCCGTCCGCTCCTTATAATAAGCGAGCCTTCTAGGGTCCAGAGTATGGAGCCTATATTCGGCCTCGAGGTGAGATTGTGGTAGAACAGAGGCAGAGTCAACACCTGGTTAAGGTGAAACCCGACACCACCTTTGGAAGGAATTTCGGGTATGGGGCGAGGACAACCTTGTCCCTGTGGAAGACCAGATAAGGAGACTCGATGGAAAGCACCTGGAGCTCTCCCATCCTTCTGGCTGACGTGACAGCCACCAAGAAGGCGGTCTTCCATGACAGGTGAGAGATGTCACACCTGTGCATAGGTTCGAATGGTTTGCTCATGAGCTTAGTCAATACTAGCAGTAGATCCCACGGAGGTGGAGGTTCTCGCACTGGAGGGGATGTGTGATCAAGGCCTTTGAAAAAGTGCCCGACCACCTTCTCCTACGCCACCGACTGCTTCCCGGCCTGTGCCCGGTAAACAGAAATGGCTTGTAGATGCACCTTAAGGGTCGTCGACCGAAGCCCTTGCTGAGAAAGGGACCACAGGTAGTCCAGAATGCTTGCCAAGGAGCAGGAGGAAGGGTCCAGGCCCTTGCCCTGACACCAAATGGAGAATCTCTTCCATTTAAAGGCATAGCATTTTCTGGTCGACTCCTTAGGGAAGCCTCAACAACGTTGAGGACCCCATCGGAAAGACCGAAGCCTGGAACTCTAACCGCCAGGAACCAGGCCATCAGGTGCAGGGATTGAAGGTCCGATGGAATACCTTCCCTGATTGACTGACATCAGGTCCAGGCGGACTAGAAGCCGCCTCGGGAGCCTGGAGCTGAGGCTGAGGAGATCTGGATACCAGAATTGGCGGACCAGTCTGGGGCTACCAGAATCACCTGCACCTTGTCCCTCCTCGCCTTGAGAAGCACCTTGTGGATCAAGGGAAAGAGTGAAAGGCATAGAAGAGGCCCGGGGTCCACGGCCTCGAGAAGGCATCCCCCTGCAGCAAGCCCTGCTGAGGGGGGCGGGCATGAAACAGTCTCAGCTTCGAATTCTCCCTGGAGGCAAACAGGTCCACCTGAGGCATGCCCCAGTGGGAGAAAAGATCTTGTACTACCTCCGGCAGGAGAGAACCACTCGTGGGACGCAGCTCCTATCCGGCTTAGGGCATCGGCCAGAATGTTGGGAGGCTCCTGCCACATGGATGGCAAGGAGATCCACCTCCAGGCTGCGCACGAGCGACCAAATGCGAAGAGCTTCCCTGCACAGAGGCATGCAGCGTGTCCCGCCCTGGTGGTTTAGGTAGTACTTGGTCGTGGATTTGTCCATCTGACCTGGACCATTGGACCATGTACAAACAGAGGAAGGCGGTGAGGGCTAGAAGAACCCGTCAAGCTCCAGCAGGTTGATGTGGCATCGGGACTCCCGAGGGGACCAGAGGCCGTGCCTTGTGCTCCCCTAGATGGGCACCCCACCCATCAGAGAAGCATCGGCCGACAGAGAGACCGTCGGCTTGGGGTGGACAAACGGGATGCCCTCCTGCAGATGAGCTGGAATGGTCCACCACTGGAGAGCATTCCACATCTCCTGGGTCACTGTCACTGGCTGATCCAAAGGATCGGAGCGCTGTGACCATTGGCTGGCCAGTCCCCACTGTAGGGGACACATGTGCCAACAGGCCCAATGGACCATGCTGGTGCAGGCCGCCATGATGCCCAGGAAGTCCCAGGCAGGGTGCAATCCCCAACCTGAAATGACTGGGCAAAGGAGGAAAGAACCTCGGCCCTGTCCGCTGGGAGCCATGCTCTGGTTTGCAGAGAGTCGAGCTCTGCCCCGATGAATTGTATCACCTGCTTTGGCATGAGTTCCGACTTGGCCTCATTGATAAGGAGGCCAAATTGAGAGCAAACCTGGAGGGCCAGATACCTGGACCGCTCCACCTCCATTCTGGAGGAGACCGCAATCAGCCAGTCGCCCAGGTAGGGGTACACCGGGACCCTTTGGCGCTGCAGGAATGCTGTCACCACTGCCATGCATTTGGTGAAGACCCTGGGAGCTAGAGAAAGGCTGAAGGGCATGGCCTGGAACTCATAGAGGGACCCCTCTGCCCTGAAGCGGAGGAATCTCTGGTGGGATGGACGGATTGGGACGTGAAAGAACGCGTCCTGGAGGTCCAGAGAACAGAACCACATGCCTCATTCCAAGGATGGAATGATCTGAGTCAGAGTGACCATCCTGAAGGTTCGAGACCTTAGGAACCTGTTCAGGTCGTGCAGGTCTAGAATGGGGCATCAGCCCCATCTGTTTCAGGACCAGGAAGTACCTGGACACAAACCCCAGGTCTGGTGGAGGATCTGCCACCTTTCTGATCACCTCCTTTTCGAGGAGCAGGGCAATGTCAGCTTGCCGAGCAGACAGAGAGGCTGCGGACCCCATAGCCCCCTGTGGGGCGACAGCTCAGAAGGGCAGGGCCTGCTTGAACTCCAGAGGCAGGCCCTTCCCTACCACCTCCAGCACCCAGTATTCTGTGGTGATAGCAGACCAGGTGGAAAGGAAGTGGCGGAGCCATCCCCCCATGGGGGGAACTCAAGGGGGAGCGACGAGGCTGGGGTGACACCCCTCAACCAGTCACTGGGCAGGCCTGGAGGAAGGACCGGCCGAGGGACCTCCTGGGCCTTTTTCTCCCTGCTTCCTGTTGGAGGAAGCCACAGGATTGGCTTTGGGGTGCTAAGCACGAGCCTGCTAGCCCTGATGCTGGTGTTGCTGGGCCGGACGTGCCACAGGGGTAGAAGGTCAAAAGGACTTATGTTGCTGACGATGGCCCTTGTCCTTCTGAGCGGACGTGACCAAGTCTAGGGTAGCATTGGACTTTTCGATCCTCTGGAAGTGGCCTTCCACTTCAGGGCCGAACAGGTCAGTCCCCAAGAAGGGGACGTCTGCCAATTCATGCTGGGTATCCGCTGTAAAGGTGGATATCCTCAGCCAGGCTCTGCGGTGCATGGCCGCTGCAGCTGCTACTGATCGGGCACAGGAGTCTCCGATGTCTAGAGCCATTTGGAGCTGCTGTTTCACCAATGCCCTTCCCTGATCCCGCACCTGCTTGACCGTAGTCTGTAGGTCCGCCAGGAGATGAGGGATCACCTCATCCAGGGAGCCCATGAGGGTGTGGGAGAAGTGCACCATCAGTACGGCTGAGCTGGCCTGATGGAGGCTGAGGGAGGACGCAGCGTACACCTTGCACCCAGCATAGCCCAGCTTCTTGGACTCCTTGTCGGTGGGCTTATTCACATCCCTAGCATTCCTGAAGCGCCAGAAAATGCTGTCGGTGACCAACCCCTCCACAGAGGGGGTATTCCAAAAAACCAGACAAAGAGCCGGTAGGGACCGCATACTTCCTGGCCATCCTGGCTGAAGGCACAGGACAGGAAACCGGCCGCTGCCAAGCTCCAAGGCTGGGCCAACAATAGCTTCAGCCACCGGAAAGGCCTCCGTGGGAGAATTCCCTCAGACCAGTATCTCTGTGAGAGGATACTTGGCCCGCTTGGATACGGGCTCGAGCTGCATCCCGGTGGACTCCGAGATGAGCCGAGGCAGACCCATGAATGATGATGGGCTCTCGTCCATCAGCTGCCCCCCCGGAGAACTCCAGGTCAAGGGGCCTGGAAAAGAGGGAGGAGTCATCGTCAGACTCCGAGGAGTCTGTGAAGAGCTGCCTGGGGCCACCCTCCACTTGCTGAAGACGGTCAGGAGTGAGGGTGACTGACAACCGGTGGGGCAGACCCTGACCCAACCGAGAGTCCTTGGTCGGAGCCCCTGATTTCAGTTGTGGAGGCGGAGGTTCCACCACAATTGGTGGGGCAGCTAGTTCGGCCCAGGCTTGGGCACCTCGACCACCGCGAGGGGTTGTTTCGGCCTTTCGGGTAACAGCCACTTAATGGACGGGGAAGGCGTCGGCTTGTTCCCGGACAAAAAGGAGCTGCTGCCACATTAAGTCCTCGTAGCATTGACGTAATTTGCGCTGAAGCCTCTCCTCTTCTGAGGAGGAAGACGAGGACGAGCGGCGCCGCCGCTCTCCTCGGTGCCGAGACCGAGACCACTGATATCGGCGGGATCGGCTAGACCAAGACAAGGTCCGAGACCGAGATCCTTGATGTTTCCGAGTGTGGGTCTGGGAGGGAGCGGGGGACACCCGCTCTTCCCTCACCATGACCGGGGACTCCAGCACAGGAGGCACAGGCAAGTCTTTGGTTTCCACCGGGGGAACCGGTGATGAAGGGTTGTTGGCTTCAGCAGTTGACAGCCCGTCCGATGGGTCGAGAAAAATCTCGACCACATCGACGAGTGTCTTGGCCGGCTGACCTGACGGGGACACCGTGAAGCCAGCAGCCTTAACTTCTTTTTTGACCGAGAAGAGTGTCCCAATGGCTCCTCGCCCTTCATGGAGAGGGATTGGCAAAGCTCCTTAAAAGAAGCTGTGTAGGAGGATCCCAGAGAGAGAGGGATAAATGCCACGACCGAGGAAGATGAGGATGTGGCCTGGGCCACCTCCTTCTCAAGGGTGAACATCTGCTTGAGTTGCTCAGCCGAGCCAGCCACCACAGACACCGCCCAATGGGCCTTCTTGGACTTCACCGGCGGATAACGTTTCTTGAGGCGCCCAAGTTGTAGCTGGGCAGCTCAGTCTTCAAGGACATTGGCAGAGAAAGACTTGCACAACTCGCAGGCCTGCAGGTCATGGTCAAGGCCTAGGCAGTAGACGCACATGGAGTGCGGATCCGTCCTGGACATCTTCTGCCCGCATGGGCACTGCCAAAAACCGGGAGTCGATTTGTCCATCGCAGCCACGAAGGAAGAATTTGACCGAAGTCTTAAAAACGTTAAAATTATTCTTGGGTGAACCGAAGAGTTAGGATCCAGTCTATATGCAGAGTGTTAAGGAGGGAACCTGAGCTTCCAAGCGGTAAGGAAGATCTGGAGTCATGGGGTGGAGCCGAGAGTTTTACCACCCGGGTGGGTGGGAGGAGCCAGCTTGAAGACTTTCCGGTTAGATTTAAAGTGGCAAGGAACCTGCCAGACAGTGTGGATGAACAACATACCCATGTCCCTAGAACGCTGATTTCACTAGACAAGTGATGGGGTCCAAATGCTGTGACGAGACCCATGAACAAAACCGCTTCCATTTCATAGCATAGGCGAAGCGGGTGGAGGGCTTCCTCGCCGACACTAGGACTGCCGCCACTTCCGGGGAAACCCTGTATCTCTGTTGAGCTATGTCTGAAGGAGCCAAGCATGCAGATGTAAGGAATGAAGGTCCAGATGGACCAGCGACCCCTGTTCCTGGGATAGCAACTGCGAGCATATGGGCAGCGGAGTTGGAAGGTCCGTGCTGCAGGAGTGGGAACCAAATCTGCCGCTACCATCTGGGGGCTACTAGAATCATTCGGGCCCCTTCTGCCTGTAACTTTAGTAGGACTCTGAATGAGAAGGAAGCCACAGACAAACTCCCTGCCCAGCAAAGGGATAATGTGTCTGGCCAGAAAACTCCAGGCGCATGCTCCCGTGAGCAGAAAACTGGCAGTTTGGCATTTCGTGGTGATGCAAAGAGGTCCAGCTCTGGATGACCCCACTTATCGAAGAGCTGATCTGCTATGGACTGTAGCAGCTCCCACTCATGTGCTCTGGATCGAGACCTGCTTAAGCTGTCAGCCAGATCGTTCAGGACGCCTGAAACGTGCACTGCGACAGCAGAATGCGCCGCTCCAGAGCCCAGTGCCAGACTCTCATCGCCTCCCTGCAAAGGGGATACGAATGAGTACCCCTTGCTTGTTGATGTACAAGATGACCGCCATATTGTCTGTTTGAACTAGAAGAGAGCCCAGCACCCGGTCCTCTTGAAGGCCTGTAAGGCATAGAGAACCATTCGCATTTCCAGTACATTGATGTGAAGGGATCAATCCTCAGTTGTCCAAACCCCTTGCGTTTGATGAGCACCCAGGTGCGCTCCCCATCCCAGATCCGATGCATCTGTTGTAAGAGTCTGACCTGGTGGCTCTGGACGAAACCTGACCCCTTTCTCCAAATTCCGGGGGTCCATTCACCAAAGTAAAGTTCTCCTGACTGACTTGGTGACCTTGACCAGAAAGTCCAGATCGTCGTAGCCCTGGTCCCACTGTACCCTTAGCATCCACTGTGGGACCCGTATGTGGAGGCGGGCCAGAGGAGTGACTGGAATGGCCACCGCCATGTGCCCCAGTAGCCTGAGGAAGTGTCATGCTGGAACTTGAGGAGCTACTGAGGTCCATTTGGCAATCTCTCGCAGGTGATCACCCCTGTCCAGGGGAAGGAAAGCCATGCCCTGGATAGAATCCAGGACCGCTCCAATGAAGACAAGTTTTGACCAGGGCTCGGGGGATGATTTCCGAAGGTTCAGGGTGATCCCCAGCTCTCAGAATAGAGTATAGGTGTCTCCCAGGGCGTGAAGTAGGCATGACCTTGACGGGGCTGTGAGCAGCCATTTGTCTAGGTATGGGAAAACGTAGTGCCCCATGCGCCTTAAGAGCCGCAGCCACCACTACCAAGCATTTTGTAAAGACTCACGGAGCAGAGGAGAGGCCAAATGGAAGAACTCTGAATTGGTAGTGCTCCTCTTGGAAGTGGAACCTCAGAAACTTCCTGTGGGAGGGAAGATCCCGATATGCATGTATGCATCTTGCATGTCTAGGGACCAGAGCCAGTCTCCTTGGTGCAGCAGAGGAAGTAGACCTGGAAGGGTCACCATCCTGAACCTTTTGTACTCTATAAAGAGATTGAGAGAGCTGAGGTCCAGAATGGGACGAAGATCCTGTGTCTTTTTTGGGACCAGAAGAAGTGGGAATAAAACCCCTTTCCCCGCTGATGCAAGGGGACTACCTCTATTGCCTTTTTCTGCAAGAGGGTCTGAATTTCTCCTTCTAGTAGTGGGATGTGAGAAGGAGGAAAATGGGAGTACTTTGGTGGAGTATTTGGAGGGAACTCCGTGAACTCCAGTGTGTGTCCTCTCCTGGTGATATCCAGGACCCATTGGTCCGCAGTATTGACTTCCACCCTTCGAGATGAAGGGAGAAGCGGCCCCCAACTGTCTCCCCTGAGTCGGGGGTGGAAGGGACTCATTGGGCTGAGCTGGGCAGAGGCAGAGAGGCCAGGGAGGACTTGGGCCCATGGGTAGGAGCGCCTCAGGCTGCTGGTTACTGGCCTCCCACGAAGCCACCTCTCTCTGGCCCTGCTGATTATCACGGGGTGTCCACCTTGACCACCTGAGGGCTTACAAATGGCCATTTTCGTTGTTATTGCTGGTCATCAAGGTACATTTGGTGGACCGACCAGATAGACTTGCCCGATTCCTGTAGACGAGAAATCAAAGCTTCCGTCTCCTGCCCAAACAACACGGTACCTTGGAATGGTAAATCCTTGATACCGGACTGCAGATCCTGGTGGAAATCTGAAACTCTCAACCAGGTATGGCTCCGAAGGCACACTCCGGAAGCGGCTGCCCTGGCTGCCGATTCGCAGTATCGTACTAGGCTCTCAGGACATGGGAGCCTACATCGGAGCCCGATTTCATATTATCCAGAAGTTCCGTCTCCTGATCGGAATCTGACATGGCCTTCAGTAGCTCTTGTCCCTTCTCCCACAGAGCATTCTGGTACTGGACCATAAGCGTCAGGAAGTTAAGGGACCAGATGGAACAGGTGGAGGCAGAATAAACTTTCTTGCCCACCTGGTCCAAATACCGAGACTCTGGATCGGGAGGCTGCGAGCTAAGGTGCTTCAGCTGCCTGGATTTGTCATGGGCAGCCGTGATGACCGAAGAGTCCGCCTGAGGATTCTCTGCTAGAAAGCTTCTGACCTCGGGCCTTATACAGCCTATCCGCTTCTTGGGAACAGCTGGATGGAAGCTGACGCCCAGGTAGTCAGAGTCAGGTCCTGAAAGTGTCCACTAAAGGAGGGACCACCAGTGGTTTTGGCCCTTTATCTCAGGTATTTTGCCACACTCCGCTGCCCAGATCCAGGTCCTCCGTTTCCCACTCATTGGAGGACTGGATATGCCTCATGGCGTCCATGAAGGTTGGATCGACAGGAGGCGAGCAAGGCTGGTCCTTCTCTCTCTCGGGGATCGCTCTAAGCTGAGAGAGGATGAGGATGAAGAAGAGGGAGATTGACTATATGATCTGGAATAGTCTGATCTCTCCTTATGACCAGACCCCATCTGTCGTCGGTAACTGGGGGACCGACGTTGGTCCGAAGACCGATGTCCGCCACAGGACCGACGCCGGAGCGCCTCATCTAGGAGAATGAGAAGGGCTGCATGTACGACCTGGACCGCAATGGTCTCCAGAGTCCTTGGAGCATCAGCGGTGGTCTTCGGACCGGCCACAGGAACGAGCCCTAGAAGGAGGTGTAGGTGGTCGCTCCGGGGACTCCCTTGGGGAAGGCTCACCTCCCGGCTGTCGTCTGCCCGCTGGGTCTGGTACCAGTGTCTGGGCCGGCGACGGGGGGGTCTGCTTCTGGACCTGTCCCCACCAAAAGGAGAACAACTCCTGCAGCTCGTCGTCCGAGAAAAGCTCGGCCTGGAAAGGGAGTATCTGGGACGTCGGCCCGCGTAGGAGAGCCCTCTTGGGGGCCCAGAGGGGGAGGAGGACTTGGGAGACGGGGAAGTCTGCTCTTCCATGGCCGCTCCCTCACCCTTCGCCCCATCGACTGGCGTCGGTGGTGGTACCGACGACGGGGTGCCGCCGGAGAGTCCTTGGGCTCCAGAGGCGCACCTTTAGCAGGCAGTGCCAGTGCCTTGGTAGGTGGGGCCGCAACTTTCACCTCCAAGGGCTTGGTGGTAACCCTTAACAGGGTTACCTTCGGCTTGGCCAGCTTCTTCCCCGATGGGCCGGTCTTGGCCTGGGACGACTTAGGGCGTTCTCCTGAGCCTGGGGAAAGATGGGCCTTCTTGGGAGAGGGCCGCAAACGAGAGTGGGACAGCGACCGGGACAGACTACGATCTTTCCCGTGGCGCTTGTTTTTTTCCTTACGCTTTCCCTCGGAGGAGTGCAGATCCATCTTCTTCTCCAGTAGAAATGCCTTCAGGGCCTTTAGACGTCGGATCCGGGTCCGGCTGGTGAACGCCTGGAAGGCTGAGCAGGCCGCAGTATTGTGGTCTGACCAGAGGCAGAAGACACAGCTTTTGTGCCCATCTTTGGCAGGGATCTGCCTCCACAATCGCACTTGTTCTGATAGGGCTCTGGAGAGGCCGACGACAGTGAAGACTTCTGTCGATCAACTGAAAAAAACGTCAGAAAATGGCCTGATGACGATAACTTGCAAAACCATTGAAACTGTAGCAAAATCGGGTTTGAAAAATACATTTTGCTGTTCCTGGCAAGCTGGAACGAAGTCTTTCTCTTCACGTGCGGGACATGGCGGAAAAGAACTGAGGTGGAGCTGGGTCCACCCTTTGTACCAGAGCCGACGCCGGGGCGGTCTTTGCTGTATACTGCTGGCTGAAAAGGTTTCTCGAGGGTCCTAGTGCACCATGCATAGTCCGAATTGTTATAGCCTCGCTGCAAGAGCTCCCACTCAAGTAAGATGGGGCATTAAATACCTTCTGCTGAACATTAGCAGCAAAACCGGATACCTCAACCAGGAGTGCCTATGTGGTATAAGCCCATGTCAGCCATGTCACAGAGGGCCATGGTGGATGCCTGCTAACGCCCTCAGCTGCCTAAAGGCACTGAAGAAGCTCCCGCTTCTGTGTGCCTTCAGGGAGGGTCTGGGCGGCAGCCTTACTCTTCTTTCAGTTAGAATTGTGGTACTTCACCATATGAGACAGGTAGTTTGCAATCCTCAAACCCAGGGTGGATGAGGCATACAACCCTCTTGCCCCAGAGGTCAATTCTGTGAGATTCTTTGTCTGGAGGGGAGGGAACTAAGGTGCTTATGCACCTTAGACCTGTTGTGGGCTGCCTTAATGATCACTGAGTCTGTTTCAGGCTGGACAGCATAGCAGAGGAACCCCTGGGGGCACAGTAAAGTTAATCTGCCCTATGGTGCATAGCTGGCACCATGTCTAGTCTGTGCTACGCTGCCATGGCTGCATTCCTCAAGGCAGACAAGACTGGAGGAATGATTTTGAGGGGAGATTCTGGGATCTACATGAAGTCCACCAGCTCTTTCCTGGTGACATCCTCTTCCTCAGTGTGGAAGCCCATAGCTGAGGACAGCTGCTTTATCACAATGAAAAATATGGGGTCCCCAGGAGGAGACCTAGGAGTATGCTTTACTGAACCTCACTGACAGAGGATGCAGTAGACCAGTCAGAGACCAAGATCTCTTCTTCCTTCTCATCAGGAAGAATGATGTCTGGATGGTACTCCTCCTTGACGTCGACCTCTCCCAAATCCAGGTCTGGCGTCGGATGTACCGCCGACTGCCTGTGGGGAGTTTCTCATGGCTGACGAGTAGGCATCAATGATGGAGCTGCCGCAGACAGTGTCGTGAGGTGGACCTGTATGCAACTAGCTGCTGCACAATCACTAAAGTGAATTTCATCAAAATGTCATTTAGGTCGACGACATTTGTCAATGGAGGGGGGACTGACGGCATAGGTATCGATGACTTGCCAGATGGGCACTGTGAACCCGACGAGCCTGTAGCCCTGGAGGGAGAAAGGGGGGGCCAAGAACAACGAGCCTGTTGTCAATGGAGGGGCCGACGACCTGGAGGTCGATGGATGATCGCCCTGTGCATCGGACGGGGGCACTGTTGGTATGGGTCTGGAGGGCACAAAGACCTGGACAGTAGTTTTGTGCGTTGGTGCTGCCAAAGTAGACTAGGATCCCTCAGAAGGAGAAGAGGCTGTCAGGGAATGAGACTGCCACCGGGGGAAGCGGTCTTGATCTCGGTCCTTTTTATGGCTTTTCCCTGAGGATTTGTCTCGGGCCTTAGAGGCCTGGGAGCTTGATGACCCCATCGGCGACTGAGAAGCTGGGACCCCGGAGGACCCCTGCCAGGAACTGGCTACCTGTTGATCCATTAGAACATTTTTAAGAGAGCCTTTCTGCACCAACTGAGGATTGTTTGGTTAAATTTCTGGCAGAGCTCACAGTCAGAAACTTTGTGGTCAGGCTCAAGACAGCTGACACAGAGAGGATGTTCATCTGTGGAGGCAATCTTCTTTCCACAGTGACATGGAAGAGAGAAGTTGAAGGATTAACTCTCGACATAAACAAGTTGAAGGAATCTCTTTAATAAGATTCTTTTTTTTAGTCCCGGGTTCCCCAATCCTCCATTCGGAGGTCAGACCTGCCCTGCATGTTGTCCTCCCATGCCCAGGCTTAAACCTCTGGATGAGGCAACCGGGAGGGCTCCCCCCCCAACAGACACTGTAGGCAAGCCCCGCTTACTCCCGGCTGGGGCTGTGGAGTGGCCTCCCGGCAGCGCTGAAGGCAGTGGAGATGGCAGCAGAGCAGGTCATCATGCCAGGGAGCCAGCTTTTTTCGATGCTTGCTGAGTCCCTGGGGGCAGGGACGTGCAATGATGTCCAGCTTCCACCCCGCCCCAAGGTGACGGCACCAGCCACTGCAGACCTCCGCCAGAGGTCCATAAAATGCCAGACACTCTTTCCCCTCTCTTCCCGGAGAAGGAGAGCAGTCCCCAGGACGCTCGATCCTTCTCTCTCTGCTGGCCCTACGAACCCGGGTCGTCGGCATCGCAAGTGGAAATCCAACCACTGCACCGGCGGGCCAATAAAAGAGATTCTGAAAAATATCAGAAGAAAAAGCCACAGGCGAAAAAGGCGTGAATACTGCATCTGAGCTTCCATATGGACCCATGCGATCGAGTCGATGGCAGGAAAGAACTGAGGAAGGAGCAGGGCCACTCACGCCTTTATAGGGTTGGTGATGTCGACAGATATCAACGGCGTGGGTGGCCCCCGATGTGCTGCTGAAAATCTTGTGTGTGGATCCTGCTTCACCGATGGTGAGGTTCTTACGGTGTGACCTGATGACTGAGATACACTCCTCCCCCGGATCAGCTGTGAGTGGAAGAACTGAGATCCTTTGTGCTCCAGGTAGTAAATAAGCGCCCTGTAACATCCAGGCTGTGAAGTCTCTGCTCCCCAGAGCTGGATTTTGCTGTAAAGAACACTGGAAGGGTGACGGACTGGTGCAGGTGAAACTCAGACTTCACCTTAGGCAGAACGTTTTTGTTAGTCCTTAGGACTACATTGTCTCTGTGAAAGATGATGTAATTTGGATCTGTACAGAGTGCCTGCAACTCGCATACCCTTCTAGCAGAAGTTATGGCTACTACGAACACTGTTTTCCAAGTGACATACTTTATATCAGCAGTAGCCATGAGCTCATATGGGGAGTCCATGAGCTTTCCTATGCACAGGTTCAAATCTCAAGGGGGGAATAAGGTCCCTAACCGACGGAGGATGCAGGTGCAGAAGCCCTAAAAGGGCCTCCTAAATATGGGGCGTGAAGCCACCATTTTCTCCTTACCTGCTGAGACATAAGCAGATACGGCAGCCAGGGGAACATTAAGGGTTGTAGGTCTGAGGCCCAAGGACTGAACGTGAACTAAGTAGTCCAAGATAGTGGGCAGATCTGCTTGTAAAGGGCTGGGCTGCCTAGTGGCACACCAGAGAGAGAACCTTTTCCACTTAAAGGAATAGGTTTTCCTAGTTGTTGGCTTCCTGGAGACCCTGAGGACTTTCAGGACTTCATCTGAGAGGTGAAAGTCACAAAACTCTAGCTCTTCGGGAGCGCCAGAGAGCTATCTTCTTGGTTGGGAGCACCTTACAGAGCCCCTCCATTTACTGGAAAATAAAGTTTTAGTAATATAAACTTATTTAAATACTGAACTAGTACCAGATTTCAATTGCTGAAGTTACTGTGAATCGAATCATACCAAATTTAAGATGGTTTGTCAAAGGCTCAACATCAGGGACTACCAAAAGATTCCCAGCAGCAGAGCACGAATAAGGCCGCAGCACCAGCAGCGTGTAGTGGGGAAATGAGTGCCATGACTTCATTGGAACCCCTGAAAGCGATGCTGGAGTCAATGAAGGTAATAGATGCTAAAATAGAAAAAACCCTGTTCAAGATCGAGTCTCATGATGCCGCAATTAAAATGCTTACAGGATCGGTGTCAGAATCTGAGAAGAGAACCACATCCACCATGGCTACAGTGGCGACCCTAACCTGAGAGAACACCCAGCTGAGGAGTCGCATGGAAGTGGTAGAGAATGTGATTAGATCAAGGAATGTGTGTATAGTAGGGGTCCTGGAAGGAGCAGAGGGCACAGATCTCTTACAATTTTTGGCACTATGGCTACAGAACCACTTAAATATGCCCACAGACTGATTGGGGCACCCTGAAGAAAGCTTACCGGGTCAATCCGAGGGTGAGACCAACCGGGGTATCTCAACTTCGCACCATTCTCTTGCGCACTCCAGGCCCTGATGTCCGAGATATCCTTATTTCTGCCACAAGAGCCACTTACCCACTGGACATAAATGGATTGGACATTAAGCTGTATCCCGAACTCTCATATCAGACAAGGGCACAATGGAAGGCATTTGATGCCATTCGCCACTGTCTGAGAACACTAAGAATTATCCACTCATTCTTGCTCCCTGCTCGATTAAGAATTGTCTATGCGGGGAAAATGTGGAGCTTCAACAATCCACAGGATGCCGGTCGCTGGGTTGAGAAAGTGGAGGCCGAATTCACAAGCCGTAAGGATGCCACAGATCCCCAACATTCTGAGTCGGACTCAGAGGACTGAATTGAGGCCTGATTTGGGCTAATGCTGTGAGTGAAATCGTCAGTGATACCCAGGAAAGACTCCTATTATGACTATACATACTGAACTTATAAATTTGTGTGGACTTAATTTCAAGTACTGGGTGAGGCAGGAGTCTTGGTGATTCACAATTTATTTGTATGATTGCTGGGGGAAAATATACACAATATAAAGTATATTCACTGTTTGAACTCCCATAATGGGAATGCGGGAAGAATCACCATATTGGCACCTACCAAGTCTACTGCTCGGCTTTCGATGTTGCCAAAGATTTTTGTTTTTGGGCAACTCTTAGGCATTGTAATACTGTTAAATGTTCTTCAACTTTAAAGTCAGATACTAGTTTATAAACACTAATTAAGAGCAACGTTAAGTGTTTGATGCTATTCTTCTCTTTTCTGTCTCTACTCCTACTATTTGTATCCAGGGTGAGCTCTAAAGGGGTCTAAACTTGCATTAACTTTCAGTTTTACTAAAAGGTTAAATAGCAATCAGCTGCTTGTACCATATTCCCCAAGTGATTTTACTACCTACAGGAAAAACCGCTCACCTTTGAAAAGACTGGCAAGGTAGTGGACATTTTTGGGACTGGATTCTAGGAACTACTTTGGGAACTCCCATCTCCTTCCATACAAGAGTACAGAGTTTCAATGACAATGTTAATTAACTGTACCTAATGTATAACAATGTGATACCTTGTATGAGTGATGTATTGATATATGGTTTATTGATGAAAATCTAATAAACAAAGTACAAAAAAAAAAAAAAAAGAATACTTTAGCTCTCAAGAAACATGCCTTGAGGCACAGTGACCTAATGGAAGGTGATTCTACCCTGGGACACAGTCAGCAGGTTGTGCCTCAGTGGGTGGCAGATACACTGCCTCGATGGAGAGGGCCAGGAGGAGGAGTACAGACCTGCCTGGCCCGATCATGGGGCCACCAGTATCACGGTGGTAGACTGGCTTCTCAGCTTCAACAACACTACTGGCAAGAGAGGGCAAGCGATAGGAACATTTCTAACCAGTCCAGAGTCAGGGCTTCCACTGGGACTGAGCCAACTGCTGGAGACCTGCAACAAAACAGGGGGAGCTGGTCATTCTTCCTGGAAGCAAACAGATCGATCTTTGTGTATACCCCACCTCCTGAACACTGTGGCCAATACCTGCTTGTTCAGGGTTCATTTGTGATGTCCCTGGCTGATCCTGCTGAGGGAATCTGGCAAGAAATTGTCTTTGTCTGGCAGGTGAACTGCTGAAAGGTGCACATCCAGGGAATAAGCCAGGTTCCAGATCTTCACTGCTTCTGTACACAGCTGTGAGGATCTTGTGCCCCCTTGTTTGTTGATGTAATACATGGTAGTGGTGTTGTCTGTCCTGTCCTGGACTAACTGCTCCCTGACCTGAGGGACAAATGACTGCAGAACCAGGAAAACTGCCCTGAGTTCAAGCAGGTCTGTTTACTCTTGGGATTCTTGGGAGGACAACATGCCACTTACTGTCAGCTCGGCTAGGTGAGCCCCTCAACCTAGAAGGGAGGCATCTGTTGTTAGAACTGTGGGTGACCTCTGAAGGAAGGGCACGCCTTTCCCGAGGTCCACCTGTCCTGTGCTCTCAAGAGAGACTCTTGTCACAGGCACTAACCTTGAAAGAGGGTCTCGTTTTTGGGACCAGTGGGCCCTTAGGTGGTACTGGATATCTCATTTGGAACCTGCTCCCTGCCACCACTGCTGTAGAGAAGGCAATACGGCCCAACAGCTGGAGGAAGTCTCTTGCTGACCTGAACTGAGGCAGGATGAAGGATTTTGCCAGACTGATAAGATTTTTCACTGTCTTGAGGGCGGAAGGGCCTCACTCAGAGGGCATCCAACTCTGCTCCCATGAACTCCAGCACTTGAACTGGTTCTGTCTGGGACTTCTGGGTGTTTATGAGAAACCCCAGGTCCTCTGGGGTACTCTGGGTGAGGAAAAGAGGTCCTGGCCTGCTGGTGTGATTTTCCTGCTAACAGACAGTCGATCTAGGTAAGGGAAAAACTGTACTCCCGGTCTCCTGATGTTGCTGCCACCACAGCTAAGCACTCTGTGAACACCCTCGAGCTGGGGAGAGTTCAAAAGGGAGGGCTGCAAACTGATAGTGACCAGTTCCTTCCCTGAATCTTAAAAACTTCCTGTGGCTGAGCCAGATTAGAATATGGAAGTAGGCACCTTTCAAGTCCAGAGACCCTAGCCATTCCCCTTGCTGTAGGGATGGGATAACTGCAGTCAGGGTTACCATCTTGAACTTTTCCTTTTTCAAGTGTCTGTTCAGATATTCAAGATCAAAAATGGGTCACCACTGCTAAATCCTGCACCAAAAGTCCAGAAGGGAGGCAGTATAACGGAGTGGTTTAAGGTTCTGAGCTGCAAATCTGGTGACATCCAGCAGACCATACCTGGGTTTGAATCCCACAGCTTCCACTTACATACTGTGTGACCATGAGCAAGTCACTTAACTTCCTGTGCTCCCAGGATGCACCTGTAAAGCTTTCAGCTTAGTGTGCTACCCTGGTTAAACAACTAAAGAAAAAAAAGAATAAAGGCCCCTTCCCCACTGAGATGGGGTTTTCCTGCTGCTTTTATCTGCAGCACCTTTTGACCTTAACTCCAGCAGGATCTTTTCTGAGGGAGGTGGAAGTTCTGTCAACCTGCAGCCTGTGGAACTTTTTGAACTGCAGTGTAAGCCCCAGGCTCATGACTTCCAAGATTCACTTGTCTGTGGTGATATTCTTCCATTCCTGAAAAAGTGAGCCAGCCTTCCTCCACTGGCAAGGGATGGGTAACCTGGGCTGACTCAGCAAGGGTTCTGCTCGGGCTGATTCTAGGGTGCTGGGGTAGGGTCAGCGCATTTGAAGCCTCCTTCCCCTGCCTCTGTAGAAGCCACTCAGCTGAGAGAAGTCATGAGGCAGGAAACCACGGAGAAAATAACCACAACCCTTACCTCCCCTTCCATGAGGCCAATAGGAAGTGCAGACCTTTTCCTTCTCAGTGTTGCTTTTACAGGTGACTTTATACTCCTCCACCTTTTTTATGTATGCCTCTGTCTTGTCACCAAAGAGGGAGTTTCCTTCACAGGCAAAATCCATGGCCTTTGCTTGGGTGTCCTGGGACAGGTTTGCAGTCCTAAGCCAGGCAAACCTTATTAAGGATGTTGCATGGGCCATGACGCTGGAGACAGTGTCACTGGTATCCACTGCCATATGAAACTGGTACATAGTAGCATCCAGGGCTGATTTTGCAGTATCTGCTAAATCCTGCACCAAAAGTCCAGAAGCCTTTTCACTTACGGCTAGGACAGAACTCCAAAGAGCTTTCTGGTATGGGCAGTATAAGCCATATAGGTCGCCCGCATTGGCAGCAGGGAAGCAGAAGTATAAGCTTTCTTCCACATACTATCCAGCTTTCTGAAATCTTTGTCCGGGGGCTTGGCAGAGAGGGGAACCTTTGCCTTATCACAGGCTGCAGCCTGCACTACCCTTTACGGTCAGGATGGAAGAGAGGTACTCAGCATCTCGCTTATCCATCTTTTTGTCAATGCCAGGGGTGGAGGTGTGAGTCTAACAACTTGCAGGATGCGTTCTTAAGGGGTTCATGCACTGGAAGGAGCAACCTCTTAGTTTGGGTTAAGCCCATGTCCAAGAACTCCATCTCATCCCCATTCTCCACAGTCACCTGGGTGGAGAGGTTGAGGGTGTTCACCATCTGCCTCACAAAAGCATAATGTGAGGAAAAATCGACCTGGGAGGAGAACCAAACCCCTGCTCAGGAGAACCATCAGGCTCTATGGGCTCCCTCCTCTTCCTCCTCATCATAGTAGAATCCGCCCCTGATCATCCAGAACTGGGGAAGGAACCGGAACTGGAGGGGGAACCGGGATGCCCGTGAGTGACCTCATGGCCTGAAAGTCCTGGAGAAACTGCCATGCCTTAGCCATGTCTTCCATAGAGGGCATTCTATTTCTGTCCACTGGTGGCTCTTTTCCTTCTTCAGCAGGAGGGCAGCGGCATGCTTTTCGTTTTGTTTTTCTTAGCAGCAACCTGCTCCGAGGGGCTTTTATGTTTACTTAATGTAGGGTTCACCCATTCAGGAACCCTGGACTCAGACATCTTTAGTAAGCTTTTCCTTCTGTTTGCTATGGAAGAATGGACCTGCATCAGTGTGCTTAGGTGATATAGAGGCAGACTGAGAAGCCATTAAGTCCTCTAGATTTTGCCCCCCTTTTTTTAAAGGGTTTTAGGGCAAACTTAATGCAGAGCTCACAATCTCAGAAAAGGTGGTCAGGTCCCAGGCACCTTAAATACAACTTGTGGCAGTCCGCCTTTAGCCAGGAGATTTTTATTTTTTTGCTCCTCCTGACCGGCCACTCCTTCAGGCTACACATACCCCATTGTTGCCACCACACCCCGTCGCTCCGTCTTGGTGGTCCCTAGGTAACCCAATGTAACCCTTCGCTGAGCGGGTCCTCTCACCCCCCCCGGGAGAAGTCCCCATAGGCACACTGACGTATATCCTGGGGCCTGCGGGGTTAACTCTGGGCAATCTTGGGTTATCGTGGCATTAGGGGACCTGGCGTCCGTCATCCAGCTGATCAGCGGAAGATTTTCCGGTTTTCGGCCCCCCCAAAGCGGCCGCACCTAGCGCCCCTCCCAACATGATGCACAGGCGGTGTATATCCACCCAGGCCGCATCATGTGTTGCCACTCGGGGTCATTCTAGAGTGGTGCAGACCGCACCACCCCTGGAGGGAGCGTCCAGTGGACACCCTATACCTCCCTGCAGGCCTCTGCTCCTCATGTCCCAGGCTCGGGGCGGAAGGGGTCGCCAGCGTACAGGTGATCGCCCGCGCCAGCCAGCCAGGAGATTTTAACACTTTATATAGTTTTAAAGCCTGTAGGTCTTGTTTTTTTGGTCTTGTCAGACATGTGAATTGTGACAAGATCCACCAGTAACCTGCTCCTACAGTAGAAAAACAGAGACTGTGGTTCTGTTCCTAAAAAACGCAAACCGCTAAACAAAACTTTTTTTTTTGTATTCAATATAAAGGAGAAAAAAAATCCTAACTCACCTCGGTTCCTGGAGACCGGGGAACTGAAGCAAAAACAGCCTCAAATCAGCTGAAAGGGGACAAATAATATTCAAAAGGAAAATATTGGTAGTTAAAGCGGTTTGAAATGGAAAACTGCAAAGAAAAAAAAGGACTTTTCTCTGGTGCTTGGGAATCGCTGGAGAACCGAAGAAAACCACTAAAAAACACTGAAACACCAAAACCAAATGAAACTAAAGCAGAAATTTGAAGGCAATAAAATTACTGAGTAAAAAATAAAGAAAAGATGCAAAAACCATGTGAAACTGAAAGTTAGATTAAGAGCTCTTTGGGGTGATTTCTTCCTCAGGTGGAGAAATAAATCTGCCATTAGAGGGCAGTGTGGAGCATGACCACGTGGCAGAGATATGAATTTCATTCAATCGTTCCTTAATTTACATAAAATTCCACTCTCTGGGGCAGCTCAGGCCTGCAGGTTGATTGCAACAGTGAGGGATTTCTGAGGTTTGAACCATTAATTAACCCCCCCAGTGGCAGGGTCAGGAGAGGGAGGGCCATTCCCCCCACCCCATGAACATATCTAGATGCAGAGGGTGAGGGTTTGTCCCAGCAAAGGTGCAGGTCAGGGTCAGGCAGGCGAGCCCTGATGCAGCCAGTGCCACATTTTCTGCTTTCTCCTGATTACCAACGCTGTGGTGCAGATGACTGGGCATGCTGTGTGGAGGCACACACATCCTACGCCAACCTGCAGCACCCTCCCTATTGCTGACCATGCCTGCACTGCTACCAAGTCTCCACTTGGTGGATGCTGACAGTGGGATAGCCTGCCACCCTTCCTTGGAAAAGAAGAGCTGACACCCAGAGGCTCAATCCTCTTCCTCCAGCAACGAGAGTCTGCTCTCAAGCCTGAGTTGTCGGTGTGGCAGCAGGTAAGGCATCTAGTGCCTCAGCCCTCCTTGCTTCTGGGCCAGCAAGTGGAGAAACTTAAAACTTAATGCAGAATTCAACTCCCAACAACAGTAAATCTTCGAGAACAGCTCTTGCAGCATGTTACACCATTAGGACTGAAGCCGGCAGGCGCCAGGACCCCACGGAAATTTTCTAGCTAGAAGTATTCAGTAGGGACCGCCCCCGACATCAGACATAGCACATAAGGAGGCGGTCCCCCAGAATCCCCAGTTTTCCCGACGGAGGCTCCAGGTCGCTGGATGACATCAGAAGAGGAGACTGAGGATCCGCCATCAAATGGCAGTCAGAGAGATGCCGAGAACACCTGATCCTAGGAAAAGGATTTTATAACTAGAATCTACCTCCAGCAGGGATGGTGGAAGGGAAAGTACCTGCTGTAAGAGCTGTTCTCGAAGATCTACTGTTACAGTAAGTTCTTACTTCTTACTGAGAAACAGCTCTTGCAGCAGATTACACCATTAGGACTGATTCCCAAGCAATAATGGAAATCCCACACCATTGGAGGAGGGAAGATAGAAATCCTTAATGGAACCTAAGCCTAGGACATAAGTCCTTGAAGGACTGCTAGACCAAAACCTGCTCTTTGCCTCGATGCAATATCCAGGCTATGATGCCTGATGAAAGTGTGCACGGAGCTCCAAGCAGCTGCAGCACAGATGGCCGAGGTGGACACATTCTTAAGGGCTGCAAAGGAGGTAGCCACCCCCCCTTGTGGAATGACCCTTAACCGCACCCGGTAAGGGTTTGTTGCGCTTCTGGTAACAGAACGTGATGCACTGAATGAGCCACCTGGACAGCGACTGTTTGGAAACAGGAACTCCCATCATCCTGTGAGCAAAGGACACAAAAAGCTGGTCCGATTTTCGGTGGTGTTTTGTTCCGGTCAGGTAGTAACAGAGACACCTATGCATATATAAAGTGTGCAACAGGGCCTCTCCTCGATTAGAATACTTAGGAAAATACACTGGTAGGTCAATGTCCTGATTAAGGGCGACCGCTGAGACCACCTTAGGCAAAAACTTAGGATTAGTCCGTAGAGATACCCTGTCTTGGTGAAAAACCAAATAAGGTTCTGTGCACGAGTGCATGAAGATCAGAAATTCTTCTGGCTGAGGTACTGACAACTAAAAACAACGTCTTCCAAGTAAGAAAGGCGTGGCTCGCAATCATGCTGGTTCAAAGGGTGGCAGCGAGAGCTGCTCCAGGACAAAGGGTAAATCCATGGCGGAATTGGATCCTTAATTGAGGTCTAAGGTGGAGAACACCTCTCAGGAAGGCTCGTGATGTGTCCAACTGAGATATGGTGCGCTGCCTCATAGGAGGTGATAGGCTGAGATGGCACAGAGATGTACCTTAATCGAGGAGTAGCCCAAGCCTGTCTGAAAAAGAGACAGGAGGTAGTCCAAGACCAACCTTTCTGGACAATCCATAGGTGAAAATCCATGTGCTTGAACCCATATACAAAATCTACGCCATTTCATGGCTTAAGTAGCGTGGGTAGCCGGTTTCCTAGCAGCAGCAAGAACGTCTGCTACCTCTTGCGAGACCCCGTATCGCATCATGGCTATGTCTCTAGGAGCCAAGCACGCAGGTTCAGCAAACGACAGTCTGGATGAACCAAGGAACCCGCCTCCTGAGACAGCAAGTGGGAGCTGATTGGCAGAGGCACAGGAGGTTCCTGGGACAGCTGACATAGTAGAGGGAACCAGATCTGCCTGGGCCAAAATGGAGCGATAAGTATCAGCGTCGCTTGCTCTCTGCAAAGTTTAAGAAGGACCCCCTGGATCAACGGAAAGGGGGGAAGGCACAGAGGAATCTGCCTGCCCAGGAGAGGGACAACGCTGTCTCACCAGAAAACACCAGGCCTTGGATCTAGCGAGCAAAAATTAGGCAGTTTTGCATTGGATGGGGACGTGAAAAGGTCTAACTCTTGTGTACCCCATCTGCGAAACAGATCCTCTACTACCTCCTGGAGTAGTTCCCACTCGTGGACTCTGGCCTGAGCGCGGCTCAGGCCATCTGCAGTGACACTGTCCACTCCTGGGACATGAACAGCAATGAGGTTTGTGCCATGTTGCAAAACCCAATCCCACACCCTCATGGCCTCCCTGCAAAGCGGGTAGGAATGGGTGCCTCCTTGTTTGTTGAGGTAATACATCACCGTGGAATTGTCTGTTTGTAACAGAAGAGTACCCGGTGGAATGCCTGACTGGAAGGCCTGCAGGGCATAAAGAGCTGCTCTCATTTCCAGGATATTTATGTAGAGATGAGTCTCTTGGGCTGTCCACAGGCCCCGAGACCGGGCACAGTGGAGGTGTGCACCCCATCCGAGCTCTGAGGCATCTGTGGAGATTGTCACAATCGGAGACGGCACAATGAAGGGGACTCTGCCAATAGATTCTTCAGATCTAACCACCATTGCCAATCCCGGATTACGTCCTTCGTGATCCAGACTGGGAGCTGCAGATGGTCTTGCTTTTGATCCCATTGGACCCTTAACATCCACTGGGTCACCCGCATGTGGAGACGAGCAAGCGGGACTGTTGCAATGGTTGAAGCCATGTGTCCGAGCAGGCAAAGGACCAATCTGGCAGGAATGGTCTTCTTCGCCAAGATGTCCCTGATGAGGGATCTGTTGTGTTCCGCTCTGTCCTGGGGAAGAAAAGCTTTCCACTGGACGGTGTCCAGAACTGTGCCTATGAACTGCGGAGTCTGTGACGGAACCAGGCGTGACTTCTCTTGATTGATAATGATGCCTGTCTCGAACAGAGACTGAGTATAATGAATGGTGGACATCAGGGCCTCCCAGAAGGCGCCATGAGAAGCCAGTCATCCAGGTAGGGGAACATGTAGTGGCCTTGTCTCTCAGAGTCGCGCTATGAGCCCATAGGCACTAGTGAATACCGAGGTACCGATGACAGTCCCAAGGGAGGGCTCAAACTGGATAATGGTGGCCCTGAAAACCTCAAGCCAGAAACTTCTGGTGCGCTTGGGCAATGGGTATATACAGGCAAGCATCCTGCATGTCCAAGGACGCTAGAAAGGTGCCCTGCTGGAGCATGGGAATCAGACCTGGGAGGGTCATCATGCGGAAGCGTTTGTACAGGACCGACTCGTTAAGGTCGCTGAGATCCAGTATCGGACAGAGGTCCCCTGTGTCTTGGGAACCAGAAAGAAGTGAGAATAATATCCTGCACTCCTCTGGTTCCGTGGTACGTGCTCTATCGCTTCTTTTCCCAGAAGCGCAAGCACCTCCTGCTGTATGAGCAGGGTGTGCTGACCCGAGTAACGGGAAAGCAGGGGCGGTCTTGCCAGTGGGTGGTCGAGAAATTCTATGAAGTGACCTTTCCTGACCAACTGGAGAACCCACCGGTCAGTGGTAGTCGACTGCCACCTAAAAGTGGCAGCGATGCGACCCCGACCTTTTTGGCCCGTTGATCAGAGAAGGGCAGGGGCTGGGAAGGAATCATGTATGGCAGCACTGGTCCCTGCAAGCTGGGCCGGTTTAGTGTAGGCGTTAGGCTCTGCCTGGGGGCGACTTAGCCTGGGCTTTTCGTTGAAAAGTGCCCCTTTATTCTGGCCAGAGCGTGGATGCTGCCTTTTGTCGGTGGCGAACGGCTCTGGTTCCTACGAAGAACCAGGCCTGAATCTGTACATGGCCTGTACAGACCGACTGCCTTCCCAGTGTCCTGAGTTTGGTGATAACCTTCTCAGGGTTCACCAAAAGTACTTTGCCACTGTAGGGGATGTCAAGCCGGAGACACGGAGCCAAGAGTGTCACCGGAGACAGACGCCTGAAGCTGCAGCTCTTGGGGATGAGTCTGCAGAATCGTAAGCGGCTCATAGTACTTGGGTACCCACATCAGACCCTGAGCGGAGAAGGTTTAGGAGCTCCGCCTTCTGATTGCCATCCGGAAGTTCATTGACCAGGTCCTGGCCCTGTTCACACAGGGCATCCTGAAATTGTACCATGTGGGTTAGGTAGTTCAGGGACCTGATGGATCATGTAGCAGCCGCTTACATCCGTCTCCCCAGGGAATCCAATTGTTTGGATTCCTGGTCCGGTGGCTGTGTGCTCATGTGCTACGGTCTTTGGGACAGGTCATGTGAGGTCATAATGACCACGGAGTCTGCCAGACGTTGTTGAGCCAAGTACTGGTCCTCTCTCGGGGTCTTGTACAGGTGGTCAGCTTCGCACAGCGGAGTGGAGTGCGGACGCCCCACGCAGCCTTGGTGACGTCTGCGGAAGGTGTCTACCAAGGGTGGCACTACCACAGGCTTTGGGTCTTTCTGCCAAAGATAACAGGCAAACACTGCCTTTCCGGGTTGAGGTCTTCAGCATCCCACCCCATGTTGTCCTGGATGTGCCTCATGATCTCAGAGAAAGAGGGATCATTCGGAGGAGACCTGGGAAGGTCATGTGGGTCAGGTGATGGAATGCAGAGTGGAGGAGGAGATCTGGAATAATCCGAGGTATCCGATTTGGAGTCCTCCCCTGATGGAGTATACAGATGACGTCTGGGTCACTTGGGCTGGGGGACCCTGATGGAGATCTTGAGGAGGCCTTCTCGGTCCTTGGATCTACCCCTAGGAGGTGGAGTCTGCTCCTTAGGGTTTGGTGGTCGTCTTGCTGGCCCCTTTGGTGGAGGAGGGGGCGTGGGAGGTGAAGGAATAGGAGAAGGAGGTTTTACAGGGACCACGTCCTTTTGGATGGTGTCCCACCAGAAAGTAAAGAGATCCTTTACTTCTTGCAGATTCATGCCCAACGACGGGCCTGGCGCCGGTGGTCTGGCGCCAGGGTCGGGAGTCGGGACCGCGGGTGTCTCCGGGGTGGGTGAAGGTTCCCTCGGGAGTCCGGCATCCTCAGTGTCGCCTGCATGGTCTTCGGGCAGCGTCATGTCCTCCTCCGTTAAATCCCTGTGACCAGTGTCCACCGGTGACTGGGGCGCGGTCTTCTGCTCCGGTGAATGAGAGGCCGACATCGGCTGCTTGGCTGACGCCTTCAGGTCCGGCGAATGCCTGGCCGACGTCTGGTGCCTGGCTGGTGTCTGCAGCTCTGGCGAATGCCTGCCCGACTTCGTATGCTTGGCCAACGTCAGGTGCTTGGCCGACGTTGGGTCAGACGTCCGCTTTAGGGATGTCAGGTCTTTCGTCTTCCTGGGTGGTGGATCCAGACCTCTGAGAGGCTGGGAGACCGATCTGGAGTCGGGCTCCCAACGTCGGGTCAATGAGGAAGACTTGTGGCGTTCAGAAGACTTGGAAGAGGCCCGAGAGGGAGCGTAGGAAGCCGGGGGCCTTGAAGTCTTGATGGGCTGGAGAGTCGAAGAGCCACCTGAAACCCGGTCTTTAACCAGAGGGGGCTGAGAACGAGCCCTGGAGGGAGAGCGGTCCGACCTGGTGGAGCCTGAGCTATGGGAGTCTGAGGCCCGGTTTGGGGATCTGGACCTTGCTTTCTCCCGGTGTTTGTCCCGGTGTTTATGGGCCTTGGAAGAAGAATCGCCCTTGAGGAAGGTTCTTGGTCCATTCTACTAAGTTTTTCTTCCAGCAGACAAGGCTGAAGTGCCTTCTGACGGCTGATCCTGGTGCAGCTGTTGAACCCTTGGCAGAAGGTGCAGGCCTTGGTGTCGTGGTCCGGGCCTAAGCACTACACGCAGGAGGAATGAGGATCCTTAAAAGGGATCATTTTTGCGCAGGCACACTTGGAAAGGTGTCCCTCAAGTGAAGGAGTTGGAGAGGACATTAGTTTGGAGAAACTCGAAGTTCTAAGTCATCGTGCGCTAGGTAGAGACCGAGAGGCCGATGCTGGCGAGTCGATGGCGGGAAAAAAACTGGGGATTCTGGGGGACCGCCTCCTTATGCACTATGTCTGATGTCGGGGGCGGGACAGATGTCGAAGGTGGTCTCCGCTGAATACTGCTAGCTAGAAAATTTCTGTGGGGTCCTGGCGCCTGCTGACTTCAGTCCTAATGCTGTAACCTGCTGCAAGAGCTGTTTCTCGAAGCAAGATCAAGGGTTGATATGACCATGGAGAATTTCTGTATCACTAAAAATAGGAGTGATAAATTGTTTAGTTCATATGTTTCAGCTCCTTTAAGATGGTATTGCCATATGGAGCCCGATTCTGCATCGTAACACATGATGGTAAGAAGCACTGGTTAATTTTGCAATACTTCCTCCAAGAAGCCTGGCTGTTAATTTTTTTTCTATTTTTCTATTTTCTTTATTATGGCAATATTAAATTACAATGAGCAGCAAGTTCATGGGATACACTCTTCACAGCAATAAGCTACATTTATACATTACTAATAATAGTCCCAAACATATTATAACAAGTATAGATTTTTTATTACCTATACAGGACGGATGACATTTTTGTGGTTAAAGCATTATGTGGTGAATGTCTGTTTCAAGAAAATATACACCATTTTAATTGGGTTCTTCATTTAGAAGGTCCAGAATTTTAATCGTATTAATTTTACTGAATTTTGACCAGATCTGCTTGAATTTAGTAGTTATTTTTAAGGCAGAGACCAAACTGGGCCAGTGTAGATGGCCATGGTGGCATCCTCAAAGGGTTCTATCAGGGGAGGGACAATGAGAGGAGGGGTGTCCGGCAAGCCTAGGTACTGGGACAAACGGCACAAGGTAGGGTCATGCTCTTCTGCCTTAAACCCCATAGCAGCCTGTAACTGTCTCATGATGGATGCAAAGGAGGAGTCATTGGGGGGAGGCCATGGAATATACTTCAGGGTCTCCTCACCGTCAGATGACATCAAGGAGGTGGAATGGGAGGGGGTGGCACCCCCCTCCATCATCTCCAGAGGCCCCTTTATCCTCATTATCTGAAGGAAGAAGGTTAGGGTGATATTCATCCTCATCCCCCAGGTCCTAAGGGAATTGGAGGGCACCCAATCTCAGGGAGCAAGATGCGGCCCCATGGGAGGGAGGCATCTGGGCAGGATTAGGAGGCTCCTGGAGCACCAGTCATTTTTTGGGGGCAAGTCGAACTTGCATTAAATCCCACAGGGAATACAGTATAGAGTGAAAATCTACTGTGATCGTTGTCAGAACGCCCAGCAGCGTTGGCTGAAATACAGGAACTGGGGCTGGCACTGCAACCAAGGAAGGAGATTGAGCAGGCCGAGGAGGGGAGGGCGAAGCCGACAGAGGCGCGGCCTGCGGCAACGCCGGTAGGGAACGGGGCCGAGACAGTGGCTGAAGAACAAGCCAAGGTCGGCATCTGGAGTGTGGGCTGGACTCCTGAAGCACCGAGCTCACGCCGACCAAGACTGGGCTGGTGGTATCACCTGACTGATGGCCAGTGGAAAATAAGGGCCTGGACAGCAGGGGCTGAGGCATTGGTGGGACAGAGGAAAGATCTGAGCCCCTTGGAACCGTAGCACGCCAGAGTTAGACTGGTGGGAGGAGCAACCACCGGGTGCACTGTGGAAGTGAAGGCACTGGTGGTAGGAGGACTGTCCCTGAAGTGGAGGACGGCCTTGCAACGGGTGATGCGTGAAGTGGCAACTGGGAATGGGCCGGAGGGAGAAACGGACTTTAGCGCAGTCCTTAATCCAGTGTTTGTGCTTACTGCCGATTTGTCCTGCACCTTGGAGGAGTGGGAATCCGTGGACTGGTCCAGGGGAACATGTAAGTCACCTTCTGCAAGAGCACAAATGATTCCAAGGCCTTTTGACAATGCCATCAGGTAGCCTGGTTGAAGCCACAGCAAATCTCGTGGGCCTGGGTGTCGTGGTCTGGGCTGAGGCACCAAACACAGGCATCGTGGTCATCCTTCTCGGGGATCTTCTTCCCACAGGAGCAAGTCCTGAGGAGTTTATTGGAGATGCACTCGGCATGAAAAAATGAGAAAAATCACTTAAAACTACAGTAATACTAGAACTAGGGAGAGAAAACAAATCTGAAGAAATGGCAATTGACTGAAGTGGGCAGAATCACCATTAAGTCCAACGCGCAATGGTCCACGGTGGGAAAAGAACTGAGGAGGGCGGGTCCACACACTCTTGTAGGGTAAGGGTGACATCAGCATGTGAAGGAGTGGGCGGCCCCCAGTAGACTGCTAGCTAGAAAGATTTCCAAGTGGTCCTAGTTCCTGATGGCTGCAGTTCTTCAGATGTGGCCTGCTGCAAGAGATACCCTTGATGAAGCTCTAAAATGACACTGTGAGATTATGCAGTGATTAAAATGGCAGCGTGCTGCTTCCCATGATATGACAGTCTGACTGCAAACTTAGAATCATTAGTGACAAAAACTCAATGCTGTACAGTGGTATATTTCAACCTTAAAGGGAATACAGATCTTTTGTTACCTTTTTTTAAATGTAATTGGAAATTTTATAGCATGTTATTTATTTGAAAATTGGTAACCAGAAAAGGCATACTGAGCCAAGGTTCGTTTTCAGGTGTGACCTGGGAGAGGGGATATACTATACACCCGTTAATTCAAACACAAAGCATATTTTGCATTCCTGTCTAAGTGCAAGTATGCAAACCTAAGTACATGTGTCTGTCAGTCACCCTGTGCACTGCAGATTGACAGCCTGTTAATCAGTTCAGATGTCAGTTGCTGGCTAGTCAGCTGTCCAGTGCATACGGACTGGCTTCTTAGATGAATCAGATTTTTTGAAAAAGTTTCTTTAGCTGTGTGTTATTCTGTATCTTAGCTGACTCTAACTGAAAATATCACTAGTTCAATGGTTACAGAAAAGGCAGACCTGTCAAGAGGAATTGTTCAGTCCTAGAAGAAATAACATCCGACTCCCTGAGTGACTGTGGCAGTGTTTCATACAGGACAGCTGACAGTGTTGTCCTTGAGCTTAAAAATCCCCACCCACCCACCAATGTGGAGAACCGAATATGTCACCTATTTGCCTGAGGTCTGTTTTGAGCTGGGCAAGTACTCTGCTAAAAATGGCATTATGAATACTGTTCAATATTAACGGGAAAAGTATGGTAAACCAATTAAGAGTACAATAAGAAAATTTAAAACTGACTATCTGCAGAAATTAAAGACTGTTCCTGACCCAGTCTTACTTCCCTCTGAACTGCTGAGAAAACCAAAGGGCTATCCAACATTACTGATGGAAGATGCGGGAAATGAGCTGAAGCAGATTATAAAAACTTGAGAGCTGAGGGAGCAGTTGTAAATGCTTGCGTTGTTGCTGCAATTACTGTGGGGGTAATAAAGGCACAGAACCCCAAGTTGCTATCAGATTATGGCATAATCTCAGTTTCTCGAGCAAATGGGCATGGCAGTTTCTAAATCTTTGTAAAAGAATGGGTACCAAAGCTGGTCGAAAACCACCAGAGGACTTCCTACAGTTAAAGGACACTTTCCTGAAAAGTATCAGCACTGCCACTATGCAGGAGCTTATACCTGCAGAATTTATAATAAACATCGATTTAGACAGGAGTTAATCTCATACCATGTTCATAGTGGACTAGGGAGGTGGTCGAGGAAAAGCAAGGCCGGTTGCAGGTCTGGGGATAAGTGGTGTGTCTCAATGGTAATGGGCTGCACTTTGGCAGGAGACTACTTGCCACCATAGGTGATCTACCAAGGAAAAACCAGTAACAGTCACCCTAACTTCCAATTCCCCCGACTGGCACATCACACATTCTGATAACCATTGGGCTAATAAGGACACTATGCTCAAAGTACATCGACTGTATTCTGCTATCATTTTAAAAAAATGACCAGCCAGCTGAACAGAGATCGCTCCTTATTCCTCGACCTCTACAGAGCTCATTCTACCCACAAAGTGTTGGAAAAACTGAAGAGGTAACCAATAATACCAGTATCTGTCCTCGCTTCCTGTACTGACCTGTTACAGCCTCTGGATGTCTCAATAATAAAGCTTGTTTCACAGAACAGTAAATCCAAGAAGAAAACACCGTATACAACTGCTCCAAGTTAGTGCTGCACTCCTAGAGGTGGCTTGCCTCCATAAAAACCGAGTTTCAAAAGGGCAGTGCACACTTCAAAGGCTTTGTGTGCTGGGCATGAAATAAAGTCACTACAAAAGTTTTCAGTAAATCCAATGGATATTTTTACTTTGCTTCCTTCATTTCTTATCATACCACAGTGAGTCAAGGCGCTAGGGGCATGTTGGACGTACTTGCTGATTTTCATTTTGTATTGCTTGTGGCGTGATAAAAAAAATGAAGGAAGCAAAGTAAAAATATCCATTGGACTTACTGAAAACTTTTGTGGCGACTTTCTTTATTTCATGCCCAGCACAGAAAGCCTTTGAAGTGTGCACTACCCTTTTGGTCCACAGAATGGTATGCTGTACAAATCACTGAAACTGAACAGCAATTCAGCATCTGAAAAAACATCGATCTGTGCATGACCGCCCTCAAAGCACAACATGCACAGTGGCTTGTGAAAGCTTTCGAGGATCTGAGTTGCCACACTAGGATTATGTCCATGACTTTCAAGATGCTGGCATCCAAGCTGCACACGCCAACTGCTGATACACTATTGTAGGTTAAGCAGACATTAAGGCTTTCCACACATTCCGAAACAGAAGCACTTACTGTACTCAGTTGCTTATTTGTGCATATTCTTCTTTTACAGGTATGCTGACTGCTGACTGATCATGTCTGAACGTACTGAACTTCCTGAATGCAGTTATAAAGTACAGTTACAAGATTACTACGCTAACAGTAGATCTTTGAGAGAGGTTCCTGCAGTAGGTCATATCATGTAGGACTAGCACCACCTGGCATCAGGACCCAATGGCAGACTTTTCCAGCAATGCCCGACAGGGGACTGTCCACAGGATGTCACATGACGATGTCAGCGTGACCCTATATAGTGGACGGTCCCCATGCCCACCCTCCAGTTCTCCCGCTGGAGCCCAGAAGTAGAGGAAGCTTGGTCTGGAGACCCAAAAAGCAAAAAAAAAAAAAATTTGGGGAAAGGAGGGAAAACCATGACCTACCGCAGGAGCCTCTCTTGAAGATCTACTGTTACGGTAAGTTCTTATGTAACTGTACTATCTTACTTCGAGAGGGTTCCTGCAATAGGTCATAACATGTAGGACAGAGTCCCACCAAAGGCAGACAGAGAAACACGGGAGGAGGAACTAAAGGTCAGAAAGGAACCAGCCTAGGCCAAAAGGCCCTGCATAACAGCTAGGCCAAATCCGGCCCTTCGCCCAGACGCAATGTCCAGACTGTAATGCTTAGTAAAGGTAAGGACGGAACTCCAGGTTGCTGCCGCACAGATCTCCGCTGCAGAAACACTGCGAAGAAAAGCTGCAGATGCAGCCACGTCCCTAGTAAAGTGAGCCTTAACAGACCCTGGCAAGGGTTTTTCATACTTCTGATAACAGAAGCTAATGCAGTTGGCTAGCCACTTAGAAAGGCACTGCTTAGAAATGAGCTTTCCCCAAAGACTTGGGAGCAAAACAAACAAAGAGTTGATAGTCCTTACGAGTCTTTGGTCTGGAAGGTATAATACTAAAGGATACAGTGCATGTCCAACGTATGCAACAGAGCCTCATCTCTATTTGCTGGGGCCAGATAATAAACCAGAAGCTCAACTGACTGGTTCAGGGTGAGCTCCAATATCACCTTAGGAAGAAACCGAGGATGAGTTCTGAGGACCACCAGATTCTTGTGAAAAATAAGATACGGCTCTTTACAAACAAGAGCCTGAAGCTCAGAAATCCTACAAGCCAAAGTAAGGGCAACCAAATACAATACCTTCCAAGAATGGTAGCGCATATCACAGCTCATCGCTGGTTTAAAAGGAGGGAGAGTGAGCTTCTCCAACACAAAATTAAAATCCCAAGGTGGTGTAGGGCTGTGGATGGGGGTTTCAGATGGAGAATCACTTTCAGAAAGGTTTTGGAGATCTCCAACTGGGCAACGGGTTTACCATCCACCAGCACATGGTAAGCTGATATGGCAGACAAATGAACTTTAAAGAGGAACAGGAAAGCCCTGAATCTGAAAGATGAAGCAGGTATTCCATTAGCTGTGGGGCTGAACAAGTGAAAGGGTCCCAACCTTGAAGCCACCCAAACAGAAAAGTGTTTCCACTTCATGGTGTAAGTAGATTTTGTAGAAGGCTTCCTGGCCTCCACGATAACCTGGGCAACTCTCAAAGAGACCCCAAAACAAGAGATCGCTATGTCTGCAGGAGCCAGGCATGAAGGTGCAGGGTCCTGAGCCCCGGGTGCATCAGCCCACCCTTGTCCTGGGTTAACAGGCTGTGCTTCAATGGAAGCGGAACTGGGGGTTCCCCCGGACAACTGAAGAAGAAGCGGGAACCAAATTTGTCTGAGCCACAGAGGAACAATGAGGATCATTCAGGCTCGCTCTGCCTGAAGTTTGATGAGCACCCTCTGAAGCATGGGTAAGGGAGGGAAGGCGTATAGGAATCTCCGTGTCCAGGACAGTGAGACAACACGTTGTTCCAGAAAGCACCATGCTCTGGAACGAGCGAGCAAAAGCTGGGAAGCTTTGCGTCAGATGGGGAGGCGAATAGGTAGCGTTCCAGTCACCTCCATCTCCGGAATAGTGACTTCGCCACTTCACATTCTAGTTCCCATTTGTGAGCGAGGGTGAACGATCTGCTTAAACTGTCTGCCAGGACGTTTTCCGCTCCTAGAACATGCACTGCTGTGAGAGACAGGTCGTGCTGAACTGCCCAGTTCCACACTCTCATCGCTTCCCTGCAAAGGGGATAGGAGCAAGTGCCTCCCTGCTTGTTGAGATACCAGACTACTAAGGTGTTGTCCATCTAGATAAGCAGTAGTCCCTTGGTGAGCATAGTCTGAAACGCTTGGACAGCATACAGGACCGCTCGCATCTCCAAAATGTTGATGTGCAATGACATTTCCGCTGGGACCAAAGCCCACGAGTCTGATGGTCCCCAGATGAGCCCCAACCTAGATTAGAGGTGTCCGTGGTAAGGACTCCAAAGGGGCTGAGCCCCGAAACAGAAGGCCCAAGGACAGGTTTGCAGGATCTCTCCACCATAGCAGGTCCCTCTGAAGCACAGAGGAAATGAGGACCAGCTGGTCCAATTGGTCCTGGAGCTGATTCCACTGTACCCTCAAGGACCACTGAGAAATTCTCATGTGGAGCCTCACCATGGGAACAGTGGAGATAGAGGCCGCCATCAAGCCGAGAAGACGAAGAACTTCTCTGGCCGGTAGATGTCTGGAAGAGGCCAACAGGGTGGCCTGTTCGATCAGAGTGTTCCTCCAGTCTGGAGTGAGGTAGGCTCTGCCCTGGATAGTATCCAGAATAGCTCCAATAAACTGAAGCTGCTGTGAAGGAGTCAAGGATGACTTGGGGACACTGACTGTAATCCCCAGTCTAGAAAACAAGTCCAGGGTAACCTAAAGGTACTCTGTGGACGGGGCCGAAATCAGCCAGTCGTCTAAGTAAGGAAAAACTGCTATGCCCTGTCATCTCAGGGCTGCAGCCACCACCGCTAGGCACTTGGTAGAAACCCTGGGTGCCAAGGAAAGGCCAAAGGGAAGAGCCTTGAACTGACAATGCTCCCCCTGGAAAGTAAAATGCAGGAAGCAGCGCTGACTTGGGAAAATCGGGATGTGCAGGTAAGCATCTTGCATATCCAGAGGGCACAGCCAGTGATTCTCCTGCAACATGGGCAGGAGGCTCTGGAGAGTTAGCATCCTAAACTTTTTGTATTCAACGAACAGGTTGAGCCTGCTGAGGTCAAGGATGGGTCTTAGGTTGCCTGTCATTTTTGGAACCAGGAAGAAATGGGAGTAGAATCCCCGCCCTCTGTGCCGAACAGGGACTGGATCTATTGCCTCTTTTGACAGAAGAACCTGAATTTCCTCCCTTACTAGAAGTAACTGGTCTGGTGACTAGGCGGACCTTTGAGGAGGAGCCTCTGGAGGAGGTTCCAGAAACTCCAAGATTTGCCCTTCGGACAATAATTGCACCCATTTGTCAGAGGTGATGCTTTGTCACTCCCGCATGTGGCAGGCAAACCTCCCCAACGGCTCCTCGCCCAGTGGCTGAGGAGAGAGTAAGGCAAAGGAGTCAGGAGGTGGAGGGATGGGCTGGAGGAGGACCCATGAACCGGTGCTGAGTTTTGGAGGTAGGGGGTGTAGACACCGTCCCCATGGCCTTATGTTTATCCTGTTGATACCGGGTACGCTTATGCTGCCTCCAGGTCCACTTCCGAAAGGGCTGATGAGGTTGGTTGCCCAGTCGGTACATGGACCTCACAGACCCAAGAGCCTGGCCACGTTCTTGGAAGTCTGTGATAATGTCTTTAGCATCCCCTCCAAAGAGCACCAAGCCCCAAAAGGGGGCATCCTGAATAGCCGACTGGACCTCTTTGGCGAGGCCCGAAATGCAGAACCAGGCATAATGTCGAAGGGAGACAGCGGTTGCAGAGGTTCGAGCCACCGAGTCATGGCTGGCCCAAAGAGCATGCCTACATGAAATCTTGGATTGGTGAATATCCTGGCCGAGCTCCTCTCCGAGTTCCAAATCTGGCAATGACTGGATTCAATCCTCTAGCCTGGCTAGGGTGGCTTTCTGGTGGGACACCATATGGGCTACATAGTTCAGGGACCTTAATGCGCGTGTAGCCGAGGAAAAAACTTTCTTCCGGAACTGGTCAAACTGCTTCGACTCTTTGTCTGGAGGAGAAGTGCTCATATGCTTAGGTATGTTAGCACAGTCCTGAGCAGCTGAGATGACAACAGAGTCTGCCTTAGGCTGTGCTGTTAAGAAAAGGATTCTTAGGCGCCTGGTAAGTCCTGTCTGCTCTCTTGGGGACAGCCGGATAGAGTGGGGCAGTTGCCAGATGATCGTGGTGAGGTCCAATCCAGGGAGGAACTGGGATGGGGAACAAAGACCCCAGATCCAAATGCTCAGCAAGCCTTTGTCGCATTGGGTCCTGTTCCTCAGACTCCCACTCATAATATTTTGAACGCCCTCAGCAGGTCCAAGAAAGAAGGATCCTCAGGTGGAGATGTGGGAGAATCCTTCCTACTGGGACTGGAGATTCGTGACCAGACAATTCCCCTGAAGATTCCGCCCCAAGTCCGGATCGTCTCCTGGTTCAAAATCCAGAAGTGGTACATACCAAATGTCAGTTCCCCGACGTGTACTGTATTGGACTGAGAGTCCACCAGGAAGAGGACCAAGAAGAGGAAGGAAGCTGAGGGAGTCTGCTCTTCAGGTCCATTACCTACCGCGCCTCCTTCCACCAGGACTAGAAACGGACCTGACATCCAGTTGAGGTGGAGGCGGGGGGTGGAGGAGGAAGAGGTGGGGGATAGGCATGGGGTGGAGGGTAGTGATACCCATGATATCCCTGGGGAGTATAGCTCGGGTACAGACTGTAGTCCAGCAAATAATGTCCCATGCTGTGCCAATCATGCAAAGGGCCAGCCGGGGTATGGCCCAAAGGGAATCCCAAAGGGTAGTGAGGGACATAGTGGGGACTCGAAAAAATCCCTGACATCAGAGGAGCTGAGGTCTGAGGAACCCACGTCGGGCCAGCCATCATATATATTGGCGGCTGGTCCCGCAATGGGATAGCCGACGTCGGAATCGCCATCGATGGAACCAGCGGGTCTGGCGTCAGGAACAGATAGGCTGGCGTTGGAACCCGTCACAGGATCTCCAACGACAGACCCGGGCCTGCTGTAAGATCCCACGGTGGAGGCAGACATCAGGGTTCCAGTGAGGAGACAGTCGTTGGAGGATCCAGTATAGGCAGAGATGGAACCGGATCCGATGAGGGAGGGCGAACTGGCGCCTGGTTGTCAACCGGCCGGGAAGGGGCTCCCTCCAACAGAAAGAAAAAATTACTCACCTTAGTAATGTTATTTCTTCTAATGGAGTCTTACTATATTATGACAATTGCAGTTTGTCCCAGCTTTAGAACTGCTCCGGAGGTGAAAGAGTTAACTTCCATGCCATGCATGAAGCTTAGAGCGCGAGCTCGGTTAGAAAAGCTCTGTCTGGATCACTTCAAACTGAAACTGTCAGATCTTTACGAGCAAAACTCACTAAGGTTCTGTGTGGAAGCTGTAACCTACACTAGCCAACTGACTACTTAAGTATTAACACATTTTCCTGGTCCCAACACCAAGACTCAAGTCAGGGGACCAGAAAATAAGATAAGATAAAATAAAACACAACACCCAAACACCCCAAAAAGAAGGGGTGGAAAACACAAGATGGGCATCAATAAGTGCCAACACTGGACTGCCCACCCCATCCCTAAGTAGAAGTTCTGAGAGGGGCAGGCTGGGGGTTACATATAGCAAGACTCCATTAGAAGAAACAACATTACTAAGGTGAGTAATTTTTCTTCAAACAACATGAAGTCTTGCTATATTATGACAATTGCAGACTACACAGCAGTACCTCCATGGAGGAGGGACAGAACCTACTTAGGAAATAGGCTCTGAAGCACAGCTGTGCCAAATCGAGCATCCCGCCTGGCCTGAATGTCCAAGGAGTAATGCTTAGTGAAAGTATGTACTGTTTTCCAAGTAGCTGCTTGACATATCTCTAAGATAGGGATGTCCCTGGCCGCAGCTAGGGACGCAGCTGTACCTCTGGTAGAGTGAGCCCTCAGGCCTGAAGGGGGAACCTTACCCAGTTTTTGATAGCAAAATTGGATACAAGAGACAATCCACCTGGCAATGGATCTCTTAGTGGCAGGTTTCCCTTTCCCAACCTCACCATAAGTGAGAAAGAGTTGGAGGGAGTCAAATCTGTGACCCTTGGTACGCTCTATGTAGTAACTAAGGGCCCTCTTAACATCTAAGCTGTGCAGCCTCCTCTCACCAGAGGAGGAATGGTCAGTGAAGAACACTGGAAGAGAAATAGATTGATTAAGGTGGAAATCTGAAACCACCTTAGGCAAAAACTTCCTGTTAGTCCTGAGGGCTACCTTATCCCTGTGAAAGGAAATAAAGTCAGTCCCCACTGACAAAGCTTGCAACTCACTTATGCGCCTGGCAGAAGTGATGGCTACTAGAAACACAGTTTTCCAAGTCAAGTACTTAAGCTCTGCCGAAGACAGAGGTTCAAAGGGGGTTGCATCAGCTGAGCAATGCAAACATTAAGATCCCAGGCAGGGGCAGGGTCCCTGAATGGTGGATTGGTATGAAGCAATCCCCTGAAAAACTTGGAAAATACAGGGTGAGCAGAGAGAGAAGAGGGCTTCCCTGCTGAAATAAAAGCAGAGACAGCTGCCAAATGCACTTTCAGGGTAGCTGGTCTCAGTCCCAAAGAATTAAGATGGACCACATAGTCCAAAACAGTGGGCAAATCAGCAGATTCCGGGGAAATATGCTTCCCAGAGCACCATATGGAAAACCTTTTCCATTTAGAGTTATAAGTAGCCCTAGTGGAAGGCTTCCTAGAAGCTTTCAAAATTTCGAGAACACCTTGAGAAAGGTGTAGGTCAGCAAACTCTAACTCCTCAAGAGCCAGGCCTTGAGGTTGAGGGATTTGAGATTCGGATACCAAACTCTCCCCTGGGCACAGGTTAACAGATTGTGGTTCCTGGGGAGACACAGGGGAAGATGGACTAAGGACAGAAGAAGAGCGTACCAGGGCTGTCTGGCCCAATCTGGAGCAATCAGAATCATCTTGCAGGGCTGAGATCTGATTTTGACTAGCACCTTGAACAGGAGAGGGAAGGGGGGGAAGGCATAGAGGAACTTCCCCTCCCAATCGAGGAGGAAGGCATCCAGGGGGACTGAGCCCAACACTGGGGGCCTGTAACAAAAAAGTGGAAGTTGATGATTGTATGGGGCTGCAAAAAGATCTATCTGAGGGGTGCCCCACCTGGCAAAAGCTATCCCCAGTACTCGAGGATCCAATGACCATTCGTGATGGCCCTGGGAAATCCTGTTGAGAGCATCTGCCAGGACATTGTCCTTGCCTGGGAGGTGAACTGCTATGAGGGAGGTGTTCAGGGAATAAGCCAGAGACCACAACTTCATTGCCTCGGTGCATAAGGCCGAAGACTGAGTGCCCCCTTGTTTGTTGATGTACCACATTGTAGTGGTGTTGTCTGTTCCGACCTGTACCACTTTGTTCTGAACAGATGCAGAAAAAACCTGAAGTGCTAGAAAACAGCTCTGAGTTCCAACAGATTGATGTGGAGCAGAGATTCCTGAGGGGACCACAATCCCTGGGTGGAGAGGTCGCCCATGTGAGCTCCCCATCCCAAAAGGGACACATCTGTAGTAAGGGTCAAGGAGTGAGATAGAGGGATGAAAGGAACCCCTTGTCTCAGATTGCTCTGATCCTGCCACCACTGAAGGGCCTGGATCAGGGTTCGAGTCACTGGGATCAGCTTGGATAGGGGATCTCTTCTTTGAGACCAAAAGGCTCTCAAATGGAACTGAATGTCCCTCATCTGAAATCTTGCTCCTTGCACTACGGCTGTGGAAGCAGCCATGTGTCCTAGGAGCTGTAGAAAATGCCTTGCTGGTCGAGAGACCTGCAGGGTGAAGGAGGAGGCCAGACCCACCAGGGTCCTTACCCTTTCTAGGGGAAGGAAGGCTCTGGCCTGCTTTGTGTCCAGTTCTGCGCCTATGAAGGTGAGTACCTGGACAGGTTCTAAAACTGACTTTGGAAGATTGAGAAGAAAACCTAGAGGTAAGCAGCTGCTGGGTAACCTGCAGGTGTGATCTGACCTGGTCTGGAGACTGACCCACAATGAGCCAGTCATCTAGGTAGGAAAGATGGCAATCTTTGCCTTCTTAAATGAGCAACTGCTAGCCAGGCATTTTGTGAATACCCTTGGGGCAGAGGTAAGGCCGAGGCGTTGCTCTGAACTGATAATGCCTGAGGGCAGTTCGAATCTGAGGTACTTTCGGTGGGAGCTTCTGATAAGAACATGGAAGTAGGCATCCTTGAGGTCCAGGGAAGCTAGCCAGTCCCCTGGCCTTAGGGAAGGTAAAATCATTCCCAGAGTCACCATTTTGAATTTTGGTTTTAAAAGGTGCTTGTTCAGATATCTTAAGTCCAGGATGGGCCGCCATTCTCCTGTCTTTTTTGGGGTAAGGAAGTACCTGGAGTACAGTCCCTTGCCCTGGTGTAGGGGAGAAACCCTTTCTACCGCTCTGAGAGCCAGGAGGGTTGAGACTCTGTTTCAAAGCAAGAGTCTCTAGAGGATTTGCAGGTGGAAAAGATCTGATTCTCATCTTTGGAAATTTCTTGAAGCTGAGAACCAGACCCTGGCTTACTACTTCCAGGACCCACTTGTCTGAAGTTAAAGACTCCCAGTCCTGGACGAAGTAAGCCAGCCTGCCCCCTACAGGTAATGAAGAATCGGCCCTGGGCATCCCATCAGGGTGCCTGTTTGGGAGGGGCTTTAGGCTGAGGGGTGGGAGCAGGCCTGCTCATACCCCATCTGCCTCTCCCTCTGAAGAACCCCCTCTGAACGTAAGCTGAAGAGGAGGCCTGGGTTTGGTAAAAAGGTCTGTGAAAAGGCCTGCCTCTACCCCTGGAGGGATGCCTCTGAGGAGTGGCTTGCCGTTCCTTGGCTTGTGCACTCCTATAAGTGGTTCTATATTCATCCATTTTCTTCATATAATTCTCTGTCTGCTCCCCAAACAGAGAATTTCCCACCACAGGAAAATCCATGGCCTTAGCCTGGGAATCCTGTGACAAACTAGTACACCTGAGCCAAGCCAATCTACGAAAAGCCACAGATGTAGCCATGACTCTAGAGGATACATCATTAGAATCCACTGCAGCATGGAATTGCACCTTAGATGCCTCAATACCATCAGAAGCCACCTGTTCCAGCTCCTTGGCAAGCTGGCCAGGGGCCTGTCTGGCTAAGGCCATGACAGTATCCCATCTAGATTTCTGGTATCTTGCAACATAGGCCATATAATTTGCCTGTCTGAGTCCCAGGGACGCTGCCATGTATTGTTTTTTAGCCATGGCATCAATCTTCCTGGAGTCCTTGTCAGGAGGATGTGAAGCCAGGGGAATATTAGCCTTATCACAGGCTGCAGCCTGAACTACCCCAACATGGCTGCATTGCTGTGAAAGAAATTCTGTCTCAGGACCTGACAAGGTGTACCTCCTGTCCATCTTTTTATCCACAGGAGGCACAGAATTAGGAGCTTTTAAAATTTTATTGTTTGTTTCCTGAAGGATTTATGTAAAGGAATAGACAATCTCCTGGACTCTGGGATATCCATCATCTCCACAAACTCAGGCTCTCTTGCTCATCCACAGCTTCCTCCAAAGGGAGCTGGAGGGTTTCACAACTTTTTATAAAACAGAAAATGAGAAGGGACTCAAAGCCTAGGGGAGACTCTCCTAAAGGTCTGTCTGGGGAGATGTCCGGTTCAATGGGCACATCCAGACTTTCAAAATCACATTCACACTGTTCATAATCATCCTCCCCCTCCTCTAGTTCATAAAAACTCCTCTATATCATATTCTTGAACCGGTGGAACCGGCCAACCGACCTTTTGCCAGATAGTGGCGGTTCGGACGGAACCGGGGAAAGCAACTGGACAATTTGGATAGCTTTGGCTATCTCTGCAGCAGTTGGAGAAGGAATTTTGGACTCCACACCTGCTGATTTCTAGTTCTCTTTGCTGGAACTGGCTCCACTGAGTCAGCTTATCGTTTGCCCGAGGAAGTCTCGCCCTGGTCAGAGGGCACTCCCTCCGGTTCGGTTGGCACCGAACCGGGCTGGCCATCCGGGTCAGTGGACTTTTTGGCCTCTCGTTCCCTGAGCCTACCAACTCTCTTATCCAGGGTAGCTGCAGGGAAATTCTTGCAAATCTGGCAGTCTGCATTGAGGTGGTCAAACCCCAGACAATAAACACATGTGGTGTGTGGGTCAGCCTTGGCAAAAGCTTCCCCACAGACACTGATGTTGAAACCCAGTGGGCCCGGTTTTTCTTTTGGGTTTCTCAGACATAATGCCAGCCTAACCAAAAACTTGCCCTTTTCCTGCAAATGCCAGGCAAGACACCCTTATCGGTTCCCAACCGTGTCACGGGTCGTGGAAAAAACCGTAATGAAATCTGTTTTTTAGAACCGATAAGAACCGGGAACCGCACTCTAAATAGCTTTAAATGAATTTAGAAAGAAGTTTTAAAACAACCTGATCGGTTCAAACCGAACCGATAAACATTTACAAGTTCCACACAGAAATAAACCTGTCTATTACTTACAATACCACAGACAGAGCTTGAACAGATCGGTTTGCGGTTAAAATAATTATAATTGCGGTTGAATTTAACCGAGAAAACACTTTTAAACAGAGAAATGAACCGAGCAGTAGGAGGACTCTCTGGAGCGACTGTTCAGTGAGGCGGAGTAAAGAATCTGACAGTTTCAGTTTGAAATGATCCAGACAGAGCTTTTTTAACCGAGCGCGCGCTCTAAGCTCCATGCATGGCATGGAAGTTAACTCTTTCACCTCCGGAGCAGTTCTAAGGCTGGGACAAACTGCAATTGTCATAATATAGCAAGACTTCATGTTGTTTGAAATGAAAATTATGTGCCTACCGTAATTCTTGATCTTTCTGTGTATCTTCACCATTCATCACTAGTGGGTATAGCCCTCCAGAGCTAGGATCCCACAGGAGACTTTTTTATCTATGGGCAGAATCGACACAGGGACGGCACCGCCCTCGAGGCCGACATTTTACGTGGCGCTCGCGGGTTGGCCGTTAACTGCCACTGACTCTGCCCCCAACCTCAGTTCTGAAACGCTGGAGAGAGAGGAAGAAAGGGTGGAGGGGTGGCGCAAGAGAGCCAACGGGATAGATAAAAGGAAAGGATATAAAAGCCAAAGGAGAAATAAATGACAGAACAAGAAAATAAATTAGGGATTGGGAGGGGCCCCAATCTCTGGAAAGGAGGAGGGATGGGAGGGAAGAAGAAGAAAGAGAACAAACAATTGGGAGAAGGAGAGGACTGCACTCCCTGACTCTGAGGACCGGGACTCTCAATTCCCAAGGAAGGAGGAAAAACTTGATGCCTGGTCAAACCAGTCTGCCCATTTAGAGAGGGACAAGATTGCCAAGGAGGCAAAGCCTGGCCAAGGAAACAGCAAGGTTTTGAAGGAGTCAACCAGTTTAGGACAAAAATCCAGGCAAATGAAAGGCAAACCCAGAGGGGTAGCAGCAAGACTTTCACAGGGTCAGCAGCTTAGAATAGAGAGTTCCAGGCAGCCAAGAGCGTATCCTCTCCCCCCAAAAAAGAAAAAGGGGAAACTCCAAGAAGAAACCCCCAAAATATAAATATAAATATAAATATAATTATAAAGGGATTAGTCCGGGACACAGCAGAAAAGAAGCACACTAGGGGTCCAGAGAAGGGGGGTCCCAGTCCCACCATCCCACCCCAGAATGAGGGGATGGGGAGGCCGCTAAAAGCGAGAAAGAAGGAGGAGACCCCCCCCACCATCCAAGATCCCAAAGGAATAAACTCCTCCCTGCGTGTCTCCAGGGTCTCCTTCCTCCTGGCTGCAAGAGAAGGAGAGAGGGGAGTGATGAAAAAGACGAGGAGACACAGGGGGAGCGGAAGCCCAGAGACTGAGGCCCAAGGGGGAAGGTGGGTGGGATTTAGTGATAAATGAAGATACACAGAAAGATCAAGAATTACGGTAGGTACGTAATTGTCATATCTTATCTGTGTCAATCCTCACCATTCATCACTAGTGGGTGAGTACCAAGCCCCCCTGAAGGGAGCCAAATACAACTCTAAGGGATTAAATACCTTAGCCTCCAGTGGGGGAGACACAAGAATCCTTACGGGCCTGGACAGGCCCGAGACTGGTCTGGGTGAGACGGAGAACCCCCCAGTGGGGGAAGGAAGGCCCCAAAAGCTGCCATCTCACCCTGCAAGAGAAAAGGTGGGTTCTCTGGTAGGCAAAGGAAATCACCTTACATCGGGCCATGGGTGATAACCGGGATAGGCGAAGCCATGCTGTCCACCTAATGCAGATCGCTGTCCCCACAATCCTGGAGGTCACCTCACTGGCATCATAGTATGCCCTTGCTTGGTGCCTTGCTAGCTCTAGACCCTGCACAGAGAGAACAATGGCTTGCCTGGAGCTGTCCTAGTCTGGACCACAAGAACCTATCATAGGATGCATAGTGGGCCTGATGAAAAGCAATAGAAAGAACACGTGCCAAGTAGAAAGTCCTCCTCCCCCAGAAGTCAAAATCCGCAGAGTCTGAGTCTGGTCATGGTGAGGGGTGCGAAGCCCAGAAGGAGTGTCTGGCTGTGTCAGACCCGAAAGGGGGTGACGCATGTGTCCTGGAGACTCCGGGGGAGCGCAATATCGCTGGCGCAGATCCCTTGGGACTGGAACGATGGAGAAGAGATGCTGCCAGAGCCAAAGTGACATTTCCCAGAAGGGGACAGGCCAGGCGGGAACCACCAGGTTGGCTACACTGTATTCACCTAGAATGGTGTGCGTCACATGGTTGATATTGCCTTCGGAGGATGGGGTTAGCTGGAGCTCGTCCAGCATCCTCGCGAGGAAGCGCTAATACGTTGAGAGATCAGATGCTGGGGACATGTGGACAGAGGATTCCTCACCCCCTGAGGAGGGGGATGAGGAGGCGGATGAGCCTGGCGATTCAAGATCAGGCTGCGTGGGAGCATGGTGGAACACCTGCTCATCCATGGCCCTGAGGTAGGTGGGGAAATGTGCAGATGAACCCCTGAATTACTCCAAGGTCAGAGGTCCCCTAGGACCAGGAATACAGGGCAGTGAAGGAGATGGAGACAGAAATACGGGGGCCAAACTCCTCGCAGGAAGAGTACATCCTCTGCCCGAGCAGGTGGGACTAGCGGAGACTCCCAACTGGGAGGGAGACCCGGAGACCCCAGCAGCCAGCAACTGTTCAACTGGATTGGAATGGCTGTAGCTGTGCTCAAAGGAAGAATTCCCCCTGAGGCGACCGGGATCACGTGAGCCTAGAAAGACGGTCCCTGGCCTCCAAAGCAGAGGTCCCTCTCGAGGAGAGAGAGGGGAAAAGGCAAGGATCTGCACTACGGCTCGTCCCAAAACCCGGGCGGGTTCCAGGGAGAGGCCGCTGCATTGAATCCAGGCCTCTCGGACATCGAAAGAGCCCTCCTCTCGATAGCAGTAGCCTAGTGCAGCACCCTCCCCTCCAGGGGTGCCCTGGGCTGTCCAGGCACACCAAGAAGGGGTTGCCCCAGCTGAAAGGGAAGACAACCAGATGACTCCGGACTGCGCATCAGCAGCCACCTGGACAACCGCTGGCTGGTCAGTGCCACTGACCCCAGAATCAGCCAGAACTGTCTGCCCCACAGAGGAAGGCCGAGTGGGGGCTGAAGTGGTGGACACGGAGGGGTCAGAAAACTCCGAAGAGTCCGGGAGCCAATCTGCAACAGACCCCGAGTCCTCCTCCTCCAAAGTGGACAAAGAGGTCCAGTGCCAGACCACTCTCCGACCCCTACCAGTTCCTGGGCCGCGAGCGGCTCCACCCTCAGCTCTGACACCGCGAACGGCACTGGAGCCAGGCTTGGCACCAAGCCCAGTGCCGCGAATAGCACCAAAGTTGGAAGCAGCACTGGCCATGGCTCTGCACACACCCCCAATGAATTACTTAGAATGGCATGGAGAACCAACCGCCAGTAAACACCTCGGGGCCTGAGATGGCACGGAGCTCAGAAGTGGCGCCAACTGTGGCACCGCCCCTCCCCAGCACTGTAGAACAATGCTGGAGCTGGAAGCAGCACCATCTCCAGCCCCGGCACTGCGGATGGCATAGACACCAGGAATGGCCCCAAGAATGGAGCTGACATCTCCCATGGCACCGCTACCATCCCCAGCACCACGAACAGCGTTGCAAGCAGCACCAGAAAAAAAAAATGGTGCCGACAGACTGCGTCAAGGACAGTGCCAGCCCAGGCCCGCAGGCCCCAGGACATGACACCAGGGAAGCCTTCGTCTCCAAAGAGGTGACTGCTAAGACAGTGCCTCCTGCCTGACCCACAAGAGGGTCAGACTGGGCCTCCAGCACCACAGAAGAAGCCCCTGCTATGGCAAGGCTAGATGAGGCAGAGGCCCCCTCCTCCACGGGACGTATAGGACCGGTAGGGGACCCGGAGGAAGGGTCAAGAGTCCTGGCCTTGGCCCACTGACTGTGAACTCGTCCCCCGAAAGTCGGTGGCGTACGCTATACTTTCAAAGCGCACAACTCAAGAATGCAGTGGTCCATCGAGAAACAGTTGTCGCAGCTGTCCATGTCGTGGGCCAGGCCGAGGCAGGAGAGACAGCGGTCATGCTGGTCTGTGATGGAATACTGGTGGCCGCAGGGGCACCGACGTACGGGAGGCCGCCCTGCCTCCAACGACTTTTTGACCCCTGGACAAGACATGACCAGATGGTAAACAAATCAAAACACAGTACTCGACATCGCTGAGAAAGAAAAAAGGAACGGTCTTACCGGTAACCCACAGTGGTGTCAAGTAGGCAAAACAGAACCGAGATACTAAACGCAGAATATTAGGCCACAACACACTATGCAATATTTTGCTTGAAGCTCCTCACGAGGCCTTTTCTCGATGGCGAGAGAATAAGAACTGAGGTTGGGGGTGGAGTTGACGTCAGTTAACGGCCAACCCACGAGTGTCATGTAGATCATCGGCCTCGAGGGCAGCGCAGTCCCTGAGTCGACTCCGCCCATAGAAATGGAGGGGGAGAAAAGGTCTCCCACGGGGTCCTAGCTCCGGAGGGCTATACCCACTAGTGATGAATGGTGAAGACTGACACAGATAAGATCAGGAGGCTCCTCCTGGGGAAGCTCCAGTGGAGGAGGAGGGACCATCTGTACTGAGACCCCAGTAGAGGAATGCGAGTACGATCCTGGGGTGTGCTCCATGTCCAGGAGACCGGTGCTTTCTCCTCCTGTGGTAGCAGGGTCAGCAAGCTGTGCTACCGGCAGGGGAGAGGGGGGAAGAGGGTCTGTCTTCCCCGGGCTCGTTCAGGCGTTGGGTGGGCTGACGTGAATTCCCGACAGGAGAGCCGCATCCGTGTGATCCCCCGTGGGGATAGTTTTATTGGACGCTGGAGCCAGGTGGAAAGGGGAGACTCCCCCCCCCCCCGACTTAGCAGCATCCGCCGTGCAGGACCCTGGGAACTGACTTATCGGCAGCCATGCGGTCCCCAGAGGAGCGACTTAGCGGCAGGAGGTGGCCCCCTGAGGAGCCGGGGGCTGACTTACCTGCTGAGTCAACCGGGAGCAAGGTGGTTCCTTTGGAGTCCCCGGACGCTGCCTGAATTACCTTAATGGAAGACGGCAGGGGAGACGCCTTGCTGGAAGCTGGCCTAGAAGTCTCGGTCTTGGTACCCGCTGACTGGTGTTTCCACTCCCAGTGTTTTTCCTTCTTCTTGTATTTTGAAGGAGAGGACGAAGAAGGTGAAGCAGAATCCCTGATCTTTTCCATTTGTTTCTCTTAAGAGGCTAAATGAGATTTTAAGAGATGGGCCTCCAGAGCCTGCTGCCTTCATTTCTGGGTTGCCTGGTTGAACGGTTGGCAACCCAGGCAGGAGACCACAGGATGGTCCAGGCCTAAGCAAATGATGCACTTTCTGTGACCGTCTTTGTGTGGGATCCGGGCGCCCCAGGAATCACACTTCTTCTTAGGAGTCGGCGATGACACAGAAGCGCTAGTGCGAACAAAAAACCCGAAGTTTTTACAGAGAATTTGAACTGGTAAAGAAAACAAATGACGATTACTATGTAGGTCTACCACAAAGTAACTGCATGAGGCAATGGCGGGAAAGAACTGGAGGGTGGGCATAGGGACCGTCCACTATATAGGGTCGCACTGACGTCGTCATGTGACATCAGGTGGGCGGTCGGTCCCCAGTCAGGCATTGCTGGAAAAGTCTGCCGTTGGGTGCTGACACCAGATGGCGCTAGTCCTACATGTCATGACCTACTGCAGGAACTCTCTTGAAGTAAGATTGTCTTTTACACTAGGCTTATAAGGGGGATTCTTTTTTTGGCTTTGAATAAAGTACACTATTACAATACCATGCATCATCTGATCATTGCTGTCCACTTAAGTTCGCAGGACTCTACCGCTACCGAACATAGCGAGACTTATTTGGTAGAAAAAAATAACCTGTTCTACAGTATACATTGAGCCTTCTTAATCACCCTAACTGAACTTTTTCTTTTAGTCCCTACAGTGATAATGTGGTACTGGTCAGGGTTAATGAGGTAAGAACTGGACCAGAATGAATAAACACCAACTCCCATAGGCTGAGGTGTTTATTAATGATCTGGTCCAGTTATTCCCAGGTAAAACTCCTGCCACTATACCATTATAGCGATTATACTGAGAAAAAAAATTTCAAACAGAGTGCCAAAATCGTTCTCTCCCTATAGCACTACACTCCATGAGAAAACCAAAACAGTTTGGCAGTTTCTCAGAGACGTGACAACAGATGGGCTATGATGGCCATTTCTGTTTTCCAGTAGTTTCCATGCGTTTAGGCTAAAATTAAATAAATATATAAATAATCAAATAAAGAAAAAAGAATTAAGTCCGAATGCATGTGTAGAAAGAAATTTCTCTAACTTAGCATAAAAAATAAGTCCGAGATACTGCATTCTGCCAGGTGCACAGACTTCAGATTTTTTTTAAACCCTTAAATTTTCAAAGACTTAGAACTTGAATATTTTGAGAATTTTTTTGGTCCAAACTTGGGTCATGAGTTAGAACCCCCGTCTTGATCACATACAGTAAGTGGTCACTCATAAATCATGCAAAAATTTGTTGAGGGGCAATTTTCAAAAGAGACATGAAAGAAAGTCTGAGAACTTCTTGCACACATTTTTAAATTTTTTGTACACAGGAACATTTTTGACTGTTAGTCCCCCATCCCACTGGTGTGGCTACCTTTTCTCCTGCCCCCCACCCTATCACCCCAGCTTCTCCCAGGACTTACGGTGTGAGCTTCTGCAGCTCGCCCCCACCTGCGGCGGGAAGCGTTCTCGACCTGCCGAGCAAAGATCCTGGCGTCCATGCCGAGTCGCAAGAGGTGGGTCCTGCAAGGGGCGGAGATCATCCTGCCACCCAAGATTTTCCTCTCTTCCTTTGTGCCCCACACTCCCATGGCTCAAAGCAGTGTGCAATGACATCAATGGTGGTGCCATGCATGCTCCCATGCGTGCCACGCCAGACGCCTGCCACTCCTCCACTGCCCCGTGTGCTTTCCCCAGACATTGCTAGGAGGCAGCTTGACTCTGGGTGCAATGCCATTTCCCCAGAGAAGTGCAGTTCTCTGGATGCTCTGTCCTCCTACCCCCCACCCCCAAAAGTCTGACCCTCCAATGACTCAAGCTTGTTCCTAAACCTGGGTCATAAACGCCACAAGTGGTAGTACTGCCTCTGTGCTGGTGGACTGGTGAGGTGCTCATAACTTTTAAATTTTTAATCTTTTTGGCCCAAACGTGGGAAATGACTTAGTTAGGGTCCCCCCCACAACCAAATAAGTTGTCAAACTTAACCCTTAGGCTGCTGACAGAATAAGAATGTATAGGAATTTTAGACTGAAGCATCAGTCTGTGGCACAACAAGGGTTAAATTCCCCCAAATGGGTTTTTGGGAGCAGATGAATTGCCCCATTTGTATGACCACTATGTGTCATACAAACAGTGGCTTTCCCATTACACTGGTGTAGCCTGCTTGCAAATATCAGTGAGAAAACTGAAAAATCCAATAAAACAAAGAACTGCAAGTGTAAACCAAATTTTTTTCATAATTTAAACTTTACAACATTCTCATTAAAGAACACGAGTTTTGGTACTTTTATCAAGCCCCCACTGGTGCCTTACCTGTTTTGGACTTAAACAGTCCGCATTCAAAAATGTTCTGTGGTGTACAGTTGTAAGGGGAAGGGATCATAATTCATGGCTCGGAGAAGCCAGCCACCAGATCCCTTCCGCTTGCTCGTCCCAAAATGTAAAAGCTCCACTCCTGTGCTCTCAAGTTTTGTGACATCATAGTTTGTAGAGTCGGGGGCATGTTCCATTGATATCAATGGAGTAAGGGTTAAAATTAATCTTTTTTTTTTTTTAAATATGTTTTGGAGGTCCACTGGGATCAAATCAAACACCAGTGGACCTCTAAAGCATATTAATAAAACAAAAAAACAGTAATTTTAAACCTGCCCACATTGAAATCAATGAAGCATGCCCCGCGCTCTACAAACTATGATGTCAAACGTGAAGCGCAGTAGGGGCAGCATGGGACTGAGCTTTACACCGATCAGGAAGGGAAGGTGTCTGCGGCCAGCTGCTCCGACTTAAGAATTATGATCCTTATAAATTCAACCACAGAAACATTTTAAATATGGACTGTTTAAGTCCAGAACAGGTAAGGGCACCAGTGGGGGGCTTGGGGATTTCTGTTCTTTTTTTTTTTCCAAATTATTGAAATTGTTGCACTTTAAAGCCACATAGCATATTATCATCCATGGTCCAAACTCTAACCTGTCATTGCAGGTTTCAGTTCTCAGCTGTTTTTGTGCTATTGGTGAGTAAAGATTAGTATCATTTATCTGAATCGCTAGAGGCACAGAGGTACTTACCCATCAACATGCAACCCAGGGAGTTTGAAGCTGAAACTGTAATCAAATACCATGCCTAACAGAAACTTTTCCTACTTTTCTTCTCTAATCTGAAACTGTTCTCTGTTTTTGTGTGTGGCATTGGGAACTTACATGCCTCAAGATTTACCTTGTTGGGGGACAAACAGAAAAGGCCCTCGTCATGGGAAGGTCTGCAAGACTCAAAGCCCCCACAGTACCTCTATTAAACCAAATGCCTTACTTTAGCTTGGACCCAATCTGTCATTTCAAACAATACTTGTTAAAAAAATAAGGGTAGCCAGGACTTTCAGTGACGTCACTGAGGCATGTAGTAGCTGTGCTTTGCAGCTCCCGCGAACCCCTCTGCTAAAAAGCTATTAAACCCACAACTGGCAGCTGTAACTTAATAAAAACAGCATCAAATAGTGCAATTTGCAACAGCGAGTCAACATGAAGGTAAACTTGACAACTGGTGGGAGCCTCAAATAGAAAATAAGTTTAGCTCCCTGGTCATAGGCCAAGAGCAGCGTGTCTGAGAAGCCACCAGACACAGTAGGCCATGACTCAGTAAGTGGCACCAAGGAGGAGGAGGAGAATTTTACAATCACCTCTAGACAATTATGTAAAGGACTCAGACAATTAAGTCAGACCCTGGAGACGATTTGAGCAGAGGTTGGAGAGAATCGAGGGAAAATCCAACAACAAGGGCAACAAATTCAAAGCATGGAGGAACAGCTTGCATCATGTTCAGATTCAATTGATCTCCATAACGGAGCTATCCTGCAACTTCATGATAGATCACAGTACCTTTTAAACAAAATTGAGGACCTTGAAAATAGATCCAGGCGGGTTAACATCAGAATTCATGGCCTCCCGGAACAGACAGGCAGTACCACAGAATATGTGGAAGGGCTATTAAAAGAACTTCTAGATCTTGACAAAGTAGTCCAACTAAGCATAATAAGAGCTCACCGTGCCCTGACAGCACCACCAAAAGACCCGAAGGCGAGACCATGTTCTTTAATAGTAGCTGGACTACCATATGAGAGAGATGATTTTGAAAAAAAGCATGGTCTATAAAAAAAGATCATTTTTGGGGACACCAAATTATTTCTGGAGCCAGACTATGCGTCGACAACAATGGGGCGGAGGAAACTCTGGTTCCCGGTAATAAAAGTTTTAAGAAACAAAGGCCTGAAGGCCAGAGTGGACTTTCTAGCTCGTCTCAGGATTACATCAGTCAGGGGGACTAAAGTATTTGATTCTATTTGATTGCTAAGGCACAAAAATTTCTGGCCACCCTAGATGTCTCTGTGGATGAAGTGATTAACCCCTCGACAGTGAAGGAATTGGATCAGAGGCAGTGGCAACAACAGGGAAGACAAAACACTAGGCAGGGGAGACTGGGTCCAACCCTGGACACAAGCCCTTGGGCTCAGATGAAGGTACACAGGAATGATGCAACGCGAGGCCGGAGAATAAGTGCTTAGTCAGTAGTAGCCAACAGGGAGAACAGCCCTACCCAGGGAACCTCCGGGCCACCAGAAGATGATGAAGAAGCCAGCGCACAGACCAGACTGTTACCTAAAGACACAGGTTTTTGACTTTCTGCTTATTCCTTGAGCCGCTGAAATACTGAATTAAGTGACCAAGCTCAAGAGACTCAGGGGAACAGAAAACTGGACTTGTAGCTAGGAGAGTCTCTAAAATGCTCATATGCATGTAGCAAGTAATATCACTTATTTAAGGGTTACTGTGAAAGATTGGGGGAGGAAAAAGCTACAAGATCCAGATCCACGCCGAAATAGTTTTGTCCTCCTCCAGAACACAGAATAGGCAAGTGGGACACCTTTCACCAGCCTTTATGACACGTGGCCCAGCTCTAGGGCTGCAGTATAGCGTATTAGATGGAGAAGAGCAGACGAGTTTAGCCTGCCCTAAATGATCAAAAATTGACACAATTGTGGGTATTTTAGGAATAGAAAGAAACCTTGGGAGAAGACAAATCATTTGGAATGAAAGACTGGCAAATATAGTCAATATGCAGGATCTCTTTATTAAGTAAGTAAGTTTGTGGGGGGGGGTGAATGGATGAGTTCTGCATGGCCCCGATGACTCCACTGGTCTAAATGGCTAAGGCCACAGCAGCTCGGTACAGAGTTTAACCCTGCACATCCCATCACCACTGGGTACCTTAAGTGTGATGGGGCCATAGTGGCACCTTGGAAGCTCACCAAAAAATACTGATGTAGGAAGTTTAAAAATCGACTGGGTTATGCCCCAGGCAAAGTTTAATGTTGCTGTTATGTATTATTTACATTATACTTGGTTTAGTTTCACTTTTGCTGCACCCCTGCCCCACCCCAGCTGGGAACCTTTGGGTAACCATCCTGGGGATGGGCCTACAGGATGAGAGGAGTCTGAGATGGATAGCGTGAACATAATTACTTATAACATACGGTGACTTAACCCCATAAAGCAAGCCAGACTGTTGCAGGAGTTGGGGAGAATGGGTCAGCACATTGTAATGTTACAGGAGACCCATCTCACAGACTCAGAACATCAAAAACTGTGCCGTAAATGGGTGGGATCTATTTATGCCCCTTCTTATCAAGCACACCCACATCGAAGAGACACAGCTATCCTAATACATAAGGACTGCCTGTTACAGATGGAAAAGACAGAACTAGACACAGGGCAGATTTGTGAAACTCACAGCCCTATATAGAGATACACCTTGTTCAATAATGAATATCTATACTCCTAATGTAGACAGGGAGAAGGCTTCCCACTTTATCAAAAAGATACTGCTGGACATCTTGGATTCAGGTGACCACCCCTGCATTTTGGGCGGAGACTTTAACTCTATATTATCCCCGACATTAGACAGACGTGGAGGAGCAATGGGCTCTAGGATAGGGGCAGCAGGCTCAATCCTAAGTAAATTCAGTCAGACACTGGGAATGTTGGATATCTGGCAGTGGATTAATGGTGACTTGCGAGATTATACCCACTATTCTGACGGACACAATTGCTACACCAGGATAGACTTGCTGTTTATCCTGGAGGAGTGGGCCCATGCTGCATCGGACTGCCAGATATTTCCATGCACGATCTCTGACCATTCTCCTGTGAAGCTGACACTAGATGTGGCCCCTGCTGCAAGGAGCTCTCACTGGTGCTTGAATGTTGGTTTACTGAACAACCCAGACTTTAAAGACATGGCGGAGTCCACAATTTAGGACTACCTTAGAAATAACCCAGTGGGGACCACATCCCATACAATTCGCTGGGATGCTTTAAAAGCAGTCCTAAGGGGTTCAATCATAAAGTCTGCAGCTGACTTAAGATAAAAAGGCATATAAAATGAGGAAATTGGAGCTATAACTAGAGGAGTTAGAACTGCAGCATAAGCGTACTTTAAATCCAGAAGTTAAGAGGGCACCAGAAGAGAAAAAACCCTTCTGACAGCCCACATCACTACCCAGATGGAGAAAGGTCAGGCAACAATATTATGAAAATGGCAATACGGCAGGGAAGCTATTAGCAGCCACTCAGAGCTCAGCAGGCAAGCAGATTAGTATTGCAACTGAGAGATAACACGAAGAGAGGACATAAGATGAGCAGACCAGGGGACATAACCAAAATATTCTCTAACTATTACAAGACATTGTACCACCAAGAGGAGACTCCCGACTACCAGACAGGGTTGGAAGTCGTCTTCTAAGGACTGGCACTACACACTCTCCTCCAACAATCCATGGAAATGATGGTGGGGAGCTATCAAGAGCAGGGAACTGGAAGATCAGATAGGAAAATTGAAAAATGGGAAATCTCTGGGCCTAGATGGCTTTAACCCAGAGTTTTACAAAATGTTTGAGGATATACTCCTCCCAGCTCTTTTACCGGTCTGTCAGGAAGTCATGGAATGGGAAGAAACACCAATTCCATGGCAATCAGCCCAAATTACGGTACTGCACAAAGATGGAAAATACCCTTTGGAGTGTGGGTCTTATCGTCCCATATCTCTATTTAACGTAGATCTGAAACGGTTTACTGGGCTATTAGCCACTAGACTACAAACGGTCATTTCAGAACTAATCCATAAGGACCAAACAGGATTCATCTCAGGGAGATTCCGCACAGATAATATCAGCAGGCTCCTTAATATCATTTCTTCTCAGAAAGCCCAGAAACAGTTCCAGATAGCCATTTCCATAGATACAGAAAAGGCATTTGACAGGGTTAACTGGCAGTTTTTAAAAGCATCCATAGAAAAAAATGAAATTTGGCCCCAAATTCATGAAAGTGATTCTCCAACTATATAAGAACCCTAAGGCCTTGGTCAGAGTGAACAACATCAGCTCAGAACTCTTTCCCTTGACCTGTGGGATCTGATATGGATGCCCCTTGTCACCCCTTCTTTTTTCCCTGAGCCTGAAACCCCTGGCTACTAAAGTGTGCAACAACTTGGGAGATACGGGGCGTAATGGTAGGGGGAACTGAATATAAGCTGTCTCTGTATGCCGATGACGTCATATTTTTATGTCCTCACCAGAAACTTCACTGCCACCTCTGATGCACGTGCTACACTCATTTGGGGAGCTCTCAGGGTATAAAATTAATTTATTAAAATCAGAAGCCCTGGTGCTGAGTGGAAGGCCTACTAGTCTATTTGACCAGCACTTCCCATTCAAATGGGCCCCCAGAAATCAAATTAGGTATCTGGGAATTCAGGTATCGGTGGATCTTTCAAAGCTTTTGATAATAATTATGGCAAACTGTGGGAGACCTTGAGAGAGAGAGAGAGAGAGAGAGAGATATGGCCAGATGGCGTCTACTACCCCTCTCCCAAGTGGGAAGAATAGATGTTAATAAAGATGAATATATTGTCCCGGCTCATCATCTTGTTCCAGTGTCTCCCAATAAGAGTCCCTCTCACCTTTTGGCATAAGCTTGAAAAACAAATACATAAATTTATTTGGAATAACAAGAAACCAAGGATTGCAAAGAGAATATTGCAACTCCCTAAGGAAGAAGGAGGCTTAGCCCTTCCAAATCTATATTTACATTATCTAGCAGCCCAAGTGTCTGTGCTTTTCACATGGGCTAAAGCAAAGACTCTCCTCACAATGGCATCAGATAGAGAATGACACAATAGGTGACAGACCTTTATTCACGTTGATACTGACAGAGACCCCTCTAGATTATAAAAGAACACTCACCAGTAGGTGGGTTAAACATGGGCTCTATGTCATTAACAAGGTGAGAAAATTGACACACACCCCTACAGGGGTGGGCCCCCTCTCCCTTGTCCAGTATGAGTCTGAATTTTTTCCTCCTGTCCTGGACTTAAATTATGCCAGATGGGAGAAACAAGGTATTATGAGGTTCATAAACTTTTTGGAGAAAGATAAATGTATATATTTTCAAAGAGCTAAAGAAAAGTTTAATTGGCAAAACGGGGGACTTTCTTAGATATATGCAGGTTAGGCATTTTATAGAATCAGTAAATCATTTGATTCAACTTACTGGGACACCATCAGGATGGGAAACACTTCTATACAACATAGTGGGGATAGCTGGTCCAACAAAATATATTTCAGAGGTATACAAATTATTGCTCCAAAATACAGGGGCATCCTTGGGGACTCACAGGGAGGCTTGGGCGAGAACAGCAAATAAAACTATTAAATGAGGCAGACTGGGCCCACAGACTGAAGTGGGGATGGAAAGCGACCTCTGCACTCGTGTGGCGAGAATATTTCTGGAAAGTGCTGACCTGATATTTTCACACCCCCCACTATTACACAACACTACAGCTCCACTAGATCGCCCATGTGTTGGAGAGCATGTGGTCAAGAAGGCAGCCACTGGCATATTTTTTTGGGATGCCCACAGTTAAAACAATACTGGAGAGCAATACAAGGGGCAGTTCAAGGGACAACAGGAATACTAAATCCTCTGGAATTCGAGGAGTGGGTCCTGAGACTACCCACAGCCACACACCAATAAGGGGAGACTCGAGGTTCTCTTGACATTGATCATCACAGCTTTGAAATGTATCACAGCAAAGTGGCTTCAGCCTGAACCTACAGTTCTTCACTGTTTCTTGTATCAATATTGAACTGTGTCCTCGTTGAACTGTTATGTAAAGTTTGTTCTGTACCTAATCACTGTGACGTGGAACCTTTGCAAATGAGTCTTTGACTCAAAGGTACTTCCGAATTATCAATAAATAAATAAAAAAATAGAAGATTGGGTAAGGAGAACACAGGAGGTCCTCACAATGCAGGCATTAACAACCAGACTGGCTACGATTTGATAAGCACGAAGTTAGGTGGAGAGGCTGGGAAATATGGAAAATGCAAAGACAGGGGGACAGCTGAACTTCAACCCAGGCTCAGGGATAAATGGGGGTTAGGTTATTAAATGAGGGCAAGACACGAGTGACACATCTTTTCAATAGAAATTATGAGACAGGACACTACACTATTGATAATGGTCAAATGATGGGGGGAGAGGAATAGGTGCACAGCCAATAATAGGGCCATGTTGGGCGCTAAGTTTCTTTATGTTAAATTAATTTGTGAGAAATGTCTTCTTTTTACTACTTAGCAGTAAGATCAAATAACATAATTCACTCCCGAGTCCCAGGTAACTGTGTGTCTTTTGAAATGCAATCTGACTAAAGACAGCAGCTAAGAAATACACTGTAAGATGGTTATGCTCACTTTCTTGGACTGTTTCTCCACAAAGTAATCTTGTCATACAAGGATGGACTCATAGCATAGAAACTCAAGAGAAATTAAGTTAATGATTGTATGTATTCTGATACATTCCAGAATGTTTTTATTTATGTACATCAAGAAAATAAGCATGAACTGCTGCTGTATGATGCTACACAATAAAGCTGAGTTTAAAAAAAAAAAAGATATGGGGCAGCCAGTGTTCTTGAGCAAAAAAACACTTTAAAAGGTGATTCACACAGAGCATGTGAAAGAACACCAAAGTACAATTATGTTAGAACTCACTGTAACAGTAGATCTTCGAGAGGACCTCTTGCAGCAGGCTATAACAATTATGACTATGACGCAGGCACTAGAACCCTCCGGAAACCTTTTCAGCCAGCAGTATACAGCAGGGACTGCCCCCGACGTCGGACCCACACCGACTTCAGCCCTGGTACAAAAGAGGGGGGGAACCAGCTCCACCTCACTTCTCCCGCCAAGGCCTGCGAACAAGCCCTGACAAGAGGAGACAAAGCACTCGATGGAGATGTAGATGAAGATGGATCTGCACACCTCGAGGGGGAAGGTGGGTGGGAAATAACGCCTGCTGCAAGAGCTCCTCTCGAAGATCTACTGTTACGGTAAGTTCTAATGTAACTGTACTATCTTATTTCGAGTGGGAGCTCTTGCAGCAGGCTATAACAATTAGGACTGAATACCATGCAGTCCCTCGCCAAAGAGGTAGACGACCCCGGGAGGTGGAATATGCTGACTCCAGAGGCCTAGGACAAAGTCCCTGTAAACAGCCAGACCGAACCGCACGGCGTCTGGAGATGATATCCAAGCTGTAATGCTTGACAAAGGTATGTACTGAATTCCAGGTAGCCACGACATGTCCCTGAGAGAGACATTTCTCAGGGCGCAGCAAAAGAAGCAGACACTCCCCTGGTGGAGTGACCCCTGACCGGACCCGGTAAGGGCTTATTATGTTTTTCATAGCAGAAGGAAACGCAGTGGACGATCCACTTCGAAATAGTCTGCTTGGTCTCCGGTTTGCCCAAGCACTGTGGTGCAAAGGCCAGAAAAAGTTGCTCCGACTGACGGTGCGTAGCCGTCCGTTTGAGGTAATACCTCAAAGTCCAGTGGACATTCAATGTGTGAAGAAGAGCCTCCCCTCTATTAGATAGGGAGGGACATTAAGACTGGAAGGTCAACCGACTGGTTGAGGTCAACTCGAGACCACTTCGGAAGAAACTTAGAGATCTGTTCTAAGGAAACCCTTTCCTGTGGAAAATCAAATCTGGCTCTTTACACATCAGAGCCTGAAGCTTGGAAACTCTTCAGCTGAGGTAATAACCAAAACACACCTTCCAAGAAAGATAACGCAGCTCACAATCCGCTGCCAGCTCAAAGGGAGGGAGGATGAGCTTCTCCAACACAAAAAGGAGATCCCAGGGTGGGATAGGATCCCTAATGGGAGGTCTCATATGTAAAATTCCTCTCAAAAAGGTGCAGGCTACATCCAATTGTGTTAACGCCCTATCTCCAATCAGAGCACGATAGGTGGAGACAGCCCACATGTGCACCCTAATAGAGGAGTAACTCAGGCCATGTTGGTACAAGGAGAGGAGGTACTGTAACGCTGAGTTCACTGGACAAGTGATGGCGTCCAAATGCTGTGACTAGACCCATAAACAAAACCGCTTCCATTTCATAGCACAGGCGGAGCAGGTGGAGGGCTTCCTCGCCGACATTAGGACTGCCGCCACTTCCAGGGAAACCCGTATCTCTGTTGAGCTACGTCTGAAGGTGCCAACCATGCAGATGTAAGGAACGAAGGTCCGGATGGACCAGTAACCCCTGTTCCTGGGATAGCAACTGCGAGCATATGGGCAGCGGAGTTGGAGGTTCCGTGGATAACCGCTACAGGAGTGGGAACCAAAGCTTCCGAGTCCATCTGGGGCCACTAGAATCATTCGGGCCCCTTCTGCCTGTAACTTTAGTAGGACTCTCTGAATGAGAGGGAAGGGCGGTAAGGCATAGAGAAACCTTCCTGCCTAGCAAAGGGATGACGCGCCTGGCCAGAAAACTCCAGGCGCATGCTCTCGCGAGCAGAAAATTGGCAGTTTGGCATTGCGTGGTGACGCAAGAGGTCCAGCTCTGGATGACCCCACTTGTCGAAGAGCTGATCTGCTACGGACTGTAGCAGCTCCCACTTGTGTGCTCTGGATCGAGACCTGCTTAAGCTGTCGGCCAGATCGTTCAGGACGCCTGGAATGTGCACTGCGGACAACAGAATGCGCCTCTCCATGCCCAGTGCCAGACTCTCACTGCCTCCCTACAAAGGGGATAAGAATGAGTATCCCCTTGCTTGTTGAAGTAGAAGACGACTGCCATATTGTCTGTTTGAACTAGAAGAGAGCCCGGCACCTGGTCCTCTTGAAAGGCCTGTAAGGCATACAGAAACACTCGCATTTCCAGTACATTGATGTGAAGGGATCGCTCCTCGGGTGTCCAAACCCCTTGCATTTGATGAGCACCCAGGTGTGCTCCCCATCCCAGATCCGAAGCATCTGTCGTAAGAATCTGACCTGGTGGCTCCTGAAGAAACCTGACCCCTTTCTCCAAATTCCGGGGGTCCATTCATCAAAGTAAAGTTCTCCTGACTGGCTCGGTGATCTTGACCAGAAAGTCTAGATCATCGTAGCCCTGGTCTCACCGTACCCTGAGCATCCACTGTGGGACCCGCATGTGCAGGCAGGCCAGAGAAGTGACTGGAATGGCCACTGCCATGTTCCCCAGTAGCCTGAGGAAGTTCCGTACTGGAACTTGAGGAGCTACTGAGATCCATTCGGCAATCTCTCGTAGGTGACCGTCCCTGTCCGGGGGAAGGAAAGCCATGCCCTGGATAGAATCCAGGACCACTCCAATGAAGACAGGTTTTTGACTGGACTCGGGGGACGATTTCCGAAGGTTCAGGGTGATCCCCAGCTCTCTGAATAGAGCATAGGTGTCCCCGAGTGCGTGAAGTAGGCATGACCTTGACAGGGCTGTGAGCAGCCAATCATCTAGGTATGGGAAAACGTAGTGCCCCATGCGCCTTAGAGCCGCAGCCAGCACTGCCAAGCATTTTGTAAAGACTCGCGGAGCAGGGAGAGGCCGAGCGGAAGAACTTCGGATTGGTAGTGCTCCTTGGAAGTGGAACCTCAGAAACTTCCTGTGGGAGGGAAGACCCCAATATGCATGTATGCATCTTGCATGTCTATGCAGCAGAGCCAGTCTCCTTGATGCAGCAGAGGAAGTAGACCTGGAAGGGTCACCATCCTGAACCTTTTGTACTCTATAAAGAGATTGAGAGAGCTGAGGTCCAGAATGGGACGAAGATCCTGTGTCTTTTTTGCGACCAGGAAGAAGTGGGAATAAAATCCCTTTCCCTGCTGATGCAAGGGGACTACCTCTATTGCCTTTTTCTGCAAGAGGGTCTGAATTTCTCCTTCTATTAGTGGGATGTGAGAAGGAGGATAACGGGAGTACTTTGGTGGAATATTTGGAGGAAACTCCGTGAACTCCAGCGTGTCCTCTCCTGATTATGTCCAGGACCCATTGGTCTGCAGTAATCGACCTCCACCCTTCAAGATGAAGGAAGAAGCGGCCCCCAACCGTCTCCCGAGTCTTCCTCTGGAACGGGGGGGGGGGGCATGGCGGAAGGGAGTCATTGGGCTGAGCCGGGCATAGGCAGAGAGGCCTGGGAGGACTTAGGCCCATGGGTAGGAACGCCTCCAGGTTGCTGGTTACTGGCTCTCCTACCAAAGCCACCTCTCTGGCCCTGCTGATTACCACGGGTGTGTCCACCTTGACCACCTGACGGCTTATGAAATGGCCGTTTTCGTTGTCGTCGCTGGTCGCCGCGGTACATTTGGCGGACCAACCAGATGGACTTGCCAGACTCCTGTAGACGAGAAATCAAAGCTCCCGTCTCCTGCCCAATTAACACGGTACCTTGGAATGGTAGATCTTTGATACCGGACTGCAGATCCTGGTGGAAACCCGAAAGTCTCAACCAGGCATGGCGCAGCTGCCCTGGCTGCCGTATCTGCAGTATCGTACTAGGCTCTCAGGACATGGGAGCCTACGTCGGAGCCAGATTTCATAATATCCAGAAGTTCAGTCTTCTGATCGGAATCTGACATGGCCTTCAGTAGCTCTTGTCCCCTCTACCACAGAGCATTCTGGTACTGGACCATATGCGTCAGGAAGTTAAGAGACCAGATGGAACAGGTGGAGGCAGAATAAACTTTCTTGCCCACCTGGTCCAAATCCCGAGACTCTGGATCAGGAGGCTGCGAGCTAAAGTGCTTTGGCTGCCTGGATTTGTCATGGGCAGCCGTGATGACCGAAGAGTCTGCCAGAGGGTTCTCTGCTAGAAAAGCTTCTGCCCTCGGGGCCTTATACAGCCTATCCCATTTCTTGGAAACAGCCAGGATGGAAGCTGGACGCCTCCAGGCAGTCAAAGTCAGGTCCTGGAAAGTGTCCACTAAAGGAGGAACTGCCAGTGGTTTCGGCTCCTTTTGCCTCAGGTATTTTGCCAATCTCTGGCGTTCCGGATCCAGGTCCTCCGTTTCCCACTCACTGGAGGCCTGGATATGCCTCATGACGTCCATGAAGGTTGGATCGTCGGGAGGCAAGCGAGGCTGGTCCTTCTCTCGGGACCGCCTAAGCTGAGAGGAAGAGGATGAGGACGAGAAGAGGGAGATCGACTATATGATCTGGAATAGTCTGATCTCTCCTTATGACCAGACCCCCTCTGTCGTCGGTAACTGGGGGACTGACGTCGGTCCGAAGACCGGCTCCGGTCCTGAGACCAGCGACGGAGCGAAGACTGACGTCCATCAGAGGACTGACGTCGGGAGCGCTCTCGTCTAGGAGAATAAGAAGGGCTGCGCGTAAGAGACCTGGACCGGCGATGGTCTCCAGAGTCCTTGGAACGTCGGTTGTGGTCTTCAGACCAGGCACAGGAACAAGCCTAGAAGGAGGTGTAGGTGGTCGCTCCGGGGACTTCCTCGGAGAAGGCTTACCTCCCGGCTGTGGTTTGCCCGCTAGGTCCGGTACTGGTGTCTGAGCCGGTGATTTTGGGGCTGCCCGACCTGTCTCCACCAAAAGGAGAACAACTCCTGCAGCTCGCCCTCGAGAAAGCTTGGCCGCCGGCCCGGAAAGGGAGATCCGTATGTCGGCCCGCTAAGGAGAGCCCTCTTGGGGCCCGGGAGGACTTGGGAGATGGGGATGTCGGCACTTCCATGGCTGCTCCTTCACCCTTCAACCAGCATCAGTGGTGGTACAGACGATGGGTTGCCACCAGGGGGCGCCAGAGAATCCTTGGGCTCTGGAGGCGCGCCTTTAGTAGGCAGCGCCGGTGCCTTGGTAGGTGGGGCCGCAGCTTTCACCTTCAAGGGCTTGGTGGTAACCCTTAGTGGTGTTACCTTTGGCTTGCCCGGCTTCTCCCCCATGGACCGGCCTTGGCCTGGGACGACTTAGGGCACTCTCCTGAGCCCGAGGAAAGACGGGCCTTCTTGGGAGAGGGCCGCGAATGAGAGCGGGACCGCGACCGGGATCAGTGCCGGGACCGACTACGGTCTTTCCCGTGGTGCTTAGTTTTTTCCTTATGCTTTCCCTCGGTGGAGTGCTGAGCCATCTTCTTCTCTAGCAGAAATGCCTTCAGGGCCTTTAGACATCGGATCCGGGTCCAGCTGGTGAACGCCTGGTAGACTGAGCAGGCCATGGTATCGTGGTCTGGCTTGAGGCAGAAGACACAGCTTTTGTGCCCATCTTTGGCAGGGATCTGCCTCCCACAATTGCACTTGTTCTGATGGGGCTCTGGAAAGGCCGACGACGGCAAAGTCATCTGTTGATCAACTGAAAAAAACGTTGGAAAACGGCCTGACGACGATAACTTGAAAAACCGTTGAAACAGTAGCAAAAGCAGGTTTGAAAAATAAATATTGCTGTTCCTGGCAAGCTGGAACGAAGTCTTTCTCTTCACGTCCGGGATGTGGCGAGAAAAGAACTGGGGTGAGCTGGGTCCACCCCCTTGCACCGGGCCGACGCTGGGGCAGTCCCTGCTGTATACTGCTGGCTGAAAAAGGTTTCCTGGAGGTCCTAGTGCCCGCGTGCATAGTCCAATTGTTATAGCCTGCTGCAAGAGCTTCCTCACCAAAGTAAGATCAGTTTATTTAGACATATCTTCAATGGTTCGCTGCCTTCGAGGGGTGCACACCTCTTCATCGGGGTGGGGTGGGGTTCTGATTAGACTCGGCAGCTGACTTGGGTGGTTGAGGTGTGGGGTGGCACAGCAGAACTCCCAGTCAGAAAGGCATGGAGTGGTAGTTCCACAGCTGCAGCAACCCCCTGTGGTAGACCAGGGATCTTGCCCTCTCCACAGGGCACTTCTGCATGGCCTACAGGGCAATACCTGGCACCGGAAAGGAGGGTGGAGCTAAGAGAAGAAACTGGAAGAAGACATGCACTCAGCCATCTGAATGACAGTCGTCAGCACCCTTGGACCCTACTCTGTGCTGATCCCCACCAGCTTTGACAGTGGGGGGCAACAGACAGAGCTAAGAGGTTGCTAGCAGAAGCCCTGAGGCAAGCATAGGTGGTGATTCGTGGGCCAAACTACTTTAAGAAGAAAAAAAAAGATATTTACAAACATATTTATTAAAGACATTTAGAGAGCCTGCAGCTCAGATAAAGGAAAAAAAAAACACCTTAAAAACATACTAAAAAGAAATTGTGGTGCGGGGGGGAACTAGAGAGCCACACTCATGACAGGATGACTTTTTGATCAGCTCCACGTTGAGCGCAAGTAAAAATTAATTATTTTCAGTGTAAAAGCAGTAAAGGTTGATAGTTTTCCACACCTTTCAACAGCTTATTTCTTCTGGATTCTGCAGACCCCACTTTTGCTATGGGTCACCAGAAAGAATGGCTTGGAGGGTCAAGACAAAAACCGGTGCAACAGCAGCCATCCCATCAAGGATCTAGAGACTTGGTAGGCTCAGCAGGCCCTAGTTGGGGAAGGGGAGAACCTCCTCCATGGGAGACCATTTTAAAAGCCGTGAGACATATGAATTGCAAAATTAACAAGTTTTGGACAGACTAAGTGCACAGGACGCTAAAATCGCTGATGCAGTTAAGACAGCCACAGGAGCAGATGAGCATTCCCAACAAACACAGGCTGCCTTTGTGAAAATGGTTATGGAAACTACTCATCTGAAATCCTGCACAGAGACCCCTGAAAATGCCAATACAGCCATGAATATTCGCCTAGTGGGACTCTCAGAGGGTAATGATAGTGAAAACCTGCTTGATTTCATTCTGCGTTGGATAAAAACTGCCCTGCCTGAGGATCTACGTCTAGTCCCAATGACACTAAAACATGCCTACTGTGTCAACTTTTGAAGGGCCCAGACAAACTGTGATTCAAGCAGGACAATCCTGCTGGTGAATGAAGGTTCTGAGATCTGGGATGTTATCCTTGGCTGGGTGAAAGCTCACTATCCACTGAATTGAAAATCAGGACAACAAGTTGTTCCCAGACTGGTCCTATGCTACCCACTGCCGACGGAAATTATTTGACCCCCTCAGACAATAACTTAAGAGGACTGGGGATCCCACTCCCTCATTGTTGGCTCCTGCAAGACTGCACATTACTTACAGAAGTAAGACATTCCAATTCAATGACCCAGAAGAGGCAAAAAATGAGCTGACAGGACTGTAGCAGAATTTCATAGCCGGACTGCTAGGGAACAGAACCAGGCTGACGAGTCGGAGGAAGAGGATTGAAACTACAGGATGGGACATTTTGGGACTTGGTGGTAGCGTGGTTCATGGTTTACGTGCGACTGTCTTTTGAACCACCACGATATTTTTTCTAGTGTGGCTCTATAAATGTTTCTTCCCCTTATTACTGCATATATATTTCGATAAATCTTACTGGTGAGTTTTCTTTTTCAGGTTTCTGTGTGGTTTGACTAGGGGGAGAAGTAAAATGGTGCCTTCCATGAGATGCCACGTTGCAGCCTAGAGTCCAGACCTGCGCACTCTCCTAATACATCAAACTGATTTAGAAGTGGGTAGCCATCTGGGAACAAGCGACCACCAAACAGTGTGGTTCACAATAAACACAGCCATAAAGTCAAGCCATACAAAAGCAAGAGTACTGGACTTTAGGAGGGCTGACTTTATGAAATGAGAGAATGCCTCAGAAAAGCACTAGCAAACAGGCAAGAAGGAGGGTGGAGGAACAGTGAGGAGTAATCAAAACAACCATCACGGAGGCAACAAGCCTCTGTGTGAAGCAAATCAACAAAACACAACAAAGGAAAAAAATGCTATGGTTCTCAAAAGAAGTGGCAGGGAAGGTTAAGGAGAAAAGGATATCATTCAGAGAATATAAGGAAACACAGAAGGAGCAGGGCAGAGAACTTTATCAGTTAAAGCACAAAGAGGCAGGGAAGACAGATAGAATAGCAAAGGCTCAAACCGAGGAAAGGATCGCCAACTCTGTTAAGAAGGGGGGATAAGACCTTTTATAGGTACATTAGGGAGCGAAGAAAGACCAAGGGAGGGATACTGAGGATTGATAAAGGGGAGGGAATGTGGGCAGAGGGTGACAGTGAAAAAGCAGGGATACTGAACGAATATTTCTGATCAGTATTCACAAAGGAAGAGGAGGGGGAGGTACCTAAACTAAACAAGAGAAACACTCTGGAGACGGGGGTCGAACCAGTCCATTTACAGAAGAAAGGTTTCTGAAAGAACTAGTATAATTGAAAGTGGACAAAGCAATGGGGCCTGATGGGATTCACCCAAGAACTCTAAAAGAACTAACGGTAGAATTAGTGACACCACTGACTACTCTCTTTAACAAATAATGGGAGGATGGGGTGGTACCTCAGGACTGGAGGAGGGTGGCTGTGATTTCTCTTCACAAAAGTGGGAGCAGGGCAGAGGCAGGAAACTACAGACCAGTCAGTTTGACCTCAGTGGTAGGGAAAACGATGGAATAACTTCTGAAGGAAAGAAATGTTGAGTACCTAGAGGGCAGTGGGGTACAGGACCCAAGGCAGCATGGATTCACAGTGGGAAGGTCATATCGGACAAATCTAATAGATTTCTTTGACTGGGTGACTAAAGTAGTAGACCAGACCTAGATTTTAGCAAAGCATTTGATACAGTCCCACACAAAAGATTAATAAACAAGTTAGCCAGCCTTGAGTGGGTCCCAAGATGGTAGCCTGGATAAAAAATTGGCTGGACAACAGGACACAAAGGGTAGTAGTAAACGGAGTCCACAGTGAAGAAAGGAGGGTTACTAGCAGGGTACTGCAGGGTTCAGTACTGGAACCGGTCTTTTTTAATGTCTTTATAAGTGGCATTGCAGAGGAACTGGAAGGAAAAGTATGTCTCTTTGTAGACGAGACAAAGATTTGCAACAGGGTTGATACACAAGATGGAGTGGAAAGGATGAGAAGTGACTTGGCAAGTTTGGAGGAATGGTCAAATGTATGGCAGCTTGGATTCAATGAAAGTAATGCACCTGGGAAACACAAACCCAGGGGAAGAGTACACAATTGGGGGGGATACTGACAACAATAAAAATGGAAAGGGACTTGGCGGTAATTATATCAGATGACCTAAAGGTGGGCAAGCAATGTGAGAAGGCAGTAAGGAAGGCTGTGGGGATACTGGGATGCATAGGGAGAGGCATCAACAGTAGAAAACAGGAAGTTGTTATCCCTCTGTACAGACAGTTGGTGAGACCCAATCTGGAGTACTGTGTGCTGTTCTGGAGACCCCATCTCTGCAAAGACAGACAGAGTGGAGGCTGTCCGGAAGAGGGCAACCAACATGGTGCAGGGTCTGCACCAGAAGACATACAAACAGAGACTAAAGGAGCTTAATATGTATGTCCTTGAGGAAAGAAGGGAGAGGGGGGACATGATAGAAACTTTCAAGTACCTCAAGGGAATCAACATAGTGCAAGAGGGTAGTATCTTTCAGAAAAAGAGATGTGCTCGAACAAGGGGGCACTATTTGAAGATCGAGGGGGGATGGCTCAGAGGTAATGTGAGGAAGTATTTTTTCATGGAGAGGGTTGTGGATGCATGGAACAGCCTTCCTGAGGTGGTTGTCGAGTCAAGAACAGTGGGGGTATTCAAGAATGCATGGGACAGACATAAGGGAGGGTAGGAGGAAGTAGGCCGTTGGTTATCTAGGATCTGCAGCTTATCCGTTAAGTTAGGAAAATGGGCAGACTAGGTGGGCCAAGCGGTCATCTGTCGTCAAATTCTATGCTTCCCTCACTAGGACACTAAAGTCTCAGTAATGGTTTTCTAGTTGAAGTTGCCTGTTCAAAAGTTGTTGTTTCTATAGCATGGAATCCTGTACCATTTGTCAGGTTTCACACTGCAGAAGCCAGGGTTATGTTATCTTTTACTCTGTATGTAGCATGTTTCGATACACATGTTGTGCTGATCAATCCAATATATTACCTAATGTTTTAAAAATATTGTATAGGCTGTGGGGATAATGGCTAGAATAAGCCATGTTGCCTAATAATGGTTATCCCGTTGCTCTCCCCCCCCCCCCCAAACAGGTCATTGTGAGGCTAGCCTTCTGGACAATTTGGACACCTCATCATTAGATGAGGTTACTGGACTTCTAGTATGTACCCCGCATGTGGTATCGCTATGTGATGGGCATATGACCAGACGGATCTATTAATTTAGTTTTGTTAATGTATTTTGTTAGTGTAAGTATACTTCTGTCATAAGTTCTGCTATTTGCAATGTGGACACAAAAACATGGCTTCTAAGGTCACATGACCAAACAGGCATTATGGGGAATATTGGCCAGAGCTGCTCAGGAAAATGTTCCCTTGGGAACAGTCAGCCACAAGGTTCTGTAAGGTAGATGTGAGCGTTCCATTTTGCGTTACACGCTATTTAATGGAATGTCATAAACCTGATGGTAATATATGTTATTTATAGCCCTGGCTTCCATTAATTGTACTATGTCCTGTTCAAGCAAAAATTAAATAAACAAAGTTAATAAATAAATAAATTGTGTTGTATGTTGATATACCCTTATAGTGTATAGTGGAGTAGTGTTCTGAATAGAATTCCATCCCTTTCAAAGTGCTGTTGTACTACAGTTCAAAGGTCATGGAATGTGATTCTACCCTACTGTGGTAGAACAGCATTCTAGAACCTCTAGAGACTGCATGAGTCAATTTTATTTTGAAAGCAAAATAACTCACAAACACGTGTTTCATACAATACTATACACTATAAAAAATACAGGATGAGCAACTTTATGCACAACCAGTGTGTTTTGCCACCTCGAGGTTCTGATTCCCATGGACCTCTCGAGCTTTGCTCTCGGGGTCAGAGGAATCAGAACCCTCTGTGGTAGAACACACTGGTTGTGCATAGTTGCTCATCCAGTATTCTTATGAAGTCCACAGTTATAGTTTTACAAGTGGTCTCACATGCATTCTACGATATGAGAACTGTGAGCCGAAAGTAAGCGGTTCTGATACCCTCTGAAGTTAAGTGAGACCACTCTAACAAGCCAGTGATATATTACTATATTATCTAAAAAGAGGTCAATGTGGTTTTCCCCAGAGGACAGTGTGCCCGTGGAATCGTCTTCCAGTAACTGTGGTGGGCAGTGAAAACATGACATAGTTTAAAAAAATCTGGACAGTGTGTGGAATGTCAAATATAGGAGGTTACCACCTTTGAGAGAAGGCAAGCAACAAAAGGGCAAACTGCCTAATAATGCTCAACAAAAAAAAAAAACTATGATCAAGGGTGATCAATAGTATATTAAAAATCCCCCCCTTGATAGTGTCAGTTTCCAGGGCACCTAACTCATGAGACACTCTTTACCATACAAGAATGTCTCACATGCAGGGGATAAGTCACTACAACTGGAGATTTAAACCCTTATTTACGTCTCACTTAAAGCTGCATACACCAACTACTGCAACTTGCTGCTAGTCAGCCACCTCAACAACACCCTAAAGAGGCTGCAGCATGTTCAGAATGCAGCCACTTGGGTGGGTACCAGGACCAAAAGCATGGTATGGATGCTTACACACTGGCATGCACATTTCAACCCTGTGAAGTTCCAAGGGCATATTCAGGAGCGCAGACACACTGGGTTAGCCAGAATCTGTCAATGAGTTTGGGAGGAAAGCATCCAGCCATCAAGACTTTTGTATCTTCATTGGTTCTTCCAAAGCTAGTCTTCAGAGTATGAACTGTAGCTTGCTTGCAGCCTCTTACTATGTTACAAAAGTGTAATAAAAAAAAAATAATACGCAGCCGGCCTGGTGGTGCTGGAGGTTGAGGCACTAGTCGCTACACCTTGCGCCACGCTGGCGACCCAGGTTCAGGAACGAGCATGGGCTGCCGAGGGTCGGCGGGGGGGAGGAGACAGGATTGAGCATCCGGAGGACTGCTCTCCTCTCTCGGGGGGAGGGAGACTTGTCCTGCTCACTGACTGCCCTTTGGCTGTGGCTGGAGGGCAATACGGGTCAGGAGGTATGGTCTAACATCCTTACATTGGTACATTGGTAGGGGAAGGGGAACGGGAAAAAATGGCGAAAAATAGAGTCTGGCAGGCTCTGTGATGGTCCGCCGCTCCCGAGGGCCGTCCTCGGCTTCTGGATTGGGTCGGGGGGGGAGGGACAGAGGTGAAGTCAGCAACCTCCTTCCTGTCCCCACCATGGGGGGCAAGCCACGGGGGAATTACTGGGGACCGGAGGGAGCGGCAGGACCGGAGAGAGAGTCCCTCCGCCAGGAGGGCCATAGCCACCTGCCAGGGCTCTGGAGAGGTAAAAACCTATATAGAAAAAAAAATACATGCAGCTGTATGAAACTGATGGGGAAAAATACCTTCCTTCTTTCCATTTGTTTAAATCAAACACAGCTGTATAAAGTACGTCCACCAGCCCCAAATTCTTCTCTGGATCAAGGCTTCTCTGCAGTAAAGACAGTGTTGCAGGGTCCTCCTTCACACACCTAAGAAACATAGAATATTTGTTTAAGAGCAAGTGTGGTTTCATTTATTTATTACTTCACATTTTGCTCCTCATCCTAAGCAACATTCTTAAGCAAAACTAATACAAAGGACAATACAACTTCATTTTGATAAGCCGAATAATAAGCTAAGGTAGACCTGTGGTCTTTTTCTGTTCTCATTGTCTGTGTTTATCTATGAATATAACATTAAGCAGAACAAGGATGGTACAACATACAGTTAGTCGTTCAAGTTACAACATGTATGACCATGTAATGAAAATGAAACATTAAGCATCAACACAGTTTTTCTCAATGGCACTAAGCCTTTTTAGACATGTCAAATGTCACCCGCCCAGTTCTTTTAAAGTGGAGTGATGTGGGCAATGCCTACCTTCGCAGTTAATGGCACTTGCCAGCTTGGGATGCATTAATTCCTGGCAACCCATACCCTTCCTTCCTTCCCAGCAGCCTTGGCTCATCTCCATAATGCGCCCAATAAATCCGGCCACCAGGATTGGAAGCCAATGTCCACTTGTGGACCAGAATATGTTGCCATGCCACTCAGTAACAGTATTAAGCTCAATAGCTTACATGCCCATCCCCTGCAGTGAGAAATGTACATCATATTGCCAATTAAACAGCTGCAATCAATAAATGCAGAGTTCTAGAGTAGCTACATTTTCATTTACCATGTTGAGGGGACTTGGACCACAATTCTAGAGCCTTCCAGACTAATCTGTGGAGCATAGGCTTCTTTGTTCTCAATCTGGGCTGTGTCAACAACCACCTGGCGGAAAAATAAATGTAAATATTTTTATTAGGCACTTAATTATACCAAGTATTTCTCTCCCCAATTTACTAAGAATACAGTTGGACACCTTGATACCTCCAGCAGAGTGTGCTACTTTGAATACTTGAATGCCAAATAATTCCAATGAGGTATTATTAATCAACAATTCAAAGGTATGTTATACAGTATACTCTATACTGGCAGATGCTCAACATCAGGCGGAAGTTAAAGATACCAAGACACTTCTTGTAAGAGGAGATTTTCCTTCTCTGGTATCCTGGCAAACATTCCCTCGGTTAGTAAAACAGGTCTGCGTAGCCCACCACCCAGGATGCACCCAAAAACAAGCTGTCATTGCCTTTCCCCTGAGGAACTGCCAGTTTAGTACGAAATGCACTGGTGAGCCTATTGTAGTGCTTTCCTAGAGGCTGTATCATATGCTGCCACACATGAGCTTTGCACTTTGTCTCTGATAACTTAAACTCGCAGACAGCTTGCCTGAGCTTTTTTTTTTTTTAAACTTGTGTGTAACCCACCTCCCAGGATGTGCTTGGAAATGAGATGTCACAGCTCACTGTGCCTCTCCTAATTAAAAAAATAATAAAGGTGACCAGTACTGTACTGTCTACAAACAGAAAAAGTCACTGCCCTAAATATATACAGTATTTTTTCTTTCTTCAACATAGTCATAACAGGTAGTTTTAAGTTTTATATCATTGTATGTCCTGTAATTAACTGTACAAAATGTTGACTCTTGCTCTCCATGCTGTCATCCCTCTCCGGGGCATACTTGGAAACAAGCTTTGCCCCATTTTCCCAGTCACCAGTTATTAAATGTATAAATAAATCAAGCAAACAGTGTTTGTAAAGACATGCCAGGCAGTTCCCGTATTTGATCACAGAGTTATGGATTCAGGATTGTAGTCGACATGGTGGCAAGCTTGGGAGGTAAGTGGTGGTGGTGGTCGTCAGGGGGGGATTGCCTCTTGCTATGGTGGGGAGAGTACTGGACGGTACAGGACTTTCGGGGGAGGGAGGAGTGCAAACTGACACCAGTGTTAGTAAGATCACTCAGATATTAAATGTCTTTGGAGGGGGGGCTGCAGGATTAATCAGATGATATAAGAGAAAGAAAGGGGGCTAAGGGTGGCTTTCTGCTATAAAGGGTCACAGGGAGTTTTTTTTTTTCAAAACCAACACCAGTACCAGCAATATAAACCAGCAGGATCAACCAGATAAAATTATGGATATGAGGGAGGGATGGGGCAGGCAGGATCAAACATGTATCATAAAAAAAAAAAAAAAAAAGGATCCCCAACAAGGAAACTATCATAAAAAAAAAAACTTCTTGTCAGTCTACCTAGCATTAAAAAGCAGACCTCAAGGGTCCGCCTGGTCTCTTACTGAACAAAAACAAGGCCACAACCACAAAACCTGATTTTTTTTTTTTTACATCAAATCATGAAGCAGTGAGTGAAATCCTTTAACTTTTCCCCACACAGAGCATTTTCCTTATGCAGAGAACTCTACTGTGTCCAGCGTCGCCCCTTCCTGTCCCTTTGCAAGCACTTTCAGGAGTCCAGTATCACTCCTTCCCTCTTCTATTTCCAAGTACTCCCTGGATTCCAGTGTCACCCCCAGTGTTAACACCCTCCCCTTACAGTACATGTTCTCCCTAGCATCTAGTGTCACCCCTCCCTCTCCCCATCCCTTTCCAAGTAATTACTGGCATCCAGTGGCTTCCCTTTTCCTCCCTCCCTCACCCTGATGTTTTCCAAGTATTCCCTGGCATCCAATGGCACCCTCCTTCTCTCCCCATCCCTGTTCCAAGAACTCCCTAGTATTCAGTGGCACCCCCTCTAACTCTTCCTCCCGTTTCCAAGTCCTCCCTGATGTCTAGTGGCAACCTAACCCCCAGGGTATCCAAAATACCCACCCCAGTCCCACGTCAGCAGCCAGCACAAACCTTCTCTTACTTCCTCTAATGGCTGCTGTCGGACTCACGCAAACTACTATGATAAAATTGTAGCTGAAACACAACTCACTGAAAATTATACAAGTGTTACATTGAAAGATGTCTTGTAACATCTATATTGATATCTGCTAGTATATCAGTATAGTAGTTTGTGTGAGTCAGACAGCCACCCGCCAAGATGATGGGGTGAGGGGAGAGTTTGTGCCATCTGCCGTTGTGGCACTGGGGTGGTAATATGTCAGTAGACACATGTCAAAACTTGCATGGGGACTGGGAGAAGTAGTGGGGGTGCCACTGCACTTCAGAGAGCACCTGAAAAGGGACACAACGTGAGATGGTGAGCATCAGCAAAACTTGCATGGGAACAAGTAGGAAGGTGGGGTGTCACTGGACTCCATGGAACGCTTGAAAAGGGACATGGAGCGGGGATGGTGGGCATCAACAAAACTTGCACAGGAACAGGGAGGAAGAGGGGTGTCACTGGACTCCAGGAAGCAACTGAAAAGAGGAGAGGAAATAGTGAGATTTGTAATGGGTTAATGGGTGTAGCCAGCCTTAGTAATTTGAGCACACACTCTCCCGGTACCATGTGTCCAAAAAGAGACCAATATACTGTTAGGATGTGAGATCAGACAACTTATTTTACTACCTACTGTTACCCAGACATCCGCCTCATATCACCCGATGCTGTTTCGCACTGCTCAGGTGCTTTATCAAGAGTGACACTTAATGAACACTGCACTTAATTTATATCCATCTCTTGATGACATGAAATAGTATAGTGAAACATGCGTACTGGATTCTAAATTTGGGAATACGAGCAAGGCGGAAGGAGATGGACGCTCTGAACTTGCCGCAGGAGAACCTGGAATTACCATCAAACTGGCTCATAAACATGGTGCTGTCATGATAATGGACAAAGATAAGTACAACATGGAAGTATTATGCTAATTCTCTGACCCTATGTTCTATAAGCACCTGGTTCTGATCCCACTCCAAGTTTTCAGAAAATAATTGTTAATGCTTCTTTGAAATGCCTTTAAAAATAAACTGATCTCTAGTAATGAAAAAGACTATCAGATTAATAAGCACCCGGCACTGGCCACAATATCCGTTCTCCAAAAGATACAAAAGCCTTTAATAAATCCTCCAGGTTGTGTGTCCAGTATCTGGTCCCTCACAGATAATTTGTCAATATTTATAGACAATTTAAGAGCTGTTGGTCCCTACTGCTAGGCTGAGAGGCCGAGGGAGCTAAAGTGACAGGGGAAAGGCCTTTTTCTTCATTTTTTAAAAATCTGTCTCTCCCCCCCTGCTAGTCAACTGTCACGGATTTTTGTTTCACTACAGGGTCTAGAAATACTATTCATTACCATTATTTATTTTTTGTTGACCAGGTAGGTGCGCTAGACAAAGGCAAAGTGAAAAACAAAATTACGTAAAGATTAAGCACAAATTACATTGGTTCAGAGATATCAAACAAGGTAAGCACAGGTAACTAGAACAATATGCAACACATTGAGCTGTACAGAGGGTATAACAAAGCAGACAAAGTAACAAGAGATTTACAGATCCCCCCCCCCATGTGTATCAGAGGACAGGCTGCAATTTACATTTTTTCACCCTCTGTGACTGTTCCCTGTATGATTTATTGTGTCAAGTTGAATTCATACTTTTTTTTGTACCCTGTACGAGAAATGGATTGAATGACTGCACTCAACTAATTTCTGCTGTTCTGGATGTTTCAGTCATTACCAAACTAATAAAGTAGTACTATAAAAAAAAAAAAAAAAAAAAAAGACCTATGGTCCCTAAGATTCCCTCTTGAATTATGGACTCCTCGCGCATCCTGTAGGTTTTGGGGGGAGATGGAACTTCAGGCAGACTGACTCCTCACCATCCTTGATGTGGAATCTTTATACATGACTATTCCACACAAGGGTGGCTTGAGAACAGTTACACACTATATCCTGGAGGGGACATATTCCACTGATCTGATAGATGTCATTGTACTCCTCATGAAATACTTCTTGAAGTTTAATAACTTTATCTTTCTGGGCCAGCATTACATAAAAACTAAAGACACAGCTATGGCGCTACTTTAGTCCCTGCTACAGGAGTCTGTATTTAGCCTTTTGGGAGGAGAATGTGATGAGGATGTGGAAGCTAACCAATTTTTCGAGAAGCTGGACCTCCACTGTCGCTATGTTGATATATTTTTTTTTTTAGGATGTTGTTTTTCCTCCTCGGAGCACCGCTACAACCCCCCGCACCCGCTGCCCTCCGCGCCTATCCCCGGACATGAGACCCTCCTTCCGCACTTCGCGACTTACCCTTCGCTGCAGGGTGGTGGGGAGCGACTCAACCCACCCCAACGGATCCATGCCAGGGAGGCGCTCCAGGAATGGCACCGGGAACGACGCCGTGCTGCCGGGCCCCATTTTCTTGTTTTTCCTCCTGACGGCATGGCATGCAATGACGCCAGCGGATTGAGCGCCAAGGGGAGCGTGCAAAGGCCAGTCAAGCTGCCTGCCACGGCCCCGCCCACCTCTCTTGGCTTTAAGGCGGGGCTGGCGCAGTTGTCGACCTCAGCCTCCGATAGGGGTCAGGCAAGCACCGCCGCCCGAATCCCCCACCTCGAGATGGAGAGCAGTCCTCGACACTCATCCATCCTCGCCGCTTCTCAGCAACCCATGCCTGCTCCTCGAATATGGGTCGCCGCGCGGCGTGAGGTAGCTACCAGTCAACCTCAGCGCCACCGGCCGGGCGTTATATTGATATTGTAATGGCGCTGTGGAGTTGATGGACTCTGTACTATTCTTGAAGATCACTGACTCTAATTTAAGATTCTCTGTAACCAGGAATAGGACTGGTATCTATTTCTTAGATTTGAATATTACCGAAGATTGAGTGGGTCACATACATACCGACGGATACCAATTCTATTCTGCTAGCTACCAGCAGTTACCCGCCACATTATTAATAATAAACACAGGAGCCAGTTCCTGCATGTAAGATGGAACTGCACTAACGTGCATAGTTTTAGTAGGCAGGCTAATAACATGACCAAGAGATTCTTACAGAGGAGCTATAGGACTTCTGTGGACAGTATGGCATGTCAGTGGGCAAGGGAGACAGGGACACCTTGGTAAACAAATGGCAAGACAGGAGGTGCTGAATTTGTCATGCACGTTCTCCTTGCAATCAAAGGCGACTGAAGAGGTGACACAGCGTAACTTGAACCTAATCCATGCTGATCAGGTGCTGAGCCAAATCTTTCATCTCAAACCACTAAGTGAAGTCTTTAAAGCTGCAGTACTAGATACATTTTTTTTTCCAATATATTGTTCCCCCTTGTTCCTTGTGCACTAACCTGACTTTCTTTTTTTTTTCCCTCTCGGAGGTTTATTTTCTGCCTGTAATTTACTCTGTTCCTTTTCTGGTTTGTTTACCTTTTGATAACACTCCTTGTTGACCTTTGCCCGCCTGCAGCTGACCAAGCATGCACAAGCCTGCTCAGTGCGTCTTTACATCCTCCAGCTTCCTTTGTGTGCACGCTCTCAGTGACAGTGTTTTTGGTTTTCAAGCTGTAAACACAGTAGTAATTACTACACTGAGCCAACGCTCTAGTAACTGGGGATAGGAAATTATTTTAGTTGTCAAATAAAACATGACTATCAAACAATGGCCTCTATCTTTTTTTTTTATGGTAAATATTCAAATGCATATTAGTATGCCTTTTTAATTTCAGAACTGCTGATCAGCTTGACACCATCTTTTTTTTCCATCATGAGTCAGCATGTGCCAAGCATTCAAATGCTCACATCACTGACTCCTGATACAGCATGCAGTTAGTAGTACAATAACTGCTGCAGCTGCTACAGTAAAATGGTGCAACTGGAAAATCAAATGATACTTGTGGGGTGACTGGCTACCCCCAAAAAAAACTTGGGTGATCACCTTATAGATTACTGACAAAATGCATCCACTGATTTCCCAGACTATACACCTTGCTATTTTGCCGTAGTGTACCCCTTCCCCAATGGTGTAAGCTTACCTCCGGATCCCGCATGGGACTGCAGGTTGGGGCACAGCAATACATAACCATCAGATTCACAAGTTCACAACAAGCCATTTTTCTTTAGCGGTTGGCAGTTGACTGTGTCTTGGCTCCCTCGGCCCGCCTGAGTGTCAGCACCTAGAAGCACCCAACATCTGCTGGCCAGCTGCCAGCGGAGCCTGTTCTCCTGGCTTCCACAGACTGGGGCCAGGAACACAACAGCATGCTGCCTCTTTTTCATAGCCAGGTGCACGTTTTCTTCTCCCCCTCCAGCTTCCCAGCAGTGGGGCAGGAGCATGTGCACCACTTCTTCTGCATCTCAATGTGCCCACCCACGCATCATTCTGCAGGCACTCAGAAGCTTGGTTGAAAGTCTGCTGTGCTCCCCACCCACTAGGCAGTCTCTGTATGGCAGAGGTTCAAAGATACTAAGCGCCTCTAGAGGCACAGAGTATCTCGCATTTCACTGTCTGGCCCTGACCATGGTGGTAGCAAAGATATGCATCGTACAGAGGGACTGAAGAGCTTCAGGTTTTTATTATTTTCAAGTACTGGTGAGTGCACTGAGTTAGTGGCGATACTGTACACATTTAGGTGCAGACAGATCTCAAAGAGCCAAAACAGCACATCAGGCAAAGAGCACTGAACTGCCCACAGGGAGACATTTCAAAGACCAAGAATAATGCGTTTTTTTCTGATCGCTAAGAAGAGGCAGCATGCTGCTTTGTCTACCAGTCCCAGTTCGCAGTCTGTGGCAGCCGGGAGAATGGACTCCTCTGGCAGCTCATTGGTAGACGTTCGGCACTTTTAGGTGCTGAGACTTAGGAGGGCAGGGGGAGTGAAGATACAATCAGCTGCCAAGCACTAAAGAAAAATACTTTGTTGCAAACTTGCGCATCTGATGGTGATGCACTGCTGAGCCCCAACCTGCAGTCTCAGGCAGCATCCAGAGGTAAACTCACAACTTTGCAAAGGGGTACACTACAGCAAAAGGGTAGGGTGTGTAGTCTGGGGAATCACTGACCCTCATGTTTGTTGGTGATCTGTAAGGCAAGCAGCCACATCGGGTGGGGGGCTGAGCCAGTCGCTTCAACAAGGATGATTTGATTTTCCAGTTGTGCCTTTTTACTGTAGCAGCTGAAACAGTTATTGTACTACTAACTGCATGTTGTATCGGAGTCAGTGACATGAGCATCTGAATGCTGGCATGCACAGACTCATGATGGAGAAAAAAAAGATGGTGCCAGGCTGATCAGCAGTTCTGAAATTAAAAAGGCATATTCATATGCATTTGAATATTTACCATAAAGAAAAAAAGAGACATAGAGGCTACTGTTTGATATTCCTGGTTTGACAGCTAAAATTAATTTCCTATCCATGTGTCTTCTCCGCTTATTCTCGGAGTCTGCTAGCTGTCACTAGAAGTGTATATACTACACTGGGACGGCAGGAACATGCAGCACAGGGTCCCATGGAAGTAAGCAAAAGACATGCTGCAACGTGAGAAGGGAGTTTGGGTGTACTGTAAATGTGGTACCGGCTAGATTTGCTGTGGATCCACAACAACAGAATTACATTTTAAATATCTAAAAAACAAAGATCGCTAGAGAAAATACATTACAGATATGGAAACCGGTAGCCAAAATCAGAATCTGAATGATCACTTCCTGATTATCCAGTACTGCTGCTTTAAGAGAGGGGTGAGTCAATGGGATCTGCTAGTTTACTCATACCAGAGACAATGTGAAAGGTTACGGATGTGGCTTTCAGCGCCACCTAAGGGCATGTTCCATTGTGTCAACTTTATTTATTGTAATGCCATGAAGAAAACAAATAGTTTCTCTAATAACACAAAAAAATGCTGCCCTAGAGAGTTTTCATAAGAAGCTTCATTAACTGCTGCACTCTAAATCTGATATGTCTAGCCACATGTGACTGTGTGGCGTTTGACATCAGTTAGGCAGTAAGAAAACTTAAAGAAAGTGTCATGAAACATGTACAGGCAACAAGCAATGGGGACCCCAGCAGTGCTTTGGCAGGACATGTATTTGGCCACAGAGGTAACATACATAACTAGACGTTTGTAGGCATCGAGAAAGTGTACTTGGGAGCCAGAGGAGGGCACACAGAGCAAAATACGAGGGAGGTTTTCAGAACATACAGACTTGGTGGTTCATAATTTTTCTGGCCTCAATGAGAGATCTGAGCTAGTACCTTTTTAAAATAGTATACTGTTAACCCACCTGACTTCAACATATTTGGTTTATACTGTCCAAGCACTATGTCTCTGCGATTTAGCAAAACAGATACTGAAGGACATCGGGGGGAGTGTATTATCTTTCCTTGGAGCAAGTGACTTACTCTATTTTTAGTCTGTGTTTCTCAATAGTTTTGTCCCTGATGTGCTTGACCAGTTTTGATGACATCGACAGCAAACACATCTCTGATAATTCCAAATTCTATACAGAGGGAAGGATCTGGAGGTCAGGTTATGAAAGTGATAATCCAAAATATGTAATGACAGGTCACTGTGATAGCTTATCCTATTGCTGAACAATCTTTCATCAAAGTGATGCTTTTAATGTTGCATCTAATGTGATGTACTTTAGTTTGCACTTTATAAATATATATATATATATATATATATATGTATATTTTATAGGAGTACAGTAGTACCCCTTTAGTTAGGGTTTAGTAGGACACTTAATGTTAAGCAGATGGAGTTTTATCTTGGCACAGGGCATCTGCATCTGGGACCTGCATTAATGAGGATACGAGTCCACAATCACAAACAGAAAGGAAATTCTTTGCAAAAAAAAAAAAATTGCATTAATGCGCCAGTTTGGGTTCAACTTAACCCAACAAAAGTAGGGAAATGTGGCAGTAGGTTTCCAACTGTAAATTGCCACCCCTAAAAAGCAGCAAAAGGACACCACCACACAAGCAACCACAGACAGCCATCACCAGGTAAGACAAACATACACCCGTTTCCAGAAGACACAAATGCAATAGCATTGACGTGCTGCTACCTTTGTGGGTTTGTATCTGTGGCTGCATACCTGTGTGTGCATGTCGTACTGCGTGCATGAGTATGTGAGGCTGTCCTTCTGCAGACAGAAGGCCCCATGGGGCCTGAGCCTCTATAGTCTAGAAGTACAGCGGCACCAGCCAGGATTCAATGCAGTAATGCTGCAGTGCATCACTAAAATGTTGCAGCATGCTGCAGGAAACAGTGTAATTCAAAGCAATTAAGCCCTTTTTTAATTCTGTATCTAGCGACATGTCATTTACTGCAAGTTACTGGGTTGCATCATGGCTGGCTCCGCTGTAATCATGCACCTTGTAAATAATGCTTTTCCATATGCATCTGCATAACTGAAAAACTGCTACCCTTCTGAACAATTTCTAGATCTGCTGCTGAAATCATTATACCCACACTGTGATAGTACTTCCATTTTCCGTCAGCATAACTACAGGCCCCTCCTTCTGAAGCCAGAACTGTGTGTGTATGTCTTACATCTGTGGCTGCAGAAGCACAGGCCCATCAAGTGTGTGTATGTCTTACAGTGTGCCAAGTACCTGAGGCTACAGAAGGTCTGCCCCTATAGGGGTGTGCACTTCTGCAGACAAAAGAACTCATAATTTGAGTACTGTGGATAAGTCTCTACGGCTGCAGGGGCCTGTGCATCCGAATACACAAGTAGTGTTGTGATTTGAGTATTGTGGATCTGCATCTGCAGCGGCAAATAAGTGTGCGTGTCTTGTAATGTGGATGCAGTAGATACAGATCCACAAAGGTAGCACATTAGTGTCATCTGGAGACAGCTGAATGTTGTTCGTCTTACCTGAGGGTGGCTGCCGGTGCGATTGCTTGTGTGGTGGTGTCCTTTTGCTGCTTTGGGGGAGGACTGGGATTGGAAACCCTAATGCCGCATTTCCCTATTTTTGTTGGTTAAGATGACATTAACTGGTGAATTAAAGGTGACCAGCAATGGCACTTACTATAGGGCTGCCTCTATAAAGTACAGTTACGTGAGAACTTACCGTTACAGTAGATCTTCGAGAAAAGCTCTTGCAGCAGGTAATTGTGAAGCTTGTCCAGCTGGTTATGACTGCTGTATGATATTTGTAATATAAACATACAGTGAGTCAGTGCTTCCATGGGGGATTGTATGCTTTTTGATATACTGTTCTGTTTACATTTTTCATATTTTTATCATCTTTTAGTAAAGTACCCATTATTTGAAAGACTGCCTGGGTGTCTGGCAGCTCTTTCTGCATGTGATGTATAGAGGGTTAAATCTGACGATTGTTCAACAGCTTCATGGGGTTACTAAACTGGGAAAAGGTAAGAATATACCTAAGGTCTTTTATAGAGTTTTAAGGGTTCGTTTTGGAAACCTGGCTTGGTGCCCCGGCGAAAGATTGTACCGCAATCCCCGAAGAGGGTACGTATCTGAGCCGGTACACTAGCATAAGGGTCATAGTTTGAATCCCCCCAGAACTTGAGAATAAAGGTGATTCGGACCCAAAACCAGACAGGATTGATACCCTGTCTGTTACCTGTTCACACTATTGCGCTCTGAGGTTGGCACTGTGGGAGCAGAGGGTCTGACTCCGGAGTGTGTTTGTGACAGTAATGACCAATAAGACTAAGCCGCCAGACACTAGGACCTCACGGAAAACTTCTAGCTAGTAGTCCAAGGCGGCAGACTACCCACGAGGTCAACTCTGCCCATGACGTCAGCCACTGTATAAAGGGGGTGGCCCCCCGGCGCCACCTCAGTTCGCCCGCCAGAGACACGGCTAGCAAAAAGAATGGGACAAACCAAGGAGGCTTTTTCATCCCAAAAGGGACAATCGGAGAGAAGCACTGAGGGAAGGAGGGAGGGAAAGCAATTCTGCTGCAAAGACTCTTCTCAAAGATCTATTACTACGGCAAGTTCCTGTACTATAACTGTACTATCTCACTTTGAGATAGAGCTCTTGCAGCACATAATAACCAGTAGGACCGAGTCCCAAGCAGTACTGGGATATCACTAGGTCAGAAGGATGGTGGAAAATAATACCCCTGGCTCTTAAGAGAGGAGCCTTTGGAGGACTGCCAGGCAAAAACCTGCCGCCTCCTGGAAACGATGCCCAAACTGTAGTGCTGGACAAAGATGTGCACCAAACTCCAGGTGGCTGCGGCACAAAGGTCTGCGGCTGACACACTCTTGAGCAAAGCGAAGGATGTGAAATCCCTCTGGTTGAGTGACCTTTCACTTGACTTGGCAGGTGTTTTCCATATTTCTCATGGCAGACAACAATGCAGTTGACCAGCCACTTTGACATGGCCTGTTTGGTGACTGGTGCTCCCAAAATCTGTTGGGCAAAAGAGGCAAATAACTGGTTCAACTTCCTAAAGGACCGAGTACGGTTGACATAGTACCCAAGAACTCTTTGTACATCTAAGGTATGCAACAAGGCCTCCCCTCTGTTAGAGTACTCAGGGTAATAAACAGGCAGGTGGATGTCTTGGCTGAGAGTCAACTCTGACACCACCTTTGGAAGAAACTTAGGATTTGTGCGAAGGAACACCCTGTCCCTGTGAAAAACCAAATACAGCTCCTTACACACAAGAGTCTGGAGCTCGGAAATCCTCCGGGCCAAAGTAATAGCAACTAAGAATAACGCTTTCCAAGAGAGAAAGCGGAGCTCGCAACTCGCAGCTGGTTCAAAGGGGGACAAAGTCAACTTTTCTAACATAAAGAGCAAATCCCATGGAGGGACAGGGTGCCAAATGGGAGGTTTAATGTGCAAGATACCTTGCAGGAAGGTACGTGATAGATCAAGCTGCGCCAAGGTCTTGCCATCCACTGGTATGTGGTAGGCTGATCTAGCCAAAAGATGTACCTTTATGGAAGAATATCTTAGACCTGAGTCAGACAGGGATAACAGATACTCCAGGACCCAGTTTATCGCACAAAAGAATGGATCCAAGTTGCAGACAGCAGCTCAGAAGCTGAACCGTTTCCACTTCATGGTGTACGTGGCCCTAGTAGATGGCATTCTAGTGGCCACCAACACTTCTGCTATCCCTTCGGACACCCCAAACCTGCTCCTGACTAAGTCTGCAGAAGCCATGCATGAAGATGCAGATACCTGAGGATGGGGTGAACTAGAGAGCTCTGCTCTTGGGATAGCAAGTAAGAAGACAGAGGAAGTGGAACTGGAGGTTCTACCGCCATCTACTGCAGAAGCGGGAACCAAATCTGTCTGGGCCAGAATGGTGCTACCACCATCAAGGCTGCTGGTTCAGACTGCAGTTTGAGCAGAACTCGCTGCAGAAGGGCAGGAAGGCACAAAGAAACCTCCCAGTCCACGAGAGGGAAAACAAGTCTCACCAAAAAACACCAGGCCCTGGCTCTAGTGAGCAAAAACTGGGAAGTCTGCCACTGAGTGGGGATGTGAAGAGGTCCAACTCTGGTGTCCCCCATCTGGCGAACAGACAGTCTATTACATCTTGAAGTAGCTCCCATTTGTGAACTTGGCACTGCGAGTGACCGAGGCTGTCTGCAAGCGTGTTCTGAAGACCTGGGACGTGTACTGCAAATAGTTCCAGACTGTGATCTATTGCCCAATACCAGACCCCCACGGCTTCTCTGCAAAAGGGGTAATAATGTGTTCCACCCTGCATATTGATATAGAAAACCACTGGCATATTGTCCATCTGGACTAGTAAAGGGCCTGGAAGGAGGTCATTCTGAAACACCTGTAAGGCATACAGCACAGCCCTCATCTCCAGAACACTGATGTGCAGAGAGCATTCTGTCCGAGTCCTGGACCCCCGGATCCGGTGGCTCCTGAAGTGGGCACCCCATCCCATGCCAGATGCATCTGTGGTGACTACCTGCTGAGGAGAGGGGTTCCTGAATGGCACCCCCCTATCATTAACCAGGAGGGATCAGCCACCATGACAAGGTTTGATGCACTGTGTTCGAGATCCTGACTTTCTGGTTGAGACTGTCGCTTCGCTTATCCGCTGCACCCTGAGGTACCACTGCAGAGTCCTCATATGCAGACAAGCGAGAGGCACGGTTACTATGGCAGTGGCAATGTGCCCCAGGAGCTGTAGGACCATTCTGACTGGAGCCTGGTTTACAGAGGCTAATCTCCGAGCCAGCGCCTGAAGATGATCTGCCCTCTCAGATAGAAGAAAGGCACTCCCTTGAACCACATCCAAGATGGCTCCTATAAACTGGAGTCTCTGAGAAGGCCATGGGGCAGACTTTGGGAGACTCAGAGTTATACCAAAGTCCCGGAACATGATGAAGTTGCACTCCAGGGTCTGGCAGAGCTGTTCTCTGGACAAGGCCGACAGCAGCCAATCGTCGAGGTAGGGGCACATGTAATGGCGCTGCCCCGAGAGCAGCTGCTACTACCGCCAGGCACTTGGAAGAGGCCCAATTTGTCGAGGACAGGCCGAAAGGAAGAGCCCTGAACTGGTAGTGCTGTCCTTCAAATGTGAAATACAGGTTACTCACCTGTAAAAGGAATTTTAGGAATGGTATATGTTGTTCATCCACACTGTCTGGCAGATTCCTTGCTGCTTTAAATTTTGCCGAAGGTCTTCAAGCTGGTTCTCCCACCCACCCACCGGTGGTAAAACTCGGCTCTGCCCCATGACGCCAGATCTAGCCGCTGGAAGCCAGGTTGTGCGTCGAAGCCGGGGAGGTCGGGTGGGTTGTGTGGATGAACAACATATACCATTCCTAGAACTCCTGTTACAGGTGAGTAACCTGTATTTCTAGGGACATGGATATGTTGTTCATCCACACTATCTGGCAGACTCCTAGCAGTTCTCTGGGAGGAGGGAGGCAAGGCGCACACTCCCTACTTAGGAAATAAAGACTGGAGAACCGAGGCCCCAAAACCAGCATCCCAGCGTGACTCAAGGTCGATGTGGTAGTGGGTGATGAAGGTGTGTGCGGACTTCCAGGTAGCAGCCCTGCAGATTTCCTGGATAGGGACGTCCCTGGAAGCAGCCACTGATGCAGCGGTATGGCAGGTAGAATGAGATCTTATCCCTCTGTGAGGCTCCATGCCCGCCAACCTGTAGCAGAGATCTATGCAGGAGAAGACCCACCTGCCTATCGTCCGCTTGGCTGCAGGTCTGCCAGGTGTGGCTTCAGCGTAGGTGACAAAAAGCTGGCGAACCTCTCCCCGAACTTCAGCCATCCACCCTTGTAGTAAGCTGAGCCATCTAGGGTCCAAAGTATGGAGCCTATTCAGCCTCCGAGGTGTGATTGGGGTAGAACACCGCAGAGTCAACACCTGGTTAAGGTGAAACTCCCACAACACCTTCAGAAGGAATTTCAGGTGGGGGCGCAGGACAACCTTGTCCCTGTGGAAGACCAGATAATGGAGACCTCGATGGAAAGCGCCTGGAGCTCTCCCATCCTTCTGGCTGACGTAATAGCCACCAAGAAGGTGGTCTTCCACGACAGGTGAGAGATGTCACACCTGTGCATCGGTTCAATGGCTTGTCCATGAGCTTAGCCAATACCAGCAGTAGATCCCACGGAGGTGGGGGTTCTCGTAACGGAGGATATGTGATCAAGGTCTTTGAAAAACACCCAACCACCTCTCCCTCATACATCGACTGCTTCCCTGCCCACGCCTGCAAGCAGAGATGGCTGCCAGGTGCACCTTGAAGGTTGTCACCAAAGCCCTTGCTGAGAAAGGGACCACAGGTAGTCCAGAATGCTTGCCAAGGAACAGGAGGAAGGGTCCAGGCCCTGCCCTGACACCAGATGGAGAATCTCTTTCAAAGGTGTAGCATTTCCTGGTCGACTCCTTACGGGATGCCTCAACAACGCTGAGGACCTCGCCGGAAAGACCCAAGGCCTGGAACTATAGCCGCCAGAAACCAGGCCATCAGGTGCAGGGATTGAAGGTCCGGATGGAATACCTTCCCTGACTGACTGAGATCAAGTCCGGCGGGCTGAAGCCGCCTCGGAGCCTGAGCTGAGACTGAGGAGATCTGATACCAGAACTGGCGGGGCCAGTCTAGGGCTACCAGAATCACCTGCGCTTGTTCCTCCTCCCTGAGAAGCACCCTGTGGATCAAGGAAAGGCGAGAAGAGGGTCAGTCAACGGCCTCGAGAAGGCATCCCCTGCAGCGAGACCTGCTGAGGGGGCGGCATGAAACAGTCTCAGCTTCGCATTCTCCCTGGAGGCAAACAGGTCCACCTGAGGCACGCCCAGTGGGGAACAGATCTTGTACTACCTCCGGCAGGAAAGACCACTCGTCGGTCGCAGGCCCTATCTGGCTAAGGGCATCGGCCAGAATGTTGGAGGCTCCTGCCACATGGATGGCAAGGAGATCGGCCTCCAGGCTGCGCACAAGTGACCAAATGCAGAGAGCTTCCCTGCACAGAATCATGGACCACGTCCCGCCCTGGAGGTTTAGGTAGTACATGGTCATGGTATTGTCCATCTGGACCTGGACCACTTGACCCCATAGAAACGGAGCGAAGGCGGTGAGGGCTAGATGAACCACTCGAAACTCCAGCAGGTTGATGCGGCATCGGGACTCCCGAGGGGACCAGAGGCTGTGCGCTCTTTGCTCCCCCAGATGGGCACCCCAACCCATTAGGGAGGCATCGGTCGATAGAGGGACAGTCGGCTCGGGGCAGACAAACGAGATGCCCTCCTGCACATGTGCTGGAATGGTCCACCACTGGAGTGTGTTCCACATCCCCTGGGTCACTGTCACTAGCTGATCCAAGGGATCAGAGAGCTGTGACCATTGGCTGGCCAGCCGCCACTGAAGGGGTCGCATGTACCAACGGGCCCAATGGACCACGCTGGTGCATGCCGCCATGAGGCCCAGGAGGTGCAGGAAGTCCCGGGCAGGGCGCAATTGCCCAACCTAAAATGATTGGTCAAAGGAGGAAAGAACCTCGGCTCTGTCTGCCGGGAGCCGTGCTCTAGCTCGTAGAGAGTCGAGCTCTGCCCCGATGAATTGTATCACCTGCTTTGGCACAAGTTCCGACTTGGCCTCGTTGATGAGGAGGCCAACCTGGAGGGCCAGATCTCTGGACCGCTCCACCTCCATTCTGGAGAACGCTGCAATCAGCCAGTCGTCCAGGTAGGGGTACACCAAGACCCTTCGGCACCGCAGGAATGCTGTCACCACTGCTATGCATTTGGTGAAGACCCTGGGAGCTAGGGAAAGGCCGAAGGGCATGACCTGCAACTCGTAGAGGGATCCCTCCGCCCTGAAGCGGAGGAATCTCTGGTTGGACAGACCAATTGGGACATGAAAGAACGCGTCCTGGAGGTCAAGAGAACAGAACCACACGCCTCGTTCCAAGGATGGAATGACCTGAGCCAGAGTGACCATCCTGAAGGTTCGAGACCCTAGGAACCTGTTCAGGTCATGCAGGTCTAGAATGGGGCGCCAGCCCCTGTCCGCTTCGGGACCAGAAAGTACCTGGACACAAACCCCGGTCTGATGGAGGATCTGCCACCTTCCTGATCACCTCTTTGCGAGGAGAAGGGCGATGTCGGCTCGGCGAGCCGACAGAGAGGCTGCGACCCCTGTAGCCCCTAAGGCGCGACGGCTGGAAGGTGGGGCCTGCTCAACTCCAGAGGCAGGCCCTTTCCTACCACCTCCAACACCCAGTGGTCTGTGGTGATAGCGGACCAGGCGGAAAGGAAGTGGTGGAGCCGTCGGGATGAGGCTGGGGGCAACACCCCTCAACCCGTCACTGGGCAGGCTTGGAGGAGGGACCGGCCGAGGGACCTCCTGGGCCTTTTCCTCCCTGCTTCTTGTTAGGGGAAGCCACAGGCTTGGCTATGGGATGCCAAGCACAAGCCTGCAGGCCCTGATGCTGGTGTTGTTGGGCCGGACGTGCCGCAGGCGCAGAAGAGCGAAAGGACTTATGTTGTTGACGACAGCCCTTGTCCTTCTGGGCGGAGGTGACAGAGTCCAGGGTAGCATTGGACTTTTCGATCCACTGGAGGTGGCCTTCCACTCCAGGGCCAAACAGATCAGCCCCCAAGAAGGGGACGTCCGCCAGTTTATGCTGGGTATCCGCCGTGAAGGTGGATATCCTCAGCCATGCTCTGCGGCGCATGGCCATTGCATCCGTAACTGATCTGGCACAGGAGTCTCCAATGTCCAGAGCCATTTGGAGCTGCTGCTTTGCCACCGCCCTTCCCTGGTCCCGCACCTGCTTGACTGTGGTCTGCAGGTTGGCTGGGAGATGAGGGATCACCTCATCCAGGGAGCACATGAGGGCATGGGAGAAGTGTGCCATCAGCACGGCTGAGCTGGCCTGGCGGAGGCCTAGGGAGGACGCAGAGTACACCTTGCGCCCTGCATAGTCCAGCTTTTGGACTCTTTGTCGGGGCCTATCCACATCTCAGCATTCCCATAACGCCGGAAACGCTATTGGTGACTAACCCCTCTGCAGAGGGGTGCTCCGAAAAACCGGACAAAGAGCCGGTAGGGACCGCATACTTCCTGGCCATCCTGGCTGAAGGCGCAGGGCAGGAAGCCGGCCGCTGCCAGAGCTCCAAGGCTGGGCCAACAATGGCTTCAGCCACCGGAAAGGCCTCCGTGGGCGAATCCCCTCAGTCCAGTGTCTCCGTTAGGGGATACTTGGCCCGCTTGGATACGGGCTCGAGCTGCATCCCGGTGGATTCCGAGATGAGCCGAAGCAGACCCATAAACGACGATGGGCTCTCGAGGACTCCAGGTCAAGGGGCCTGGAAAACAGGGAAGAGTTGTCGTCGGACTCCGAGGAGTCCGCGAAGAGCTGCCTGAGCCACCCTCCACCTGCCGAGGACGGTCAGGAGTGAGGGTGACCGACAACCTGTGGGGCAGACCCTGACTCGACCGAGAGTTCTTGGTCAGTGCCCCCGATTTCGGTTGTGGAGGCGGAGGTTCCACCACAATCGGTGGGGCAGCTGGTTTCGGCTTAACAACCGGCCCAGGCTTGGGCACCTCTACTACAGCGAGGGGTTGTTTTGGCCTTTTGGGCGACAGCCACTTGATGGCCGGGAAAAAGGCGACAGTGTCGGCTTGTTCCTGGACAAAAGTAACTGCTGCCACATTAAGTCCTCGTAGCGTCGACACAATTTGCACCGAACCCTCTCCTCTTCCGAGGAGGAAGACGAGGACAAGCGGCGCCACCGCTTATCTCAGTGCAGAGACCGAGACTGCCATGTCAGCGGATCGGCTGAAGCAAGACGAGGTCCAAGACTGAGACCCTCGGTGTTTCCGAGGGCGTGTCTGGGAAAGGGCGGGGGACACCCGCCTTCCCCGACTCAGAGCCTTGACTGGGGACTCCGGCACAGGAGGTGCAGGCAAGTCTCGGCTCTCACCAGGGGAACCGGTGAAGAAGGGTTGACGGCTCACCAGTCGACAGTTCCGTCCGACGCCGAGAAAAATCTCGACTGCCAAGGGTGTCTCGGCTGGCTGACCTGACAGGGACACCATGAGCCAGCGGCCTTAGCCGCAACTTCGACCGAAGTAGAGTGTCGACTGTCCAGGGAAGGGGACCTTCCCGCTCCCACGAACGCCAACGGTGGGACTTACCTTTCGAGTCCTTCTTTTTGGACCGAGAAGAGGTCCCGATAGCCCCTCTCCCTTTGTGGAAAGGGGTTGGCAAATCTCCTTAAAAGAAGCTGTGTAGGAGGATCCCAGAGAGAGCAGGATAAATGCTGCGACCGAGGAAGATGAGGATGCAGCCTGGGCCGCCTCCTCCTCAAGGGCGATCATCTGCTCGAGTTGCTCAGCCGAGCCAGCCACCGCGGACACCACCCAACGGGCCTCCTTGACTGGTGGGTACTTCGGGACGCCAAGCTGTAACCGGGGCAGCGCAGTCTTTCAGACGAGGCTTTAAACAAACGACACAACCCGTGAGAGGCCTGCGGGTCGTGATCTAGGCCGAGACAGTAGATGCACGTGAGTGCGGATCCGTCTCGACATTATTTCCTTTATACCAGGGGTTCTGACATCACTTCCTCAAACAGGCAAAGGATATGCACCTGTCATAGCAAAAGCAGACATCCAGGAAAGGAACAGCAGCAAGTGAAGAGGTGACTGCTCTCTCAGTGGAAGGGAAGTACATGCAAATCTAGGAGCTTCTATTATTACTTCTTCACATTGATATTGCATTGGGGAAAGGAGGAGTAGAGATGGAAGAAGTTGTGCAATGGCTACTTAAAGTCTGTGAGTGTGGCTAGGAAGGATAGGAATATAAAAAGCAGTCTCAATATATCTAAACGTAGCAACAAAGGAGTAAGGGAAATAAAGAAACTGTTTTGCACTGATAGAGGAGGGAGAGGGAGACTTGGGGAGTGTTTGTATCCTGCATGTGGAAGGGTGAGGGGTCGCCAGGCAACGACAGCAATGGTAGGGTGGTAGGCTGCAACAACTGCGTGCACCAATCTTTCTAAAATTGCCTGGAGTGGGAGGATGTTTAGTGTGCAACCACATAAAAACTTAGAAAGGAGATTGAGGGTCTGCAGGAAGACAAAGACAGGCAAGGCAGATTGGGGGTGGGTTTAGCCCAGTACTGAGGGAGAAGAAGGGGAGATGAGGGAGGGCGATTTAAGCCAACAGTGGTGAGGAGAGGGTCAGAAGAAGGAAGCAGAGACAAAGGCCCAGGCCAGGAAGAACAATTGGTGGGGAAACCAGGTCAGGAGACAAAAGACAAATGGAAGGAGGAGATAGGGACTTGTGAGGGGAGGCAAAGAAGTGGCAAAAGTCATGGAGTGGAAAGGAGAGAACAGGTTACTATGAAGAGAGAGGGAGCGGGCATTTGTGAAGGGCCTTCAGAAAATAGTTGTGCACTGCTAGAGAGGAAGAAGGTGGAGGAGGGAAATGATGAAATTAGGGGAGTAATTGATAAATGCCTGGACCAAACTGGAGCGGGGGGAAGTTCTGCTGGGAGAACTGCAACAGGGGTAAAAGGGGGAAATAATGTGCAGGAGGAAGAAGAGGAGTTGGAAATGAGAGAGGGAGATGAATGGAAGCAAGCAGGAGTAAGAGGGTGGAATCTTTGTGCTGGGGACCAATACTAAGAGGAGTTAGGGTGGGGTAGCAAGGGGAGAGGCATAGACGATTTGGTGGAGGCCATGCCAGGAATGACAGCGGAAAGGGTGGGACAGTCTGTTCTGAAATATGCTAGAAGGAGTAGGACAAGCCTCATTTAATTATACATCTTGGGACAAACGACTGGCTGACAAGACAGTAGATACAGTCCAGAGGAGGTTTGAGGAACTAGCACAATTATGTGAGGGGGCAGGAAGATCAGTAACTTTTTCAGAGATACTTCCCATGCCAAAGGCAAGCACAACAAGAAAGCTGAGAATAGAGGAATTTAACAGATGGCTAAGAACCTGGTGTTGTGCTAAAGGGTATGGGCTGTTGGGGGTGGGGAGGGACCTGGGAGGACAGTAGTCTCTATGCCAAGGACAGACTACACTTGAGTGAGGAGGAAAGAAAGTGTTGAAATAGAAGACGGAGGAGTACATAGAGGAAGTTGGGAATTTAAACTAGGAGTGGCAGTTGAGGAAGAGATATGCAGAGACCACAGGTTGGGAAACCATATGAGCTTACCCCCCGTAACAGTGACAAAGGACAAATGGCAAGTACTGTTGGTGATGCTAGGAAAGGAGGGCAGGATTGGGGGGGAGGGTGGAAGGTGGTTACCCTTAATGCTAGGAGCTCTGTGAAGAAAAACTGCAGAGTTACAGGTTCTCATGGCAGAGAGAGAGGTGGACATTGCAGTCATCACGGAACATGGGCCACCCAATACAATGATTGGGACCTGTCTGTACCAGGGTACAGATTATTTTGTAGGACAGGTGACTGAGAAAGGAGGGGGTAAATATATGTGAAGGAAGGACTGAAGTGTGTAAGGGAGGAAGGGAGGAGGTAGTACGGAGTCACTTTGGATGTAAATCCAGGATTCCAAGAATAGGATTCTTAGAATGGGAGTGTGCAGGCCACCATCTCAGACGGAGGAGTTAGACAGGGAACTAGTGGGACAGATCAGGAGGACCTGTGAGAAGGGTAGTGGTGATTGTGGGGACTTCAACATGCCAGGAGTGGACTGGAGCACCCAACAACCAGGAACAGAAGGGAGCAGGTACTGCTGGATGCCTTCAGGACAGCTTCCTGCTGCAAATGGTCAGTGAACCAACCAGGTTAGGAAATATCCTTGACCTTGTGCTGGCAAATGGGGACTTTGTGAGAGAACGTACAGTGGAGGAACCGCTGTCACGGAGTGACCACCGCTCAGTATGGCTCACATTGGATATGGGCAAGGAAGGAGTGGACTCTGGCACAATAGTGCTGGACTTCAGGAGGGCCGACTTTGGGAGGATGGGGGAAGTGGTAAAAGGGTACCTGGCCAGAATTCAATCTAGTATGGACACTAACCAGAGGTGGGAGCTCATAAAGCTGGGGATAGTGGAGGCAACCAAAACCTGCTGCAAAGCCCAGAAGGCTAGGGCTAAGAAACCGATCTGGTTGAGCAAGGAGGTCATGGAAAAGGTAAGGAGGAAAAGAGCTGCCTTTAGGAAGTACAAGAAAACAGGGAGAGGGGAGGACAGGGAGGAGTACTTGACAGAATCGAAGGAGGTGACAAGGGCAGTAAGGGGAGCCAAAGCATCTACGGAACTCAGGCTGGCACAAGGCATTAAGAAGGGGGAGAAGGACTTCTTTAAGTACATCAGGGAGAATAGGAGCTGTAAGGACCACATAGTAAGGATTAGGAAGGAGGGGGGTTGGGTGGAAGCAGGGTGCGATAAGGCGGAAGCACTAAATGAGTACTTCTGCTCAGTATTTACTAAAGAGAAGAGGGGTGACACCCAAGGTGGGAGAAATGGCAGAAGCGGGAGGAAGTGGTGACAGATGGGGAAATCATGGAGAGCAGAGTTCGAGAGGGTTTGAAGGCACTGAGGGTGGATAAGGTGCCAGGCTCAGATGGCATCCACCCCAGGGTACTGAAGGAGCTGGCAGAGGTCCTTGCAGGACCTTTGACAGACCTATTTAATGCCTCACTACATTCGGGTGTGTACCTCAGGACTGGAGGATGGTTCATGTGGTGCCCTCCACAAGAGTGGCCCCAAGGATGAACCGGAAACTACAGACCAGTGAGCCTCACATCCATCGTGGGTAAGCTAATGGAGACCATCCTGAAGGAGAGGCTGGTGGCCCTCCTAGAGGCCAAAGGACTACAGGACAGCAGACAGCATGTTCATACAGGCAGATCCTGCCAAACCAACCAGGTCGAGTTCTATGACTGGGCAACCAGGCAGCTGACAGGGGCAGCAGTGGATGTCCTGTATCTGGACTTCAGTAAGGCATTCGACTCAGTGCCACATGGAAGGCTGGGAAGGAAGTTAGGAGGCACAGGGGCGGGTGCAAAGCTGGTGAGATGGGTAGGAAACTGGCTGCAGGGAAGGCAACAGAGGGTAGTGGTGGGTGGGGAGCTCTCACACCCAAGGGCGGTGACGAGCGGTGTTCCACAGGGCTCAGTGTTGTTTGGGATATTCATTGCAGACATATCATGGGACATCAAGAGCAAGATCAGTCTGTTTGCTGATGATACCAAGGTAGGCATGGTGGTGGATGACCTAGGGGGATGGCAGGGGTTGCAGGATGATCTGGCAAAGCTTGAAACCTGGTCAGACACCTGGCAACTGGCTTTAATGCCAAAAAGTGGAAGGTGCTGCATTTTGGGATGAAGAACCCAAGGAGGAGTTACCAGCTAGGGGAGTGCAGCTAGCCCAGACAGAGGAGGAGAAGGATCTGGGTGTGTTCATTACGGGGTCAATGAACAACTCGGCACAATGTAGGAAGGCAGCTGCAAAGGCCAACAAAATGCTGGGTTGTATTGCAAGGGGTATATCCTCGAGGAGGGAGGAGGTGATTCTGCCACTGTATAGGTCATTAGTTAGACCACACCTGGAGTACTGCGTGCAGTACTGGCATCTGTATCTGAAGAGGGACATTAAGTTACTGGAGGGGGTGCAGCAGAGCGACAAAGATGATCAAGGGGCTGGGGGACTTATCATATGAGAGGAGGTTGAAGGAGTTGAACATGTACTCACTGGAGGAGAGGAGAGAGGGGTGACATGATTGAAACCTTTAAATACATGAAAGGAATAAACAAGATGGGTACAGAGGGGCTGTTCAAAGTAAGGGAGGGGAGGGCCACCAGGGGCCATGATATGAGACTGGAGCGAGGAAGGTTCAGGAGGGAGATGAGGAGACACTTTTTTACAGAGAGGGTGGTGGCTGGGTGGAATGCGTTACCTGCTGAAGTGGTATGCAGTAGAACAGTGGACTGCTTCAAACGAGGATGGGACAGGACAAGGGGAGGGTAATGAAGGAAGGGAGGGGCAGCTGCAGAATAAGGGGTGCTAGCTGCACATTCGAGCAGACTTGATAGACTTCTAGGCGTTTATCTGTTGGCAAATTTCGTATGTTCGTATTTTCTGCCTGCATGGGCACTGCCGAATTCCCCGAGTCGATTTGTTCCTTGCAGCTGCTAGGGAGTAATTAGACCCAAGTCTTGAAAACTTTAGAATTAGTTTTGGGCGAACCGAAGAATTAGGATACAGTCTATATGCAGAGCATTAAGGAGGGAACCTGAGCTTCCAAGTGGTAAGGAAGATCTGGCGTCATGGGGTGGAGCAGAGAGTTTTACCACCCGGGTGGGTGGGAGGAGCCAGCTTGAAGACCTTCCGGCAAGATTTAAAGCGGCAAGGAACCTGCCAAACAGTGTGGATGAACAACATATCCATGTCCCTAGAACCGAAGATACTTCCTGTGGGACGACAGGATCATTATGTGCATGTATGTGTCCTGCATGTCCAGGGAGCAGTGCCAATCTCCTTGGTCTAGCAAAGCAAGTAACCCCTGGAGTGTCACCATCCTGAACCTTTTGTACTCTATAAAGAGGTTCAGGATGCGACGACGGTCCCCTGTCTTCTTCAGAACCAGGAAGAAGCAAGAGTAGTACCCTGTGCCCCTCTGGGGCTCTGGCACTGCTTGAATGACTCACTTGGACAGGAGGGCCTGTATTTCTCAATCAGTCAATTTTATTTGTATACTGGAAGGTACGTGAGCAAAAATGCCCATTTTCACAAACGTCCAGTGTAGGAAATACAACGATGAACAAATACATAGGCCAATGGAATACATAGGACATACAATGAACTACCTACGATATACAACGAAGTAAATACATTATGTATTCAGATGTATAGAAGTACAAGGAAATGGAACTTACGTACCTACCGTAATTCTTGATCTTCTTGGACGAAGTCTCCACCACTCATTCACACTAACGGGACTACGCCGGAGGCACTAGGACTGAGCGGGAGCCAAAAATCTTCAGGATGGCCAGCACCAAAGCAGGGCCGTGAGTAAGTTGCGCCACAAGACCAGCTCATGCCATATGGTCTACCTCAGCATCGACCCTCCAACTGCCCCAGTACCTTTTTTACTGAGGAGGTTCACTGTAAACTAACCTAGGGAAACTAACCTATGTCGGACATAAGATGGTCCGAATGACCCGTATAAGAAGGATCAACACAACAGAGTCTTCACAGCCCAGCCATCGAGGAAGTGAAAACCAAAAACAGACAAGTGAGCTCAGGGGATAGAGGGTGGGTGGGTAAATGAGTGGCGGAGACGTCATCCAAGAAGATCCAAGAATTATGGTAGGTATGTAATTTCCATATCTTCCTAGACATAGTCTCCACCACTCATTCACACTACTGGGAGAGTACCGAGCTAAATAATCCCCTGAGAAGGGCAGCAAGAGAGAGGAGCTAACTTAGGACAGGAGTCCATTTAGTATTGTCCTGCCAAAGGATTGATGCTGTCTGGCATGGACATCCAAAGCATACTACTTCACAAACGTGTGCACGGAGCTCCAAGAAGCTGCACTGCAGACATCTGCAATGGGCACGTTTCATATTTCTGCCAGAGATGCCACGATCGCTCTGGTAAAATGGGCATATACCCTGCCTTCCAGCTTAACCTGTGCCATGGAATAGCAGTGGCAAAGACATGTCACTAGCCACTCCGAAATACATCTGATGGCAACAGGCTGACCCAGCTGGGCCATGCTGAATGACACAAAGAGTTGCTTTGACTTGCGGATTTCTTTAGTTCTAAGTAGAAATGCAAGACCCTTTCAACATCCAGAGAATGCAGGGTACATTCTCCCTCATTTGGAAGTCTGTGAAGTAAACTGGAAGAACCAAGAGCTAGTTCACTTGGAATTACAAGACCACTTCTGGGAGAAATTTAGGATGGGTTCTGACAACCACCTTATCCTTGTGAAATGCTGTGTAAGGAGGGTCTGTGACCAAGGCATGTATTTCAGACACTCTGCGAACGGAGGTAATGGCTACAAGGAAGGCGGTCTTTCAGGTCAGGAACTTCAATGCACATGTTGCTAGAGGCTCAAAAGGTTTACGGGTGAGCATGTCTAGCACATGATTATATCCCAGGCAGCTACCGGTCTCCTGACTGGTGGCCTAGTGTGGGGTATACCTTTAAGGAATCTCTTAACCAACGGTAACTGAGCTATAGGCAAAGTGTGTATAGGCTTGTGATAAGATGAGATGGCACACAGATAGACCTTCACAGTTTGAGTACTGCAGTCCTGTATTAGACAGGTCTAGAAGATACTCCAAGACTTTGTCTGGTGGGCAAGAAAAGGAATCCAGGGAGGACTTTGCACACCAAATGGAGAATCACTTCCACTTTGCCGTGTACGTTTTCCTAGTAGCTGGCTTATGCGCTAGGAGAATGTCAGCCCCACGGAGACATCAAATCTACCCACTTCTATCTCCTCAGCAGCCAAGCATGGAGATGAAGGGATTTCAGGTTGAGGTGGACCACTGGGCCCTAGGTCAGAAGGTCCATACGAAGTGGTAGTTGTCTCGGTGGAATTTCCGATAATCTGTTGATCAATGGAAACAAAATCTGACAAGGCCAAAATGGGACGACGAGGATCATTCTGCCCACTTGTGCCTTCAGCTTGAGCAGCACCCTCTGAGTTAAGGGAAGAGGGGGAAATGCATACAGAAAGTGTCTTGTCCACCGCAGTCTTAATACATCCTGAAAGAAAATGCCAGCTTCTGGATTTCTGGAGCAGACTAGAGGCAGTTTTGCGTTGAGTGGGGACACAAAAAGGTCCAGGTCTGGTGTGCCCCACTCTTTGAAGAGCGACTGTGTGATGTTTACGCCGAGACCCATTCATGAGAATCCACCTCCGCTCTGCTGAGGCAATCTGCTACATCGCTCTGGGCTCCTGGTAGTAAACTGCCTGGATGGGCGGGGTGTGATCCCAGTCCTTTCACAGAAGAACACTGACTACCCTTTAACAAATCATGGAGGATGGCATGGTACCTGAGGACTGGAGGAAGGCAGATATGATTCCTTTCACAAAAGTGGAGCAAGACAGAGGCAGGAAACTACAGACCTGTCAGTTTGGCCTCTGTGGTAGGTAAAGTGATGGAATCACTTTGAAGGGAAGAATTGTTGAATACCTAGAGGCCAGTGGGGCACAGGACCCAAGGCAGCATGGGTTCACAGAGGGACGGTCATGTCAGACGAATCTAACTGATTTCTTTGACCGAGTGACCAAAGCAGTAGACCAGGGCGGGGCTGTGGACATGGCCTACCTAGACTTCAGCAAGGCATTTGACACAGTCCCACACAAAAGATTAATAATCAAATTAACCAGCCTGGGAGTGGGTCCCAGGGTGGTAGCCTGGGTAAAACATTGGCTGGACAACAGGACATAGGAGGTAATTGTAAATGGAGTCCACTCTGAAGAAAGGGGGGTTACTAATGGGGTACCGCAGGGTTCAGTACTGGATCCAGTCCTTTTTAATGTCTTTATAAGTGACATTGCAGAGGGACTGGAAGGAAAAGTATGCCTCTTTGCAGATGACACAAAGATCTGCAACAGGGTTGATACACAAGGAGGCATGGAAAGGATGAGAAGGGACTTGGCAAGGTTAGAGGATTGGTCAGAAGTATGGCAGCTTGGATTCAATGCAAAGAAGTGCAAAATAATGCACCTGGGAAACAAAAACCCAGGGGAAGATTACACAATTTGGGGGTGGGGGGTAGGAAGGTAGTAACAACAACAACAATGTAAAGGGACCTGGGGTAATCATAACAGATGACCTTAAGGTTGGCAAGCAATGTGAGAGGGCAGTAAGGAGGGCTGGGGGTATACTGGGATGCATAGGGAGAGGCATCAGCAGCAGAAAACAGAAGTTGTTATCCCTCTGTACAGACAGTTGGTGAGACACCATCTGGAGTACTGCGTCCAGTTCTGGAGAACCCCTCTCCGCAAGGACATAGACAGGATAGAGGCATTCCAGTGGAGGGCAACTAAAAATGGTGCAGGGTCTGTAAGAGAAGCCATACAAGGAGAGACTAAAGGAGCTCAATATGTATACCCTTGAGGAAAGGAGGGAGAGGGGGGACATGACAGAAACTTTTAATTACTTCAGTGGAATCAACAAAGTCCAAGAGGGTAGCATCTTTCAGAAAAAGAGATGTGCAAGAACAAGGGGACATAGTTTGAAGACAGAGGGGGAACGGCTCAAGGGCAATGCGAGGAAGTATTTTTTCCACAAAGAGGGTGGTGGATACATGGAACAGCCTTCCTGAGGAGGTTGTAGGGTCTAAAACTGTGGGAGAATTCAAGAATGCATGGGACAGACACAAGGCAATTCTTGTGGGGGGGGGGTAGGAAGAAATAGGCTGTTGGTTAACTAGGATCGGCAGCTTATCCTGAGGGTAGGGAAATGGGCAGACTAGGTGGGCCAAGCGGTCCTTATCTGCCGTCAAAGGCTATGTTTCTTTGGATCAGGGCTTCGTGCTCTAGGCACCATTCCCACACTCTCATTGCATCCCTGCACAGGGGATAAGAGTGTGCCCTGCTGTTTGTTGATGTAGTACATCACCGCTTTGTTGTCCATCTGAAGGAGAATTATTTTGCGACAGAGAATGTCCTTCAGGACTCGGACTGCGTACAGGACTGCTCTCACTTCGAAGACATTTATGTGGAGTAGAGATTCATCCTGACTCCACAGACCTCGGGTATAGGGATCTTGACAGTGAGCACCCCATCCGAGTAGAAAAGCATCTGTGGTGATGGTGATGGTGATGTGTGTCTCCAGTGCGGCAAAGGGAAAGCCCTGAAGAAGGTTGTCCTCTTGAGTCCACCAGGTGATCGACCCTTGTAGAGGTTCCATCACCTTGATGTGCAAGAACTGTGGATGTGTGGTCAGGGACCACTGAGTACTGAGCATCCATTGAGTGGTTCTCCTGTGAAGACGAGCCACAGGCACCGTGAACACTGATGACACCAAGAGATGCAGCACCCACTGCATCGAGAGAGCGCAAACAGAGTCGTTCTCTTCGATGAAGCAAGCCATCTGGAAGATATCTTTTTCCTGTCCTCCGACAGGAAGTGTCCGGGAAGGGTCCTATGAAAAGGAGTTGTTGGAAGGGCTGCAGCTGCGATTTTTTCAGATTTAACAGAAACTTGGAAGCTGTGGCAGCCGCTTCCTGTGTCCCTTGTCTGGAGGAGCTTGCTAGGAGCCAGTCATTCAGATACGGAAGACTTAAATCCAGAGTTTCCTTAGGAGAGCCGCAAGAACTGCGAAGCACTTCATAAAGACTCGTGGTGCAGAGGAAAGCCCAAAGGGCAGTACTCTGAATTGGCAGTGCTGACCCAGGGCCACAAAAACAGGTTACTCACCTGTAACAATAGTTCTAGGAGTGGTATATGTTGTTCATCCACACTTCTTGGCAGGTACCTTGCCGCTTTAAGATGTGCCAGGAAGTCTTCAAGCTGGCTCCTCCCACCCACCTGGGTGGTATAACCCTCGGCTCTGCCCCATGATGCCAGATCTTGGCCCGCTGGAAGCCAGGTTTGTGTGTCGAAGCCGGGGAGGTCGGGTGGGTCAATGTGGATGAACTCCTAGAAAGTGCAGTTGTGTAAGAAATGAAAATTACGTACCTACCGTAATTATGATCTTTCTGTGTATCTTCACCATTCATCACAGATGGTTATCTGGCCGGAGGTCAGGACTCCGTAGAAGCTTTTTTTTTTTTTAGGGTAGGCGGAGCCGACACACCATCGGCGCCGCGCTCGAGGCCGACGCACTGCGTGGCGCTCGCAGGTTGGCCGTTAGGCTGTGTCGCTCTGCCTGCCTGCCAGTTCTGAGTCGCTGGAGGGGTAAGAGGAAGGGATGGAGGGTGTGACAACACAGTACAAGGGACAGAAAAAGGAAAGGATGTATGAACTAAAAGGAGAAATAATGACTGAGAGGACAGCAAAGAAAGAGGTTAGAAACTAAAGGGGATTGGGAGGGGCCCCAATCTCTGGAAGTGGAAGAAGGGAGAGGTAGGGTGGATAAAGAATTTAGGAGAGAGGGGAGAAGTATAAGATATCCGAGACCCTGGTCCGTCTCCAGATTGTATAGGAACTGCAAGGAGTAGCAAAGCTTTCTGCCAGAATTCAAGGCACAAAATAACTGGCAAATACTCCAGAAAGCAGAGTCAGCTATTCTGGAAGGAGGACAGGATACAGGGATTCAGTACTCTCTCAAAAAAAGATGCTTGGTGAAAAAAGTTTTTTTTTTTTTAGGAGAAATAGGTTGGATGTAAACAGGGAGGAGGAGAGAAGGAGGACAACTACCAACTCCCGCCCCACAGGGGTGGAGACAAGGTACTAGAGAAGGAGTGCCGCTCGAGCTATCCACTCTTCCTGGAAAAGTACTCCCCTGTGTGTCCCTATTGTACCCCACTCCTAAGGAAGAGAGGGGGAGTCACAGAGCGGGAGGGGGACCCAGAGACTGAGGCCCCAGGGGGATGGTGGGTGGGGTTGTGATGAATGGTGAAGATACACAGAAAGATCATAATTACGGTAGGTACGTAATTTTCATATCTTATCTGTGTCAATCTTCACCATTCATCACAGATGGGTGAGTAACAAGCCCCCAAGAGGGTTGTTTTTACACCCTAAGGGACAAAGTCCCTTAGCCCTCAGTGGGTGACACACTAAGGGGGGGAACCTTCAGGGCCTGGAGAGGCCCGAGAGTGGGAGAGAGAGAGATGGAGTTCTCGAGGGGAGGAAGGTTCCCAACAAGCGCCGCCTCACTCTGGAGAAAGGTAGGTTCCTGGTGGAGGTTAATCACCCTACGCCGGGCCAAGGGTGACAACCGGGAAAGATGTAGCCATGCCGACCGCCTAGTGCATATCGCTGCCCCTACGACCCTGGTAGTTACCTCGTTGGCATCGTAAGATGTCCTCGCTTCGTGCCTTGCTAGCTCCAGGCCACGTGCAGAGAGTGCGATGGCTTGTCTGGTTTGCTCCGTGTCAGGCAATGAGGCTAGGAGCTGACCTAGCCTGGACCACAAGAACCTGTTGTAGGCTGCGTAGTGAGCCTGATGTGCAGAGATAGAGAAAAGTAACCATGCCGAGTAGAAAGTCCTCCTACCCCAGAAATCAAAATCTGAGGAGTCCTGATCTGGGGGCCGGTCACGGTGAAGGGCGCGAAGCCCATCAGGAGTATCCAACTGCGTCAAACCAGACTGTGGATGAGGCATGGAACCTGGAGACTCCGGGGGTGCGCAATAGCTCTGGCTGAGATCCCATGGGGCAGGAACTCCGGAGAAGGACCTCTGCCAGGAACGCAACGTTGCCTCCCGAAAGGGATCCGGCCAGGGCGGCACCACAAAGGTGGCCTCACCAAAATCGCCTAGAAAGGCGTGCGCCGCGTGTTCAGGATTGCTGACAGTGGAAGGAGAAAGGTGCAAATCCTCCAGCATCCTCACGAGGAATCACTGATACCGGAGAGATCAGCAGCTGAGAGATGTGACAGAGGGTTCTCCCTGAAGAGGGGGATGAGGAGCTAGAGGTCACCATCTGTTCAGTGGGTGGCTGCATGGGGGGAGGTTGAAAAACCTGGCTGTCCATTGCCCTAACGTAAGCAGGGAACCGGGCAGCCACCGCTCTGAACTGCTCCCAAGTGAGAGGGCCGCTAGGACTGAGGATGCCTGGGAACGCAGGAGAGTGTGGCAGAGGGATAGGGACAGAGACGAGAAGAGATGTCGGCTGACCTCCGCCTGGGCTAAGGAGCGGACCGTGGGCACCCGTGGAAGAAGGTGCCCCAGAAGACCCCACAGCCGACAGCTGCACAACCACATCGGTACTGCCTTGGCTGCACCCGGAAGAATCCTCCCAGTGAGGCAACCGGGCCAGTAAAGATCCAGAAGGATGGTCCCCTGCCTCAAAAGAATGGGACTCCTCAAAGAGACCGCGGAGGAAGAGCGGAAATCTGCACTACAGCTTCTCCCAGGCCCGGTGGACCCCAGAAAAGGCCAACACGCCGACTCCCACACCCCACCCCTGCAGTCCGAAGAGTCCTCCTCCAGAAGGCCAGCCTAGGTAGTTGGCATCTCTGGCAGCCCCAAGGGGATACCCAGGGAGCAGTACCTCCCCTGCAGGTGTCTGGCGGGCCCCAAAGCAGGGCGATCAAAGCACACCACCGGAGGGGGTACCACAACTGAGGGATCGGTGAACCTGCCAAGACCAGGCTGCAGAGCTATGGTGGCGCGCACCACTGTCTGCTGGTCAGCACCACTGACCCTAGTCTCGGTAGCCACCGACCTCACCTCAGAAGGGGGCTGGCTCCAACTGGTCGAAGAGACCACCGTGCTTGCCCACGTCAGCAGCCAACCCTGAGGGGTGAGACTGCACGTCCGACTCAGAGCTCGACTAAGTCTCCGAGGAGGTAGAGTCCGAGGCCCTGAGCCAAACCGTAGGAGGGCGGGCAGAACCATCCCTACCACCAGGTCTGGAGACCACCGCTGTGCCCGAGTCTGTGCCAGCGCCCCTTGCAACCCCGCGAGCAGGATCCGAGGAAGGCACGGCCTCTGCCCGAGCCAGGGATCCAGAGCCAGGACCAGTCGTGGTACCATCCAGTCCCACGGCACCGGAGCGGCACCAAGGACAGGGACGGCGCGACGACAGTCCCGAGCGGTACCCTCGGCGCCAGCCGCCCGGGCGCTGCAAGCCGCGCTCGAGGACCGTGGTGGCGCCCGGCTGGCCCCAAGGCAGATATGGCGCCGTGCACGGCCCCGCTTCGGCCGAGGGCCGGGGGCAGCGTGGACGGCACCGACTGATGGAACTGGCGGCCCCACGGCGCCGAGCCTCGAGGGCACGGGCGCCGCGCTCAACCTCAGCGCCGAGGATGGTGCCGAGGCCAGACATGGCGGCGATGACGCCGCAGTGGATCTCACGCACCGCAACAGTGCCAGCACCGTGAACGGCGCCGACAGAGCGCACGGCGCCGCACGACAAGTTGGCGCCGACGACGCCCCGCCAGGGACCACAGCACCGTGAACGGCGCCGAGGACTGGCGGCGCGGCGCCGGCCCGGCCTTCCGAGCCGCTGGAACCTTCACCCCGGCGGGGCGATTGCATGCGGCGGCGTTTTCCCGCCCGCCTCCCGGAAGGAGCGGACAGGCCTTCCTGCGCCGCTGGAAGAAGCCTCGCAATGGCTAGGCTACAAGTAGATGAGGCCTCCTCTCGGGTTCAGAGAAACCGGACGGGACCCGGAGGAAAGGCCAAGAGAGCATGGCTTGGCCTGACGAGGCGAATCTCACCCCGAGTCGGGGAGCCCGCCCCACTTTCCACGCCAAGATTGTTCGAGGACCCGCGTCCATGGAGAAGCAGGCATCGGACGAGTCCATGTCATGAAGCGGGCCAAGACATGAGAGACACCGGTCGTGCTGGTCGGTGACGGAGAATTTTCAGCCGCATGGGCACTGCCGCATGGGGGGCCGACCTGCCTCAAGATTTCTTGCCTCCGACTGAGACATGACCCACGGAAAAAACCAAAACAGACTCGACGTCACGAAAATTCAAAAAATAAGGAAAGATCTTTCCAGGTGATGTCGAGTAGAGGCAGAAAACAGAACCGCAGGAGACCGACAGACTTGACGCTGAAGGATTGATATTGACACAGGCCTAAGATTTACTTCAAGCTTCCCACGAGGCGACCTCTACAACGGGAGACGAAGAACTGGCAGGCAGGCGGAGTCGACACAGCCTAATGGCCAACCCGCAAGCGCCACACAGTGCGCCGGCTCCGAGGGTGGCGCCGATGGTGTGTCAGCTCCGCCTACCTTTTAAAAATAAAAGTTTCAAGGTCCTGACCTCCGCCAGATACCCATCTGTGATGAATGGTGAAGACTGACACAGATAAGATCTTACCGTAACAGTAGATCTTCCATGGACGCGTCTCTTGCAGCAAGTCATAACTTATGGGAGTCGCCAGCAGGTGGAGCGGTCTCACGGCAGCTTCTTCAGCAGTACTGTATAGGAGCCGCCCCCACGATATCACTTCCGTAAATGGAGTATAAGTGGGGGTGGCCCCTAGTACCCTTTGTTCACCTCTGGCTTCGTCACACACAGCGAGGACCAAAGCAAACCGACGGACGAAGGAGTCCCATCCCAATGTCCGGAGTTGCAAGGACTCCAAGAAAACCCAAGAAACAACAAAGGCAGGTGGATGAAGGGTGGGGCACTTACTGCAAGAGACACGTCCTGGAAGATCTACTGTTACGGTAAGTTCTTACGTAAATGCACTATCTTCCACGGACTGGTCTCTTGCAGTAAGTCATAACTTATGGGAGACTGCCAAGCAGCAAGATCCATAAGGGAGGATCAGTAAAGCCCTGGAGCCAGGCACGAGGATGCGGCACAACAAAGCAAAGAGGACCATTTGAGAAAGAACAGAGCAGAAAAGGCAAGCACAGTCCAGGTGAAAGCCATAGAGGAGCAACAGACGATGCAATAGATAGCCGTAAGCCCGGACAATGGACGGCGCCACAAAGGAGAGATTGAATAGGTCATGCCAATCATACGACTCATGCTGCGAGGTGCGAAGGCATGGCTATAGCAAGTGCCCCAAGGGCATCCAAAGCGCCAGAGAGAGACAGGTGGGAGTCTACTGCTGACTGAAAGCTGCAGGAGGCCAAGCACAATGATGCATCCCGACGAGGAAGGGGTCAAGAGGACATGACATGTAGACAATCCAGTAGTGCTCCCAAAGGCGAGGAAGGCGCAAGAGGTAGTGGATATCCTGAAAGCAAGGGGACACTGAAGGGCTCCCACAGGGAGAGTAGCAGAGGCCCCTAAGAGATCCACATGGAGTGTCAAGTCTGGGAAGATGAGCAGGCCTCTACAATAAGCGGATAGAGTCCCCGACGCCGCCGAGGCCTACAAGAGGAGGACAGGGAAACCCCATGGAGAGGCTAAGGTGCAGGTGAGGGCCTGGGCCCAGGAGGGGGATGGGCACGGGGCTGAAGGGGCAGAGCCCCAGGAAGCCTGACCACGGCCACGAGATGCCCTCTGGAACGAGGCCCGGGAACGCAGAGGCCCGCCCACAGCAGCGGGAGATGGGGTCCATGACACACCATGCTACAGGTCATGGATAGACCATAGGGCGTAGCCGGAGGCCTGGAGAGAATCCAGAATGGACTGGGCACCAACACCAAAGAGTCGGTCCCCACAGAATGGAGCATCAGCCATAGAGAATTGAACATCGGGGGCCAAATCAGACACCTGAAGCCAAGCATGGCGCCGCAACGTGACACCAATGGCAGAGAGGCGAGCAGCAGTATCAACCACATTATAGCTCGCCTGGAGAAGGTGACGGGCAAGAGCAGGCACAGCGCCACCAACTGGACAACTCGCGCTGAGGCCGGCAAGGAGAATAGCGCATCCGCAGTCGAGGCATCCAAGACGTGCAGATAGCAGACCATGTGGCCCAAATGATTAAGGATGTGCAGTAGAAGAGTACTGCAAGCACAGACCTTCGCTAAGAAGATCCAGGCACTGGACTCACCGTCTCAAGGCACCAGACTAGTATGACGAGGCTGGCCGGTCCAACTTGAGCCAACGTTAATGATCACGGTGGAGTCAGCCGCAGGGGTGACAGACAAACAAGGTGATCCTGGGGGCACGGTAAGCCGGGTCAGGCCCACGGGGGTGGGCATGGCGGAAGCAGAGTGGCGCCATGACTGGGAGACGGCATTGGCATATGCCGGAATCATGGGAGGAACAACCCGGAAAGGCTCAACCGGCATGCCAAGGTAGTCGGCGAGGTCCTGGTGAAGGAAATCCGGGTCCTCATCGGGAAGGTGGAAGACGTCCCGGATCTGCACCAAAAGATCCATGAAGGAGGCATCCGTAGAAGCTAGAGCATCCAGAGGGGCAGGCGGGACATCTGCCAGCAGAGAGGAGACGGAGAAGCGGGAACCAGGGTCTCTGTAGTCCAAATAGCCGGTGTCTGAGCCCGGTACCCCAAAGAGGTCCTCCCCGTCTGAGGCCTCAAAACGGGAGGTCGGACACATGGGAGGAGGGGTGTCCAGGCAAGAACCGTAGGGTATGCTCAGAAGTGCTTTGCCAAGGGTGAGGGAGAGTGGTGCGGCGGGGGACCCACAGGGGAGCCCGAGGCCTGGCCGTGATCCAAGGAACGGAGGACTCCCGTGACTAGGCGGGCAATGCCCGGCACCTAGGAAAGAAGGAGGTCAATGAAAGGAGGGTGCCCAACAATGGCGCTCGGAGGAGGGCAAGGCACCACGGGGGTGGGCACTGGCGGTCCCCGACAGGTGGCATCCCCATGCCTACAGGGTGTCATGGGAGGAGGACAAGGAAATCGGGCAGGCACCTGACACCTGGCAGTGGGCACCAGCGATTGGCCACAAAGCGGGCGATATGGCGGGGGGTGAATCCCCAAATCACGCCGCCGCAGGATGCCCATGCCAGGTCGGAAAAGGGTGACCCCGATGCCTACCACGGTCCGGAAGGGCCGAGGTACACTGCACCTCCAAGAGGAAGGCCGCCCATGGGAGAGGCAGAATGCCAGAGGTGCCATCGACAGGGAAGCAGCCCCACTGATGATGGAAGCATAGCAAAACTTCCCATCAATGGGGGAGGCTGCCCCATTGATGAGGAACGCGCCGTCGGAGGAAGCCGTCTCACTGACGAAGAATGCTTGTTCGATGGGAGAGAATGTCTACAGCGTCCCGTCGACAGGGGAATGCATCTCGTCAATGTGGAAGTAGGAGCAACAAGCTTCGTCGATGGAGGGAAGTCCCCCGTTGACGGGAGACATGCCGGTGACAGGGGAGTAGCATCCGTTGACGAGACATATCCAGGTGAGTGCTATGTCAACAGGAAAGGCCCCGTCCAAGATAAAGGGAGCAAGGAAGGCTTCATCGACAGGGGGAGCAGCCCCGTCAACATAGGATGCCCCATCGACAGAGAGGATCAGTAGGTGTGTGGAGTGTGAGTCCTGCTCCCTCCAATGCCAGGAACGAGAGTTCCTATCAGGGGTACCCTGAAGACGAGTCTCCAAGCCCCGTCCCGGTTTCCTAACGGCTGCCTTGTCAACCATGGAAGAGGCCCCTGACCCAGGCTGGGCCAAGGAGCAGTGGGGGTACTGTGAGTAACACAGGCCAGCACACAAGGAGAGCTGAGGGTACTGTGAGGAGCATAGGTCCGGCCCTGAGCCTAGAAGGGAAGAAAAGAACCGGGGCCTGGGAGCAAGCCACAGGCCAAAGAGAGAGAAGAAAAATCGGGTTCAGGTTCCGTCAAAGACTGCAACTCAGGAGACTGAGTTAGCTGCTGTGTGAGCTGAAGTCTGCGGGAAAATGAGCTAAGGGTACTAGGGGCCGCCCCCACTTATACCCCACCTACGAAGTGATATCATGGGGGCAGCCTCTATACAGGACTGCTGATGAAGCTTCCGTGAGACAGCTCCACCTATGCTGACTCCCATAAGTTATGGCTTACTGCAAGAGACCAGTCCATGGAAGATCTACTGGTTACAGGTGAGTAACCTGTTTTTCTAGGATTGTGGATATGTTGTTCTGTCCACACTTCCTGCCAGACTCCTAGCAGTTCTCTGGGAGAAGGGAGGCAAGATGTACACACCCTATTTAGGAAAAAGAGACTGGAGAACCAAGGCTCCAAAACCAGCATCCCGGCGTGACTCTAGGTCAATGTGGCAACGAGAAATGAAGGTATGTGCTGACTTCCAGGTAGCAGCCCTGCTGATTTCCTGGATAGGGATGTCCCTAGAAGTAGCCACTGATGCAGCAGTATGGCAGATGGAATGAGCCTTAAGCCCTATGGGAGGCTCCCTACCCGCCAACCTATACCAGAGGTCAATGCAAGATGCAATCCATCAAGCTATTGTCTGCTTAGCTGCAGGTCTGCCAGGTGTGGCTTCAGCATAGGTAACAAACAGCTGGCGAACCTCTCCTCGAACTTCCGCCATTCTCTCTTTCAAGTAGGCGAGCGTTCATCTCAGGTCCAAAGTATGGAGCCTGCACTCGGCCTCTGAGATGTGATTGGGGTAGAACACCGGCAGAGTAATCACCTGGTTAAGGTGAAACTTCGACACCACCTTTGGAAGGAATTTCAGGTGGGGGCACAGGACAACCTTGTGCCTGTGGAAGACCAGGTAAGGAGCCTCAATAGAGAGCACCTGTAACTCCCCAGTCCTTCTGGCTGACATTATAGCCACCATGAAGGCAGTCTTCCACAACAAATGTGAGATATCACATTTGTGCATCGGTTCGAATGGCTTGCCCATAAGCTTTGCCAAAACCAGCAGTAGATCCCACGGAGGTGGAGGTTCATGCACCGGAGGGTATATGTGATCTAGGCCTTTGAAGACGTGTCAGACCACCTTCTCCTGCGCCACTGACTGCTGACCGGCCCACGCCTGGTAAGCAGAGATAGCTACCAGGGGCACCTTTAGGGTCGTCGACCGAAGTCCCTGCTGCGAGAGGGACCAAAGATAATCCAAAAGGCTAGCCACTGGACAGGACGATGGATCCAACTCTTTGCCCCGACACCAGATGGAGAATCTCTTCCATTTAAAGGCATAGCATTTTCTGGTCGATTCCTTATGGGAAGCCTCAACAACATTGAGGACCTTGTCGGAGAGACCCAAGGCCTGGAACTCTAGCAGCTCAGGAACCAGGCCATCAGGTGCAGGGACTGAAGGTCCGGGTGGAGTACCTTCCCCTGATTGACTGAGAGCAGGTCTAGGCATGCTGGAAGCTGCCTCAGGAGCCTGGAACTGAGGCTGAGGAGATCTGGATCACCAGAACTGGCGGGGGCCAGTCTGGGGATACCAGGATCCCCTGTGCCCTGTCCCTCCTGACCTTGATGAGCACTTTGTGAATCAAGGGAAGGGGAGGGAAGGCGTCGAAGAGGCCTGGAGTCCACGGCCTCGAGAAGGCATCCCCCTGCAGCGAACCCTGCTGAGAGGGGCAGGCATGATACAGTCTCAGCTTCGCACTCTCCCTGGAGGCGAACAGGTCCACCTGAGGGGTGCCCCAGTGGGAGAACAGATCTTGTACTACCTCTTCATGGAGAGATCACTCGTGAGATGCCCCGCCCATCTGGCTGAGGGCATTGGCCAGCTCATTCGAGGTTCCTGCCATGTGAATGGCTAGGAGATCTGCCTCCAGGCTAAGCACAAGGGACCAAATGCAGAGCACTTCCTTGCAGAGGGGCAAGGAGCGCATCTCGCCCTACCTGTTGAGATAGTACATGGTCGTGGTGATGTCCGTCTGGACCTGGACTACTTGACCCTGAACAAACAGGGTGAATGCAGTCAGGGCTAGCCGAACCACTCGAAGCTCCAGCAGGTTGATGTGGCATTGGGACTCCTGGGGGGGAAATCACATCCCGTGGGCTCTGTGCTCCCCCAGATGGGCACCCCAAGCCACTGGGATTGGACAAACCACCACTGGAGGCTATCTCACATCCTCTGGGTCACAGAGACCAGCTGGTCAAGATGACCTGAGTGCTGAGATCACTAGCTGGCCAGTTCCCACTGGAGGGAACACATAAGGCAATGGGCCCATCATACCACGCTGGTGCAGGCCACCATGTAGCCCAGAAGACACAGGAAGTCCTGGGTAGGGCGCGATAGCCCCACCACAAATGATTGGGCGAAGGAAAGAACCTTCGCCCTGTCCACCAGGTGCAGAGCTCTGGCTTGGCAGGAGTCGAGCTCTGCTCCGAGGAACTGAATCACCTGCGAAGGCAAGAGTTCCGACTTGGACTCCATCAGGAGGCCAAGGTCGAGGCAAGTCTGGTGGGCCAGATCCCTTGACCGCTCCACCTCCCACCTGGAAGGACCTGCTATCAGCCAATTATCCAGGTAAGGGTACACCCGGACCCCTCTGCATCTCAGGTAAGCCGCCACCACTGCCATGCATTTGGTGCAGCCCCTGGGGGCTGAAGACAGGCCGAAGGGTATGGCTTGGAACTTCTAAAGGGTTCCCTCGGCTCAGAAGTGGAAGAACCGTCAATGGGATGGACGGATCAGGACGTGAAAGAACATGTCCTGAAGATCTAGTGAGCAGAACCACATGCCTTGCTCAAGGGATGGTATGATCTGAGTCAGAGTTACCATCCGGAAGGTGCAGGACCTGAGGAACTTATTCAGGTCATGCAGATCTAGAATGGGGCACCAGCCCCCCCATCTGGTTCGGTACCAGGAAGTACATGGAAATGAACCCTGGGTCTGAAGGCGGGTCCGCTACTCTGCACACCACCTCCTTGAGGAGCAGCTGAGCTAAGTCATCTTGGAGAGCCGACGGAGAGGCTGCGGATACCAGATCCCCTCGTGGGGAGCGGGCTTGAAATGAAGGGGCCTGCTCGAATTCCAGAGGCAGGCCTTGACCGACCACTTCCAGAACCCAATGGTCCGTGGTGATAACAGATCAGGCAGCCTCCCCCCCCCCCCCCATGGGAGGTGTGACGGGACTGAGGGAGGCACCCCCCTAACCTGTCACTGGGCAGGCTTGGAGGAGGGTGTGGCGGAGGAGCTGCTGAGACCTTTCCCCCTGGGTTCCTGAACAAGGAGACCATGGACTAGGCCCAAGGATGCCTAGATTGAGCCTGCTGGCCCTGCTGCTGCTGGGCCGGTCTGGCCACAGGAGTGGACGAACGAAAGGGCCTGTGTTTCTGGCGCTTGGGGCCCTTGTCCTTCTAGGCAGATGTAGTGGAGACCAAGGTGGCACTGGACTTCTCTATACGTTGGAGGTGGACCTCCACACCGGGCCCGAACAGGTAGGTGCCCAGGAAGGGGACATCTGCCAGCTTGTGTTGCTATCAGCCGTAAAGGTTGAGATGTGCAGCCAAGCCCTGCGGCACATGACCACTGCGGCCGCTACCAAACGGGCACATTAGTCACCAATGTCCAGAGCCGTCTGGAGTTGTTGCTTTGCCAGTCCTACCCTGGTCCTGGACCTGCTAAACCGTGGTCTGGAGGTCCGCCGGGAGATAAGGGATCACCTCGTCCAGGGAGCCCAAGAGGGCATGAGAGAAATGTGCCATGATAACGGCTGAACTGGCCTGACGAAGGCCAAGGGAGGAGGCTACACAGACTTTTTCCCCAGAATGGTCCAGTTGTTTTGGATTGTCGGGGGTCTTTCCACATCCCCTTTGTTGCCTGAACGCCGAAAAACGGAGTCGGCCACCAACCCTACCGCAGAGGGGTGCTCTGAAAATCCTGAAAGGGACCCCATAGGGACCGCATACTTGCGGGCCATGTGGGCAGAAGGCACAGAGCAAGATGCAGGATTCTGCCACAGCTCCAAGGCTGGGCCCCAAATGTCCTCAGCTACCGGAAAGCACTCCATCAAAGTATCCCCTTTGTCCAGAATCTCTGTAAGGGGATACATGGCCCGTTTCTGCACAGGCTCGTGCTCTATTCCCATGGACTCGGAAATGAGCAAATACCCATCAGCGAGGTAGGACCCTCGTCGACGGAGAGACCCCCAAGAGAGACTGCACTGACAGGACGGGAAACTATGGAGGAATCTTTGGACTCGGAGTTCTCATAAAGCGGGCGACCACCCTTAACCTGCCTTGGGCGGTCAGAAGTAAGAGTGACCGACAACCGATGGGGCAGGCCTTGGCCTACCGAGATTCCTTGGTTCAAAGCCCCGACTTCAGTTGCTCGGTAGGCAGTTCCACCTGATCGGAGGAGTAGCCGGCTTCGGTTGAGCAGGCAGGTCAGAATCGCACCTGGTGATGGTGCGTGACGCCGGTGGTCAGTAGAAACCAGAATCAGTTTCGACCTGGACAGACCAACTGCTGCCACATTAGGTCTGCATAGCGCCAACACAACTTGCGCCAGAGCCTCCTCACCCGAGGAGGACTAAGACGAAGAGCGGCGCCGCTGCTTACCATGGAGTTGGGAGTGAGATTACCAATCAGGGCGAGTCTTGTCCAATGTCGAGGAATGAGACCAAGACCTTGACTGTCGGGCAGGCCGACAAGGGACCTCAGAAGGAGTCAGGGAATCCCGTGGCTCCTCTTGGTCAGGTTCCTTGGCGGGCGGGTCCTGCCCAGTGGACTGAGCCGACCCATCCGAGGACACCGGAAGCACCGGAGTCCGAAATAGAGTCTCGTCGGCTGGATTGGGCGACAACCCACTGATCAGCTCGAGAAAAATCTTGGCCGTGTCGTCAGGCGTCCCAACCAACTGGTCTGATGAGGTTACCGTGAAACCAGCGGCTTCCGATGCAACTTTGACTGAAGTCAAAACAGAGAATTCCTGTGAGCAGGACCGCTCCTGGTCCCAAGAGCATCGACGCTGCGACTTGTCCTTTTTCGACTCCTCCTTCCGAGAGCACAAAACATGCGACCCCGAAGGGCCCTCTCCCTTGGTAGATAGAGACTAGTACAACTTCTTGAAGGAAGCCGAACAGGAGGATCCCAGTTGTAGTGGAATGAAGGCCGGAGCCGAAGAGGAGCACATCATGGTCTGAGCCACCTCTTCCTCGAAGGATTTAAGCTGTTCCAGCTGCTCGGCAGACTCCGCAGCCGTGGAGACCACCCAACGGGCATCCCTGGATTTAACCAGCTGGTAACGCTTTTCTGGTTGCCCCAGTTGAAGTTAGGCAGCGCGGTCTTCCAGAACCGAAGGTGAAAAGGACAGACAGAGATCACAAGCCACATGTGGATTGGTGCAAGACATCTTTTGCCCACAGGAGCACCGGTGAAATCCAGGAACCGATTTGTCTTCCATCGCAGTAGCAAGGAAGAATGCAAAGACGAAATCTGAGAGAGTTTTAGAATAAGTTTTGGAAGCAAAGCCGAAGATTCTAGAGCCAGGGCCTACTACATGGGGAACGCTAAAGAGGGAACCTGAACCTTCCAGCAGAAAGGAAGATCTAGTGTCATGGGGCAGAGCCGAGGGTTATACCACCCGGGTGGGTGGGAGGAGCCAACTTGAAGACTTTCCGGCACATCTTAAAGTGGCAAATTACCTGCCAAGAAGTGTGGATAGAACAGCATATCCACGATCCTCGAAATCGAAGAGACTCATGGTGGCTTGGGTGCACTGGAAAGTGTTGGTAGGCATCCTGCATGTCCAGGGAGGCCAGCCAGACATTTTGATGAATAAGCGGTAAAAGTTTACCGAGTGATATAATTTTGAATTTTTCATTGAAAAGAAACTTGTTCAACTTCCTTAGGTCTAGAATAGGGCGAAAGTCACATGTATTCTCTGGAACCAGGAAGTAGTGGGAGTAGAAACCTGTGTTCTGCTGCTCCTGTGGAACTATGTCTACTGTCCTGTTATTCAGAAGGCCTTGAATTTCGGGAATCAAGGAGGTCTGACTGAGTTACTGACAGTGTGAGCTATCGTCTGGGTGGATGATCGAGAGGAGTATCTGAAACATTCAGAGAACAGCCCTCATGAATTATCCTGAGAATCCATTTGTCTAAAGTGACCGACTTCCACTGATTGTAAAACTGAGTCAGACGCCCCCCTACTGCTGAGGAAGAGTCCCCCTCAGGCAGCTGAGGAGGGACTTTGGCCGGGTTTTCAAAGGGTGGCATTAGGCACTTTTGGGCCCTGTGCCTTCTGCTGCATTTTCTTTCGTGGTTGAGGGGCTTGATTTTTGTTGAAGTCCCCTCTATCTTTGCCACGAAAAGACTGACTAATGAAACTGTTGGCGGTTCCCGCCCCGTTGAGGGGCACCAGGAGCCGGTCTAGCAATCTTGATAGCCGTTCTTGTTTTCTGAATGGCCTGAAGTGCCTGCTCCACCTGTGGGCCAAACAGATAAGCACCATCAAACTGTAAGTTCATGACTCGTTGCTGGGCATCATTTTTGAACCCCACGTCCGTAACCACGAGTGGCAATGGGTACATATCCCAGCTGCTGCTGCTCTAGAAGCAGTGTCAAAGGCATCCATAGCAGCCTTAAATTGCTGATTATCGGACTCAATACCTCTAGTGATGGTTTGGAGAAGCTCTGAGGAAGCATCCAACTCAGGGAGAGCCTCCACAGAAGCTTTTAACGAGAGACAGACTGTATATTCGTATTGAGAGAAGTAGCCCTGGTAGCTAGCAGTACGCATACCCAGGGTAGCGGCTGTGAAGACTCGCTTACCCAATGTGTCACTCTTACGAGATAATTTGTTTACTGGACGTAGTCGTGAACCCTGGAGGGAGGACAGCTCTGTTGTTTTGTGTCAGATTCACTATGGCATCAGCAAAGGCTTGAGATGCCAGGATTGGTCGTTCTTTAAGGGGAGCGTACTTCCAGTCTATGGATTTAGCCACGGAAGGAATAAGCACAAGATTGTCCAATACCATTTGCGAGAGTGTCTCGAAACAGGGTTGTACAGGAGGGGTTAACTCCACAGGGATCTCTGTACATGCAGATATTGAAAGCGCAACAAAACTTCCCTGGGTCCACCTCCGAAGTTTGGAGAGAGAGAGCGAAAGAGAGAGAAAGACAGTGGAATTCATATTCTTCAGAAGAGACTTAAGACAGGTCTTCAACTAGAAGCTCTGCTGAAGTAGAGGGCTTATTTCCCAGTCCGAGAGATGAATCTTCATTAAAGTCATCTCCTAATCGAAGATCAGGATCACGCTCAATATCGTCTCCTACTAGCCCAGGAGGAATAGTATATAAAGGAAAAGGAGGAATGAGAGCAGGAGGAAATGCTCCTCGAATCGGAGTCGAGAATCCTGGAATATGTGTCGGCATCAAACACAGCGCCATGGCCGGAGTCAAAAGCAGCATCGCAACAGGCACCACGCCAGACTAAGACCCCAACTCAACTCTCAGCGCATCCAAGGATGAAGATCTGAAAACATGAGTAGGAGAAAATGGTACCTAACCCTGTGCTTCAGCCATGTGAGGGGGAAAGCACAAGGGCGTGGTGTCGACGGCACCGGAAAAGGCGCTGCGCAACTAGGCAGACCCAACCGTCCTGCCCATGGGTTTGAAGCCCTTAGGCCTGAAGGCCCCAGAACTGACTCTGCAGGCTCGGAAAGTCACGACAACCTCCGAACCCACTGCTCCACAAGAGTAGCCCAATGATGAAACTGCTCACCAGAAGACCCCCCAGGGGTGGGTGGGACTATGGAGTCGAGGATGTCGGGTCACTAGGAACAGAAGCTATAGGTGACCCCGACGGAGTCGGAGTTCGCCTCTCTGCACTCCATTCCTGGCAATCATCGGCAGACATATCAGAGGGTGACCTCGAGCGGCACCGCTTTCTTCAACTGGTGGGATGAAGAACTCGAGGTCGAAAGCAGTGTCGACTTCTATATGGATCGAGAACGGGCTGCTTCTTTCTGTGCTCGGAGAGCCGCCCTTCCTCACGAGCACCAAACAGCCAGCAACTCCCCTCCAGGCCTATAGGTGGCTTCAGGGTTTCGCTTCCCTATGTGCATGATCTTGCACTTCTTTGCATTAAACTCCAGTTGCCACTCTTCCGACCATTTTGCTAGTTTATCCAGATCTCTTCTCATTCTGCCCACCCCATCTGAATCATCTACTCTGCTGTAGATCTTGGTGTCATCTGCAAACAGACAAACCTTACCCTCTAGTCCATCTGCAATGTCACTGATGAAGATATTGAAGAGGACGGGCCCCAGGACTGATCCCTGAGGTACCCCACTTGTGACCTGCATCTTTTCTGACTGTATACCGTTTACCACTACTCACTCTTTTCTGCCCGTCAAACAGTGTGCCACCAGCTGACCAACTTCTGACCCACCCCGAGCCTACCCAGCTTATTAATCAATCTTCTATGTGGAACGGTATCGAAAGCTTTGCTGAAGTCAAGGTAGGCAACATCAGCTGCTCCCCCTTGGTCCACTACTCTGGTTACCCGGTCAAAGAAATCTATGAGATTAGTTTGACAGGACCTTCCTTTTGTAAATCCATGTTGTCTTGGATCCTGTGCTCCTATGGATTCCAGGTGTTGCACTATCCTTTCCTTAAGGAGTGTCTCCATAATCTTGACCACTACTGAGGTAAGACTGACTGGTCTGTAGTTCCCTACGTCCTCCCTACTACCACTCTTGTGGAGCGGGATCACATGAGCCCTTCTCCAGTCTTCTGGGACCTCTCCTGAGCTCAGAGACTCACTAAACAGTTCTGATAATGGCTCTGCTAGTTCCACCCTTAGCTCCTTTAGTACCCTGGGATGTATGCCATTAGGTCCCATTGCCTTGTCCACCCTGAGCTTATCGAGCTCTTGTAGGACCCTTTCTTTTGTGAAGGGACTAGTGCACATCTCCCTTCCCTGTGTCCATGGTGCTGAGCTGTGGGCCCTGCCCTACCTTCTCTTCAGCAAATGCTAAGTAGAAGTATCTATTTAGGATAGATGGTTTTACATGGTCCTCCTCCTCCTCACATGCCCCCTTATCCCCTTTGATCTTAGAAATACCCCCTCTGGACTTTCTCCTTTCACCAATGTATCTACAGAAAGTCTTGTCACCTTCTTTTACTGGAGGTCCTGCCTGAACCCAGACACCCGTAGCCATGAGTGCCACCTGAGGTAGCAGCTCAGGCTGCAGTATCCATTGCATCATATGAACTTTGGAGGACAAGTCTGCCCACAACTGAACCAGATTGCAGGACTGCCAGGAGCTCAGACTTATTTTGTAAATCCAGCTGGGTCTTGGCTAGGTCCATAGCCTTTTGCCATAGGTACTTCTGGTACATGACCATATGTGCCAGGAAGTTTAGAGACCTGATGGTACAGGTGGAAGAGGCATACACTCTCTGCCCTAGTTGCGCTATCTTCTTAGACTCCTTGTCCGATGGTTGGGAGCTGGTATGCCTGGGCTGCTACGACCTTCCATGGGCCGCTGTCTGAACCATGGAGTACACCTTTGGCTGCTCGCCAAGGTGTGGTTAGCTCCTGGGAGTTCTGTACAAGTGGTCAGCTTTTTTGGGCACCACCGAAGTAGTGGCTGAGGGTTTCCATGCCAGCTTCGCTATATCCTGAAATGGTTCTACCAGAGGGGGGCTAACCAGTGGTTTGCGGTCAGTGGCACCCAAAAATTTAGCTAGACATCTCCTCTCTGGGTCCAAGTCCTCAGTTTCCCATTGGTTGAGGAATTGTATGTGCCTCATCATTCCTAAAAAGTTGGGATCATCAGGTGGTGACCTCGGTGAGTCCTTGCTGGGATCCGGTGATGGCAAGGGGAGGTCATCCTCGGAAGAGGCGTAAGATGAGGACGAATCGCTGTAGTCCCCTGAATGTTTGATCTGGCAATCAGTGAACCTGCTGGGACGCTGGGACTGGCGTCCTCTTGATCTGCCCTACCCACAGAAGTGACGATCCCTGGACCTACTCCTCCTGAGTGAGGAAGACCATGAGGTGGCATGACGTCCGTGGCTCTGATGTCTATCTGAGCTGTGATCTGAGTCACCTGGAGTTGGGCAGGCTGGCGTTGTGGCTGACGACGAAGTCCTGGGGGGAGGCGTCAGCTGTGACTGAGGGACAGCCACTGGTGCTCCCATAGGTTCCTGTTTGGGAAGGATGTCACCCTTAATGGCATTCCACCAGCTTGTGAAGAGTGCACCTACCTCTGTCAAAGGGACCATCGATCCAGACAGCCCATCTGGCGTCTCGTCGACTGGCCCCAAAGGGCCTGGCGCAGCAGACCTGGCATCTGTGGGGGCTCCGGTAACAGGCCGTCACTGGTCTGGTCAACTGACATCTGACCCTCTTCCTCGGGGCCAGGCGTCAGGGGATTGGCTGGGGACTGGTCGTCGGGCCCTGTGATTAGAAGTTCTGAAGGACCTGACATCAGGTCAGGTGTCATCAGGTCCTCTGGTGTAGGCCCCTGGGGCACTGACAACTGCTGGGAGGTAGACACTGTGTCTGACTCCACTGTGGAGGAGATAGAAGTAGTCGCAGACTGTCGTCGGTCCGAAGGGACTGTTGACAACAGGTCAGGCGCAGCGGGTGCTTTCTTAGAATGGTCGGCACCCTGGCACGGTCATCATCATCAGTCTTGGCTGAAGAACCGGAGGACGAGACCTTAACAACAGAGGAGCCCGGTCGGACTCCCATTGAAGAAGTAGAGGAGGAGGCCAAGTCCTTGGCCCGAGACCTTATCGATGTTTGTGGGGTCTGACGGCCAAAGAAATTGAAGATAAGGCCTGAGAAGGCCCATGCCCCGAACTCCTGCCCAACGTCTGGGAAGAGGCAGGAGGCCTGGTGATCGAAGCCCCCAGGAGAGCTAGCGACTTGGGGTGGGGGGCAAGAGTCTGACCTCCAGCCAGAGGTGGATGCCTTGGTCTTGTGCAGGAAACAGGACCATGAGTCTGACCTGGATCTGTCCTTGTCCTTTTTGTGATGCTTCCCCAAGTGCTTCTTCTCCTTGGTGGAGGCGTCGTGAGCGGAGGACTAGGAGGAGCTGTGCCCAGAGTGAGACTTCTGCACTGCAGCCACTTGCCATTCCAGTAGACAGGCTTTAAGAGTCCTCAAGTGGTGGATGCAGCTATGCTTGTTGAAGCTTTGAGGGCAATCGTCTGACTTGTGCTCTAGTCCCAGGTACAAGAGGCAGGTTGAATGGCCGATCTTCAGGCGGAATTTGTTTGCTGCACGCACACTTCACTTTATGCTGTGGTGTTGTAGTGGTAGACTTGGCAGACATAAAGAGGCAATCGAAATACTTGAAGAAACTGAACTGCGCAGAGTGTCTGAAAAATGGCTGTCGACAAGAAGCAGGATGCGTCCATGGAGCTGAGACACTGGGTCGACGGTGGGAAAAGAACTGAGGTGGCGTCGCGGGACTGCCCCTTTTATACAGTGGCTGACATCGTCGGCAGAACGGGAAGCCGATGTTGGGGGTGACCCCCCGTCTTGGGCTGCTAGCTAGAAGTTTTCCGTGGGGTCCTAGTGCCTAGCGGCATAGTCCTATTACTTATTACCTGCTGCAAGAGCTCTATCTCGAAGTGAGATCAGCACTTAACCTGCTAGCTGAGGTCTCCATAGGGTGTTGCTGAAGCCTCAGTACAGGCAAGAGTTACAGAACAGGCAGGGTGTAGGTGTAGGTACAGAACTTGGACCAGACCAGGACAGGGTGTTGATGGTGCCACAACAAGATCGGTGAACTAGCATGTAGTGCAATTAGCTCTAGTAAGTTTGTTAGCAGTAGAGAAGGATTTTCAAACAACCAACAAGTAGATAATTGGGATCATTTTGTTAGAGTGCAGTCAAAGGAGCAGGAATTCAAAATAACATTCAGGCTGTAGCAGGGTAGTCAGCAGTAGTTAAGCAAGTGGATGGCCACAATACCTAGCTACAGATAAAATGCAATAGGTAGTTGAAGTACTCTACATCTATGACACTACTGCACATTTTTATGATACAGATATAAATTAATAAATTGGCCAGACGTTGCTCTCGATAAAGCACCTGAGCAGTGTGAAACAGCACCATGTGATTTGTGGCAGATGGGAGAGCCTTGCATTTTCACTATTCCTTACTGCTGTACCATGTCTGGGTAACCATGATTAGCAAAATAAATTATTTGCTCTCATGTCCTGGTAGTATATTGGTCTCTTTTGACACATGGTAATAAGCAACTACGCTGGTTGTTTGCTACATACTTTATTTTAAACTTGTGCAGCACCACAGTCCAGGGGTGCATTCCAGTTTTGTTTTAAGACTTAGAATTTGCTAACTAAATCCAACCAAATTTATAAGCCCATGTAATTATCAACTGTAACATCATTTACTGTGCTTGCATTTTTATACTAAAATCCTCTTTTTTTTTTTGTACATCTTTTGCTCCTCTGAGCATGTGCCAGTTTTAAACACTAGTAATTAAAACAAATATATATGGTACTGAAGTTACACTGATCCTGAAAGAACTGTCACATTTCAAATTGCAACGGTTCTTTTTTTTTATTAAAACAAAGTTGCATATCCAAGTCATCAGACACATGTACACAGACAGCAAAGAGTATACTCCCAAAAAGAAATTGCTCCACGTCTCCCCAATTCCCGACCTAGCTTTTGAGGGTTAGTGTACCCAGAATTAAACTATGGCTGCTCCATCTACAAGATGCTGGGTGCAGACAGGCAGATGGAAAGTCATCTAACTGTGCTATAAGGCACACCCACTTTTCAGCCTTGGAAAGGTTCAAGGCAGCCACTGTCTCTCGCCATACCTGTCGGACCCAGGCAATCCATGGGTTGTGGTGTGCCTCGATCTGATCTGGGCCAACTGAGATAAAGATGTAGCGGGTCATATGATTCATCCCTCAGTCACCAATGCTCCAGTGGGGAGTGCCACCGAGGGGCGCTATGGCTATACAACATCAGTCAGATGTGGCAGATGGGGAGTGTGTGACAAGAGAATCCAATAGCATGGGGTGGTGCTGTGGCAGCCATCATCCAAAGTGTCTGGAGAAGCATGCTACCCACTTTCTGATTGTTTTTATATTCCACCCCATTCAAATCCTGCTAACAAGCACATCATGGCAACATATAAAGTAAAGTGTACACCAAATTCTTTTAAATGTTAATAAGAATGATATCAAAGTGTAAGAGCCTCAACTAACTCAAAATCGAAAAGTAAAAACTGTTAAAGATTGTACTTAAGTGTGCATAGAGTAGTCTTGGCTCTGTATAGCCTGTAATCAAAGTTAAAATAAATCAGCAAAGGACAACCGTTCAATTCTCACACCCTGCACAATAAGAACTTGGGAAGTGACTTCCTGTCCAGTTGGGAAGGCTAACCATTGTTCTGAATCAAAACAGGTGTTTCCTTTTCATGAAGCAAGCAACTGAGAAAATCTGAATTGCTAATCACCCTCTAAATACATTCTTTGTTTGGAAATGTCAGTTATCATTAACAACAGTTTAAAAAAAAGATGGTTAGTAAAGTGATTTGTCAGTTTCCTGGAAAAAAAAAATACAGTTGGCATCAGCAGGACTTAAATCTCATAACATTTCCCAAGAATGAAAATTACACGATATTCTGTCTTTACTAGTAAAGTCATCCTCCTCCTCCTCCTGTAAAGCCATCTCCTCCAGTGACCATTAAGCTCCTTCAGTCACTACTTCCACCATCATGCCCAAGAATCCACAGAGAGGAGCCAAGGTTTGCCAGCAACAGCAGGCATTTTTATGACAGCACTGGGGACTCTTGGATTTTTACCTCTTCTAACTTAATTTAAATTCCCTTCAACTACCTTACAGCACCACAGAAGACTCCAAAAGGTCAGCATACACCTACAGGACCAAGTTCCCCAGCCTGCCTTCACAGGTAGCTGCCACAGGGGCACTTGCCACCATACCATACACTGCCTGGACACACTAAAACATAGAAACATAGACTCAGACAGCAGTTAAGGACCACTTGGCCCACCCAGTCTGCCCATTTCCCTACCTACCGGATAAGTTGCAGATTCTAGTTAACCAACAGCCTACTTAATAATAATAATAATAAAACTTTATTTATTTAGCGCTTTTCAAATACCAAGGAGCTGTACAAATGAATCATAAAATCAAAATATACATATAAGAACAACAGTTGATAACAGCATCAGTCCACAAAAGCCTTGTTCCATAAAAGAGTCTTAAAATCCCGCTTAAAGGCTTCCACGGTCGTGCACTCCTACACACATGCATTCGTACTTCCTGCCACCTCCCACTACAACTGCCTCATGTCTGTCCCATGCATGTTTGAATTCGCCCACTGTTCTAGACCCAACAACCTCCCCAGGAGGGTAATGTTGCCATTGCCTCTTGTAGCATCTCTCCCAGCTATCCACATAAGTCCTGGCCTCAGAGTTTGCTCTCAAACTTGGTTCGTCAGCATGACAGTGTAATTTGCTGTTGCTGGGCCACTGGACGGTGCTTAGAATAATGATTTACTTTTCCCTAATCATGGATTGGGGGAAGGGGCACACTTGGCACATTATCGCCCCCCCCCATATGCACTGCAACAGAATTGGGTTACAGAGGTAAGTATTGATTTTTATATAGCACCATTCAACATCCCAAACTGCATTACATAAAAGCCAGTACAGTACAATCAATAAATGATCACCAGCTGAGCCGGTGGGGGTCAATGCAGAGCAGGGACCAGGCGGGCCGGTGACCATCATACCAGCAAGCTTGAGGGATGTGGATTTTTCTGGAGTTTTCAACGCAAACCAACAATACCCTCACGAACCTACTAAGTGCAGTCTCATACCTGGACAGGCCTTGCAAACATACAGATAACATCCTCCACAGAGGTCGCAGTAGCTGCTGAACCTGGTGCCTCACCTTCCCATTTGGGAGTTACGGTAGCAACCCCTAAACCCCACAGCTGCCCAATACAGCTCCTGAACTAATGTAGCCAGCGGGGGAGTACAACTTTCTACCCCTTGGGTAACCAGGCATCCCCTTCTGCAGATTTTAGTGGAGCGAGGGACATCCAACGGCCCCAGGAGAGAAGGGCACTCCCCGGGCAGCAGTTTGCAGAGGTAGATGGGCCCCAGACCATTAAGGATTTAAAATGTCAAATCAATATTGTAAAAGACAGTGCTGGGCAGGGGTTTCCAACCTGAGAGGAAGGGGTTCACCTACATTGCCCCCCACCCCAGCCCACAGCATCACACCCAGTCAGAAGGGGGTTACTTGCTGCTCAGCTTGTTTTCCTCACAGAAGGCGTGGGGGGGGGGGAACGACAACGACTGTAAAAGATGTACTGTGAGAGAAAGACTGGCACGATGTTAGACAGGGTATTTTTTCCTTATTTTTGGCACAGCAGAACCAGAGAGGGAGGAGGGGGAAAAAGAGATGATTTGGGGGCCATGAGAGGTGGCTTAAAGCCTCTTTTACCTATTTTTGGCCCACATAAATAACTAGTAATGTATGGTCGGATTTTATTATTAATTGAATTCAATCAATTTATAGTGTTATACCATCAACACGACATCACGATGCTGTTATACCATCGAGAGTACATCACATCGATGGTACAACATAGACAGTGTTCCCACATGCATGTCCTGAACACTGTAACGTGTTTGCGCATGCACAGTCTGTGAATCCCACTCCAAAACAGATGCAGCAGTGAGACTGAAACACCATGGAGAGGGGCGATCTAAACGTGAGTGCAATGGACAACCTAAACGCCTGTTAATAGTGGACCATACACTACAAAAGACAATGTATGGTCATCTATTGGCAACAAGCTTGTGTAACCATCTCAAGGTTGCCATGGCGACTTAAACCTTTCAAGCTTCGCTCACGAGGTTTAAACAGTCGCCATGGCAACCTCTTGATTACACAAGCTTGTTACCGACAGATGACCATATATTATCCTCTATATAATTTGGGTTTCAATTATGAACATTCAGCCAATTACTCACCAGAAGGTATCTGAATATCCTTAATATGGAATCCAGGGGCCCCATAAACAGTTGCTACTGAGTGGCCAAAATGGTCGCAAGAACCACTTTGTACCATCATTCAACTATGCACTCCTTTTTGCTATACACAAAGGAGTCACAAGGCTTTCCTTGTACCATGGCACTGGAGAAAGGAGAGGGGACACCAAGGTAATGAAGGTGATAAGAATGCAAATGAGCTGCTGGCTATAAACTGCAGCTCCCCCACAACTAGTTGCAAGCTATAGGGACCCCGACCCAGGTAGAACCGTTTGAAGCTGTTCTACAGGGTGGTCACTGGCTTGCAAGATGTGATAAAAGGTGTGTGTGGGGGGGTGGAATACGTTGTGTGGATATTATAAAGTGTGACAGGGCTAGGGAAGAGGGAATCCACCAGGCATCAGGGTAAATTAAAATCTACTGTTGCGATCCAAGAGCCAATGGGCCACCAGGGCGGATCGGCACAGGATAAGAACTTAAGGACATAAAGTGAGCTTAAAATATGGCATTGGGGGGGTGTGGACAATAGTAGTAGCAGCACCACTGGACCAGGACACTGTGCATGGCATAGTATCATGCCACTGATGCTATGCTATGGACCAACCACTGTGCCTTTCACATTGCACCATGTTAGGTGGCAAATGTTGGCACCACCTAATATCTGGAATGTCTATTTGCATAATAAAGTCAGGAAACAGTTATGCATAGCCATATAGCATGGTGGTAGGACAGGGACACATTGTGAGCCTCCATATTCTGGCACCACACCCTGAGACTGTGTATCCCGCCACAAATGTACAAATTACATTCTACCTGGAAATGTGCATCTTCCACTAGGATTCTAATTTCAGATAATAAACAAATGCCCTAATGCAACTTTCTGCTTGTGAAGTCCTACTGAACGTCAGGAAAATATAGGTTACTCACCTGTAACTGTAGTTTTGCTAATGGTATACAGTTCACATCTATAGTCTGGCAGTCTTCCCAGAGACGGGCGAGTCATGGAAACTCTTCAAGCTAAGCTTCTCCCAACACCCAGGCAGTATATCCGCAGGCTCAACCCTGTGACGTTAAATCTTTGCATTCTGAAAGCAGGGATCCTGATGCCACTTGCAAGGGGAGGCCAGGTGGGTTGTGTGCATGCGAACTGTTATAGGCAAGTAAGCCATATTTCTGACGACATGGCTACAGTTCACATTCACACACTGGCAGACTTCAAGAAGTTCACCACAAAGAGGGGCTAAGGCACGCGCACCTATTTGGCGACTAGAGACTGGAGGACTGAGGATGCAAAAGCAGCCTTCTGATGACTCAGGAAGGCGAGTGCTTTACTCCAGGTTGCAGCCCTGCATAGCTCCGCAATGGGGATGTCCCTGGAAACAGCCACTGAGACAGCAGTATGTCTGGTGGAATAAGCCCTAAGCCCCTTAGGCGACTCCCTACCAAGTAAACCTATAGCAGAGGTTGATGCAGGATGTACTCCACCTGGGAATTATCCGCTTTGCTGCCGGCCTATCAGAAGCGCCTTCGGAGTATGTTACAAACAGCTGACAAGCCTCATCCAGAACTCGAGCCACGCCCTCTTTGTAATTTGAGAATGCCCTCTGCAGACTCAGGGCATGGAGTCTGCGATCGTACTCTGAGATTGGGTTGGTGAAGTATGCTGGAAGGCAGATCACCTGCTTAAGGTGAAATTCCATTATGACCTTTGGGAGGAACTTAAGATGGAGGCGAAGCATGACCCTTTCCTTCTGAAAGACCAGGTAAGGAAACTCCCGAGAGTGTGCCTGATGCTCATTAATCCTTCTGGCTGACGACATGGCCACTTAAAAGGCAGTCTTCCACTACAGGTCTAACATCTCACATCCGTGCACTGACTCAAGCTGCTTGCACATGAGCACTGCCAACATCTGTGGAGGTTCACGCACCGGAGGAGACAAGTGAACCAGGCCTTTGAAAAAGCACCCCAGCACCTTCTCCTGGGCCACAGTCGGCATACTAGCCAGCACCCAGTACACAAAGATGGCTGCCAGATGCACCTTACATGTTTTCACTCGCAGGCCTGACAGAGAGGGACCATAAGTAGTCAAGGATGCTGGTCGTGCAGCAGGTAAGAAGATCAAGCTCCATATCCTGGCACCAGAACGAGAACCTCTTCCACTTAAATGCATAGCATTTATGAGTTGACTTCCTACAGGACGCCTCCACAATGTGGAGGCCATCTTCTGAAAGGCCAAAAGCTTGGAACTCTACCAATTCAAGAATCAAGCTGAGAGGTGCAGGGACAGAAGGCATGGGAGCAGAACCTTCCCGTTTGTCTCGTTAGCAAGTCCGAGTCGAGTGGCAACCTCAACAGAAGTGTGATACTGAGGCCAAGAAGATCCAGATATCCAAACTGTCCTGGGCCAGGCTTGGGTTATCAGGATCACCTGCACCTTGTCCTTCTGGGCCTTGACCATGACCCTGTATACCGAGTGGACGCATACAGGAGACCTGGGGTCCAGGGCCTCAAGATGGCATCTTCAACAGCTGTCCCTCCATTACCAGAACACCACTGCACAAGGCCCGGAGTCAAACCCTTTTGCCAGCAGCATCAGCATCTGTTTAGCAGGAAAAGCTGCTATCGCAGCACATTAAATCCTGGACTTAGGTCTCGGTATGCAGACACAGCCCTTGACCACTTTATAAAGACATTCAACACCATCGGTGACAGGCATGTCCCGGTTAAAACAAGGAAAATAAAAGGGCACTGCAATCCCTGGATCACCCCGGACCTATTGGATCAGCTCAATGCCAGAGATCTCCTCTGGCAGATCACGAGAGCGCACGGTACCACCACTAACATTCACAAGCCCGAAATAAGTGCACAAAAGCCATCTGACACGCCAAAAGCGCATTCTACAAGGAAGCCCTCTCCAGTTCCTCGAAAAATAGCAAGTCGTTCTGGAATAATCTCAATGACATAAGTGGCAAAGAACCCAAAAATGCCTCATCAATGCTCTTGGTTGACGGTGCACTATCCTTGGACCAAGAGCAAATTGCCAACGCACTTAATTATGCATTCACAGACCTCAGCAGACTACCTTAATCCCAGCTGACCCTAACACAGTCCAGCAACCACCCTCCAACAGACCACTCTTGCATTTCAAGATAATCTCCAAATCTGAAGAAAGAAAGTACTTCGTGCAAGCTCTGGGAAAATCAAAGCACAGCGGAGATACCCTGGACCTTAAGTTCATCAGCATGGCACTGGAGGAAGTCCTTGGTCCTCTCACTAAGATTATCAACTTCTCCCTCTGCCACTCCAAATTCCCCGAGATTGAAATTGGCATCAGTAACCCTGTGCACAAAGGAGGTGATCACACTCTACACAACAACCACAAACCTATCTCCATACCCCCACAAAGCTCTAGAGCAGATTGTAGCAGATCAGCTTGTCGAATATCTGAACCAGTACCAACTCCTCTGTCCTGAACAACATGGCTTTTGACCAGGTCACAGTACCATCACAGCATTATTGGAATTCACAGGTTGCATCCACCACTCCCTAGACCAAGGCCTTCTGGTAGGAGCAACATTTACTGACTTATCAAAAGCTTTTGATACGGCACACCATGAACTCCTTCTGAATCAGCTGTCTGCTATTGGGCTCTCTCCAGAATCCATTTCATGTTTCAACAGCTACCTTCACAACCAATCGCAAAAGGTCAGGCTAAGAGACACCACCTCTGTTAGCAGACCTGTCTACTCCGGGGTCCCACAGGGGTCAATTCTGGGGCCCCTACTATTTTGTCTCTTCCTAAACCAACTGCCTGCCTCCTGTCTGACCCAGATGCTCCTTTACGCAGACAATGTGGTCATCTTCACCAGAAATCCCCATCTGGAACAACTAACAGCAGAACTCCAAAGGGGATTCTCATCCACAGAAAAATGGTTTAAGGAGAAGACTAATCATGAACTGTAAAAAAAAAACAAAGACAATGTTGTACTCCAGCACCCAGAGCAAGTTCAAAGCATTACCCCTTGCAATCAGAAATGAAAGCGTTCAGATACCTGGGTATCACAACAGACTCCAATCTGTCTTACATCCAACACATTGATAACACTGCAAAGGCTATCAATACAAGAATAGGGATTCTTTACCACTACAAGCACTGCTTATCCTATGAGGCATTGAATCTGGCCATCAACAGCTCAATAGTCTCCCTTGTCGATTCTGGACTGGCTATCTATGGATCGGCAACAGACACTGCCCTACAACACATTTCCGTCGTGCTTAATAAGGTGTGTCACCTTCTCACAGGTGCTACAAGACTCATGCACACCTATGACCTTTACTCACAGGCCGGTTGGCTCCAACTAAAGGAAAGAATAAAATACCAATCTTGCCTCCTTGCCAAGAAATACTCTCAATTTACTACCGGCAGAGGACCAGAAACTCAACCATGCACTCAAGCTCCCATTTCACAAGGAACCCAGATCTACAAAATTCCTAGACTCTGCACTGCCTTGGCACAATGCGCATTCTGTTACCGTGCTCCTCTCTGGACCAATATCTTACCACCTGACATTTCTGGTGCTACAACTATTGGTGTTTTTTTTCAAATACAAACAATGACAGCACCTTATCTCAACCAGCAGCTGTGGCTGCCTCCACTAATACTCCCCTCCTGTGCCTAAAGGGCACCCTAGCACTCTTCTCTCACATCTAACCTACTCATCTGACGTGACCTATCCTTAGCACTTCAGGTCACCATCCTACCTCACAACCTTTGCCACCTCTACCCCACCCATTCTGTATACTCACCCACTTCCTACACACTCTCTAGCACCCTTACCACTATCCTCCTACTATCATCTCCTCTAATGCAACCCAGTAGGATGCCCTAACTTTGACTCAGGCAAATTACTTGCTGCCTATGATCCTAAATTTTGTGTGTTCACTATAGGAACTCTGCCTAAATATGTACTACTGTATTACTGTATCTTACTGTTACCCTGTCTAAAACACGTACTACTGTTTTGATGTACCTTTGTCCTTATAACTGATGTGGAACCCATAAATGAGCAACCGCTCATGGGTATAATCCAAGAACTCAACAAATAAATAAAAGTATGTATACACATGGCATTTAGGCAAATTTTTTAAAAATAGTGCTGGGCATGGGCAATATGGAAATTATTACATTTCCAAACATATGGGCACAATAAAGGAAGGGTCAGTGGAGTGTCATAATATCACATGGTTTTCAGCGTGATCTGTAGCGGTTCGTACCGTTAGAAAATGCTGGCTGCAGCTCCAGGATTACTGAATTTTATGAGCGCTCGGGTATTAAAAACACAATGTATACTGCGACTGCGGGGGATCAGTGTACTGGAGCCCGATCTGTGCAGATGATGACTACATTACTTTAGCCGGTAGCTGTCCTTTAATGACTATAATATTTTTCATTGTGTCAGTAATGGACGTGGGGAGGATGTTTGTTTTATGTTAAGAGCCACTTTTCAGCGATTCAGAGGAGTCACAAAGTTGTCCTCCATATTATATATATAAAGAGATATTATATTTATAAAATGGGTAAAGTAGCGAATACAAATCAGTTGTTCTGATTGTATGAAACACATCACACAACCGTGCAGATATTAGAGCGTGACCGCACACCTGCACTTTTACCCCCCCCCCGAAACAATTTTGATATTTTATAAGATAGATAAACCACTCTGATGTGTGCACTCCCGCTCTGATATACGCACGGTTTGGTGAAGACGCGACAACAAGGCGCATATCAGAATGTGACTGCACACCTCAGAGTGGTTTATCTATTACACATGTATATACACACACACGTGTATTGTGTGTGTGTATATATATATATATATATATATATATATATATATATATATATATATATATAGACCCCTTCTGGATGCCGGACAAAGGAGATGACAATTTGAATGCACATGAAAGCTATTCCCACTAATCACAAGTTTTAATCATTATGAGTGATATGAATAAAAATTGGACTTGGAAGAACATTTCAAAGTATAAGGACAAACTGGTTAATAGACTCACTGGCTCCTTAATGTCAACAGACTGACTTCTCATCTCTGATACCTCAAAACTAACACAATCAGGAACCTTACCCGATAGTATCAGTGACCAATCTGTTCCACCAGTATATACTGATTTTAAATATATTAAAACAAATTTGTAAGGCCCCAACCTTAGTTTACTGGTCCTTCTTGAACCATTTTATAGATGTAAATGAAGCATTAAGCTCCTTTTTTTTCTTGTTTTAATATGTTTGCAACAGATTTGTTCCTAAAAGCTAAGTATCAGGGGAAATGGACAGGAGTAGGTTACCCCAGAGCTGCTTCAGCTAATGAGAGATAGAGACATCAAATGGAAGTAATTTAGAAGGACCTAGGATGTGGCCACTCGTGTGGTGTACAAACAAGCTTGTAATAACTGTAAGACCCTGATAAGAAAATACATTTTTTGTTTACTGAGAAATAAAAATGTTTTGCTGGGAAAAGTTGCCCTCAGCTGGGACCTAATAAATGAAATGCTAGATAAAAAATACAAACCAGGACCTCAACTAGCTACACTAACTGGGATACTGAAAGAGACAATCTACAGCGACGGCATTTAACTATATTCCTAAAGATGATGGACTTTCAAAAGGTGGTGTTAATGACCACCCCCACTCCTCCTACATTTGTATATCCAATTTTTTATTTTATGCTTTTTGCCCCCCCAAGGTAATGTCCTATCTTGTGAAATTACATCCACAACCCTCTGTTGGTGCAGATGAGATGGATCTCAAGCCCGTGAGGATCATTGCAGACATCATTTGATTACCAGTAAGAAAAAATTACTCACCATAGTAATGTTGCTTCTTCTAATGCAGTCTTGCTGTATTCTGACTATATGCAGTTAGCCTCAGCACTTGAACTGCTCCGGAAAATAAGGGGTTAATTCTATGCCAGGGCAAAGAACGTTGAGCTCGGTTTTCAAACCTCTGTCTCTGGTACATCTCAGTGTAACCATCAGATTCTTACGGGCAAAAACTAACTAGAGTTATGGAAATTGTTTTCATTTTAGGCTCAAAAAGGCAACAAAGCTTGGGTCCACAAGACTCAAGTCAAGAACCCAAGAAGAAACAGAGTAGACAGTGAATTGAATATATAACAAATAAAAGAACAACAACCCCTCCCTAAGTAAAGGGAGGGTGCAAGGTACACCCCTGAGGTGCAACACTGTACCTGCCAACCCACATCCCAAAAACTAGATTCTGAGAGGGGAGGCAGGGAGGGAGGTCAGAATACAAAACAACATTACTTTGGTGAGTAATTTTTTCTTCAAACAATATGAAGTCTTGCTGTATTCTGACTATATGCAGACTAGGAAGCAGTTCCCCCCAGGAGGAGGGGACACAGAACCTTACTTTGGGAATAGGCTCTGCAACGCTGCTGTACCAAACAGAGTATCACTCCTAGTCTGGATGTCCAGAGAGTAATGCTTGGTGAATATATGGACTGTTTTCCAGGCAGCTGCTTTACATATTTCTACCAAGGGAGTATCCCTAACAGCTGCCAGGGATGCAGCTGTACCTCTAATCGAGTAGGCCCTCGTGCCTGAAGGAGGTTCTTTGCCCAATTTGGAACAGCAGAATTGGATACAAGAGACAATCCACCTGGCAATAGTCCTTTTAGTGGCAGGTCTACCCTTTCCCATGGCTCCATAAGTGAGAAATAGCTGCAGACAATCCTTTCTATGTGCCTTAGTATTCTCTATGTAATAGCTAAGTTCCCTTTTCACATCCAGACTGTGCAATCTTCTCTCCCCTAAGGAATAATGGTCAGTGAAAAAACACAGGTAGAGACAGATTGGTTCAGATGAAAATCTGATACCACTTTAGGTAGAAACTTTATATTTGTCCTGAGGACCACCTTGTCCCTATGAAAGGAAATTAAGACAGATTCTACTAACAAGACCTGTACTTCACTGATCCTCCTGACAGAAGTAATAGCTACCAGGAACACAGTTTTCCAAGTCAAGTACTTAAGCTCGGCAGAAGCTAAGGGCTCAAAGGGTGGCTCCATGAGCTGTGCAATGCAGACATTCAGATCCCAAGCTAGAGAAGGCTCTATAAAAGGTAGGGTTAATGTGAATCAAGCCTTTGAAGAACTTACTGTAAACAGGATGGGATGCCAGGGAAGATCCCTTCCATGCAGAAAGAAAAGCAGACACAGCTGCCAAATGAACTTTAAGCGTCACAGGCCTAAGGCCTAGGCTATTAAGATAAACCAAATAATCCAAAGCCATGGCAATTTCTGCAGCCTCCAGCTGTGCACCTGTAACAAGGGATAAAGAAGTTTGTCCCCATATTGCAGCCTAACCTCATTTTGGTCTGAAATATCATGTGTCTGTGTAACAAATGTTGGCCTATATAATTGGATCATATAAAGCTTGTGAAGCCACAAGACAACCTAAGCCACAGTTGCAATATTACAGCGCCTTTTGACATTTGTGCTGACCATGTAAGTAATAGCAAACATTTGGCCTATGTGACTGCAAGCAGGAACACAGGATAGTGTCCAAATTACCCTTTTAACTAGTCTGTAGTGTTTGTCCTTATGTGGACAGGCCAAAATGCTTGTATGCACATTCCTAGGTCCAAACCTATTTCTTCCCCCTGAACCTTGGTTACTGGTGGTGACAGCTGTTACCAGCCATATATGATAATAGAATGTACACTATCTATACTTGTGCTGACCAAGGATGAGCTCATACATATACCAAAGAAAAAGTATTACCTTATAAGTTGATGTTTGTGCTTGTTTTAAACCAATCATAGAAAACCATAGGAAATGATGATGCTGTCTTCCACTATATAAGCAAGCCAGCGCACACTGTTATTTTGGAGAATGTACCACTTGTAATCTCTCGCTGTGATTATTGTTATAATCATTAAAATCTTCCGCCATCAGTCTCGTCTCCTTTCTAAGTATCTGTAATTGATAATTTACTAACTGTAGTTTTTCCACAATGCTACAATTGGTGCCTTAAGACTCGGATCACTGGTGCTGCATGTGAGGAGGCCGCCTAACTGCTGGTCGGTTAGCTTGCGAGCCCCATAGCAGGGTGACGCTCGGAGACATGGTGCTGCTGGCTTGAAGCGAGAGAAGACGGTACACACAGACAGTCACAGCCACTTGACAATCAGGTGATGTATGCTTCTCGATTCATTTAAATAAAAAGTAATGCTAATCTGTAGGAACTCATGGGGCAGAGTAGGCAGGTGAAGGTACTGGGACTTGCAAGCTGGACCTCACAAGGGAGCCATAAGACGTAGCCAAATGGACTGTGGCACCAGTGCATGGGTGAGCCCGGCTGTGGAGGCTAAGCAGGCAAGAAGATAAAAAAATGAGTATGGAAACAATAATAGGCCATTTTCTAGGAAAACACCTAAAGGAGGAAGCATACGAACCAGTGCCTGATGATCCACAGGAACAATTGTATTTTACCCAGTAAGTGTCCCTTCATAATGAGGGAGTAAAAAATGAAAAGGAAATATTTGCAAATGCATTGCAAGGGCTGTGGCAGTATAATCTGACTATTGTGTGTCGGCGAAATAAAGAAGTGGCTCAGCTGAGGGACGAAAGGGATCAAAATGCTAAGTTGCAACAACAACTAGAAGAATTAACATCAAAGTATAACAATAGCGTCCCAATAGATCAACCCCAAGAGTTAAAGCAGCAGTGTATTAATTTTAGGGAACAGCTAATAAAAGCACAAGGGGATCTGTGTCTGTTAAATAGGGATCATGCCCTTCTACAAATTAAGTTAGACCAACAGTCACAAGAGCATGCTAGTGAGACTAGGCGCCTGTACACTGAACTCCAGGATGCTGCAAGCAAGATCCAGGAGTTACAGGGAAAGCAAGATGAGTTAGACGAGCTCCTTACTGGAAAAAGGGATGGGACAGTAACCATTAAAATGGCACCTGTAAGCACACAAGGAATGACCGCAGCTGGGGGAGCTATGTCAGCTGCAAACCGACATCAACAAGAGCAGTATCTACTAATGTTAGACTCCAAATGGCTAAAACATAGATTAAAAAGGGAATATGCCGAAAAAACTGGGCGTACGGAAGAAGCTGAGAGGTATAGGAAACAAGAATTCTGGGTACATGTTGATCAGTGTAAAAAAGTGTCAAACAAAGCTGGTTGAAAATTAAAATACTACACTTGATGTTTATAGCCATGAAGACACAAGGCATCATCATCATCGGCCTGGTGGCAGCCATAAGATTTTCTATAATCCTCAGCCTATACATCAATGTGGAACAGACTAATGTTACGTGTGAGTATGAACAGCACATTGTACTGTCAGTCAGTTGGAACTGGGACCCTGTTGATACAAATGCCTAACGACACGAGCATGGAAAACCACCTGGACTAAAAATAACCATACGTTTATATCTACAAATTGGTGTGTGTACATACTTAACAGCTGGTCCAGCTGTGCATCAGAGCTCAAGACTGGATCACAGCAAAGCTACTGGAAACAGAAAAATGGGTCTCTTGTTATAAACAGGGCCACACCAAAGGACAATGGTGTTTATGTGTTAACTTTATCCTACTGTCTTTGGGGTAACAATAGTGTCTATAACCATGCTAGTGTAAACAACTCATTACGTTTTGCAGTCTCAGATGCCATATACTTAACTGTAACACCAACCGAATGCCCAAATGTGACAACAGGGCCAGAGAGTGGGCTTACATCAACACCTACTGATCAAATGCTTGTAAATAATGTGAAGTACAGTAGAGTGCATATAAACTTAGATTTCTCTGGCTGGAATATAAATGTTAACAGTAGTTGTGCAGACACTGGTGTGTCAAAGTTTTATGCCACCATGTTAATTGACATGTTAAGTGCCTTCCATGCCAAAACAGGGAGTATGATGGCCACTCTTATTAGTAAAAGAAAGGGTTAGGAATACTAGAAAGAAACAAGATTTGTGGGGAGACCTGGCTGGACTTTTTGGATCAGGAATGAGCATATAGAATAGGGCAGACCTTGAGGCCATTAAGGGGTACCAAGACCAGTTTAATACTAACACAGGAGAAAGGGTCTTGCTACCACTTACATTAGGCCAGCAAGGTTTGGCAATGGAAGAGCGTTTATCTGTGTATAATATACATGAGGTGGGCCGCCTGTTTAAAGAGGTAGAGCACAAGATTAATAAAACTGTGGTACTGTCCAGACTGCCTTAATGTTAATGATAGTGAGTGTATAACTTTTTGTATTAAAGCTCGAGCCCCACCTATGTGGTGGATTCAAAGGTAACCAAGGTATATGTTAAACCACAAGTGTTTAGACCCAACAGTACGCTTAGTTGCACCATGAGGGTGTCGTGGTAAGACTACCTCAAGTTGAGTATAACAAGGAGGTGTACTCCCAAATGGTAAAGATACACTCCAGTAGGGTATTTCCAAAGCCAGTATTATGCATATAGTCTACCCCAGAGATCCTAGTGCGTAGCAATGATGGGTCCTGGTAGCGCCAAATTTACATTGCTGTGAGGAAATAATCAATGGATATGCCAGTGTGACGTCATGTCACAAACGCAACCCATCTGTGGGGAAATTCCCATGGGTCAAGCTGAAAACAATACTGCCTGGTGCCCTATCCAGTTAAAACGATGGTATACCTCACAAGTAGTTGTAACCTATAATGGTACTAACTAATATTGTGTTGTTACAAATACACCCATCTTATTTTATGAAGGACAAATGTGTACCATTCACAACCCAAACTTTTGTATTATTCCCAAACATAACGTATATATTGGTGACAGAGTGTTGCACCTTATTACCAACTCAGGGGATAAGAGATATAATGTGACATTTGATACCCCACACCAGGCATATGATATTAACAAGTATACACCATCATTTGGAGCTGTAATAAATCCCATCTCTTAACGTGCAGTCACTTTTAAATCGGAAAGATACTCATTTGATACAAATCCAAAATACTGCCCATAAGGCACAAGCAGCTGTAAATGAATTGCTCAGTAAGAGTGATAGTGAGCACTTAATTTATAGCTATGCAGGGGGGCCCTTAGGAGTCCTGTCTTTTAAAGCTTTACTTGTGTTGCAAGTGGTCTTAGTGTTCTTGGTAACTATAGGCCTGTGTTGCTTAAGACTTACTATTCATAAAGTACGTAGTGAGATGTACATGCTCCGAGGAGCTGCATTGTTGCACAAATAATAATTAGGCAATATAGGGCCAAGGGGGGCTTGTAACAAGGGATAAAGAAGTTTGTCCCCATATTGCAGCCTAACCTCATTTTGGTCTGAAATATCACGTGTCTGTGTAACAAATGTTGGCCTATATAATTGGATCATATAAAGCTTGTGAAGCCACAAGACAACCTAAGCCACAGTTGCAATATTACAGTGCCTTTTGACATTTGTGCTGACCATGTAAGTAGTAGCAAACATTTGGCCTATGTGACTGCAAGCAGGAACACAGGATAGTGTCCAAATTACCCTTTTAACTAGTCTGTAGTGTTTGTCCTTATGTGGACAGGCCAAAATGCTTGTATGCACATTCCTAAGTCCAAACCTATTTCTTCCCCCTGAACCTTGGTTACTGGTGGTGACAGCTGTTACCAGCCACATATAATAGAATGTACACTATCTATACTTGTGCTGACCAAGGATGAGCTCATACATATACCAAAGAAAAAGTATTACCTTATAAGTTGATGTTTGTGCTTGTTTTAAACCAACCATAGAAAACCATAGGAAATGATGATGCTGTCTTCCACTATATAAGCAAGCCAGCGCACACTGTTATTTTGGAGAATGTACCACTTGTAATCTCTCGCTGTGATTATTGTTATAATCATTAAATTCTTCCGCCATCAGTCTCGTCTCCATTCGTCTCCTTTCTGAGTATCTGTAATTGATAATTTACTAACTGTAGTTTTTCCACAACGCTACAGCACCTCTCTGAGAACACCAAATGGTGAACCTTTTCCATTTGGAATTATAAGTTTTCCTGGTAGAAGGTTTCCTAGAGACCATCAAAATATCCATGACCCCCTGAGAAAGATGCAGGCCTGCATATTCTAACTCTTCAAGAACCAGGCTTTGAGACTGAGAGACTGGAGATTGGGATACCAAATCCTCCCTTGAGAGGAGGTTAACAAATTGTGTCTCCTGGGTAGAGACAGGGGTGTGACGCTGCTAGAGACAACACGAGGGGATACCAGGGTTGTCTGACCCAATCTGGGGCCACTAGTATCACTGTGCAGGGTTGACACCTGATCTTGATCAGGACTCTGAATAGTAGAGGAAAGGCATAAAGAAACCTGCCTGTCCAATCTAATAGGAGAGCATGCAGAGGAACAGTCCCTAGAACTGGAGGTCTGCAGCAAAACAGAGGAAGTTGATAATTGTCTGGGGCTGCAAAGAGATCTATCTCTAGAGTGCCCCATCTGGTGAAGATGACTGTCAGGATATGAGGGTTCAGGGTCCATTTGTGATGGCCCTGGGATATTCTGCTCAAAGCATCTGCCAGCACATTGTTCTTCCCTAGAAGATGAACTGCTGTCAGGGAAGCTTGGAGAGAGTAAGCTAGAGACCACAGTTTCATGGCTTCTATGCACAAGGCTGTAGACAGAGTGCCTCCTTGCTTGTTTATGTACCACACTGTGGTGGTGATGTCTGTCCTGACTTGCACCATTTTGCCTATGACTGACTCTGAGAAAACCTGGAGGGCTAGGAACACAGTTCTGGGTTCCAGGAGATTGATGTGAAGGAGAGACTCTTGCTGTGACCAATTTCCCTGTGTAGTGAGAGCCCCCAGATAGGCTCCCCAACCCAGGAGAGAGGCATCTGTGGTTAAAACCACTAGGGGGCTTGACTGAGAAATGGGACACCCTGTCTGAGATTGTCTTGATCCAGCCACCACTGGAGAGCCTGAACCAGAGTCTCAGTCACTGGAATCAGTTTGGTGACAGAATCTTTCTTCTGAGACCAAAACGACCTTAAGTGGAACTGAATGTCCCTCATCTGAAACCTGGCCCGTTGTACCACAGCAGTCGAAGCTGTCATGTGGCCTAGGAGTTGGAGAAAGTGCCTGGCTGGTCGAGAGACCAGGGGCCAACAAGAGGAGGCCAGATCTATAAGGGCGGTTACCCTTGACTGTGGTAGGAAGGCCCTTACCTGGACTGTATCTAACTCTACTCCTATAAAAGTGAGGAGCTATACATGTTCGAGAACTGACTTGGGAAGATTGAGAATGAATCCTAGGGAACTGAGCAGATTCTGAGAAACTTCCAGAGCTGACATGACTTGGTCTGAGGACTGGTCTACAATGAGCCAGTCATCTAGATAAGGGAAGACTGAGATACCCTACCTTCTGAGGAAGGCCACTACTACTGCAAGGCACTTTGTAAATACCCTTGGAGCTGAAGTGAGGCCGAAGGGCATGGCTCTGAATTGGTAATGGCCTGAGGGCGACTCGAACCTGAGGTACTTTCTGTGGGAGCACCTGACAGGAATGTGGAAATGGGCATCCTTGAGGTCCAGGGATGCTAGCCAATCCCCTGACCTCAGAGAGGGGAGGATTACTCCCAGAGTCACCATTTTGAATTTTGGTTTTGTGATATGTTTGTTCAGATTTCTTAAGTCTAGGATGGGTCACCACTCCCCTGTCTTTTTTGGGGATAAGGAAGTACCTGGAGTATAGCCCTTTGTCCCTGTGTTGTGGAGGAACTTTTTCCACAGCTTTGAGAGCTAGCAGGGAAGAAACCTCTGCCTCTAAGGCAATGGTCTCGGATGTTGATGCAGGAGGAAAACAACTTTTGAAACAGAGAGCCAGGCCCTGGCTAACTACCTCCAGGACCCACTTGTCTGAAGTAACAGACTTCCCGGCCTGGAAATAGTAAGCCAGCCGGCCCCCCCTACTAGTATAGGGGAGGCAACCCGGATTAACACATCAGGGTGTCTGTTTGGCAGGAGCCTTGGACTGGGAAGAGGATGCAGCCTTGCTCATCCCCCTCCTACCTCTCTCTCAGGCGAACCCCCTCTGTGGGAAGAAAGAGGCGGCCTGGGCTTGGTAAAAAGGCCTGTGACAAGGCCTACCCCTGCCCCATAGACTGCTGCCTCTGAGGAGTGGCTTGCCTCTCTTTGGCCTGTGCACTCCTGTAGGTGGTTCTGTATTCATCCATTTTCTCCATGTAAGCCTCTGTCTGCTCCCCAAACAGAGAATTACCAACCACAGAAAAATCCACGGCCTTAGCCTGGGTATCCTGAGACATGCTAGTACATCTGAGCCAAGCAAATCTCCTGAGAGACACAGATGTAGCCGTGACTCTAGATGCCACATCATTAGAGTCAACAACATCATGAAACTGCACTTTAGATGCCTCTATTCCATCAGCAGCCACCTCCTCCAGCTCTCTGGCTAACTGGGGGGAGGCCTTTTTTGCTAGTTTCATTACTGTGTCCCACCAGGACTTCTGGTACCTAGCTGTATAAGCCATATAAGTTGCCTGCCTGAGTCCCAAGGAAGATGCCAAGTACTGTTTTTTGGCTATGGCATCCACCTTCCTGGAATGTTTATCTGGGGGTTGTGAAGCCAAATGAATATTAGCCCTGTCACAGGCTGCAGCCTGCACTACCCCAACATGGCTACAATGGCTGTACAAAAATTCCGTACCCGAGTCTGACAGAGTGCATCTCGTGTCTATTTTCTTATCCACAGGAGGTAAACAGTTAGGCATTTGTAAAAATCTTTCTTGTCTGTTTCCCCAAAGACATTTGAGGAGGGATAGAGAGCCTTTTGGACTCTGGGACGTCCATAATTTCTGTAGCCAGGCTCTTCTTCCTCATCAGCAGCTTCCACCACTGGAAGCTGGAGAGTTTCAGCCACTTTTCTGTAAAACAGAAAAATGGGAATGGGACTCAAGCCTGGGAGGGGGAGACACTGGAAGTCCTATCTGGGGAGATGTCACACTCTATAGGCTCATCTAGGCCTCCAAAAATCAGTATCCTCAAAATCCTCTTCCTCCTCTTCGTCTTCCTCCCACTCCACATCATAAAACAATTCCAGATCATAATCCGTGGAGTTGGGTCCAACTGAACTTACCGCTTAGTCGGAGGAACTGGTTCAGAAGGAACCGAACGAAGCGACTGCAAAATGCTTTTCGCTTTGGCTATTTCAGCAGCGGTTGGAACTTGCGGTTCAGGATCTGAACCGGACGACTTCCTTTTTCTTTTTGATGGAACCGACCCCTCAGAGTTGGATCTTCTTTTACCCAAGGGTGTATCGCCCGTGTCAGCAGGTTCCCCCTCAGGTTCAGTTGGAACCGAACCGAGCTGGCTATCCAGTTCAGCGGACTTCTCGGCCTCCCTTTCCTTCAGCCTACTTAATCTCTTATCCAAAGTTGCTTTGGAAAAGTTTTTAACATAATTGGCAGTCTGATTTGAGGTGGTCAAACCCCAGACAAACACAAATGAGGTGGGGATCAGCTTTGGCAAAAGCCTCCTCACATTCAGTACAGTGTTGAAACCCAGTGAGACCGGTTTTCTTCTTGGGTTTCTCAAACACAACCTTAACCTACAAATTACTCTTAACAGCTTTTAAGCCAGGTAATACACCCTTATCGATTACCAGCCGTGTCACGGGCTGTGACAAAAAAAAACGAAGAAAATCTCGGGTTTTTTTAAACCAATAAGAACTGGACACCACTACTAAAAACCCAGAACAAAAGAAATAAGTGATCGTTACGGTTCCCAACTGAACCGACCAATAGGAAACCGTTGAAAAACAATTTCCACACAGTAAATTCAAAACCAATTCATTATCCATCTACTTATGCTACTCTGTACCGAAGACAGAGATCTGATACTGAAAAAACAAGAAAACCGGTTGAACAAACCAACCGATTCAAAACTTTACTGAACCGAAGAGAAGGAGAAATCTCCGGAGCAACTTCACAGTTAGGTGGAGTAAAGAAACTGACGGTTACACTGAGATGTACCAGAGACAGAGGTTTGAAAACCGAGCTCGAGGTCAGCGTCCTACGCCCTGTCACAGAAATAACCCCTTACTCTCCAGAGCAGTTCAAGTGCTGAGGCTAACTGCATATAGTCAGAATACAGTGGGACTTCATGTTATGTGAACAAACATTTTCATATTTGTCCCTTTGTTTCTGGTAATCTGGAAAAGTGCAGTTGTTCCCATTTGCAAATCTGGAGACTGCAAATCTGCACAATTATCGTCCTCTTTTATTTATTGGCTCCTCTAAGGTCCTGGAGTAAACTGTTTTTGAGTAGATGTTGGAGTACATACTTTGGTATATAGTACTAACAAGCCCAGCATGGATTTCGGCCAGGACATAGCACGGTGACAGCCTTGGTGGGGTTCATACAGGTGGTTCACAAGGCCCTTGATAAGGACCAATTTTCTGCAGCCATCATCGTGGACCTCACCAAGGCCTTTGACCTTGTGAACCATGATTTGTTATTGGCTGCCCTTAACAGATTGGATATGTCTGGTGACATGGTGAGCTGGTATCAGAGTTGTCTTCAATGACGAACGCAAAGCACAAAAATCCTGGGTCAAATTCCTACTCTATCCCCTGTTGCTTTGGGAGTTTCCCAGGTGTCAATCCTGGGGCCCCTTTTATTTAATTTAATTCTGAATACCTTATCCACCACTTGCAATAATTCCAAGATGTTTCTTTATGCTGAAGATGCAGTGATCCTCGAGCGGGTCCTCTCTATCCGATTTAAGGGTGCTACTACAATTTGAGTTTGTAAACTTGCAAAATTGGTTTCATCAAAACAAACAGGAATTGAATGCAGAAAATATTTATATATATATATTTTTTTTATAATCATAGAAAAAGGTTGTCTGCTGACCCGGTTCTTTAAGTACCTTAAAGGGAGCAGAAACTGCTCAGGAAGGGGAATTTAAAATACATTAGCCTCATCCTGGATAGCTCTCCCCTACAAACCACACATATCCTCCATGGTAAAAACAGTACACCAGAAACTGGGAGCTTTACACTAGCTAAATTCATTATTTACACCCTATGCAAGGAAGTTACTGTCGAAGAGTTTTCTCCTTCCAGTAACGGACTATGGAATTATGTTTTACTACTTCACTGGAGACAGACAGCTGTCCAGGGGTGAGGACCCTCTATAATCAGTTTGCAAGTTTCACAGTACAATTACCACGCCGCACTCACCACTGCGTACTTTATAGCCAAACGAGCTGGCTTCTGCTGGACCAGAGAGATATTTATTACACATAGGCATTCTCACTAAAAAGGTGATTTTGGGTTGTGTTCCAGCTTTATTTCATTCTATTTTTAATGCAGAGGAGAAAAAAATATATATTGTAGGCGATACCTTTCAATGGACTAACAAAATTGTTTCTATTTTTAAAAATCATACCAATCTGGGGGGCCTGGCTAGCAGCCAGCATGAACAGAAGCTCTAGAGTGAACTCCTCAACAATTTTCAAATGGCTTTTTTTTTTTTTTTTTAATTATTTAACTATGCATTTGTTATTTACTACTCAATCGGTAGTCTTTATTGCTGAGAATCCGTGACAGAATCTTGAAGCTTTTAAGTCATGGGGAATCCCCGTAAACAGACGGAGAGGAGGAAACAAGGGGAAAACTGTTAAGCTGCCTGATCAGCACCGCCAAGATGGGCAGACTGGGACTACTGGCATGACTGAGCTCTCAAATGCAGTAATGCAGGGAGTGCTTCAAGCGGATTTTGCACAACTTGAGCATAATCTAATAAAGGCAAAGCTTCTGCTCAATGCTAAGAAGACTAAAGCAATGATATTCTCCCGCAGTGCTGTCACAGGCCCCCCCCCCCCAATACCCTTGCCCAAGATTTCATTGTCACCACGCTAAAAGAGCCTTTACAAGTTGTATCTAAATTTAAATATCTGGGTATCTGGATTGACAATAAATTATCTTTCAATGACCACATCAAGATGTCGCTAGAAGGTTAAAAGTCAGGTTAGGGTTCTTCTACAGAAATAGGCCCCTTTTCCCCCTTAAAACTCATAACAAGCTTGTCCAGGCCACCTTTCTCCCCCTGCTCGACTATGGAGATGTAATCTACTCCTCCACCACTCTTTCAAATCGAAGTAAACTGGACATCCTCTATCACCGTGCGTTAGGGTTCATTACCAACTCCCCTTACCGTTCGCACCACTGTGACTTATATGTAGCTGTTGGCTAGACATCCCTTACTACTAGACGCCTGCTCCATGCTGGCCTATGGACTCTCAAACTGCTCCTGCAGAAATTGCCAAACTATCTCTCATCCCTCATTAGTATCTCATATAGTGCATATTCGTTAAGAAAATCTGACTTTATTATGCTTGATATGCCAAGGACGCGGACCTCTTTTGGTAAACGTGCTACTGCATATGTCCTTCCCTCCATCTGGAACCAATTACAAGCCATACTGAAACTAACTGGCACAGTTTCGATAAACTTTTACAAATTGCTAAGTTCAGCCAAAATAAAAGACATCTGTAAAGTACAGTTACGTAAGAACTTACCGTAACAGTAGATCTTCGAGAACAGCTCTTGCAGCAGGTTACACCATTAGGACTGAAGCCGCCAGGCGCCAGGACCCCACGGAAAAATTCTAGCTAGCTAACTTACAGCGAGGACCTGTCCCGGTCCCGCCTCCGGCGTCAGGCGTGGTACAAAAGGGGGCGGTCCCGTCAGATTCCCCAGTTCTCCCGCCGGAGACTTCTTGCTGCAGGCTGACATCAAAATGGGAGACCTAGGATTCGCCGTCAGAAGACAGAAAGATAACAATTCCTGCTCAGAAAGACTGAGCCATGCTTCCTCCAAGGGGGAAGGTGGGCGGGAAGGTACCTGCTGCAAGAGCTGTTCTCGAAGATCTACTGTTACGGTAAGTTCTTACGTAACTGTACTATCTTACTTCGAGACACAGCTCTTGCAGCAGGTTACACCAATAGGACTGATTCCCAAGCAGTAGCGCTGTCAGAAAATCCGGGAGGAGAAATTAAAGGATAAAAACCAGGTCCTGAACCTAGGACAGGAGACCCTAAATGCAGTGCAAACAAAACCAACCCCTTAGCGAGGCGTGTCCAAACTATAATGCCTGATAAAGGTATACACAGAACTCCAAGTGGCTGCAGCGCATATAGCAGAGGTGGAAACATTTTTGGCGCTGCAAAGGAGGTAGCCACCCTCTAGTGGAATGACCCGGACTGTACTGGGAGGGGCTTTTGTTTGATACCATAACAGTGAGAAATACACTGGACAAGCCAGCGAGAAAGGGACTGTTTGGATACTGATTGGCCCATCATTCTCTCAGAGAAGAAATGAAAAGCTGCTCAGAACTACGAAGGACTGAGTTCTGTTGAGGTAAAACCTCAGGCTGCGGTGAACATCCAGGGTATGGAGCAGAGCCTCTCCTCTATTAGAGTAGTCCGGAAGTAGACCGGAAGGTCGATATCCTGGTTCAGAGTGAGTGAAGAAACCACCTTAGGCAAGAATTTAGGGTTGGTCCTCAGGGATACTCTGTCCCGTGGAAAACTAAATAAGGCTCTTTGCACATGAGGCGTGAAGTTCAGAAATTCTTCTTGCCAGGTAACAGCAACTAAAAACAACGTTTTCCACGACGAAGCGTAGCTAGCAATCAGCGGCAGGTTCAAAGGAAGCGTGAGCTGTTCAAGGACAAAAAGCAAATCCCATGGAGGCACAGGGTCTCTAATAGGAGGCCTAAGGTGCAACACTCCCTAAGAAATTCAAGAGGCGCCCACCTGAGCCACTGTATTGATTTCTCACCGAGGTGGTAAGTCAAATGGCACAGAGGTGCACTTTAATAGAGGAGTAGGCTAGACCCGAATGAAAGAGGGAGAGCAAATATTCTAATATTACTCCACAGGACAACCTAAAGGGAAAGGTCGGCGTGCTCGCGACCATACATATAGCAGCGCCATTTCATGGCGTCATCGCATCGTTGCCGGCTTTCGGGCTGCAGAAAGGACTTCTGCAACCTCTTGCGAGACCCGTGGCGCAAAATGGCTATGTCTCTAGGAGCCAAGCATGCAGGTTCAAGGAACGTAGGTCCGGGTGGACAAGTGAACCCTTCTCCTGAGACAGTAAGTGGGAGCTGGCGGCAGCGGGCGGGGTTCGAGATAGTTGAATCAACAAAGGGAACCAAATCTGTCTGGGCCAAAATGGGGCCACTAGGATCATTATTGCGTGCTCCCTGCGCAGTTTGAGAAGAACTCTCTGGATCAACGGGAAAGGAGGGAAAGCGTAGAGGAATCTGTTGGCCCAGGAGAGGGATAGCGCCCTGCCAGAAAACACCAGGCCCTGGATCTAGCGAGCAAAAATTGGGCAGTTTTGCGTTGGATGGGGAGAACAAGTCTAGATCTGGAGTTCCCCATCGAAGAAACAGATCCTCTGCTACCTCCTGAAGGAGTTCCCATTCGTGGACTCTGGCCTGAGAGCGACTCAGGCCGTCTGCAACCGTATTGTCCACTCCGAGGCTGCACAGTGATCAGATTGGCGCCGTGTCTGATTACCCAATCCACACTCTCATGGCCTCCTGCAAAGTAAGAGTGTGTGCCTCATGTTTGTTGAGGTAATACATCACCGCCGTGTTGTCTGTCTGAAGTAGAAAGAGTACGGTGGGATAACTGACTGAAAGGCCTGCAGGGCATGAGGACGCTCTCATTTCCAGCACGTTGATGTGAAGGTGAGCTTCCATCTGGGTCCACGTACCCTGGGACTTTACCCGTCCAGTGTGCCCCCACCCAAGACCGGAAGCGTCTGTGGTGAGGTGACCTCGAGGGACAGGCGCAATAACAGGGACGCCTGATGAGAGCGACCCTGGGGTTGCCACCACTGCCAGTCTTGAATCACTGAATTCGTGAGTCTGACCGGATGCTGCAAGTGGTCTTGCCTTTGGTCCCATTGCACTTTGAGCATCCACTGAGTAATGCGCATGTGGAGTCTTGCGAAAGGGACAGTAGGAATGGCCGCAGCCATGTGTCCGAGCAAGCAAAGGACCGACCTGGCAGGTACAACCTTGCTTAGTGATAGGTCCCTTATGAGGGATCTGATGCGCTCCGCTCTGTCGGCCGGAAGAAAGGCTCTTCCCCGAACAGTGTCCAGAACTGCTCCTATGAACTGCAGTTTCTGCGACGGTACCAGGAGAGACTTCTCGTAATTTATGAGGATGCCCAGGGATCGAAACAGATCCTGGGTGCTCTTGATTGCAAGAAGCAACATCTCTCTGGAGGCGGCCATGAGAAGCCAGTCGTCCAGGTACGGGAACACGTAGTGGCCCTGTCTCCTCAGAGACGCTGCCACGACTGCCATGCACTTGGTAAAGACCCTCGGTGAGGAGGACAGTCCGAAAGGAAGGGCTCGGAACTGAAGGTGGTGGTCGAGAAACTCGAAGCGCAGGAACCTCCTGTGCGCCTGAGCCATAGGGATGTGCAGATAGGCATCCTGCATGTCTAGAGACGCTAAAAAGGCGTCCTGTTTGAGCATGGGGATAAGACCTGGAAGGGTCACCATGCGGAATCTCTTGTAAGTGACCGACACATTGAGGTCGCTGAGGTCCAAGATTGGACGGAGGTCCCCTGTTTTCTTGGGAACCAGGAAGAAGTGGGAATAGTATCCTAGTCCTCTCTGGTTCTCTGGGACGTACTCTATCGCTCCCTTTCGTAGTAGCGCGAGTACTTCTTGCCAGATCAAGGCTTTGTGCTGACCCTGATACCGGGAGAGCAAAGGAGGCCTCGAAGGTGGCTTTCCTCAGGAATTCTATAAAGTGGCCTAGACTGACCAACTGAAGAACCCACCTGTCGGTGGTAATGGCCTGCCATCCCGGCAGGAAGTTCGCAATGCGACCCCCGACTATAAACTCCCGTTGATCCTGAGGCGCGGCGGCAAGGAGTCAGGCTGTGGCGGCAGATGGACCCGCTGGCTGGGCCTGCCTAGGAGAACGCTGGCCTCGGCTGGCGGGTGTTTGCCCTGGGCTCTCTGAAACCAGAGGCCCTCTGAGGTGCAGCGGAGTGGGTCTGTTGCCTCTCGTGCGTCGCCAAGACGAAGGCTTTGGTTCCCTGAAAGGAACCAAGCTTAGGTCGGTACATGGCCTGAACCGACCTTACCGCTTCCCGCCTCTTGGAGTTTGGTAAGGATCTTTTCTGTAGGATTACCAAACAATACTTCTCCCTCAAAGGCGTCCAAGATGTTCTTTTGGACATCGGGGTAAAACGGAGAGCGCAACAAGAGTGTCTCCGGAGGCAAGCGCCAGAAGCTGCTGCTCGGGCCGATGAGTCAGCGGAGTCATTGCATGCTCTTAGCATGGGTCCCCACGTCTGAACCCGTATGGAGGAGCTGAAGCATCTCTCCTTCTGCTCACCTCGGGCATCTTTTCAGCCGCTTCCAGACCCTGTTCCCAAAGCGTTCTGGAACTGAACCATGTGGGTTAAATAGTTCAGGGATCTGATGGCGCAGGTAGCGGAAGCATACGTGCGCCTACCCAATGCGTCCAGTTGTTTGGACTCTGGGTCCGGTGGCAGGGTGCTCAAATGTTGTGGCCTCTGTGACCGGTCATGTGAGGCTGTGATGACCAGAGAATCGGCCTGAGGATGCTCGTCAAGTACTGGTCGATCCTTAGGAGCCTTGTACAAGCGATCAGCTTTCTTGGTCCATGGGAGGCAGTGTGGGCGCTTCCACGCAGCCTTGGTGGCGTCCACGAAAGTGTCAACCAAGGGTGGTACCACCACAGGCTTGGGGTCCTTTGCGAAGATATTTGGCTAGTCGCACTCTTCGGGTCTAAGTCTTCAGCATCCCATCCCATGTTCTCTTGTATATGTCTCATAATATCAAGGAACGAGGGATCATCCGGAGGAGATCTAGGCATCTCACGTGGGTCCGGAGAAGGGATGGAGAGTGGAGATGGGGATCTAGAGGTGGAGTAGTCTGATCCCGTGTCCTCCGTTGAAGGCGAACGTCGGCGTCTCCTGGATCTCTTGGGGCTGGGTGATCCAGAAGAGGATTTCGACGGAGGTCTCCGTTTATCAGGTCTCCCCCTGGGAGGGGTTCTAGGCTCCCGGGGAGGAGGAACACGACCTGCCGACCCCGATGGCGGGGGGCAGGAACCGATAGGAGGAGGAGGAGGAGGAGGAGGAGGAGGAGGAGGGGAACCATGTCTTTTTTAATGGTATCCCACCAGTAGGTGAACAGATCTTTCACCTCCACTAGAGAGAGGCCAGACGACGGCCCGGGTGCCGGTGGGCGGTCGTCGGGTCCCGGCGTCGGCTCCACAGGGGGCTCTGGTAATGGCGAGGGATCCCTGGGAGTACCTACGGGACCGGGTCAGCCCGTCTGGTCCTCGGGCTGCTCTAGGTCCTCCTCCGATAGAGGCTCCTGACCGATGTCGGTCGGAGGCAACAGGGCCTTCTTCTTTTCAGGAGGGGCGGGCGTCGGTCCCCCTACCGGCGTCCGCTGGGATGTAATGGCTGGCGTCGGTCGTCGGGCCGACGGCGGCTCCAGGGAAGAAGGGGCCACGGCTGACGGCTGTCGAGCCGGCGTCTGGGCTACAGGCCTTTTTAAAGGCGTGAGCTCCAACGTCTTGCGTGGAGGCACCGGCGAGACCTGGCGTCGGTACCGAGGCGGGAACCCGACTTGCGGTGGTGATGGTGTCGTTCCCGGACTTCGCCAAGGCCCTGGGAGGAGGAAGGCCTGGCGGATTTCTCCTGAGATGAAGGTTTCTTGATTGCAGCCGGGGGAGATTTCGAACCGGAGCTACGGGACTCCGAACCCCTAGAAGGGGACCTGGAAGGGGCCTTCTCCCTTCTCTTCTCCGCGTGCTTGTGGACCCTGGAGCTTTCCCCCTTGGAGGACATGGTCTTCAGTTGTTCCTCCAGAAGAAACCGCTGCAAAGCCCTCTGATGCCGGATCCTGGTACGGCTGTTGAACCCTTGGCAAGAAGGACAGGCCCGGGTATCGTGGTCTGGGCCTAGCACCGGACGCAGGCCGTGTGGGGGTCCTTGAACGGGATCTGCTTTCCACAAGCGCACTTCGAAGGATGGCCCGAAGTTGGTGATGACATCAAGATCTTGCTTGAAGAGGGTCTGAAGAGTTTGAAAATTTTATCGAAAAAGAACTATTCACTCGTCGCAGCTAGACTGGTAACCGAAGGGTCAGGTAGCTAAGTCGGCGGGGAAAAGAACTGGGGAATCTGGTGGGACCCCCTCTCTCCGCCTCGGTCGCCGAGGCGGACCGACGTCAGATGCGTCCCCGCTGTAGTTAGCTAGCTAGAATTTTTCCGTGGGGTCCTGGCGCCTGGCGGCTTCAGTCCTAATGGTGTAACCTGCTGCAAGAGCTGTGTCTCGAAGTAAGATCTGTTATTAAGTCTCTCCCTTCCCCACGTGTTCCATATTTATCCACGGGTAAGGTATAATTGCCTTGTCATATTAATTGCTTTCCCTCCCCATCTACTCCTGGCCTTACCTATGTTTAAGCTCCAATGCTACACTATTATATCACTCCTACCCCCCTTATCAGTTGTATTCTGTTTTTTCTAGCTGCCAAAATTATATGTATTGTATACACCAGGCTTCATGTGTCATTTATCAATATGCACTCTGTAAGTCTACCCTGTGTCAGACTAGTGTTTACCACCTGTGGTCTTCCCTTGTGGTGCCCTTGTATGTATATTCAGTCTCTACCATGTAATGTGCATTTTATGTATTTACTGTTATTACCTGTTATGTTCTTCATTGTTTAGTCTATACGTCACAGGACCTCCTTGTGAATGAGCTTGCTCAATGGAGTTTTCCTGCAATAAACTTAAACTTGAACTGAACTCCTACAGGCCATCAGGGAGTTAAGACCACAAAATATAGAACATCAACAAGTGTACAGCCCCGGAGAACTGCACAGACACTTTAATGAAAGAAGTTAAACATGCTATAGATACCTCAAATAAAACTTCACTTGCAGTCATGGGTGAAATAAAAAAAAAAATGTCGCTCTTTAGATTGGAACATTTGGAGAATGGTGTTCGTAAGATGAGTGTTTGAGTTCTGGGCCTTCCCAAGAAGTCGGAGAGGCTAAATGCAGACCTGTTCATTACTAATTTGCTGGGTTCTTTATTAAATATGGATGTACAAGGACTATTTCACCAGGCATACCGCACTACTCCATGAAGGTGCCTGGCAGACTGTGAGTAACCACACACGCTGCTGGTAGTCACTAGCAGTCCACATGTGAGGTATCATATGCCACGGCAGCAAAAAGCAAGGAATATCTGACCACAGAGAATGGCACATAACTACACCACTTCCCGGACCTCAGCTTTAAGACCCGCACCAGAAGAAAGGCGTTTGACGCCATCCGAGAAGGTCTTGGGGCACTGAGTGTTGTTCATAATCTTCAATACCTGGCCAAACTTCAGCTACAGTATGCAGGTAAATCTTTTATTGTTCGGATCCCTCCAAAGCAGGCAAAAGTCAGAGGAACTGAGGAAGGACTCTGCTGCCCAAGCTCTCAGCACAGAGCCCTTAGAGGATGAACGATACTTTTATTACTTTTAATAGACTTTTACTAGACATGCTAAAGACTCATTTTATTGATGCACTGTTTTTTTCAAATTAATACACTAGTTTTTCTTTCCCATAGATATTCAGGTAGGTGGTACTAGGCAAATGCATGTGATGGTGGGGGTTGGCACTAGCAAGACCAGCAAGATGACATGTGAGCAAGGTAGTGCACAAAAGATTTCTTACCCTGAATTAAGGGTTGGGGCCATTTAAAGTCAACAGAAGCAAGGCATAAAATAAGCAGGTTCGCATCGGAATTTAAGACCTAAGATTGGAAAAAAGTGAGTCAACTTGTGGAATGATTAGCAGTCACTGCTAATCATTCTGAACGGGCCCTGGGTCCTTTAAAAATGCCCTTGTTGACATTTTGGGCCATGTTTCTATAAAAAAAAATTTCTGTTCCATTTTTTCTGTCTTCCTCCCCTGTGCCCTGCCCCATCTCTCCTGATTGGCCAACGATGTACCAACCCAGTCTCTGCGCGGGAGAACCTTTATAGCATCCTCTTGCAGTGTGAGCCCAGGAGAGCAAGAAGGTCGCAAGCAGGTCCAGAAGCTCCAGCCGGTGCAAAAGGTAAGTTATAGTTTCCTTTTTTTTTTTTTTTTAAATATGTTTTATCTCGTTGGTGGTGTCTGGTAATTAATTTATTGTTTTGTGCTGCAGGGAGAAGGAAAACTGAGGATAAGGGGAGCCAAGGAGGCTGAGACAGTACGAGAGAGGACCGGGACCAGGGAGCCACACGAAGCATCGTGGGGGGGCGAGCAGGCATAATGCAGATTCGAGCAACTGGAGCAGAGGAGCAGCGCGAAGCTGAGCAGACAATCGGGAGTCTCTACAAAAAAAACAAAAAGTACAAACTTTTCCGTTTATTGTCCGGGGAGCCTGGAGGAGTGAACTCAACATGAGGGCATGTGGCAGGGTAGTGGCATGACTGGGAAGGCGGCTCCAGCAAGGCGAGCACCTCGTGGGATTGGCCTGAACTGGTGGGCAAAATGGAGATGAATGAGGGAGAGGAAACAACAAGAAAAGTAAACATGTCTGTGAACTAAGTAATGGTACCCTGCTTGGCAGAGATGAGAGGGACAACAGAGTGGTTAAAAAGAGTCTTTATTTTGTGCCCAGCCAACTTATAATTTGCCAGTGAGACTGATTTGATGGGGAAAAAAGATTAAACTTTACTGTGCTCTTCCAAACATTTTTGGGAACAGAAAACAATAAGAATTGTGGCCTGTTTTTTCCAGAGAGTTCTGAGGGGAGATGAAACAAAGAGAAAGTAACTTGTGTGACTAAATGTGCCCTGCTTTTGGCAGAGATGAAGGGACAACAGTGGTTAAACAGTCTCATGCACAGCTTTATAATGTGCCCAGCCCTTACTGCAGCAGTGATGATGGGGGATTAAGCAAACAAACGGTGTCTTAACTTGCAAGTAGCAGAACATTTTTGGGAACAGAAAGACTAAGAATTGTGCTCTGGTTTACTCCAGAGAGTTCTATGAAGGGGAGGAAACAAAAGAAAAACTTCTTTGTGTGACAATAAGTAAGGTACCCTGCTTTTGGCAGAGATGAAGGGGACAACAGTGGTCATGCCCACCCTGCTTTATCTTGTGCCCAGCCAGCCCTTTTTGCAGCACTGATAAGAATTTTGCCCCGGTTTTTCCAGAGTTCTCATGGGAGAAGAAACAAAGAAAAGTAAAAAAAAAAATTGTGTACAAGTGCCCTGCTTTGGCAGAGATGAAGGGGACAACTAAAACAAAAACACACCTGCTCGCTCTGCTGCTACAGCACTGAGGCAACTCTAAAAGTTAAGTGTGCCCTGCCCATGGCAGATCATCCCGAGGGGACAAGTAACAAATATTTAGGACATTAGCCCTGCTGCCAGCTAGAGCTTTGCTGCAGCAGTGAACTTTTGGGAACTTTGTTCTGGAAACTTTGAAGTGTGTGCCCTGCTTATATGGCACACTAGGGACATTCGACAAGTAACACAAGACTATGCCCTGCTGCCAGCTTTGCTGCTTTAGTGAACTTTGGGTTCTGTTCACAATCTCTGAAACTGGGGGGAAGGGCCTTAGGGGGTCACAAGCAAATCTGCAGCTGCCATTTATCTTTTTTTTTTTTTCAGCACAGAGATAGCCAGATCATTACAGTAACTTGATGTGTTCATTTTGAGTGCACACTGAGCTTGACGGTCTTGTTTTGCTAACTTAAAACTTTTTCATAATAATTGCAGTCCAACATGGCTGGCGAAGTAAAATTAGCAACTGCAGAAGGATGGTGCAAAAAATATGATCCAGACAAAAACTGGCTACAGATAAGCAGTGAGGGAGACTGCGCAGTGTGTGCTAGTTGCAAATTGTGCTGTCAGTATACAGATGAGCTACGTGGGTTGAGGAACTTCAGTGAGGCATTAACTGCAGGGATAACAGACCCCCCAGCTAAAAGCTGACACCATCTGGAAACATCTTCAGACAGAGCAGCACAAGAAAGCTCTTAACATTTTGAAATTTGGTAAAACATGGTCACCACCTGAAATATATCGCCATACCACAACTGGTAAGTTTAAAGTAATTGGCGGGGGGGGGGAGTATTGGACCCAGAGCTACATAATTTTAATTTATTTGCAGGGAGAGCTTTCAAGTAATGCAGAGGAACAGCATAGAACAGTTCTAGGCAAACTGATAGAGATCCTGTATATGATGGCCAAAGAGGACATCCCTATTAAAAAGTTTGAAGTGACAGCAGAGCGCCATGGAGTTTATTTGGTCAATAAATTCATTAACGCTGTCAGTAGGAAAGAACTGACAATGTGTACTGACAAAAACCTAGAGAAAAACCTGCTGTCAACCGTAAAAAATGCTAATTATTTTTCAGTTCTTATGGATGGTAGTACTGATAGTGGTATAACTGAAAAGGAACCAATTTACGTAGTTTCTGTTAATCCCAGCAATGGTCACATGGAGACAATTTTTATGAATGAAAGCAGTATCACAATGGCACAAGTGAGGGACTCAAAAACCTCCACTTAGACATTCTTGCAGAGAGTGGCTTTAATATAAAAAAATGGTTGGGTTTGGGGTTGATGGAGCAGCTGTCAACATGGGTGTAAGACGGGGTCGTGTTGCACTTTTAAGGAAAGACCTAAGGTGGTTGGTTGCTGTTGGTGCAGCATAAACTTCTTGCCACCTGGGCTGTTACCAAATCATTCCCCGTAATCACTGTCCATTTAGAATCTATGGCTGCAGACCCAACTCATGATCAGGCCAAAGCCAAGGGAGGGTTGCACATTTTGACTAAATTCCAAATGGTTGCACACCTTTTGTATTTTGAAAGTTGCTTCAGCCACTTGCCAGGTTCTCACTAGCACTTCAAAAAGAAGTTGTTGAAATGCTAGAGCTGCTTAGCTCAGTTGAAACTTTGAGAAACACTCTTGACCATGTTCAGCAGAGTGACCCCATAGCTGGCAGTGAACTTGACATTCTCTAATAAAATGGGTCACATTCTTTCAGAAGCATGTCTGAAGTCACTTACAAGGGTGTAAAATTAACACAATTTAGTGCTCAATCTATTAAAACTTTTAAACAACAATGTAAGAAATATATTACAAATATTGAGAATTGTTGTGAACAAAGGTTCGGTTTGAATGATGAAAGTAGTATATTTAACCATGTAAAAGTGTTAGATACCAGACTTTGGTCAGCAGACCGAAAGGAACCGGAGCTGTATGGTAACAGTGACATCATTGAAGTAGCTGACCATTTTTCTGCTCTTTTGCAGCCTGACTGACACCAATCAAGTGCTTGCAGAATGGCAAGAGTTTAAGATTTTTGCTCAAACCAATTTCATCAATAATATGTCTGTCTCTGCTATCTGGTCAAAGCTGGCATGTGATTTCCAAAATTCTTATCCAAATCTGTTGAAGCTTGTCAATGTGTTGAGAGTTTTTCCTATGTCTAATGCAACAGTAGAAAGGTGTTTTTTTCAACCATGAACAAGGTAAAAACTGACTGGACAGCAAGTCTGGCAGAAGATACTGTGGAAACATTAATCCGCATTAAAAAGCAGGGCGCCCCCAGCTGAATTCAACCCAGACAAGGCTGTAGACATAATTTTTAGTGCTAAACCAAGACATCCTGGTGATTTGGCAGCTGCAGATTCTGGACCAACTCCTGGTCCCTTCCCCCAAAACAGGCCAGAATAACAGGCTACACGCCTGGTGGAGAAGAGTAGCAACAGTCCTTGTTGGAAGTTTGTGGTTAATCACTGTCCCAGGTGCAGCAGTTTTTATGGGGCAGAGGTAAATTTATATTTGTCATGACTCACGATCACGTCATGAATTCACGGTCTGCTTTGGCAGACATCATCCTTCACTGCCCTTAAAATGCATTTGTACTGCTGCACAATTGCTGTATTCCAACTCTGAATGGCTAAATAAAACGGTTTCAGTCTCAGAAACTTGCGTACAATGTGTATTTTATCAATATATATATATATTTTATTTAGTTGTTTAACCAGGAGTTAGATAAGTTAGAGCAAGATATGTAGATTTTATGGGGTTTTGAGCAAAAATATCAATTTCTGGTAATTGCTAATCAACTTCAGTCTACTGCTAATCATTTTTTTACTTTGATTAGCGAAGGCTGCTAATCAAGTCTCTGACACTACTTTATGCCTTGCAGAAGCACAGGACAAAAGATGGCCACCGCCTCACGGAGCCTTTCTTTTTGGTTTCACTGCACTATATGCACACATGCATACTCACCTCGTACAGAGCCACAGACACAAGCCTGTTTCTCATGCAATCTGCCAGCCCCCATTTTCACGTACAAGTCCATGGCTTTGTTGCATATAGCCAAAAATGAAACACTTTTAGTAAAATGTTTACTACAGCTTCAGCTCCCTTATATGTAGTAACAAATGGGACAAACATAACCTGCTGTAATTGTTATTGGAAACAGTATTCTATACTCTGTAACCAGCATCAATTTTGTGCTAAATTTTTAAAAGCAATAAACACAAAGTTTAAAAAAAAATCACACCAATTCTGTCCTGACTTGTTCATCTACGCACTGTCAATTTCTCTATAACTAGAATGAGCAATACCATTGGTCAAAATACTTCTTTTATAAACGTACTTCTTTTTACAATTCTTTGCGAGCATCATTAACCAGTATCAACATCTCTCTACTCATTTTTAAACTTGCCCAGAAAAAAATATATATTTTTGCTTACCATCAATGCAAATGCTATCAAGGCTAGAAACTGTTTATATTCAGCTGTGTATTTATATCTATTCTGTTTACTGTTAATACTAACATACTAAAATGCCAGCAGAATAGGTTCAATAGTCTTTCGTGTCTGCTCGTTTAGTCAGCACCCAGCCTGGGAGCTCACCTTGCTGCCCCCCTCTCCCTCTCTGGCTTCTCCCGTCCCAGTCCTGGATATTCTCGCTGCATTGGCTTTTGCTTCCAGAACCCTTCATCTGTACCGTCCCAGCCCCTCTTGAACCATTCCACCGTGTCTGCCTCCACCAGCCCCCTGGGCAGCACATTCCATGGCTCCACCACCCTCTCAGTGAAGTAGCATCTCCTCCTTTCTCCCCTGAATCTCCCCCTCTCCAGCTTCCACCCATGCCCTCTAGTTGCCCCCCTTCCTTCCTTCGGAGCATCATGACTGCTCCTCCCCCATTTAACCCTTCATGTACCTGAAGACCTCTATCATGCCCCCCTCCCCCAGTCTCTTCTCTCTTCCAATGTGTACATGTTTAGCTCTTCGAGCCTCTCCCCATAGGTCCTGTCCCCAAAGCCCCAAATCATTTGGTTGCCCTCCTTTGGACCCTCTTTAGGAGTTCAATGTCCCTCATTAAATGTGGCCTGCAAAACTGCACGCAGTACTCGAGGTGCGGCCTCACCAAGTAGTTACAGTGGGAGCATCACTTCCCTCCTTCTGGAGGTGATCCCCCTAGCGATGCATTCCAACATCCTGTTGGCCTTTGCCGCTGCCCTCCTACAAGTCTCCAAGTTGTTCATCTTGACATCCACCACCACCCCCAGGTCGGCTCTCTCTCTCTCTCTCTCTCTCAGGTCCTTTATAAATGTATTTTTATTCATATGTTACATTGTTGTGTGTTCTGGTCATCCATGAAAATGGGTCTTTGGCCCATGGACTTACCAGAGTTTAAACATACAAAATAAACAACAGTGTCCTGGACTGTGTGTGTGGGGCAGGAGCACAAAATAGTCTCAGCTGTTCTCCCAAGAGGCAAACAGGACCACCAGAGGAGCACCCCAATGGGAGAACAGGTGGTCTAACATCTCCTAATGCAGGGACAACTAGTGCGATGGTGCTCCAACCTAGCCTAGAGCGTCTGCCAACAGGCTGTTTACACCCATAACGTGGATCACCAGGAGATCTGCATGAGTATCCAGGTGCAGAGAGCCACCAGACACAAAGGAAGGGAGTGCGCCCTGCCCTGACTGTTCAGGCAGAACATGGACACCGTGTTGTGCGTTTGGACCTGAAAGACCAGACCCAGGACTGACAGAGCAAACTCTATCAAAGCCAGAAGCACTGCACAGAGCTCCAGCAGGCTGAAGCAATGATGGGACTCCATGACTGATTAGAATCCATGGGCTCTGTGATCTCACAGGTGTGCTCCTACCCTACCAGAGATGCATCTGTGATGAGTGTGATGGACGGTTGTGGGCGGACAATCGAGATTCCCTTCTCTAGATGTTGCGAGTCCAGCCACCACTGGATGGCATCCCACACTGGCTCAGTCAATACGACCGGCTGGTCGAAGAGAACCAGATGCTGGGATCACTGTCAGATCAACTCCTACTGCAGATGGTGCATCTATCTGTGGGCCCAATATATCACGCTGTTGGAGGATACCATGTACCCCAGAAGCTGCACAAAGTCACTGGCTGGGTGCAAGAGCCCAACCTGAAATGATCGGGCAAAGGAGGTAAGATCCAATGTCAAGTCCGCAGGAGGTGGGGCTTGGTCAGCAGGGAGTCTAGTTTTGTCCCAACAGACATGACTACCTGCAAGGGGACCAGCTCAGACTTGGCAGGGTTGACCAAAAGCCCCAAGTCCTGACAGATGCAGAAGGCCAGATTTCAACCACTGCAATGCCTCTTTGGATAAGCCAGCTATCAGCCAGTAGTTCAGGCAGTGATACACCCTGATACCCTTGCACTGCAGGAAGGTCGTCACCGTGACCATGTACTTGGTGAAGACCCCAGGCGTGGATGAGAAGCAGAAGGTCATGGCACGGAACTGGTACAGGATCCCTCTGCGCTGAACCAAAGGTACCAGCAATGGCATGGACAAACTGGGATGTGGAAGAACATGTCCTGGAGGTCCAGGAAGCAGAATCATATGCTCTGCTCCAGAAACGGAATGATCTGATTCAGAGTGACAATCGGATCTTGAGCTTGACGGGAACTGGTTCAGGTCGTGCAGATCCAGTATGGGGTGCCAGCAAACCCCCCGATCCATTACTGGAACCAGGACATACCTAGACACATGTCCCTGAGTGGCAAGGGCATCTGGAATAAGGGCCATCACATCACACTCTAGAAGCTGAGTGATGTCGGCTCTTAATGCGTATGTGTCCTTCAACACCCTAGTCTCCTGAGGAGCTCTGAGTCAGTATGGTGGGAGAGCCCTGAAATCCAGAGGCAATCCTTTGCCACCATTTCCAGAACCCACCTGTCTAAGGTAATGGCAGCCCACTGTGGCAAGAAGTGGTGCAACTGACTCCACACCAGGAGCTATGACAGGGACAAGGTGGGATAGGGGATGACATCCCACACCTATCACTATGGAGCCCTGGCAGGGGCTCTGGCTGCAGGAGCCACAGAGGCACCACCACATCCATCTCCTCTTTTTGCCCATGGCCCCCAAATTTGGGCTGTGGACACCAGTGCTGAAACTGCCCCTGCTGGGGGTGCTGCCGAGGCTATTCTGGCTTGAAAGGACCAATACTGAAAGGCCTTCTTTTTAGGTTTCTGGGCCTTCTAGTATGAAGAAAAACAATGTAGGGTGGCTGAACTTCTCAATTTGTGTGAAATGCCTTTCCACCATAGGGCCGAAGTGGCTGGTGCCCAGGAACGGGACACTGGCCAGCTTACGCTGACAGTCAGGCTCTATGATGCATGGCGACGGCCACTGCCATGGCATGGGCACAGGAGTCATCCATGTCCAAAGTCGTCTGGTTTAGCCAGCAACTGATTCTGGTCTCTGTCTTCACCGGCAACTATCTGTCAGCAGGAAGATGGTGGAAGAGGGCCCCTAACACTCCCAGCAGGGAATGGCCAAAGTTTATCCATCATAATGGCACAGCTGCCCTGATAGAGACCCAGCGATGCAGCAGCGAACATCTTTTTAGTTGCTTGGTCAATCTTGCTGGATTCCTTGTCCAGAGGCTTGCCCATGTCCTCCTGGCCACAAGATTTATGGATGGCCAGAGCCCAAAACCAAGCCTTCAGCAGAGGGGTAGTTGAGGAACCCAGAAAGGGAATATGTTGGGACCACATACTTGTGGACCATATGAGTGGGGGGTGCCATGCAGAAAGTTGGATGCTGCTAAAACTCCAGGGCTGGTCCCAAGATGGCCTCAACCACTGGAAAGACAACTCTGGGGACTGTCCTTGTTCAGCATGTTAATAAATAAGCATTTGGCCCGCTTCTGGACTGGCTCCATGGGCACATTCATGGACATCGATATAAATCGGATCAAAGGCCCAAAAGACACTAGCGCGAGGTCAGTGATCAACTCCTTGACTGATTCCCAGTCGAACATGTGCATCCTGGTCGAGGCCATAGCTGACTCACCCTTAGAGTCGGAGGATTCCTCAAACATCGCCCTCGACCACTTGCCACTATGGACCACCAAAGTATCTTCAAACTGGATGATCTTCACTGACAGCCAGCCTGCCAAGCCGACTGCAAGCACAGAATTCTATGGCTGGAGCCTCGAACAGGGGTTGCGGTAGAGCCGTCTTCCCCCAAAGGGGAGAAGAACCAGAAGCGGGGGAATGCTGAGAAGCATGAACCAGTGTGGGAATGACCAGCACAGGCTAAGGAACTGAAGGTCCAGGGGGTAGAACCCTAACCCTTCCAGCAATGGTTCACTGTTACCAGGAGCTCTTCGTAGTGTCAACTTATTTTTCTTGATGCCTCTCTTTGCCAAGGATGAGGAGCATCAATGAAGAGACCTCCCGGTTGAGCAGGATAGACAGAGCAAGCAGCGCCTCAACCTCAAGCAAGGGTTGATGGGTGTTTTCGGGGGGCGGGGTGATAAACCCCATACCTTGGCAGGTTAAGCACTAGAGGTTTCAGAAAGTCGAACACCAGTGGAGGCTGCTCCCAAGGTGACCTAGTCAGGGACACTGACTGGGCCACATAATCCTGAGTGAGAACTGGGGTCTGGCAGATCAACTGTTCATCGATCTACCGACAGATCTCAACCATCGGCTCGACCAGAGTCAGGGTTGGAGGGGCCAAGCAGTCAGGGGAATTGAATAAGCGGAAAGAGTGTGACTGTTGCTGATTACACTACCTGCAACAATGCTTTCTGTGTTTTTTGTTGCGGTGAAAAGGGCTCTTCTCTAAGTATGGAGGGCCATACAACATTTCAATGAATTCATCAGAGAATAACCTTCTGACATTCTGATCTGAGCCCCCCTCACCCAAGAGTACTCCACCGGCCTGCGGCTCTCTGCCACCCACCTCTCCCTGCTCTAACAGCCGACGACTGAAGATCTGAGCCCCCCTCGACTGGGAGTACTACACCGATCTGTGGCTTGCTGCCACCCGGCTCTCCCTGCTCTAACAGCCGACGATTGAAGATCTGAGCCCCTCTCGACGGGAGTGCTCCACCGGCCCGTGGCTCACTGCTGCGTGCCTCTCCCAGCTCTAACAGCTGACGACTGAAGATCTGAGCCCCCGTTGACCGGGAGTGCTCCACCGGCCCGTGGCTCGCCTCTCCCTGCTCTAACAGCCAATGAGTGAAGATCTGAGCCCTCTCAACTGGGAGTGCTCCACTGGCCCGCAGCTGCTCACCTGTCCCTGCTCTAACAGCCGATGTTTGAAGGTACGGTGCTCCGTCGGAAAGACTCTAAGTTTCCTTTCTGTTCTTAATTCTGCCGCTTGCCACTAGCTGCGCCGTGACCGGCTGCAGCACAGAGAGGACTCTGCCTGATTGGCCACCTCATTGAAGCCTGCAATCTGCCTACCACGGAGTTGGTCGTGTGCGCTCTTTCTTTGAATCTAAGTTTTTTTTTTCTACTTTTTGGATCCATACTAGGCTATATTTTCTGACTAACTGTAGCTTTTCTGTTATTTTTGTTTGTTTGTTTAAATGCCTAAAAAAACTGCATATTGCTATTGAATCTGCTAGCTCCCGCATGTTTAAATACTTGATAAACTAGTGCTACCTAATGTTTGCTTAAATACTGCATTTTTCAGTTGAGCCTGTTGGCCCATCTTGGAGTATTTATTGTGAGAAACATCACATGCCTGTGTTCCCGTAATTAGAGCTCACAGCATATATGCTACTACCATCAAGTTATTTTTTCTGAGTTGACTGTTTATACCTGTATTCTTGCCTACTAGCATTTTATCAATCTCCAATCTCCCTTTCTCTCTTCTCCCACATCTGCCGCCGCTCCTTAGACTTTCCTCTATGCTACCCTGCCTTACAGTCTTCTCCCTGCTAATCTGCTACACATTTTTCTTTATTTACTTTGCCTTCTCCACAGTTTCACCTCGTCTGTCTGCCCCTTCAGCCTTTTCTTCTAATTTTTCTTCCGTGCCTTGCATTGACCTGCCCTGCCCACAGCTCCACTGTCTGCCTACTGCTCTTTTTGTGCATATCCTGCCCCTCGATTAAGCACATTTCTGACAAGGCGCCTTCTAGTCTTTGTGTGTCTGTCTACACCCACCCCCAGCACCTAACTCCATTATATTAAGCTTTCTTGTTTTCTCTCACACAGATCTGAGCCCCCCTCGACTGGGAGTGCTCCAGCGGCCCGCGGCTCGCTGCCACCCGCCTCTCCCTGCTCTAACAGCTGACGACTGAAGGTACAGTGCTCCAATGGAAAGATGCAAAGTTTCCTTTCTGTTTTTAATTCTGCCACTTGCCACTAGCATGATTGGCTGCAGCACGGAGAGGACTCTGCCTGACTGGCCACCTCATTAAGCCTACAGTCTGCCTACCATGGAGTAGGCTGTGTGCGCTCTTACTTCGAGTCTGTTTTTTTTCTCCTTTTTGGATCCATACTAGGCTATATTTTGACCCGCCTCTATTATATACATCCTAGCTCCTCCCCTCTTTTCCTTCTCATTTCACCACTGGCCCTAGGGTAGTGCTCAGTCTTTTTTTTTTTTAACCCTTAAACTTTACTACCACCGTTTCTCAATACTCCAACACCCCTCATCTTTCCTTCCACAGTGTTAATGATTACTCTCTCAGAGTAATCACCTATGCTTGCTATCTCTTCATCTTAGTCCCCTGTGGCACCCACCCTTGATGTTTCCCCTCAAGCCTGTCAGCCTTTGCTGCACCTGTTTTACCCTGTATCCAGTCCTAGCCACAGTGAGGGCCCTCATTATAGATGACAATGCAGCCAACTCCTCTCATCCTTTCTTTGCTTGCACTGATCCAACTGACAACCTCCTCACGCACTGCAAATAAGGGCGCACCCTCTCTCAACCATGGCTGCCTGGAACAATATCCCCTGCACAGAACAGGGACTGCTTATTTTGCCCTGATTGTGAACAGTACAATTTCTCTTCCCCTACCACCCCCCTCGGGGTCACTACTATGCTCCTTTGGGACCCTGCCCACTCCATATTGCTCGCAGCTCATGCTCTCAGGTGTTCCACCTAATCATGGCACAGCAAGGAAAGAGCTTACAAGGAACAGGTTATGCTTGTCCCACAGCAGATGCCTTAAGGAACTTCTAAAATGATTAATACTGATACTCCTGCTTATGTCAGGCAACATTCACCCCAATCCAGGCCCACCCCTGAGCCAAACTACTGTCAAAGTCAGATCTGGCACACTCTCCTTGGCTAGCATAAACATATGCAGCCTTCTTAAAAAAACTGGATGCACTAACTGCCTGGGTCTCCCAACATAATCCAAACGTACTGTCAGTGGTTGAGACATGGCTATCGTCTGCTGTCCCAGATGCTTCCATTGCTATTCTGGGGTACACTGTTTTCAGACAGGCTAGACCATCAACAAGAGGGGTGGTTGTGCCCTTTATCTCAAAGAATCCCTAAGGGGCCATATCCTGACCTTGCTCAATCCCAGGGTAGACATTCAGGTTCTAGCCATCAAGGTTCTGCTTGGAACTCACAATAAGGTGTTGACCACTGCGTCACTCTACATCCCTCCCACACTGGCATCAACAGGCCTGACTCCTTTTCTTAGCTGCATTAACAACCTGAAGCTCAACTCTGAAGTCATAATGTTCAGTGATTTCAATGTAAACTGGCTGTCTTCCAGTGCATGTGTCTATAAGGATGCCTTATCTGTGGCAAATTTCTCCCATCTTATTACCTCACCTGCTAGAATGAACTATAAATCAGGAACCAGTACACTTGGTTACTTACAAACTGCCCCGATCATATCATTCAGCCTACTGTCCTCTCAGACTCTATAAGTGATCATTCCCCCATTCAGTGCCTATGGTCAAATAAATCTGCGAACCCCCCAGCCAAAACCATCAATAGCAGGGTACTTATTTGCAGACATCTGGAGCCCCTAAAGACCCCATTGCAACAACAAGATTGGTCCCATATTGAAACCGCTACTAATGTTGACACAGCTCTTGAATAGTTCATCTCCTGCTTCAACACAGCCTGCAATATCCATGCTCCCTATAAGAGAAAAATTAAGGGCACAGTCAGTCCTTGGATTACTAATGACTTCCTTGCACAAATGAAAGCACGTGACCACCTATGGCTTCGGGTGAGGGATTCTGGCAGCCAAACAGACATCCAGGCTTATAAGGTAGCCAGGAATGCCTGTACCAGGGCTATACGTTTGGAAAATGCCACATACTAAAGAAATGCCCTATCAAACTCATGGAAAGAAATTCTGGCGCAACCTTGCTGATATAACAGGGAAGGACTCCAAAATGCCCCCCTAACATGCTAAATATTGCCGGTACTATTAGCCTCGACCACTGTGAAATTGCCAATACTTTCAACTCAGCTTTCACTGATCTCAGTCACGTACTGCCTGTCGATTTCTTTGTTCCCACCACTACGACCGTTCAGCATGCCAAATCTCGGAACAAGACGACTCATCCACAGTTCTATTTTAAAGCAGTGTCTGAAGGCGAAGTTAGAAAATATTTAAAGTACTCTGTAAAACCAGAACAAGTGGGGAATTACTTGACTTGAAACTCCTCGCCCTTACCCTTGAAGTTGTCCTGCTCCCCTTAACCAAGATATTTAACCGATTGCCCATGCTCTTCCAATTACCCCACAAGTGGAAGTCTGCCCTGGTGACCCCAATCCATAAAAGTGGTGACAGGGCTGAACTTGGAAATTACAGACCTATCTCCATTCTTTCACCTTTATCCAAAGTACTTGAAAGAATTGCTGCAGACCAGCTGGTTCAATATGTGGAAGAATACAAACCTACAATGCACACAGCAACACGGATTTCATAAAGGGCATAGTACCATGACTGCCCTTCTCAAATTTACTGGTTTCATTCACCAGGCCCTGGATCAAGGGCAACTAGTCAGCACTACCTTCACTGACCTCTCTAAGGCTTTCAATATGGTCAATCACCCACTACTACTAGAACAACTATTTGACCTGGGTTTATCCGACGACACCTTAAACTGGTTCAACAGCTATGTCTCTCACAACAGGTAAAGCTAGGAGATGTCCTCTCACCTAAACCAACAGTACAGTCCGGTGTCCCTCAAGGATCAATACTGGGGCTGCTGCTCTTCAGTATCTTTCTTAAACTCCCAGCATCCTGCCCTGGTCATATCCTTTTATATGCGGACGATGTGGTAATTTTTGCTAAAGATACTGGTCCCTCCCACCTGGAGAATCACCTCCAGAAAAGTTTTATGGATGTTATTATAAACTCAAGTTTATTGACAACAAATGGGTACGCAGACATTTATATTCATCAGACCCAATAATCTGCCAGTTCAGGTTGCAGCCAGTACACAATACAGTAATTAATTATTCCTCATGAGTATACTGCTTCTTAGGTTTACACAGTACAATTTTACCAAATTGTCCAATCTATACAGATTTCATTACAGTAAATGATCTTGTCACCTCAAGTTTTAATGATTCAATTTCAGATAGTTGTTCTCCCGGACCACTGCCCCTCTCCCCAGTCAGCCCCCTCCCTCTCCCCGCCTCGACTCAGAGAGATGTTTCTAGGTGTGTGTCCCTCCAAAGACACCACCTTGTCCATCTTCTTGTATATATGTGTTTTGTGGTTAAGTCTGAAGGTTAACTCCTCCACCTCTGAGATCTCAAGTACTGTCTTGTGCCAAGTCTGTAGTGAGGGTGGATCTGGTCTGCACCAAGAGCGAGTTATGGTTTTATGTGCTGCTACTAGCAGTATTGCCCAGAGATAGAGGGTGTCAGGTCTGCCAAGACCTGGGGGAGGTATACCCAAAATCAAGTTTGTACACCCCAAAAGTTGGTCTATTGAAAAAAAATCTGTTAGGGCGGTTCGTATCCCCTTCCAGAAGGTCTCCAATTTCAGGCAGTTCCAGAAAACGTGTAGGTAAGTTGCCCCATTCATTATACTGTCTCCAACATTCTGAAGTCTGCATGGGGTCTCTTTTGTTCAAAGCTGCCGGGGTGAGGAAGAAGTGTACCTTCACCCTCCATTCAAACTCCTGCCAGTAAGGGGAACTTGTGGTTTTAGTGGTGACATGGAAAGCCCTGTCCCAGTCCCTCTCCTCCAGGCCAAATCCGCTCTCCTCCACCCACCTAGCCTTGATTCTATGTAAGGGGTCCTTTTTAAGTTGTGATATTGTTTTATAGATGATTGAAATAAGCCCTTTTTGGATCTGACCTGACAGAATTGCTCGAAACCAGTCTAGGAGGGGGGCTGCTCTGGGTGAAGTGTGGTCCAGGCTCTGACACCGATTTATATATGCTCTTACTTGTAAGAATCTGAAATGGTCCACCTCCCTGAGCGTATAAGTGTCTCTAAGTGTTGCAAAGGCAGAAACTTGTTCTCCCTGGATAAGCTGTTCTAAGTAGGTTAAGCCCAGTCTTTCCCAGGTCCTAAAGTTGTGGTCTAACTTTGCTGGGAGGAAGTCAAGGGCCCATGCTATTCTAAACAGAGGCCAGAGAGAGAAAGCCTATCAATTTATATTTTTGCCAGATCCTATGTGTGGCAGTTATAGTGTTTCTAACAGCCATAAGTGGGTGTAAAGGTATTCCTAGCCGACTTCTGGGCGTCAGGACTCTCACATCCAAAGGATCCACCCTCTCAGCCTCTCCTAGTTCAACTGTCTTCTAGTTTGAGAAGTATGAAGGAATGGACCAGCACAGGGCCATCTTTAATTGGGCCGCAAGATAGCAGTCCTCTAAATCTGGTAGTGATCTACCCCCTTCACTCCTATGCATTTGAAGCACTTTAAAGCTGATCCTAGGCCTCTTGCTATTCCAAATAAATTCAGATATTAGTTTATGCCATATAGAGAATTGGGATTTGCTTATATGTAATGGCAGGCATTGAAACAGATAGAGGAACCTAGGAAGAACATTCATTGTTATTATCTGGATTCTAGAGTATATTGGTAGGTTGATTAGAGACCATTTCTCGAAGTCTTTTTTAATCTGGTCTATTAGGGGAGTGTAGTTAGCCTTGAAGAGCTGGGAGGGGTGTTTAGTTATTAACGTACCTAGGTATTTCATCTCCTCCGCCCTTCCATTTCACGGGTAGGGCTTGTAAGATTGTTTGGGATGGGGTATAGTAAAAGGAGAGCACCTCCATCTTGGATTTATTAAGTGAGTACCCCGCATGCCTCCCAAACTGACCACACCTCAGGGATAGACAGTTCTGGATGTGCAAGGGAAAGGAACACGTTATCTGCGTATAAAGAAACTCTCCTCTCCACTCCCCCAACTTCAATTCCCCGAATAGTTTCTGACTGGCGAATGGCCTCAGCCAGTGGCTCAATATAAAGTGCAAATAGCAGCGGGGAAAGGGGACAGCCCTGCCTGGTTCCCCTGTTCAGTCTGAACCTCTCCGACAGACTCCCATTTACCTGTATATATGCCTGAGGGCCAGTGTATAGTGATTTTATACCATCTATGAATGGGCGCTGGAAAGCCATAGTCTCCAGCACTAAGAATAGAAAACTCCAGGGGACCTTATCAAAGGCCTACTCCGTGTCCAAGCTCATAAGGCATGCTGGGGTTCAGGCCCGACAAATGGAGTCAATGGTGTCCAGAGTGGTCCGGACACTATCAGAGGCCTGACGTCCAGAAACAAATCTCGTCTGGTCCATGTTGAGCAGGTTCAGTAAAAGTAAGTTTAATCGGGAGGTTATAATCGAGGTGAGAATTTTGTAATCTGAATTAAGTAGTGAGACGGGCCTGTAGGATTCACATCGGGTTGGATCTTTATTATCCTTATGAATCAATGAGACAGTGGCATATTGCCAGGAGGGTGGGACAGAGGACCCATCTCCCCAGATGGCCGAGTAAACCTCTGAGAGGAGGGGAACCACCTCCTTTTTAAAAGTTTTGTAAAACTCAGCACTGAAACTATCCAGTCCAGGACATCTGCCCATTTTTAGGTGTTTAATTGTGTTTAAGATTTCTGATTGCGAAATTGGTCTGATTAAGGATTGGCCCGCCTCTTAGGAAAGAGCAGGGAGTGAGAAGGATGTCAAAAACTTCTCCCTCTCAGCAGGGGATGTCTCTTCAGGGGCTTGGTACAGGTTGGAGAAATATGAGACGAAGGCCTTAGAAATATCAGCTAGCCTACTGCCCATTTTACCTGTAGTTGGGGAAAATATTTTAGTGATAGCAGTGCTTGCCTGCTGTCGCCTTAGCCTGAAGGCCAATAATTTGGATGCCCTAGGCCCTCCTTCGTAAAACATCTGTTTCAGAAAGAATAAAGCCTTCTCTACCTCCGCTCTTTGGAGTTCCCCCAATTCCCTCCGCTTTGTATTGAGTTCCTGGTTCCTATTCTTATTCCATTTGAGCTTTTTTGCATCTTCTAATTGTTTAATATGCAACAAAAGTTCCTGCTGTCTTTGTTTACCCTCCCTTTTTTTGCAGAGGCAATGGCTATGAGTTTCCCTCTAACCATGACCTTAACAGTGTCCCAGACCATCTGTGTAGTAGTTCCTTCCCCTTTATCATTTTCCTCTAGGGTTCTGGCAATATGTTGTTTAATTTCTTGGACTATGTCCTTGTCTTGGAGGAGTGAGCAATTTAATCTCCAGTGTGTCTTTTTTTGTTGGGAGATTAAAGTCTATTTCTAGGAATATCGGGTTATGATCCAAAATTGTGCAGGTTCCCACCCACATGGCAAAGAACTCGGTCAGGCTCTATGAAAAGGTGAAGAAAGTATCCAACCTGGAAAAAGTCTTAAACCTAGGGGAATAACAGGTATATTCCCTAGTCCTGGGATACTTCTCTCTCCATATATCCTTTAACCCCCCCTTGTTCCAATATTTTTTTGACAGAGTGGGCTTTTCTAATATCTGCAGTTGGTATCTGAGAAGTGGTGTCGAGGCCCCTGTTGAAGATTAGGTTCCAGTCCCCTCCCATACATCTCAGTAAACTCCCAGCCCTCCCTACCGCCTTCTCACATTGCTTGCCAACCTTAAGGTCATCTGATATGATTACCTCCAGGTGCCTTTCCATTTTTGTTGTTGTTAGTACCTCCCCCAATTGTGTAATCTTCCCCTGGGTTTTTGTTTCCCAGGTGCATTATTTTGCACTTCTTTGCACTGAATCCAAGCTGCCATACTTCTGATCATTCCTCCAACCTTGCCAAGTCCCTCACATCCTTTCTACGCCTCCTTGTGCATCAACCCTGTTGCAGATCTTTGTGTCATCTGCAAAGAGGCACACATTTCCTTCCAGTCCCTCTGCAATGTTACTTATAAAGACATTAAAAAGGATTGGACCCAGTACTGAACCCTGCGGTACCCCACTAGTAACCCCTCTTTCTTCAGAGTGGACTCCATTTACAATTACCTTCTGTGTCCTGTTGTTCAACCAATGTTTTACCCAGGCTACCACCCTGGGACCCACTCCCAGGCTAGTTAATCTGACTACTAATCTTTTGTGTGGTACTGTGTCAAATGCCTTGCTAAAGTCTAGGTAGGCCATGTCCACAGCCCCTCCCTGGTCTACTACTTCGGTCACCCAGTCAAAGAAATCTATTAGATTCGTCTGACATGACCTTCCCACTGTGAACCCATGCTGCCTTGGGTCCTGTGCCCCACTGGCCTCTAGGTACTCAACAATTCTTTCCTTCAGAAGTGATTCCATCATTTACCCTAACACAGAGGTCAAACTGACAGGTCTGTAGTTTCCTGCTTCTGTCTTGGTCCCACTTTTGTAAAGGGGAATCACATCTGCCTTCCTCCAGTCCTCAGGTACCACACCATCCTCCCATGATTTGTTAAAAAGGGTAGTCAGTGGTGTTACTAGTTCTCTGCTTAATTCTTTTAGAATTCTGGGGTGAATTCCATCTGGCCCCATTGCTTTGTCCACCTTCCGTTTTAGGAATTCTTTCAGAACCCTTTCTTCTGTGAAAGGACTGGGATCAATCCCCCTATCCAGAGTGCTTCTGTTAATTGGATTAGGCACCTCCTCTTTTGTGAATACTGAACGGAAGTATTCATTCAGTATCCCTGCTTTTTCGCTGTCCCTCTCTGCCCACCCACCATCCATTCTATTTAGCCTCACTATACCTCCCTTTGTCTTTCTACGTTCCCTGATATACCTGTAAAAGGTTTTCTCCCACATCTTAACCAAGTTGACTATCTTTTCCGAGCCTTACCTCTTTCAACTCTGTACCTCCTTTTGCCTCTGTGACTGCTTCACCTAACTCAGAGCTTGGTCTCCCACAACTCTGCCTCCTCTTGCCTTTAGTACCCCTCCTTACTTACTTCTACCCCTCCCTCTTCTCTATTCCCCCCTCTCCACACCCTTACCTCATCCTGACTCCTTCCTCTGTCCTCTCACCCTCACAACTATCACCTAAAGCCCCTACTTCTTGCCTCCTTCTCTCTCTCACATTGTTTGACAAGGCTTTTGGCTAAAATCTTATATAATTTTTACTTTACGACTCCACTGGGCGCACCCTTAGTTACTGTATTCTAGTTTGTCTAGTTGTTACCTTATCAAATGTATTTCATTACCCTGTAAATGTACTATGTTAAGTCTTACTTATACATTCGCAATTACTGTTTACTGACTTTTTGGAAAATGCCAAACTGCTCACTGTATGTACCATTCTATGTATCTCATGACGTGGAACCTGTATAAAAGGGCCCTTGGCTCAGAAGTACTAATCCGAAACTCAAATAAATAAATAAAAACATTGACCCAGCTGGGAACAGTGCAGAGACAGATAACGGACTCACCGCAGCCATCACCACCTCTTCCTCCACAACTGTAAGCTGAGCAGCCAACCCAGCAGCTGCTGAGGCCTTCTTTCGGTCTTTTGGATGACCAAGGGCCAATCAAGCCTTCTGGTCTTTGATGGATGCGAGCAGCATGGCCCAGCACAAACTGAATTCCCCGACGTCGTGTTGATCACCAGGCAGTACAAGTATGTGTTGTATGCGTCTGTGGCTGACAATTTCTTCCTGCACCAGGTGCAAAACTTAAACCCCTTTTTTATATCTCCACTGTTGATCACAAATCAAAGCAGGCCCAGAAGACTTGTGGAGCTACTTGTAATAGAAATACTGACTTGAAAGTCAAAGATTTGGGGTACAACACCAAACTTCCAGTACCTTATTCGGAAGATGGCTGACCTAAACATACTCACCTACAATGTTCAGGGCCTCCACAGTCCAATCAATGGGCCAGGGTGATACAGGAGATTGGCAAGACAGGGGCACTTCTAGCCTATCTTCAAGAAACACACCTCACGCCAAGTAAGCATAAAAAATTAAAACAAACCGGTGGAAGAAGTGTACACAGCCTCTTGGATAGCCCAGTGCATATTGGAAAAGTTGATCTGGACCCAGCTGGTAGATATGTCTGGCTACATGGCCTCTACTGGGACATTAGGTGCATTTTTTTGAAACTGTATGCTTCGAATGATGCAAGTGATAATATGGTGATTTTTAAAAACGTAATCCTGGACACAGTTACTGAACCGCACCAGCAGTATATTACTGGAAGTGACAAACACAGTTATGTCAGCCTACAAAAATAAAAGTAGGGGAAGTCTAACACCAGAGAATAAACCTGGTAGGGTTCTTAGTAGATTTGCGACTAAACTGGGCCTCTCGGACATCTGGTGACATATGAATGGGTCTGCTCAGGATTATACCCATTATTCTGATTGGCATAAATGTTACACTTGGGTTGACATGTTCTTGATAGCCATGGATTGGGTGTCAGTAAATATCAAATTTTAACTAGAACAGTTACCAATCATGCCCCAGTTCAATTACTGCTGGAAGTGTCACTCTGAGAAATTCTAATTGGTGGATGAATGTGGGGCTTCTGAATCTTCCAGACTTTTGGGGCTTAACCAAGTGCATGATTCAAGACTATTAAATAACTCTGAAAAGGTCAGTCACCTCTCATTCTGTATGCTAGGATGTGCTAAAGGCTGTTCTTCAGTGGGTGTTAATTATCACTTACTCCTCTACGAAGAAAAAACAGGAAATGGAAAAGCAAAATGGCACTGAAAACCAAATTAAGGAACTGGAATTTCAGCATAAGATCACTTTAAATGCCCAGGTTAAGGCAGGCCCAGTGGCATAGAGGGATAAGTCACTGGTGCTTTACCTCGACAAACACCAGTGACCCGGGTTCGGGAACAATCCCAGGGTGTTGGAGGTCAGCACTGGATTGAGCTGCTGACAGGCAAGTTCTCCTCTCTGGGGAGGAAGTGCAGCATCCCTTGTCTGATGAGCGACCCCCAGTGGAGGCTGGAGGAAGATCGGGCCAGAGGGGGCCTAGGCAGTAGGCTGGGGTGGAGGAAGGAGGCTGTGACCGGGGCTGCCCTGACTCCTGGGGCCTCCAGGAGAAAAAAAAAATTGGGAGGAAAAATGCCAGTCGGCAGGGTGAAGACCGACCCTCCCCCCGCAGGCACCGCTCCTGGGGGCGGGCAGGTAAGAGACAATAATTCCGGGGGGGGGTTGTCGGTCGGATGGTGGCCAACCGGCAAGGGAGAAAAATTGTGACATGATTAAAAAAAAAAAAATGCCCAGGTTAAAGAATCCCTGGAGAAACACAGACAGGAGCTTACAGCATTAGTGACCGCTAAAATTGAAGGGAGCTATTGCAGGGTGCAACAAAAGCATTATGAAGGGGGCAATAGGGCAGGGAAATGTCTTGTCATATACCCTCAGAAAGCAACAAAGCAGTAGGGTAGTGCTGAGGATGTGTAACCTCCAGGCAGGGGGATCCTTAACAGGGAAATCAGGGGAAATTTTTTAATATATATGCAGACTATAAGTAATTATATGCTTGGGAGATGAATGACTCTTGAGAACCAGGTAGAAGACTGTTTCTGACCTTTTGCTTCCTCAACTAATGGAATAAGGGGCGGCAACTCTGGAAGAGGGCATGGGGAACAGGTGATACTGAATAAAATTAAAAGGCTCAGAAACAGAAAACCACCAGGCTTAGATGGCCTGCTGGCAGAGTTTTTCAAGGCTTTTGCTAAACAACTGGCACCACTGCTGCAGAAGGTATATGGGGAAACACAGAAAGGAGGTACAATCCCAGATTCCTGGAGGTATGCACAAATCACCATATTACCAAAACTGGGCAAGGAGACCACTGACCCAAGTTCCAATAGACTAGTTTCACTCCTGAATACTGATCTAAAATTTTTAAGGGAATAACCGTAGAAAGAATACAACAGATAATAATGAGGGTGATACATAAAGATCAAACAGGTTTCATAACTGATAGATATTTGCAAGACAATATAAGGCAGTTACTGAACAAACTGGCGGAGAGGGGACAGGGGGCTTACCAAACAGCAATTCCATGGATGCTAAAAAAAAAGTGTCTGATAGGGTTAATTGGAAATTTCTTGCAAAAACCATGGAGAAAATGAAATTCGGACCCAAATTATTAGACACTATAAAGGCTCTGTGCACAGCACCACAAGCTGTCGTGACAGTTAATGGGAGAAATTCCAAATTTTTCCCTTTGATCCGAGCAACGTGTCAGGGATGCCCCCTCTCCCCTCTCTTATTTGCTATCAGCCTGGAGCCACTGGCAGTCCAAATATGCCAGGACATTAGCGTAGCTGGAATAACAGTAGGGGGAGTGGAGCACAAGGTCCCATTATATGTTGATGACTCCATCTTTTTCTTGAGCAGATCGGATCAGATGGTCCCAGGGTTGGTGTCTCATCTCTACTGGTTTGGGATGATTTCAGGATATAAAATCAATTTCACAAAGTCAGAGGTCATTATCGTGGAGGGCAAGTGTACACAACAGTTCCAAAATTCCTTTCTGTTTAGTTGGGCCAGACAGAATAGAATCAGGTATCGGGGAATACAGATTTCTACTGACTTACAGAAACTAATCTTAACTAAGAGAAGCTCTGGAAGGTGGTCAGTTCAGACTTGGCGAGGTGGCATCTGCTGCCCCTTTCCATGATAGGGAGAATAAATATGAAAAAATAAACTGATTACTACAGTTTGTTTCTTTTTTAAGCCCTCCCGATTGGTATACCAAACTTCTTTTGGAATAAGAGATCACCGAACAGTTACAGAAATTTGTCTGGGGAAGTAAACTAGCAAAGAACATTTTACATTTCCCCCCCGAGATGGGGGGCCGGGTTGGTTCTCTAAGATGTAAAAAAATATCATCTAGAAGCACAGATGATAGCAGATTGCTCCTGGGCAAAACAAACAAGTGAGTCATGATAGTATGCATGACAGAGAACCGCTCTTTACATTGGTTTTAGTGGCAGATACACCTATAAAAAAATATAATTAACAGATGGGTGAAACACAGTCTTGTGATACCACAAAAGATTTGAACTCTTACACATACACCTCAGGATGTGGGTCCTATGTCACTGATCAGATATGAAGGGGAATTTTTACCCCCAAGACTGGATGGGGGTTACGCCAGGCGAAGATTGGGCAGGGCAACACGATTCAGAACAAGGGCAATGTATTACATTTAGTAGGGCTAAAGATAAGTTTGGCTGAGGTAATTCAGAGTTTATTCAGTTTCTCCAGGTACTATATTTTTATAAATACACCTGGGAATAAAGAGAAGTTAGTTAGGCCCTTAACAGAGTGGGAGGACTACATGTATTGGGTGGTAATCCTATCTGCACCACAGAGGTACATTTCGGGTGTTTACAAGCTGCTGCAGAAGGTGCAGGGGGCCAATATTAACTTAATCTGCGAAGCATGGGAGAGGGAAGAAAAGATTACTCACCTTAGTAATTGTATTTCTTCTAATGGCGTCTTGCTGTATTCTGACTATATGCAGTTAGCCCCAGCACTTGAACTGCTCCGGACAGGAAAGAGTTAACTCTATGCCAAGGCATAGAACGTTAAGCTTGAGCTCGGTTTTCAAACCTCTGTCCCAGGTACTCATCAGTGTAACCATCAGATTCTTACGAGCCCTATACTAACCAACTAGCAACCCAGAAATTGTTTTTAAAATGTTTATGCCAAAGGGCAAAAGACATACATTTAGGGTCCAAAGACTCAAGTCGAGATCCCCCAAAAATAATCCTAGTAGGTAATAAGCAAACTATAATAAAACATAGGAACAAAAAAAAAACCTCAATTAAGAAGAGGCACCCAGGTACACCCCTTGGGTGCAACACTGCACCGGCCCACCCACATCCCAAAACAACTAGGTTCCAGGAGGGGAGGCAGGGAGGAAGGTCAGAATACAGCAAGACTCCATTAGAAGAAATACAACTACTAAGGTGAGTAATTTTTTCTTCAAACAACATGAAGTCTTGCTGTATTCTGACTATATGCAGACTACCAAGCAGTACCCCCAAGGAGGACAGAACTACAGAACCTGTTTTGGGAACAAGCTCTGCAGTACTGCAGTACCAAACCTAGCATCACTTCTTGCCTGAATGTACAGGGAGTAATGCCTGGTAAATTTGTGAACAGCCTTCCAGGTGGCTGCTTTACAGATCTCCACTAAGGGTATGTCTCTGGCTGCTGCGACCGAAGCAGCTGTACCTCTGGTAGAATGAGCCCTCAGGCCTGAGGGTGGCTCTTTCCCCAACTTTGAGTAGCAGAACTGAATGCAAGAGACAATCCACCTAGCAATAGTTCTCTTGGTGGCAGGCTTGCCTTTACCCACCTCCCCATAAGTGAGAAACAGCTGGGAGCAGTCGTTTCTATGGGGTTTAGTGGATTCTGAGTAGTAATTCAGAACCCTCTTTACATCAAGACTGTGTAGCCTCCTCTCTCCAGAGGAGGAGTGATCAGTGAAAAAGACAGGCAGTATCACAGACTGGTTCAGATGGAAGTCTGATACCACTTTGGGGAGGAATTTCCTATTGGTACGAAGGACCACCTTATCCCTATGGAATGAGATGAAATCAGGTTCCACTGATGGAGCCTGTAACTCACTGATTCTCCAGGCAGAAGTAATAGCAACCAGGAATACAGTTTTCCAAGTCAGGTATTTGAGCTCAGCTGAGCAAAGGGGTTCAAAGGGAGGCTGCATTAGCTGTGCAATACAGATATTCAGGTCCCACAGAAGAGTAGGATCCCTGCAGGGAGGACTGATGTGGACCAAACCCTTAAAGAATTTCTTGAAAACTGAGTGGGAAGCTAGTGAAGAGCCCTTCCCAGCTGAAAGAAAAGCAGAAATAGCTGCCAAATGCACATCGAGAGTGGTAGGCCAAAGGTCTAAACTGTTAAGGTATACCAAATAATCTAAGGCAGTGGCAATATCAGCTGAATCTGGCTGGATGTGCCTCTGGGAACACCAAAACCCAAACTTCTTCCATTTAGAATCATAGGGACTGGAAGGAAAAGTATGCCTCTTTGCAGATGACACAAAGATCTGCAACAGGGTTAATACACAAGGAGGCGTGGAAAGGATGAGAAGGGACTTGGCAAGGTTGGAGGAATGGTCAGAAGTATGGCAGCTAGGATTGAATGCAAAGAAGTGCAAAAGAACGCACCTAGGAAACAAAAACCCAGGGGAAGATTACACAATTGGGGAGAGTAGTAACAACAACAAAAAAGGAAAGGGACCTGGGGGTAATCATATCAGATGACCTTAAGGTTAGCAAGCAATGTGAGAAGCCAGTAGGGAGGGATGGGGGTATACTGGGATGCATAAGGAGAGGCATCACCAGCAGAAAACAGGAAGTTATTATCCTCTGTACAGACAGTTGGTGAGACCCCATCTGAAGTACTCGTCCAGTTCTGGAACCCCATCTCCGCAAGGACACAGACAGGATAGAGGCAGTCCAGAGGACCAACTAAAATGGCGCAGGGTCTGCAAGAGAAGCCGTACGAGGAGACACTAAAGGAGCTTAATATGTATACCCTTGAGGAAAGAAGGGAGAGGGGGGACATGATAGAAACTTTTAAGTACCTCAGTGGAATCAACAAAGTCCAAGAGGGTAGCATCTTTCAGAAAGAGACATGCAAGAACAAGGGGACACAATTTAAAGATTGAGGGGGTGGTTCCAGGACAATGTGAGGAAGTATTTTTTCACAGAGAGGGTAGTGGATGCATGGAACAGCCTTCCTGAGGAGGTTGTGGGGTCTAAAACTGTGGGAGAAATCAAGAATGCATGGGGCAGACATGAGGCAATTCTTGTGGGGGGTAGGAAGAAATAGGCTGTTGGTTAACTAGGATCTGTGGCCTATCCTGTAGGTAGGGGAAATGGGCAGACTAGGTGGGCCAAGCGGTCCTTATCTGCTGTCAAAGTCTATGTTTCTATGTTTCTATAGGTCTTCCTAGTGGAATGTTTCCTACTGGTCTTAAGTATATCCAGAGCGGATTGTGAGAGATGCAGGTCTGCATATTCTAGCTCCTCAAGAACCAGGCCTTGAGCCTGAGTGTGTGAAGACTGGGGTATAATATCCTCCCCTGAGACGAGGTGAGGAGGTTGAACTGTCTTGGGAAGGCACAGGGGAATTGTCACTGATAGTGACAACAGTAGAGGATACCAAGGCTGTCTGGCCCAATCCGGGGCTATCAGAATGACAGTGCAGGGTTGGGACCTGATCTTGACTAGAACCCTGAATATCGGAGGAAAGGCATAGAGAAACCTGTTGGTCCAATTCAATAGGAGGGCATCTAGAGGAAGAAACCTCCGCAGAGGGGGGCCTGCAGCACAACAGAGGGAGCCGATGATTGTCTGGGGCTATCTCTGGAGTGCCCCATCTCTTGAAAATGATCTGAAGAATGAGGGCATTCAGGGCCCATTCGTGGTGACCTTGAGAAATCCTGCTGAAAGCACCTGCAAGTACACTGTCCTTCCCTGGGAGATGCACAGTAATCAGGGAAGCCTGCAGGGAATAAGCTAGTGACCATATTTTCATGGCCTCTGTGCACAAGGCCGAGGACCGAGTGCTCCCCCCGCTTGTTGATGTACCACATGGTTGTGGTGTTGTCTGTCCTGATCTGCACCACTTTCCCCTGAATTAAACTCAAAAATGTCTGAAGAGCCAGAAAGACAGCCCTGAGTTCGAGAAGATTTATGTGTAGAAGAGACTCCTGAAGGGACCAGGTCCCCTGAGCAGTATGCTGATCCAGGTGGGCTTCCCATCCCAGCAGAGAAGCGTCTGTGGTAAGAGTCACTGTGGAAGCCTGGCTGAGGAAAGGAACCCCTTGCCTCAAGTTGTCCTCTTCCAGCCACCACTGGAGGGCCTGAACCAAAGTTAGAGACACTGGAACCAACTTGGAGAGATGATCTTTTTTCTGAGACCAAAAGGCTCTTGGGTGAAATTTAATATCCCTCATCTGAAACCTTGCCCCTTTCACTACTGCAGTGCAGGCTGCAGTGTGGCCTAGCAACTGCAAGGAGTGTCTTGCTGGCCGAGACACAACTGGACGAAAAGAGGAAGCCAGAGAGATGAGGGACTGGACCCTTGAGAGAGGAAGGAAGGTCCTGGCCGGAACAATGTCCAGCTCCACTCCTATAAATGTGAGAAGCTGAACTCATTCCAGAACGGATTTTTCCAGATTTAGGATGAATCCTAGGTAGTGCAGAAGATTTTGAGTGACCCCTAGAGCTGACCTAACTTGGTCTGGGGACTGGCCTACTATAAGCCAGTCATCCGGGTAAGGGTACAGTAAAGATGCCTTGTCTTCTGAGGAAGGCCACCACTACTGCTAGACATTTGGTGAATACTCTTGGAGCAGATGTTGGGCGAGGCATTGCTCTGAACTGGTAATGGCCTGAAGGCAGTTCGAACCGGAGGTACTTCTGTGGGAATGCCTGATAAGCATGTGGAAGTAGGCATCCTTGAGATCCAGGGAGGCTAGCCAGTCTCCTGGTCTCAGAGAGGGAAGAATAATTCCCAGAGTCACCATCTTGAACTTTGGCTTTAGTATGTGTTTGTTTAGGTACCATAGATCCAGGATGGGTCACCACTCCCCTGTCTTTTTTAGGGTAGGAAGTACCTGGAGTACACTCCTCTTCCCCTGTGAATGAGAGGTACCCTCTCCACTACCTGCAGAAGCAGTAGAGAAGAAACCTCTATTTCTAAGGCCTGTGTTTCCTCTTCTGAGGAGGGACAGAAAGTCTTTGCTCTCAACTTTGGGAACCTGTTGAAGCTGTGAGCAAGACCCTGGCTCACTACCTCCAGGACCCACTTGTCTGAAGTGACAGACTTCCAGGCCTGGAAAAAGTGAGCCAGTCTGCTCCCTACAGGAATTGGGGAGGTGACGCTGGCTGACACATCAGGGTGTCTGCTTGGCAGGGGGCTTAGATTGAGAAGAGGATGCAGCCCTTGTCATCCCCCTTCTGCCTCTTCCCCGAAAGAACCCCCTCTGCTAAAAAGAGGAGGAGGCCTGGGCCTGGTAGAAAGGCCTGTGGAAAGGCCTGCCCCTGCCAACCCTGGATTGCTGCCTCTGAGGAGTGGTCTGCTTTTCTTTGGCTGCAGCACTCTTGTATGTAGTCCTGTACTCGTCCATCTTTTTCACGTACGAATTACCAGTGACAGGAAAATCCATGGCCTTGGTCTGGGTATCCTGAGATAAACTGGTACACCTGAGCCAGGCAAATCTCCTCATGGAAACAGATGTAGCCATGACCAAGGCCACTGATTTATGGCGATTAAAACAATGAAATTCCATTTTTAAGACTTCAGATTCCAGAACTGCACTGGTGACTGTTACTCTAATTTTCGGATTTTGCCGGGATTCTGCTGTCATTCTTTTGGTATGTGTATAAATAATCAGAATAAAAGAAGGCTAAATATACTGAGCATTACATAAAGCAAACTGAAAATAGTAGAGGAAGCAAGTATAAGAAAAATACAAGTTTTGTAGATTTACTGATCTGGTATAAAATGCCAGATTCCATAAATCTTTGTTTTTACCGGTGTTCAGGTAGTCTTAATTCCGGAATTTCACCGGGTTTTCCAGTAAAAACCGAAAACCAGTGGCCTTGGCCATGACCCTAGAATGAACATCATTCGAGTCCACAGCAGCATGAAATTGGACCTTTGAAGCTTCGATGCCATCCACAGGCACCTGCTCCATCTCCTTGGCCAGCTGGGGAGGGGCATTCTTAGCCAGCTCCAGAACCGTATCCCACCTATACTTCTGGTATCTGGCTGTATATGCCATATCACTGGATTGCCTGAGTCCCAAAGAGGATGCCAAGTACTGCTTCTTTGCCATGGCATCCACTTTCCTGGAATCCTTATCTGGGGGGTGAGATGCCAGGGGAATATTAGCCTTGTCACAGGCTGCAGCTTGCACTACCCCAACATGGCTGCAATGGTTAATAAGGAAATCCATACCAGGGCCTGACAGAGCACATCTCCTGTCCATTTTCTTATCCACAGGCTGTATGGATGTTGGAAACTAATATTTTTTGGGTCTGTTTCCCCAGGGACTTGTGCAGAGGGACAGACACCCTTTTTGACTCTGGGACATCCATCATCTCAACGTAGTCAGGCTCCTCCTGATCCCGTTCACAAGCCTCCACTGGAAGTTGGAGAGTCTTGGCCACCTTCTTGTAAAACAAAAAGTGGGAGGGGGACTCAGAAAGCCTGGGAGGAGACACTTTAGAAGGCCTGTCTGGGGAGATGTCAGGCTCAATAGGCTCATCTAGATCTTCATACTCCTCATCTTCATCATCTTCGTCTCCTTCCCACTCGCCCTCATAAAATGCTTCGGGGTCATATTCAGAAGCAGACAAGTCCGACCAAACCGACCGTCTCTGTGTTGGTTCGGTCGGAACCGGGCTAAGCGACTGCATAATAGCGATCAGTTTGTCTATTTCTTCAGCAGTTGGACCATGGGAACCGGGATCCGAACCGGCTGACTTGTGCTTTCTTTTTGTAGGAACCGATTCTCTTCAATCTGTCCCTAGCCACTGGTTCTATCCCCTCAATATGGAAGACAGCTCAAGTGTTTCCACTACTTAAGGCAGGTGATCCCATGGACCTCAACAACTATAGGCCCATTTCCATCTTACCAGTACTGTCCAAGATGCTTGAAAAGTTAGTAAACTTTCAGTTAAGTGCCTACCTTGATACCAACAATCTCCTTAACCCAGCTCAATCTGGGTTTAGATCTATGAACAGCACCATCTCTGCCTTAGCAAAAGTTACAAATGACTGGCAGACTGCCTTAGACAAAAGAATAACACCTGTGCTGTGTTCCTGGATCTAAGCAAAGCCTTTGACACTGTGGACCATGAACTACTAATCTCCTCTCTGAACTCCATAGGCCTTGACTCACTCTCTCTTAAATGGTTCAGATGCTGTCTCTCCGGAAGATTACAACTGGTAAAAAATGAAGGTGACCTATCTACCTCTAAACCACTCCTAAGAGGTGTACCGCAAGGCTCCATCCTGGGCCCCATCCTCTTTGCCATTTACATCAACAATATTGACTCCAATCTCTCACAATCTAATATTCACCTTTTTGCAGATGATACTGTACTATATGTCAGTAATCCCTCACCATCAAAAGCCTGTGAGCTTTTACAGCCTGAGTTCTCCCTCCTACAGCACAACTTACTAGAAAGAAATTACTACTAAATGCCAAGAAAACGAAAGCTATGTTCTTGCCACCAAGAGCTGCTCTTCCACTGTCCCATCATTCACCCTCCCACAATTATCTACCATCCTTGGTGAAAATCTGGAATACGTGGACAAATTCAAATATCTTGGAGTCTGGATTGACAATAAACTTGACTACACCAGCCACATTGAAGAGCTCCTGAAAAAGCTTAGACAAAGACTTGGCCTATTTTATAGGATCAAACACTACCTTACCAGAGATTCCAAACAAAGGCTAATCCTGGCATCATTCCTATCCCTCATTGACTATGCTGACTTCCTCTATGGCCACTGCTCCCTCTCCCATTTAAATAAATTAGACACCTTGTATCATAGAGCTATTAGATTCATTACAGATCTTCCCCCCAGCACCCATCATTGCTCTCTCTACAATGCAGTCAGTTGGTCATCCCTACAACATAGAAGAAACATAAATGCTGCTGTCTGGATCTACAAAGCTCTGACAAATAAACTCCCTTCCTACATCTCAGACTGTTTCAACCGGATCACATCCAGGCCTTACACCAAGGATCAATAAACTCATCATGCTGAAGATTCCTATCACCTGCACCGGTATGGAAGGGCTGCAATCAGCTATTCCTAGCACTTATCTGGAATTCTCTTCAAAAGACCTTGAAATTGGATACCCTCATTCCTTTAACATCCTTCAAAAACTGTACACTAGTCTATTCCCAGAATCATGCAACTGCTTCCATAAGGCCTAGTCCTCTCACACCCCTCCTTCCCCATCCCTTTTATGCTACCCCTATTTCTCTATCGTTCTTCTAGCTTGTTCTCAACCTACTTCATACAAAATGCCCACCCAAGTCCAACTACCGAGCTTTATCCCTACTATACTGTTTGTTTTCTTTCCTTTTAATATGATTTAGGTTTTTTGTCATTTTGCCTTGTGTATATATGTAAATATTTGTTTATCTGTCTCATTCATAAATCATTGTATTTGTGTTTATTCAGTACCATGTTTTTGTGTAAAATTTGTAACCTTATATTGTTATGACCACTCAGGTCCATCTTGTAAATGAGCTATGCTCAATGATGTTCGCCTGAATAAATAAAGATTTTGATTGATTGATTGATTCTGCAGAATCAGCTCTCCTCTTGCCCGAGGGGGTATCGCCAGGTCAGTGGGCACCACCCCCCCCAGTTTGGTCAGAACCAAACCGGGCTGGCCATCCAGGTCAGCGGATTTTTCAGCCTCCCTTTCTTTCAGCCTACTTAAACGTTTATTCACAGTGGCCTTAGGAAAGTTCCTGCAGATTTGGCAGTCTTCTTTGAGGCTGTCAAACCCCAGACAATAAACACAGATGAGGTGGGGATCAGTCTTGGCAAAAGCCTCCCCACACTCAGTGCCGTGCTGAAACCCAGTGGGCCCGGTTTTCTTTTTGGGTTTCTCGGACATGCCTTTAAATACAAAGTCACCCTTACCAGCGTTCAAGCCAGGCGACTACCAAACCTACTGGTTCCAACCATGCCACGGGTCGGATGAAAGAACCAGAAAAATCAACGTTTTTTTCAGGAACCGATAGATACCAGAAAACCACACAAATACCTGTAAAAAAAAAACCAAAAAAAACCAGAAACAACAAATTGCTTTGGTTCCCAACTGGAAAGAGACCGGAAAATAAAAATTTCGGGCTAAACCACTCTACTACCTACTAATACACTTCTGTACCGGGACAGAGATGTAAAGACCGAAAAAATAAAGAAGTGGTTTACTAAACCAACCAATTTTACCACAACCAAACCAAAGTGATGGAGAGGATCTCCGGAGCGACTTCACAGTAAGGCCGAGTAAACAATCTGACGGTTACACTGAAGCGTACCTGGGACAGACGTTTGAAAACCGAACTCGAGCTCAACGTTCTAAGCCTTGGCACAGAGTTAACTCTTTCCTCTTCGGAGCAGTTCAAGTGCTGGGGCTAACTACATATAGTCAGAATACAGCAAGACTTCATGTTGTTTGAAGCATCCTGTACATTCCAAGAGACAGACTGAGAAACTAGATTAAAAAAAGGCTGGAAGGTTACGGCAGCACCAGTCTGGAGAGAAGTCTATTGGAAAGTGCTCGTTTGATTTTTTTAGAACTCCGACCATAGCAAAGCATTATTGGGATATCAACACAGCATTGTGTTGGAGAGCATGCAGTGAAGTAGGATGCCACTGGCATATTTTTTAGCACTGTCCAAAACTTCAGCTGTTCTGGGAGAAGGTGCAAAGGCCAGCCCACCAAATCATGGGCATACTCATCCCACCGGAATTCTCAGAATGGGTCTTGGGGGTTTCCCACAGCAGTGAAACTGAAACCAGACAACAGGAAAGCAATATTAATATGTATAGTGATGGCATTAAAATGCATCACAGCTCACTGGCTTATGGTGGATGTCCCCACATGGGAAGAAGGGATAGGCAGGGTAAAAACAGTACGTGATATGGAATTAATGACAGCCAAGTTGTATCTCATGGAGGAGCAACATATTGACCACTGGAGAAACTGGATGAGATGGCTCCGGGGACACACCATCAGCCAGATCTGGGACAGGGGATCGAGGTACTCCCAGACTATGAATAGTGGTCCTAGGACTTAGATCAGATTGGAGTACTCTCCTTAGCGAGTAGGGATGGAAAGCCAGTGGCACTATACACCTAGCAGAAATAATCAGGTGCAGCGGGCAGCACTGATAACAGGATATAACCGTTAACGTAGAGCTACTTGTACAACTGTTTATATGTCTGATCATGGTCTGGATGTCTTCCATTCTGAAACAAATACTAAAAAAGGGATCGTGGGTTTGTTATTATGTTCAGTAAAGTAGTACATTGATTGTTTAGCCTCAACTTCAACAATATCTGCACTGTATGGGGACCAGTTTGCTGAATACCGCTACGGGTCCGGTTGCCTCAGCTGGCCATCTACCCCAATGGACCGCAAAAAAAGAACATCCAAAAGTGAGCTGACTGGGATAAGACCATGGTATACAAATGTATTACATTTTTCTACTGGCTGATGTATGAAAGATATCTATATAATGTATGTATTTACTGGACCATCTGTATTGAATGAGGCTCAAATGGTGAATAAAGCAGAGTTTTAAAAAAAAAAAGTCAAAGATTTGACAAAACGCATTTGAACTCAAATTCTTTTAATGATGCAGAGCCGCAAAGGAGGAGACCTGTCCCTTCCAATGAAAAGAAAAGATCTGACATCAGGTGGAGCCAGAGGGGTATACCACCTGGTCAGTGGAAGAAGTGTGAAGACTTCCGTTGACTCACCCATTTCCAGGAAAACTACCAGAGTGTAGATGTTAACTGTATCCACATTGTTAGAAATGGTCAATTATGAACATGTTCCTTTATTTGACAAAAATCATTCCATTTACTTACCAGTCCAGCTTGGCCAAAGAGTAACTGCACAGCAGTTTTGCAGGCCCCTCGCCAGGTAGAAGGGCAAACCTGGTTCAAGACTTCAGTTACCGGGGTGTCATCTCTTGGAGTGATTCCATTCTGACCTGCTGCTTCTTTAATCAGCTGTAACATTGTTTGCTGCAAATTGCCAAAGACATTTTCATTCACTTTACAAGAAATATAATCAGCTAAACCTACTTGAACTAATTTATTCAAACCGAACAATGCAGTAGGTTCATAAGATAAATTCAAGTGAATCATGTAAAAAAATCAAACATAGCACTCAAAATGTCACAGTTATGAGGCTTCCATTGTTAATCACCAATTACATTTGCAACAGACTATTAGCAGTGGTTAAATTATATAATGCCATTTTACTCATCAGAATACACTAGCACGGTTGTAGTAGCTATGCCTCACAAACCCTTCTGGCAACTGGAAAATAACATTCCAATCCAACATGTAAGCTGTCTGTGTGCAGTTCATGCACTTGGCCCATAAAACACATTTAATCTTTGAGCAACCACAAGTGCAAACTGCAGTGAGACCATCAGACATAATCACAGCATGTAAAGATAATCAAAACAGAGACCCTATGCAGTTTTTGTGACAAACAACGCAAGGACTGTGCCACACACAGTATGTGGCATATTACTTCCTTTCCTGAAGCACAAGAAATAAACGTTGCCATGTGGACCTGCCATGTTTTTGAACCCGGGTACATATATGAAAGGGATTCGAGACATCTATCTCTGTTAACTAGTACAACACCTGTCCCACCACCACTAGGCTTTTAAAGCAGCAGGCAGGTGGTTGGGGCACTGGTGATTGGGAGTCTCATGCAACCACACCTCTCCACCTTCTGTAGCCCTTCCAACCCCCCCTTGCATAAAACTATCACTTTGGCTGCAGTGCTCAGAATTTCACCAAACAAGGTGCTTGCACAGGGAGATGCTCTCCCTGGAGATGGAGCACGCTGCCTTGCAGCACACCCTGGACTACACTGACTCTGTATGGGAGTAGAAATGATGATGCAAACCTGGGTCTCTCACACGACAATACATTGGACTACCCACAGCAGAACTATGTCAAGCTTTTGTTTTATCTGTAAAGGGAGCCATAGATTGACTTTTTGGGGATGGCTCCCAGACAAATGGACTAGGCAAATAAAGTACAGTTACGTAAGAACTTACCGTAACAATAGATCTGAGAGGGGATCTCCTGCAGCAGGCCACACCTATAGAACTACCGCCATCAGGCACCAGAACCAGACGGAAACTTTTCTAGCTAGCAGTCTAACTGGGGCCACCCATTCAGACATCACCCCCCCCCCGACGTCGGCCGACCATATAAAAGTGGGTGGCCCCCACTCCCTCCTCCGTTCTCCCACTGGAGACCAGAGCAACAAGAGTCCTGCTGAAGAACTGAGGAGGTATCAAAGTTCTCGCCAACAAGGAAAGAGAGAAGAAACCAAAGACTACAGAAAGATTCCAGTAAAGCTAAGGGGAAGGAGGGAGGGACAGTATGGCCCGCTGCAAGAGATCCCCTCACAGATCCACTGTTACAGTAAGTTCTTACATAACTGTACTAGCTGACGTCGGGGAGGGGGTATCTCTTGCAGTAGGCCACACCTACAGAATGCGTCCCAAGCAGTTCTGAGATAGGAAGCAGGCTGGGAGGTAGGAACCAACAGCCTAAGAAAGTAGGCCCTGAAGAACATCTAGGCTGAAACTGGCCCTGTGCCTAGAGGCGCTGTCCACACTGTAGTGCTTGGTAAAGGTGTGGGCAGAACTCCAAGTAGCTGCTGCACACATCTCTGCAGTTGATATGTTCCTGAAACAGTCAGCTGAAGTGGCCACACCCTTGGTGGAATGGCCCGTAACTTCAAAGGAAGTTCCTTGCCGTACCTTCCTGTAACAATACATAATGCAGTTGGCCAACCATTTGGACAGACACTGCTTAGAAACAGGGGTACCCGCTTTGAAGAAGAAAAAAAAACTGTTTGGACTTCCTGCAGTCCTTGGCGTTGTGTATAGTAACGCAAGATTCTATGCACATCCAAAGTGTGGAGCAATGCTTTCCTTGGACTGGCATGCTCTGGAAGAAAAAATTATTCACCTTAGTAATTATGTTTCTTCTAGCGGAGTCTTGCTGTATTCTGACAAGTGCAGTTAGCCCCAGCCTTTAAACTGCCCCGGAGAACAATGGGTTAACTTTTCTATGCAGGGCACAGAATGTTCATCTCGAGCTTGGTTGATGTCTCTGCCTGTTGTAATTTGAACTGCAACCGTCAGATCTTTATGAGCAAAACTCACTAGGTGTTCTGTGCGGAAACTGTAAAATTTTTACTAGCCAACTGGCAGAAAAATAAACTTTTGGGTTCTCAAAGAAAGACTCAAGTCAGGAAACCCAAACACAAAAACCAATCAAATGAAATAACATCTCACCCCATGAGAAACAGAGTGTAAAGGGGGTACCCCTAGGGTGCCAACATCTCGCCTGCCCACCCACATCCCCAAAAATCTAGGTTCTGAGAGGGGAGGCAGTGGGGGGAGGTCAGAATACAGCAAGACTCTACTAAAAGAAACATAATTACTAAGGTGAGTAATTTTTTCTTCAAACAACATGAAGTCTTGCTGTATTCTGACAAGTGCAGACTACCACGCAGTACCTCCACGGAGGAGGGACAGAACCTACTTTGGGAATAGGCTCTGAAGTACTGATGTGCCAAACTGAGCATACTCCTAGCCTGGATATCCAGAGAGTAATGCTTGGTAAAAGCATGGACTGTTTTCCAGGTGGCTGCTTGACAAATTTCTAAGAGAGGGATATCCCTGGCAGCAGCCAGGGAAGCAGCTGTACCTCTGGTGGAATGAGCCCTCAGGCCTGAGGATGGAGTTTTTCCCAGTTTTTCATAGCAGAATTGTATACAAGACGCAATCCACCTGGCAACAGATCTCTTGGTGGCAGGTTTGCCCTTCACAACTTCTCCATAAGTGAGGAACAACTGGAGGGAGTCAAACCTGTGACCCTTGGTACACTCTATGTAGTAGCTAAGGGCTCTTTTAACATCCAAACTGTGTAGCCTCCTCTCTCCCGAGGAAGAATGATCAGTGAAGAAAAAAACAGGGAGAGACACAGACTGATTCAGGTGGAAATCTGCAACCACTTTAGGCAAGAACTTTCTGTTAGTTCTAAGGACCACTTTATCTCCGTGAAAAGAGATGAAATCAGGTTCCACTAACAGTGCTTGCAATTCACTGATACATCTAGCAGAAGTTATGGCTACCAAAAGAACAGTTTTCCAAGCCAAGTACTTAAGCTCTGCTGAGGACAAAGATTCAAAAGGTAGTTGCATAAGCTGAGCAATGGAAACATTAAGATCCCAAGCAGAAGCAGGATCCCTAAAGGGGAGATTGGTGTGAAGCAATCCCTTGAAAAACTTACAGAATACAGGGTGGGATGACAGTGAGAAAGACTTGCCTACTGACAGGAAAGCAGAAACAGCAGACAAGTGTACCCTGAGAGCAGCTGTTCTGAGGCCCAGGCTATTAAGATGGACCGTATAATCCAGAACTGTAGGTAATTCAGCAGTATCCGGGGAGACCTGCCTTTTGGAATGCCAAATGCTGAATCTCTTCCATTTGGAGTTATAAGTCTTTCTGGTGGAAGGCTTTCGAGAAGCTCTGAGAATATCCAGAACTCCCTGAGACAGATGCAAATCTGCAAACTCTAACTCTTCAAGAGCCATGCCTTGAGATTGAGACACTGAAGACTGGGGTACCAAGTCCACACCTGAGAGGAGGTTAACAGGTTGTAATTCCTGGGAAGAGACAGGGGAAGATGGACTGCTAGGGACAGCAACAAGGGATACCATGGCTGCCTGGCCCAGTCTGGAGCAATCAGAATCACTTTGCAAGGTCGTGACCTTATCTTGACCAAAACTTTCAACAGGAGAGGAAGGGGGGAGCAAACAGAAATTTCCCTTCCCAGTTTAGAATCAGAGCATCCAGGGGGACTGAACCCAAGACTGGAGGTCTGCAACAAAAGAGAGGAAGTTGGTTATTGTCTGGGGCAGCAAAAAGATCTATCTCTGGAGTGCACCATCTTGAGAAAATCACCTTCAACACCAGAGGATCCAGGGCCCATTTGTGATGACCCTGAGATATTCTGCTCAGTGCATCTGCTAGGACATTGTCCTTCTCTGGAAGGTGAACTGCTATCAGAGAGGTTTGCAGGGAATAAGCCAGGGACCACAACTTCATTGCTTCTGTGCACAAGGCCATAGACCGAGTGCCTCCTTGCTTGTTGATGTACCACATGGTGGTGGTGGTGTCTGTTCTGACCTGAACCACCTTGTTCTGTACTGATTTGGAAAAAACTTGCAGTGCCAGAAACACTGCCCTGAGTTCCAAGAGACTGATGTGTAGAAGAGATTCCTGAGGCGACCACAGTCCCTGGGTGGTGAGGTTCCCTAAATGGGCTCCCCACCCCAGCAGGGAAGCATCTGTGGTAAGGACCACTGAATGAGACTGAGTGGCAAATGGAACCCCTTGCCTCAAATTGTCCTGATCCTGCCACCACTGCAGGGCTTGGATCAGAGTTCGAGTCACTGGGATTAGTTTGGTAAGGGAATCCTTTCTTTGGGACCAAAAAGCTCTTAAGTGGAACTGAATGTCCCTCATCTGGAATCTTGCGCCTTGGACCACTGCTCTAAAAGCTGCCATGTGGCCCAAGAGCTGAAGGAAATGCCTTGCTGGTCAAGACACCTGAAGGCTGAATGAAGAGGCCAGCTCCATGAAAGCTCTTGCCCTTTACAGGGGTAGGAAAGCTCTTGCTTCTACCGTATCCAGCTCTGCCCCTATGAAGGTGAGGAGCTGCACTGGTTTGAGAACTGACTTTGGTGGGTTGAGAAGAAATCCTAAAGAAGTGAGCACTTGCTGGGTCACTTGCAGGTGTGACTTGACTTGGTCTGGGGACTGGCCCACTATGAGCCAGTCAGCCAAATATGGAAATCTTTTCTCTTCTTAAGGAGGCAACAACTACTGCCAAGCACTTTGTGAAGACCCTTGGGGCTGAGGTTAGGCCAAAGAGCATTGCTCTGAACCGATAGTGGCCTGAGGGCAACTCGAATCTGAGGTTCTTTCCATGGGAGCACCTGGTGGGAATGTGAAAAGTAGGCATCTTTGAGGTCCAGGGAGGCTAGCCCGTCCCCTGGCCTTAGAGAGGGAAAGTACAGTTACGTAAGAACTTACCGTAACAGTAGATCTTCGAGAACAGCTCTTGCAGCAGGTTACACCATTAGGACTGAAGCCGGCAGGCGTCAGGACCCCATGGAAAAATTCTAGCTAGCTATCTTCAGCGGGGACCGCCCACGTCCGGTCCCGCCTCCGACGTCAGGCGTAGTACATAAGGGGGCGGTCCCGCCAGATTCCCCAGTTCTCCCGACGGAGACTTCCGGCCGCAGGCTGACATCGAAATGGGAGACTGAGGATCCACCGTCAGAAGACAAAGGGTATAAATCCCTGTTAAAAAAGGCTTAAGCCATGCCTCCTCCAAGGGGGAAGGTGGGCGGGAAGGTACCTGCTGCAAGAGCTGTTCTCGAAGATCTACTGCTATGGTAAGTTCTTACGTAACTGTACTATCTTACTTCGAGACACAGCTCTTGCAGCAGGTTACCCCATTAGGACTGATCCCCAAGCAGTAGCGCTTGCAAACACTCTGGGAGGAGGAAACTAGAAAGTTCATTCCAGGTCCTGATTCTAGAACAGGAGACCCTGTAGCACAGCCAGGCCGAGCCGGCTCTTAGCATGAAGCGATGTCAGGCTATAATGCCTGATAAAGGTATGTACGAAACTCAAGTGGCTGCAGCACAAGCGGCAGAAGTGGAGAGCGTTTCAAGTGCTGCAAAGGAGGTGGCCACTCCCGTAGTGGAATGGCCCCGGACTGATCCCGGGAGGGGCTTTTGTTTGATATCATAACAGCATGATATGCACTGGACAAGCCAGCGAGACAGGGACTGTTTAGATACTGGTTGGCCCATCATCCTTTCAGTAAAGGAAACGAAAAGTTGCTCCGATTTACGAAGCTGCTTAGTTCTGCTCAGGTAGTACCTTAAGCTGCGGTGAACATCCAGGGTGTGGAGCGCCTCTCCTCTATTAGAATAATTGGAAGTACACCGAGGTCAATATCCTGATTGAGTGAGTGTGAAACCACCTTAGGCAAGAATTTAGGATTCGTCCTCAGGGATACTCTGTCCCGGTGGAAAATTAAATAAGGCTCCTTACACATGAGAGCATGAAGCTCAGAAACTCTTCTCGCTGACGTAACAGCAACCAAAAACAACGTTTTCCACAACAGAAAACGCAGCTCGCAATCCACGGCAGGTTCAAAGCGGGGAGCGTGTGAGTTGCTCCAGGACAAAGAGCAAGTCCCATGGAGGCACTGGGTCCTTAATGGGCGGCCTAAGATGTAACACCCCTCTCAAGAATTCTCGACAGGCATCTAATTGTGCCACTGTGCGCTATCCCACCAGGAGGTGATAAGCTGAAATGGCACAGAGGTGCACCTTAATAGAGGAGTTGGCGAGACCCGAACGGAAAAGGAGAGCAGGTACTCTTTCCCTTTCACCGACAACCTAAAGGGAAAGGCCAATGTGATTTGTGACCATAGATAAAAAACGCGCCATTTCATGGCGACGGCCAGACAAGCGCAAGCATGCTTCTGGCTGCAGAAAGAACTTCCGCAACCTTGCGAGACCCGTGTCGCAAAATGGCTATGTCTCTAGGAGCCATGCATGCAGGTTCAGTGAGCGTAAGTCCGGGTGGACCAGTGAACCCTCCTCCTGAGACAAGAGATGGGAGCTGGATGGCAACGGGAGCGGAGGTTCCCGGGATAGCTGTATCAGCAAAGGGAACCAGATCTGTCTGGGCCAGAAAGGGGCCACCAGGATCATTGTTGCATACTCCCTGCGCAGTTTGAGAAGAACTCTCTGGATCAGCGGAAGGGAGGGGAAAGCGTGAGGAATCTGTCCGCCCAGGAGAGGGATAACAGCGTCTCGCCAGAAAACACCAGGCCCTGGATCTAGCGAGCAAAAATTGGGCAGTTTTCGTTGGATGAGGCGAACAAGTCCAATTCTGGGTTCCCCATCGAAGAAACAGATCCTCTACTACCTCCTGAAGAAGTTCCCACTCGTGGACTCTGGCCTGGGAGCGACTCAGGCCGTCTGCAATTGTGTTGTCCACCCCGGGAAAATGTACTGTGATCAGGTTTGCGCCGTGTCGGATTACCCAATCCCACACCCTCATGGCCTCCCTGCAAAGGGGGGTAAGAGTGTGCGCCTCCTTGTTTGTTGAAGTAATACATCACCGCCATGTTGTCTGTCTGTAGCAGTAGAGTACTCTGTGGGATCTCTGACTGAAATGCCTGCAGGGCATAAAGGACCGCACTCATCTCCAGAACGTTGATATGAAGGTGAGCCTCCTGAGGGGTCCACGTTCCCTGGGACTTCACCCTGTCCAGGTGTGTTCCCCACCCTAGTCCTGAGGCGTCTGTGGTGAGGATTACCTCCGGGGACGGCGCTATAAACGGGACACCTGTAGAGAGTGTCCCTGGATCTAGCCACCATTGCCAGCCTCGAATCACGGTGTTTGTGATTCTGACCGGACGCTGCATATGGTCTTGCCTTTGGTCCCATTGCACTTTGAGCATCCACTGAGTTACCCGCATGTGGAGCCTTGCGAAAGGGACGGTCGGAATGGCCGCAGCCATGTGTCCGAGCAAGCGAAGGACCGACCTGGCTGGGACCGTCTTGTTCGACGAAAGCTCCCTGATGAGGGATCTGATGCGCTCCGCTCTGTCGTCTGGAAGAAATACTCTTCCCTGAATGGTGTCCAGGACTGTGCCTATGAACTGTAGTTTCTGCGACGGTACCAGGAGAGACTTCTCGTAATTGATCAAGATGCCCAGAGACCAAAACAGATTCTGGGTACTCTGGATAGCCAATAACAACGCCTCTCTGGAGGCGGCCATGAGAAGCCAATCGTCCAGGTACGGGAACACATAATGGCCCGGTCTCCTTAGAGACGCGGCCACGACTGCCATGCATTTGGTAAAGACCCTGGGAGCCGATGACAGTCCAAATGGAAGTGCTCAGAACTGAAAGTGGTGGCTGAGAAACTCGAAGCGCAGGAACCTCCTGTGCGCCTGAGCTACAGGGATGTGCAGGTATGCATCCTGCATGTCTAGGGACGCTAAAAATTCGTCCCTCTTTAGCATGGGAATAAGACCCAGAAGAGTCACCATGCGAAATCTTTTGTAGGCGACCGACATATTGAGGTCGCTGAGGTCCAGAATCGGACGGAGGTCCCCTGTTTTCTTTGGAACCAGGAAGAAGTGGGAGTAGTACCCGTATCCTCTCTGGTTCTCTGGGACATACTCTGTTGCCTCCTTTTGCAGGAGCGCGAATATTTCTTGCCTGATCAGAGGCTTGTGCTGACCCGAGTAACGGGAGAGCAGAGGAGGCCTTGAGGGTGGCTTTTCTGCGAATTCTATAAAGTGGCCTCTTTCGAACAACTGAAGAACCCACCGGTCGGTGGTTATGGACTGCCATCCTGGCAGGTACTCCGCAATCACGACCCCGACCTTGATGTCCCGTTGATCCTGAGGGGCGGGGGCCGGAAAGGAGTCAGGCTGTGGTGGCGGAGGGCCTGCGGGCTGGGCCGGTTTAGCTGAGCATTGACCTCGGCCCACGGGCTGTCTACCCTGGGCTCTACGGGAACCGGAGCCCCTCTGTTGTGGACCGGTGCAGGACTGTTGTCTCTGTGCCCGTCCACGAAAATGGCTTTGGTTCCTACAAAAGGAACTAAGCCTCGGTCGATACATTGCCTGGACCGACCTCACCGCTTCCCAGCCTCTTGAAGCTTGGTGATGACCTCTCAGAGGGCTCACCAAGAGAACTTCTCCCTCAAATGGGCGCCCATGATGTTTTGTGGACGTCCGGGGTCAGCTAGACACATGAGCCAAGAGTGTCTCCGAGGCATACACCTGAACTGCTGCTCGGCTGAGGAGTCCGCGGAGTCGCACGCTGCCTGTAGCACTTAGGTCCCTATGTCCGAACTCCGCCCGGAGGAGCTGCAACATCTCCTCCTTCTGCTCACCTTCTGGCAACTTCTCAGCCAGATCCAGACCCTGCTCCCACAAGGCATTTTGGAACTGCACCATGTGGGTCAAGTAATTCAGGGATCTGATGGCGCAAGTAGCGGAAGCATACATGCGCCTACCCAAAGTGTCCAGCTGTTTGGACTCCGGGTCCGGTGGCAGAGTGCTCAAATGTTGCGGTCTCTGGGACCGGTCATGAGAGGCTGTTATGACCAGAGAGTCGGCCTGAGGATGCTGGGCCAAGTACTGGTCTTCCCTTGGAGCCTTGTACAAGCGGTCAGCTTTCTTCGGCATCGCCGGGAGTGAATGTGGATGCTTCCACGCTGCCTTGGTGACGTCCACGAAAGTGTCTACCAAGGGTGGCACCACCACAGGCTTGGGGTCCTTCTGCCGAAGATATTTCGCAAGGCGTAGCCTTTCGGAGTCTAACTCTTCCGCATCCCATCCCATGTTCTCTTGGATGTGTCTCATGATGTCCGAGAATGAAGGGTCATCCGGAGGAGACCTTGGAAGCTCACGTGGGTCCGGAGAAGGGATGTGGAGAGGAGATGGGGATCTAGATCCTGTTGAAAACTCTGATCCCGTGTCCTCCGTCGAAGGCGAACGGCGGCGTCTTCTGGGTCTCTTAGGGCTGTGTGACCCAGAAGAGGATCTGAACGGAGGTCTCCGTCTATCTGGTCTCCCCCTTGGAGGGATCCTGGGCTCCGGGGAAGGAGGTAACCGGCCTGCAGACCCAGATGGAGAAGGGGGCGCAGGAACCGGAGGAGTAACCGGCCTAGGAGGAGGTGGGGTGGGGACCACATCCTTTTTGATGGTATCCCACCAGTAAGTGAAAAGCTCCTTAACCTCTGAGAAAGAAAGACCCGACGATGGACCGGGTGCCGGTGGTCGGTCGTCGGGTTCCGGCGTCGGCTCCACAGGGGCCTCGAGTTGCGGGGAGGGTTCCCTGGGAGGCTCGACAGAAGCGGGGTCGCCCGTCTGGTCCTCAGGCTATGTTAACTCCTCCTCTGTAATGGTCTCCTGACCGACGTCGGTCGGAGGCGTCGGGGCCCTCTTCTCAATCCGGACAGGCACTGACGTCGGTCCCCCTACTGGCGTCCGGGGGTGCGTAGGCTTGGCCGGCGACGGTCGTCTGGCGGTCGACGGCTCTGGGGACCTGTGGCGAGAGGCCGACGTCGGGTCCGACGGTCTCTTAAGAGAGGTGAGCTCCTTGGTCTTCCGCTGGGGAGGAGGAGGCAAGGAGGCAGACCTGACGACGGGTTCAGAATGGCGGGAACCCGACTTGTGGTGATGGTGGCGGTTCCCCGACTTGACCAGGGCCTTGGAAGACGAAGGAGGCCTGGAAGTCTTGGCCTGAGAAGAGAAGCCCGAAGATTTTCTCACCGCAGCAGGGGGAGGCTGAGAACTGGCCCGGGAAAGCGAGCGGTCGGACCTGGAGCCCGAGCTACGAGAATCAGAGGCCCAGACGGGGACCTGGAAGGGCCTTCTCATTGCTTCTCTGAATGTCTACGGCCTTCTCAAAGAATCCCCTTGAGGCCATGGTCTTGAGTTGTTCCTCAAGCAGGAACGCCTGTATGGCCTTCTGGCGACGGATCCGGTTCTGCTGTTGAAGCCTAGGCAAAGGAGCAGGACCGGTGTGCGTGGTCTGGGCCTAAGCACGGGACGAGGCTGAATGGGATCCTTGAAGGGATCTGCTTCCCACAGGCGCACTTCGAAGAATGACCGGAGGTAGGAGAGGACATCAGACAATAAACTGACCGAAGAAAAAACGAATTTTCCAAAGGAAAAACTTTACCATGCGTCATGCGCTAGAACTGTGAACCGAAGGGTCGAGACTTGCAAGTCGACGGTGGGAAAGAACTGGGGAATCTGGCGGGACCACCCCTTTATGTACTACGCCTGATGTCGGAGGCGGTACCGACGTCCGGGGCGGTCCCCGCTGAACATAGCTAGCTAGAATTTTTCCATGGGGTCCTGACGCCTGCCGGCTTCAGTCCTAATGGTGTAACCTGCTGCAAGAGCTGTGTCTCGAAGTAAGATGGATAATTCCCAGAGTTATCATCTTGAACCTTGGCTTTAAAAGATGTTTGTTCAGATATCTCAAGTCCAGAATGGGTCGCCACTCTTCTGTCTTTTTGGGGGTTAGGAAGTACCAGGAGTACAGTCCTTTGCCCCAGTGTAGGGCAGGTACTCTCTCTATAGCTCAAAGCTAGGAGAGAAGAAACCTCTGCCTCTAGGGCAAGGGTTTCTGAAAGATTTGCAGGCGGAAAAGGTCTGGCTCTCATCTTTGGAAATTTTTTGAAGCTCAGAACCAGTCCCTGATTTACTACTTCCAGGACCCACTTGTCTGATGTAACAGACATCCAGTCCTGGACAAAGTAAGCCAGCCTGCCCCCTACTGGAACAGGAAAGTCGACCCAGGCAGACCCATCAGGGTGTCTGCTTGGTAGGGGCTTTAGGCTGAGGAGTGGATGCAGGCCTGCTCATCCCCCTTCTGCCTCTCCCTCTGAAGAACCCGTTCTGTGAAAAGGAAGAAGAGGCCTGTGCTTGGTAAAAAGGCCTTTGAAAAGGCATGCCCCTGCCTCTAGACTGCTGCCTTTGAGGAGTTGCCTGCCTTTCCTTGGCCTGAGCACTCCTGTAAGTGGTCCTGTATTCGTCCATTTTCTTCATGTAATTCTCTGTCTGCTCCCCAAACAGAGAATTACCCACTATAGGAAAATCCATGGCCTTAGCCTGGGTATCCTGTGAGAGGCTAGTACATCTGAACCAAGCCATTCTCCGAAGAGCCACAGATGTAGCCATGACTCTTGATGATACATCACTGGAGTCCACAGCAGCATGAAACTGAACTTTTGATGCCTCAATCCCATCTGCAGTCACCTCCTCCAGCTCCTTGGCAAACTGGGGGGGAAGCCTGTTTAGCCAGTGCCAGTACAGTGTCCCACCTGGACTTCTGGTACCTGGCTGTATCGGCCATATAATTCGCCAGCCTGAGTCCCAAGAAAGATGCCATGTACTGCTTCTTTGCCATGGCATCAATCTTCCTGGAATCCTTGTCTCAGGCGTGTGATGCCAAGGGAATGCTTGCCTTATCACAGGCAGCAGCCTGTACAACCCCAACATGGGCGCATTGCTGATAAAGGAACTCCGTATCCGAGCCTGAAAGTGTATACCTCTTGTCCATTCTTCTATCCACAGGAGGTATGGAATTGGGAGACTTAAGAATTTTTTGTGTTTGTTTCCCAAAAGATTTGTGATGGGGAATAGACAGTCTCCTGGACTCTGGGATGTCAATCATCTCTACATAGTCAGGCTCCTCCTGATCTTCCACTGCCTCCTCCACAGGAAGCTGGAGGGTATCAGCCACTTTTCTGTAAAACATGAAGTGCGAAGGGGACTCAGAAAGCCTAGAAGGAGAAACACCTGAAGGTCTGTCTGGGGAGATGTCCAGGTCAATAAGCACAACCAGACTTTCACCATCACCATATTCATCTTCCAACTCTCCCTCCTCCTCAAACTCTGGTTCATAAAATTCTTCCAGGGTATAATCTTGAACCAGGGGAACCGACTGAACCAAGCCCCTGCCAAAAGGTGCCGGATCAGTCGGAACCGGGCGAAGCGATTCCACAATAAGAATCGCTTTGGCTATTTCATCGGTGGTCGGAGTAGGAGATTCTGGATCCGAACCGCCCGATTTGTCTTTGTGCTTTTTGTCGGAACAGATTCTCGAATCAGCACCCTTTGCTCAAGAAGTATCGCCCTGGTCAGAGGGCACACCTTCTAGTTCGGTCGGAACCGAACCGGGCTGGCCATCCGGGTCAGCGGACTTCTCTGTCTCCCTTTCCCTCAGTCTACCTAATCTCTTTTCAAGGGTAGATTTTGGAAACTTTTTACATATTTGGCAGTCTGAATCAAGGTGGTCAAACCCCAGACAATAAGCACAGGTAGTGTGGGGATCGGCCTTAACAAAGACCTCCCCACACTCACTGCAGTGTTGAAACCCAGTGGGCCCATTTTTTTTCTTGGGTTTCTCAGACATGGCCAACCTAACCAAACTTAGCCTTTTTTCGGCAACCGCCAGGCAAGACTCCTCTATCGGTTCCTGACCGTGTCACGGTTCTTGGGAAAAACGATTAAAACCCGTTTCTTTTTTTTTTTTAGAACCGATAATGCACCGTAACCACACACTCAAATAAAATACAAGATTTACCTGAATGATCGGTTCAACTGAACCGATCCACACTTTTTACAACTTCCATACAGAAAACAGAACAAAACCTATCTAGTACTCATGGTACCACAGACAGGGACTTGAACCGACTATGCGGAAACTAAATTTCGGTAGAAAACCGACACTTCAACCAACTTCGAACAGAGCTGCAGGAGAAATCTCCGGAGCGACTGTTCAGTGAGGTGGAGTAAAGAATCTGACGGTTGCAGTCCAAATTACAACAGGCAGAGACATCAACCGAGCGCAAGATGAACATTCTATGCCCTGCATTGAAAAGTTAACCCGTTGTTCTCTGGGGCAGTTTAAAGGCTGGGGCTAACTGCACTTGTCAGAATACAGCAATACTTCCTGTTGTTTGAAAGTAAACAGGCAGGTGGGTGGATTGATTCAGGGTAAACTCTGACACCACCTTAGGAAGAAATTTAGGACTGGTACATAAAGACACTCCGTGGAAAACCAAATAAGGCTGCTCACATGTAAGAGCTTGGAGCTCAGAAATCCTTCGAGTGAAAGTAATGGCAACTAAAAATAACGCTTTCCATGATAGAAAGCATAGCTCGCAAGTTGCGGCAGGCTCAAAAGGAGCCAAAGTAAGCTTTTCCAACACAAGAATTCAAGTCCCACGGAGGGATGGGATTATGGATAGGAGGCGTCAGGTGAAGAATGCCTCTCAAAAAGGTATGTAACACATCCAACTGTGTCACCATATGGCCTTCAATGGGCACATGGAAAACAAGAGATGGCAGATGTGCACTTTCAGAGAGGAGCACCCTAGGCCTGAGAGGAACAGCAGGTACTCCAACATCTGGTTCACAGGACAGGTGAAGGGGTCCAGCTGGCATTTAGCAGCCCATATAGGGTTACCACCTGACCCGATTTTCGCAGGACAGCCCAGATTTGGACAACTGTGTCCTGCAAGAAAACATGAAAAATACTACATGTCCTGACATTATAGTAGAAAAAATATTTTCTAGCTTTCTTTTAAATGTTGCAGAAAACTATAATACCGTAACTAAATTACCTTAAAATGATAAACAATAGAAACAACTAAAAAAACTACAACACTTAGTCTTAATTCTGATGATACAGAGAAAACAATTCTGAGGCTACACATTGTCCTGTGAAAAATCATGTTTTAGTAAGAAATGTCCCATGTTGGGCTTCTTAAAAGGTGGTAACACTAAGCCCATAGCCAGAAACGCTTCCACTTCATGGAGTAAGTGGTTCTGGTGGAATGTTTTCTGGCCACCACCAGCACATCAGCCACCTTAGGAGACACCACAAACCAGGCCATGGCTATGTCCTCTGGAGCCAGGTGTAAAGGTGTAGGGACTTGGGGTGCAGATTTATTTATTTATTGAGGATTTGGAAAATACCTTTGAGTCAAAGAATCATTTTCAAAGGTTCCACGTCAGTAGAGGTACACACAGTAGGAGAACAGTTCAGAGCAAATACAGAAACACTAACACAAGCAAGACAGACACAATTACAATAATGCATTAAGTGACTAACATGTTAGATATTGGTTATATTTGGTGCTAGGCACAAGTCCAGGGAACATATGGAAACTCCTGTGTTGGGCTAACAAAAAGAGGTTCTAGAGTGATGTGGGGGACCAAAGGCCTTGGTCAACTGATACTGGGTGGAGGACCGGTTCAGTTGCAGTCACAGAGATTCGTGGACTGTAGGTGGTTCCTAAGGTGGGTTCTGTAGGGGCCTAGCCTATTCAGGTTTGTGAGGACATTTGGTAGGCTATTTACCCAGGTTGGGGCATGGTAACTGAAGGACTTTTGGAATTGGGAGGTGCAGCATCGGGTGACCACGAGGAGTTGCCTGCTAGCACTACGGGTGTGCTGCTGTGTCACGGTTCATTGTATTACAGGGGAGAGTCCAGCAGGGGTGAGGCCAAGTGAAATCTTTCTGGCCATGAGGCAACTGTGATACCTGATACGGTTATCTAGGTTAAGCAAACTTGTGGCGCTGTAAAGGGAACACGTGTGAGTTTGACAATCGCAGTCCAGGGTGAGGCGGCAGGATATGTTGAGGGAGAGCAGAAGTCTGGATAAGGCTGAGGAGCTGGCAGTGCTATAGATAAGAATGCCATAGTCTAGAAGGGAGAGGACTGAGGAGGAGACCGCAAGGCGAAGGGCATCAGGAGTGAGACAGTGTTTAAACCTATAGAGGATGCCCAGCCAGATGCTGAAGGCTGTAGACAGTAGGTGAATGTGGAGGTCGAAATTGAGGGCTGGGTCAAAAGTGACTCCCAGGTATTTAAAGAAGTGCACTTGCTCAAGAGGGGTCTGGTTGGCTGTTCGTAGTGGAGGACAGCAGTCCTTCTTGGGGTTGAGTGGGTGACAGAAGTACATAACTTTAGTCTTTTTATAGTATAGTATGAGGTGCTGTGAGGTGAACCACTTTTTGGCATCACTGAAGGAGGACTGAAGAGAGTTGAAGTTGAGTGGGGTCATGGTTGGCGGAGTACAGGACAGCATCGTCCTCACAGAGTAGGATGTTGCCAGACCAGGACTGGGGGATGGAGCTGAGAAACAAAGGTCCAAGGATAGACCCCTGCGGGACACCAGAGCGGACAGGCAGTTTGCCGGATAAGGTGGTTCCAATTTTGACTTGCTGCGAGCCGTCTGCCAGATAGTCAGAGAACCAGCAGAGGGCATCGTAAGAGAGACCATGTTTGGAGAGGGGAGTTAGTAGGAGGGAGTGGTTGACAGTGTCAAACACTTTTATGAGGTCGAGGAAGACTGCTCCGGAGAGCTGTCCTCTGTCGTTGGCCGTATGAAGGTGGGTGGTGAACTAGAGAAGGGCGGTCGTCGTGCTGTGTCCCTTGCAGAAACCATGTTGCTGATGGCAAAGTATTTTGTGTTTGATTAGGTGGTCAGTGAGCTGATCACAGACTATACACTCTAGGGTTTTAGATTGGGGGGGGGAATAGATAAAGGGAAGTAGCTGCTGGTGGAGGTACGGTCTCCATTCTTACATATGGGGGTGATGGAGGCAGATTTCCAGCACAAGGGGAATTTCCCGAGGCATAGAGATCAGTTAATAGTGTGAGTTAGGGGGATTAGCACCTCGGAACGGATGAGCCAGAGAAGTCTCAGGTCTAAGAAGTCGCTACTGTATAGTGAGTAGCCTAAGGCTTTTTTAAGGTATGGCTCTGCAGACTTAGTGGTGATGCAACAGAGGTGAAATGGAGGGTGTGTAGTGGGGGAGGAGGGGTAGAAGTCAGGGGGCGGGTCAAAGAAGTGGCTAGGGAGGACACTGCTGAGGTCAATGAAGGCACGATTAAATGTGGTGGCAATCCGGGAGGGATCAGATGTCAGGCCCTCTTCGACCAGGATTTGCGTGGGGGCAGGGTTGTGGGCTTTGCACAGATGTCCTTAACAGTGTTCCAGAATTTGCGCCCCACACCCCAGGTAGAGGTTAGGGCAGATTTGTAGAACTCTGCCTTGGCTTTGCACAAAGCCCAAGTACATTGGTTATGGGCCTATCAGTATTTCTGTCTGTCTGTCTGATGGCAGTCCAGTCGCATTGGAGAGGTGCCACAGGTAGTCCCTAGACCGCATCAGGGCCAGTAGATGATCCGATATCCATGGCACAGGGTTGCCTTTGACCATCCTTTTGGTCAGAGGGGCGAACATATCACAGATAGCATTATATGAGTGAATGAAAAGGTCAAGGGCTCGGTCAGGATCAAGGACGTTAGTGATGAATGACCAATCCATTGTACTAAGGTGGGTTTTTAGGAGTGTAAGTTTACCAGGGTCAAGTCTGTGTTGTATGATCATTTTGGAGGGGATTTGGGGGTCTTGCACGTCCAGGAGCAGAGGACAGGGGAGTGGTCACTAATCACATTTGGGGAATAGTAGTGCTGGAGATTTTGTGTGGGCAGTTTGTGAAGACTAGGTCCAGCAGGGAGGAGGACCCAGAGCACTGGTTTAGTTGGGTAGGTGAAGTGACTATTCGGGTGAGGTCATGGGCTGTGGTTGCGTCGATGAATGAGGCAGCTGCCTTGGCTAGCCAGTTGATATTGCAGTCCCACAGAATAATTTTTTCATTTTGAGGGGGTAGGGTGCCAAGATAGGACAGGAGAGAATGGAAAGCCGCCTTCTGGTCTCTTGAGGGAATGTATATAGCAGTGATGAGCAAGGGGGTAAGAGAGTGTCCGATAGTAAGTTTGAGTGTAAGTGCCTGGCGTCCGGGGAGAAGGTGGGGAGGGGGGAAGCAGGTGAACATTCAGTGTGTCCTTGGTGTATAAGGCACATCCCCCCCCCCCGCTGACCCTGCCTGTCAGCATGGAAAACATTATACCCAGGGAGGGAGACCGATGAGTCGGGGATACAGGGGGAGAGCCAGGTTTCACCCACGGCAATGATATCAGGTTGATGCTGCAGGACCCATCCCTGGTAGGAGTCCCATATTTTTAGAAGGCTGCAGATGTTTAGGGAGACAATAAGTAAGCCACCTGTAGGCGATGGTGTGGGCATGGAGGTTGTGTGGAGCCCGGGGTTAGGGTGTATATTTCCAGACATTAGGTGGAGGAGAGACCCGAGGATGGGATTCCAGGCCAGTTTTTTGGGGCAATGCGACTTGAGAGCTGGGGACTTTTTAGTGATAGAAAGTGTGGAAATGGGGATAAGTATGTAGGGGGATGCCTGGATAAGGAATTGCAGTGTATGGGGGATGTCAGGATTGGGGTATGACAGTGGGGTGGCAGAGGATTCAGCAAGATGTGCTCCAGCGATGGAGCTCCTGTATGTGGCATTGCCATACCTTTTGCTTGTTGGGGGTGAGGGAGGGCAACAGCTCCGTGAGCCCTCACGACCTCCATGTGGACCCTGGCAGGATCCAGTGATAACTTCTGCTCGTTGGGGTAGGGGCAACAGCTCCGTGAGCCCTCACGACCTCCGTGTGGACCCTGACAGGATCCGATGGTAGCATCTGCTCATTGGGGGTGGAGGAGAGCAACAGCTAAGTGAGCCCTCACAACCTCTGTGAGGACCCTGGCAGGATCCGGTTGTAACTTTTGCTCATTGGGGTGGGGGTGGGCAACAGCTCCGTAAGCCCTCACAACCTCCGTGTGGACCCTGGCAGAACCCGGTTCTGGGAGAGCAAGTTACTGCACAGAGGATAGGGGACTGGAGGTTCCACTGCCAGCTGCTGGAATAAGGAGAGCCAGATCTGATGAGGCCAAAAGTGGGCAATGAGGCTCATCGTGGCCCCTTCCATCTGTAGCTTGATTAGCACCCTCGGAAGCAGAGGTAAGGCATACAGAAACAGCCTTTTCCAAGACAGGGACAACATGTCTCGACAGAAAACTCCAGGGCCTGGATCTAGTGAGCAAAAATAGTTTTGCATTGAGTGGGGACGCAAAAAGGTCCAACTCTGGACAACTCCATCTGTCGAAGAAGTCTTTTAAGACCTAGGTCAGAAACTCCCACTCGAGCACCACTGAGTGGCTTAGGTTGTCCACCAGGACATTTTGGACACCGGGAACATGGATGGCTGACAGCTGTAGGTCATGGTCCAAAGCCCAGTACCAGCTTCTCATCGCTTCCCTGCAAAAGAGGTATGAGTGGGTACCTCCCTGCTTGTTTATGTAGTGGACGACAGTCATACTGTCCGTCTGCACCAATGAGATTGGGGGTCTTTCTGTGGGCCACTCTATGAGCTCTACGGCATGGCCATGACTTATGAGATGCAGCACCCAGCTGTCATTTGTGATCTCCGCTCACCTGTCCTGGAGTAGGGAGAACCAACCCCCTACTGCCTCTGCCCAGTCCACTGGAGACGGAAGGGCGCCAGGAAAGGAGTCATGCTGAAGCAGGAGCTGGTGCCACCCGTCCTCCTCAGGAACCCTTGCTGAAGGAGGAAGAGGGGGTGGATAGGGCTGAGAAACCCTTACGTTTGGCAGGCTTAGAGATGGGTCAGAGTTTATGGGTTGCCCGATGAAAGGGCACTCGTGGAGAACTCTTTCAGTGGGTATGGTACAGTGAGTGAACCAATCTTAAGAGTGCACCCAGAGGCTTGTAGGTTGGATAAAATGTCCTGTACATCAGCTCCAAACAGTTTATAACCCTCTGAAGGAAGCATGCAGGATGGACTTCTGAACAACCTGAGTAAACCAGACACCCGCAGCCAGGAGTGCTGACGAATGCATATGCTCACTACCACTGCCCTAGATGAGGCATCTACAACATTGTAAGCTGAGCGCAGGAGGTGTTGCCTGACACCTGACCCCTATTTGAGAGCCTAGCAGAGCTGTTGCATAGCCAGAGCTTCAGGCAATTATCTGACCATCTCCATGGTCTGTTCCCACAAGACATTTAGGTACTGGATCATGTGGGCCATAAAGTTAAGGGTCCTGATGGCCAAGGTGGAGTAGGCAAAAGCCTTTTTGCTGAAGAGATCCAGTCTCTGGGATTCCCTATCGGAAGAAAGCCAGGGAACTCAAATGTCTTGGTCTCTTCGTACAGTTGTGAGCTGAACTGATGACGACCAAGTCTGCTTGCAGTTGTTCTCAGAAAAAGGCTTGCTCACAGGCACCTTGTATAGTTTATCTGCCTTCCTAGGCATGGCCAGTATGAGGTTTGAGTAATGCCAGGCAGCCATGATGGCATCCTCAAAAGTGTATCAATGGGGAACCACCAAAGGGAAGAATCTGGCAGCTTGAGGTAGATGAACAACTGACATTGGGAGGGGGTCCAGCTTCTCGGTCTCAAAGCCCATGGCTGACTGTAACCGGTGCATAATCCCACAAAACAACAGGTCATCCGGGGGAACCTGGGGACATATTTGGTGGTCTCCTACCCATCTGAAGACACTATTGGGGGGGGGAAGGCCCCTCATCCTCATCATCACCAGACTCCTCGGACTCAACCGGAGGATGGAGGTCTGGAGGTCCAGGTTATATTCTCCCTCATCCACTTGGTGAATGGGAGGGGGAGAGAGAGAGAGAGTGTAAGGCACTAGCCAATGCTGGACAGGCAGAGGGTCCCTAGGAATGTCAGGCGGCGGCGCAGGGCACACTGGCCCATGTGGGGTCTGGTACTGTTGTGGTGCAAGCTGTGCCTGCATAAAATTCCAGCAGGATGACAGTATTGACTGAAAATCCACTGTCACTGACATCGGGTAGCCCAGCGGAATCGGCTGAGGAACCGACACCGGCATCGTTGGGGGCAGTATTGGTGCCAGTGTAGGTTGAGGAGCAGGCGTCAGAACAGGCAGAGGGGCCCGGCGTCAGTTGAGGGGCCAGCGCCCGTGCTGGTTGCAGCCAAGCAGGCATTGGAATTAGAAGACGCCTGGCTGGTGCAAGAACCGGGTTAGGAGAAACTGGCATTGCTCGGAGGGTGGCATCGGTGATAGCCACTTAAGCAGCAGGCGAAGAAGAGCTTGGGATGACCGAGGGAGACACTAGGGAAGGTGTAGGGTCCATGCCTATGAAGAAAGTTGACCGTGCTGAAGCAGGCAGGGGACAGGTAGCCTGAGTCGACCTTTATTTATTTTATTTATTTATTTATTATTTCGGAAGACATCTTTGAGCCAAGGCTCTTTTACAAATGTCCCACGCCAGGGAAACAATATAGAACATAGTGAGGACAATAACAAGTACAGTAGTTTCAAGCAGCCATAGGCTTTGTTGGGTACATTCAAGCTTTCATATGGAATTACTGTAAAATGTACGATTCGCAGTATGTATGTTAAGTTACAGTAATTTGTGTATATTATTCAAGATCATATGTACAATAAAAAAACAATTGTAATATGGTTCACTAGAATAAATTAGAAACTGCTAGGAGAGATGGTAGATACGTGTACAGGAAGCTATGGGGAAAAAGAATGTAGATAATAGTGGGGAAATAAAAAGGGAGGAGATAGTGAGGGGTAAAGGTGGAAGGGACTGGGGGGGAATTAGAGGGAAGGAGAGTAAGTTTAGTTAGGAGAAACATTCACAGGAGGCCATTGTGACAAGGTGCTGATGCAGGTTGCACTTGAAAGTGCCAGGGTAGTGTCACTGGTAACAGCAGGTGGAAGAGAGTTGTACCAGGATAAGGCTCTGTATATGTACAAGAGCATTGTTCTTGGGTAGTGCAGCAGCGTGGAACAGAAAAAGTAACATATTCTGAGCTCCTGGTTAGGCGGGGGCTGCAGCGGGGGTCCAGTAAGGGCTGAACCCTTGAGGATAGGAGAGGAGAGTTAAAGTAATATTTTTCACTAGCATACAAGTCTGGCACTTCAACCTGCTGGGGAGTTGGAGCCAGTTTGCTTGCTTGAAGATGTCACAAGTAAGTGAGAGGCGTGGAGCAGAGGTCAGTAGACAACATGCCTTGTTATGGGCAATGGCTATTTGTTGAAGTGCAGTGTCAGTGGCAGAGCCGTAGATCACAAGCATATAGTCGATTACTGATATAACAGAGCTCTGAACCTGGAGCTCACCGAACCCATACCGGCCTGAGAAAAGCCAGTGGAGCCTCCCGACTGCAGCCCTGACACTAGAAGGGGCCTAAACAGCAGGGGCTGCTGGGATTGGGAGGAACCAGACCCCGAAGAACCACCGCCTGACAGAGAGAGGCTGGCTGGAGGCGATGTCAACAATAGCCCTTTGGAAGACAGGGTGTGCGAGGCAGAAGAGGCCACCCCTGAGGAGGCGACTAAACCCACTGTGGCTTTTGACTTGTGTGGAGACTGCAAGAGGGACGAGGACAGTTTTTTTTGTGGTCCTTCTCCCAGAATCTGTGTTTGCCAGAGGAAGACTGCTGCAATCCCAAAGACAGGGTCAGAGAGGAAGAGGAACTACTGGCCTGCATCTTCTGTTCCATGCTGGTGACCTTCTGCTGCAAGAGGAATTCTTCAAGAGCCTGCTGGCAATGGTATCAAGTGGCCTGGTTGCAGCCCTTACAGATGGTGCAGGCCTGGGTGATGTGGGTAGGCCCAAGGCAGTGGATGTAGGCAGAGTGGCAGTCTTTTTTTCAGGGGGCTGCTTCCCACAAGCACACTTCGTTCTGGAGGACCAATCGGAAGAAGAGGACGGGTCTGACATACAAAAGGAATCAACCAAAAGTTGAAAAACTAGGGTGAGAAAGAAAAGAAAATTTTACATGGTGGTCGACTGAAGCTTGCAGCGGTCTCTGGAGGTCCAACATGCATTGGCCGACAGAGGGAAAAGAACTGAGGAGGAAGCAGGGAATGCCCACTTTTATGGGTCTGGCCGACGTCAGAGGGTGACATTGGAATGGGCGGTCCCCAGTTAGACTGCTAGCTAGTAAAGTTTCTGTCTGGTCCTAGTGCCTGACGGCAGCAGCTCTATAGGTGTGGCCTGCTGCAAGAGATACCCCTAACGTCTGATCTGAACATTTTAGGCACAACCCGAACAAATTTACAGTACAGTATGAAAAGTACATACAAATACATTCAGACAGGGTGAAAATGGAGGTAATGACATACTGAGGATTGACAAGAGCAAGATCAATTTGAAAATAGATACATACATTAGACTTTTTTTTTTTTTTTTTTTTAAACGTTATCTTTTATGCACCCCCCTATCCATGGCAGCCCACATCCACTGTATTGGCGACCTCCCAATCCCATCCATTTCTTCTCTTCCACTTACCTCAGTCTCCTCTTACCCCAGTCTTTCCCCTTCGGAGTGGGGCGATGGGCAAACTCCCCCCACTTACACAACACAGTTCCAGGAGGTGGCGAGCAGCTGGTGCACTGGGGCACAAGAGTGCCCTCAACATCATCCTGCTCCACTGTGGGTTGTTTCCAGTGTTCTCCTTTGCTCCCCAGACGTGTGAGGATGCACATCCGATGTGTTACAGCACCCCATCAGAGTCAATTGACATCCCCCCTCCCAATGCACAGCTCCATTCTGCACCACAACCTGTGGTCACCCAGGTGGCGGTCTTGTAGGGAAGTCTGGGGCCCACCCTTTGTGAGGACGAGTGTGTCCTCTGAGACGCTCAATCCTTCTTCCCTGGCCGGCCCTTCAACATGGACTTGTTCCCGAACTCTGTTGCCAGCATCACAAGTTACAGCGCTAACCACTGCCCGATGGGCAGCATCCCTGCATTAGATTTTAATAAGTGCTTGAGAAGCACTGAACTAAACCTTAAAGAGTAAATTTTCTGGTTCTCACCATGGCACCTCAGAATTACCATTACACCAATTAAAAGCTGCAGGCTGTATTAGAAAAATGTTTTAATTAGCTGGCTTAAGGGGGTGGAAGGGATTGTATTTGGCTCTGAGGAGCCAAGAGCCTGATCCCTTCCAATTCCCTGTTTGGAGGCATGCCCGTTTACTCTGTTTTGTGACACAGTAGTAGCAAGAGTGCAGGGGCACGCTCCACTGATTTGAACAGGGCTTCTTTTTCAATCACAGATTTCAATATTCTAAATGCCCAATTTTTATAAATCAAGGCCATTGCTCACAGCCTTGATTTGTACAACCAATCATTTAGAATACTGAAAACAGTGATTGACAAAGAAGCCTGGTTCAAGTCAATGAAGCATGCCCCCATGCTCTCCCGACTACAGCATCACAAAATGTGAGTGCATAGGGGCATGTCTCTGAACAGGGAAGTGGAAGGGATTGGGCTCTCAGCTCTACTGAAACAAAATACAATCCCTTCCACACCCCTAAAGCCAGATAATTAAAAAAATACGTTGCAATGGAGCCTGCAACTCAGAGGGGCACAAAGGAGATTCTGTAGCTCTGGTTTTGGTGGTGGGGGGGGATTTGAGAAGGAACACGAAAGGTGTTCTTTAAAGCAGCATTATTTTTTTTTTTTAGTCAGCAAAAAGAAAAATTACTTACCACAGTAATGTTGTTTCTTCTAAAGGAGCCCTAATGTACTCTGACATACGGCAGTAAGACCTTCTTGTTGCACCGCCCCGGAGAGGAAAGAGTTAAAGCCTACATTTTAAGTAGGCACATGCTCGGTTTCAAACCACTGCCCCCTGGTACATTCTAGTCAACCATCAGATTCTTACGAGCAAACCAAGAAAGTTTATAATAGATTGAAAAACAACTGAAAATACTTACAGCATTTATATAGAAACTTTTCCTAAAATCCTACCAACCCCAGTGTGGGCTAAAGACTCAAGTCACAGATGCCCACTAGAGAAAAAACAACTTCCAAGTAAAACAACAACAAGAGTGTATGAGCTGGAGTGCAGAGACTCCAGGTTCTGGCAGGGGAAGCAGGGTGGGAGGTCAGAATACATTAGGACTCCTTTAGAAGAAACAACATTACTGTGGTACGTAATTTTTTCTTCAAACTACAAGAAGAAAAAATTAATCACCTTAGTAATGTTGTTTCTTCTAATGGAGTCTTGCTATATTCTGACAGTAGCAGTGAGTACCAACCTTCGAACTGCCCCGGAGATGAAAGAGTTAACTTTCCATGCCAGGCATGGAACGCTGAGCTCGAGCTCGGTTGAGACTCTGTCTGTTGCTGTTTAAACTCAAACCGTCAGATCTTTACGAGCTAAACTCACTAAGGTCCTGTGTGGAAGCTGTAAACCTACACTAGCCAACTGGCTACTAAACATAAAACACATTTTTTGGTCCCAAAACAAAGACAAGTCAGGAGACCCAAAAAATGAAAAACACAACACCAGCTCACCCCAAGAAAAGAAGGGGGTGAAAACAAAGAGGTGGGCACCTACTGAGTGCCAACACTGCACTGCCCACCCACATCCCAAAACAGAGGTTCTGAGAGGGCAGGCAGGGGGGAGGTCAGAATATAGCAAGACTCCATTAGAAGAAACAACATTACTAAGGTGAGTAATTTTTTCTTCAAACAACATGAAGTCATGCTATATTCTGACAGTAGCAGACTACAAAGCAGTACCTCCATGGAGGAGGGACAGAACCTACTTAGGAAACAGGCTCTGAAACACAGCTGTGCCAAACCGACCATCACTCCTAGCCTGGATGTCCAGAGAGTAATGCTTGGTAAAAGTGTGAACTGTTTTCCAGGTAGCTGCTTGACATATCTCTAGAATAGGGATGTCCCTGGCAGCAGCCAGGGAAGCAGCTGTACCTCTGGTGGAGTGAGCCCTCAGGCCTGAGGGAGGAACCTTACCCAGTTTTTCATCACAAAATTGGATACAAGAGACAATCCATCTGGCAATGGATCTTTTAGTGGCAGGTTTCCCTTTACCAACCTCACCATAAGTGAGGAACAGTTGGAGGGAGTCAAACCTGTGACCCTTGGTACGCTCTATGGAGTAGCTAAGGGCTCTTTTCACATCTAAACTGTGCAGCCTCCTCTCGCCAGAGGAGGAATGGTCAGTGAAGTACACTAGAAGAGACATAGATTGATTAAGGTGGAAATCTGAAACCACCTTAGGCAAGAACTTCCTGATAGTCCTGAGGACCACCTTATCTCTGTGAAAGGAGATAAAATCAGGCTTCACTGACAAAGCTTGTAATTCACTTATGTGTCTGGCAGAAGTGATGGCTACCAGAAACACAGTCTTCCAAGTCAAGTACTTAAGCTCTGCTGAAGACAAAGGCTCAAAAGGGAGTTGCATAAGCTGAGCAATGCAAACATTAAGGTCCCAGGCAGAGGCAGCGTCCCTGAATGGAGGGTTGGTGTGAAGCAATCCCTTGAAAAACTTGGAGAACACAGGGTGAGCGGAGAGAGAAGAGGGCTTACCTGCTGAAATAAAAGCAGACACAGCTACCAGATGCACTGGTCTCAGCCCCAATCTATTTAAATGAACCATATAATCAAGGACTGTGGGCAGATCAGCAGATTCTGGGGAAATATGCTTCCCAGAGCACCATATGGAAAATCTTTTCCATTTGGAATTATAAGTAGCCCTGGTGGAAGGTTTTCTAGAAGCCTTCAGGATATCCATTACACCTTGGGAGAGGTGTAAATCAGCAAACTCTAACTCTTCAAGAGCCAGGCCTTGAGATTGAGAGACCTGAGGTTCGGGTACCAAACCCTCCCCTGAGCACAGGTTAACAGGTTGTAATTCCTGGGAAGACACAGGGGAAGATGGACTGCTAAGGAGAGTAGGAGTGGATACCAGGGCTGTCTGGCCCAGTCTGGAGCAATCAGGATCATCTTGCAGGGTTGAGATCTGATTTTGACTAGCATTTTGAACAGGAGAGGGAAGGGGGAAAAGCATAGAGAAACTTCCCTTTCCGACTGAGAACTAAGGTATCCAGGGGACTGAGCCCAACACTGGGGCCTGCAGCAAAAAGGGAAGTTGGTGATTGTCTGGGGCTGCAAAGAGATCTATCTGTGGGGTGCCCATCTGGAAATATCACCCTCAAAACCAGGGGTCCAGTGACCATTCGTGATGGACCTGGGAAATCCTGCTGAGCATCTGCAGGACATTGTCCTTGCCTGAGAGGTGAACTGCCGTGAGGGAGGTGTTCAGGAGTAAGCCAGAGACCACAACTTCATTGCTCGGTGCACAAGGCCAGTAGACCGAGTGCCTCTGCTTGTTGATGTACCACATTGTGGTGGTGGTGTCTGTTCTGACCTGTATAACTTTGTTCTGAACAGATTTGGAAAAAGCTTGAAGTGCTAGAAATACTGCTCTGAGTTCCAACAGATTGATGTGGAGCAGAGATTCCTGAGGGACCACAACCCTTGGGTGGTCAGGTCGCCCATGTGAGCCCCCCACCCCAAGAGGGAGGCATCTGTAGTAAGGATTAGAGAGCGAGACTGAGTGACAAAGGGAACCCCTTGTCTCAGATTGTTCTGATCCTGCCACCACTGTAGGGCCTGGATCAGGGTTCGAGCTACTGGGATCAATTTGGTCAGAGAGTCCTTCCTTTGAGACCAGAAAGCTCTCAAATGGAACTGAATGGCCCTCATCTGAAATCTTGCTCCCTGCACTACTGCTGTAGAAGCAGCCATGTGCCCCAGGAGCTGTAGAAAATGCCTTGCTGGTCGAGACACCTGCAGGGTGAATGAGGAGGCCAGAGAGACCAGGGTCCTTGCCCTGTCCAGGGGAAGGAAGGCTCTGGCCTTCTCTGTGTCTAGCTCTGCGCCTATGAAGGTGAGGAGATGGACAGGCTCTAGAACTGACTTTGGAAGATCTAGAAGGAAACCCAAAGAAGTGAGCAGTTGCTGAGTTATCTGTAAGTGTATCTTGACTTGGTCTGGGGACTGGCCTACTATAAGCCAGTCGTCCAATTAAGGGAAGATGGCAATCTTTTGCCTTCTTAGAGAAGCAACTACCACTGCCAGGCATTTTGTGAATACCCTTGGAGCAGAGGTGAGGCCAAAGGGCATTGCTCTGAACTGGTAATGGCCTGAGGGCAGCTCGAACCTGAGGTACTTTCGATGGGAGCTTCTGATGAGAATATGGAAGTAGGCATCCTTGAGGTCCAGGGACACTAGCCAATCCCCTGGCCTTAGAGAGGGTAGAATAATTCCCAGAGTCACCATTTTGAATTTTGGTTTTAAAAGGTGCTTGTTTAAGTATCTGAGATCCAGGATGGGACGCCATTCTCCTGTCTTTTTTGGGGTAAGGAAGTACCTGGAGTACAACCCTTTGCCCTGGTGTAGGGGTGGAACCCTTTCCACAGCTCTGAGAGCTAGGAGGGAAGAGACCTCTGCCTCTTAGGCAAGTGCCTCTGATGGATTTGCAGGTGGAAAGGATCTGGTTCTCATCTTTGGAAACTTTCTGAAGCTGAGAACCAGTCCCTGGCTTACTACTTCCAAGACCCATGTGTCTGATGTCAGAGACTCCCAGTCCTGGACAAAGTAAGCCAGCCTACCCCCTACAGGTAGCTGAGAATCGGCCCTGGCAACCCCATCAGGGTGCCTGCTTGGCAGGGGCTTTGGGCTGAGGGTGGAAGCAGGCCTGCTTGTACCCCGTCTGCCTCTCCCTCTAAAGAACTCCCTCTGGGCATAAGCAGAAGAGGAGGCCTGGGCTTGGTAAAAAGGCATGGGAAAAGGCCTGCCACTGCCCCTTGGAAGCTGCCTTTGAGGAGTGGCCTGCCTTTCCTTGGCCTGTGCACTCCTATAGGTGGTCCTATACTCATCCATTTTCTTCATGTAATTCTCTGTTTGCTCCCTAAACAGAGAATTACCCACAACAGGAAAATCCATGGCCTTAGTCTGGGTATCCTGTGATAGGCTAGTACATCTGAGCCAAGCCATTCTTCAAAGTGCCACAGATGTAGCCATGACTCTAGACGACACATCACTGGAGTCTACTGCAGCATGGAATTGCACCTTGGATGCCTCAATACCATCAGCAGCCACCCGCTCCAGCTCCTTGGCAAGCTGGCCAGGGACCTGTTTTGCTAAAGCCATAACAGTGTCCCATCTGGATTTCTGATACCTAGCAGTATAGGTCATGTAATTGGCCTGTCTGAGTCCCAAGGATACTGCCATGAACTGTTTCTTTGCCATGGCATCAATCCTCCTGGAGTCCTTGTCTGGGGGGTGTGAAGCCAAGGGAATGTTTGCCTTATCACAGGCTGCAGCCTGCACTACCCCAACATGGCTGCATTGTTGTGTAAGGAACTCCGTGTCTGAGCCTGACAATGTATACCTCTTGTCCATTCTTTTATCCACAGGAGGTATAGTGTTAGGAGTCTTTAAAATCTTAAATGTCTGTTTCCCAAAAGATTTGTGCAAGGGAATAGACAGCCTCCTAGACTCTGGGATATCCATCATTTCCACATAGTCAGGCTCCTCCTGGTCATCCACAGCTTCTTCCATAGGAAGCTGGAGGGTTTCAGCCACTTTTTTATAAAACATGAAATGGGAGGGGGACTCAGAAAGCCTAGGAGGAGACACTCCTGAAAGTCTGTCTGGGGAGATGTCCAGGTCAATGGGCATATCCAGACTTTCAAATCTACACTCACTTTCCTCATACTCCTCTTCCGGTTCATAAAATTCCTCTAAATCATACTCTTGAACCGGTGGAACCGGCCGAACCAAGCGCCTGCCTGATGGTGCCGGTTCGGTCGGAACCGGGAAAGCGACTGAACAATTTTGATCGCTTTGGCTATTTCTTCAGCGGTTGGAGAGGAAAGTTTTGGCTCCACACCAGCTGATTTTTCTTTTCTAGTTCTTTTAGCTGGAACCGACTCCTCAGAATCGGCTCTCCTTTTGTCCGAAGAAGTCTCGCCCTGGTCAGAGGGCTCTCCTTCTGGTTCGGTTTGAACCGAACCGGGCTGGCAATCCGGTTAAGCTTATTTTTTGGCCTCCCTTTCCATGAGCCTACCAGCTCTCTTTTCTAGGGTAGCTGCAGGGAAATTTTTACAAATCTGGCAGTCTGCATTGAGGTGGTCAAACCCCAGACAATAAACACAGGTGGTGTGGGGGTCAGCCTTGGCAAAGACTTCCCCACACACACTGCAGTGTTGAAACCCAGTGGGTCCGGTTTTTCTTTTGGGTTTCTCAGACATTGTGCCAGTCCTAACCAAACTTACCCTTTTATGGCAATCCGCCAGGCAAGACCCTCTTATCGGTTCCTGACCATGTCACGGGCCGTGGAAAAAAACATAATAAAATCTGTTTTTTTAGAACCGGTAAGAACTGGTAACCACACTCTAAAAGTACAATTTAAGATTTTTTAACAGCTTGATCGGTTCAAACCGAACCGATGAACCGTTTACAAGTTCCACACAGAATAGAATAAAATATAACCTATCCAGTACTCACAAATACCACAGACAGAGACTGAACTGACAGGTTATGGTTTAAATTTGGTCGAAAACCAAGAAAAGCGGTACTTTAACCGACAAATTGAACCGAGCAGAAGGAGAAATCTCTGGAGCGACTGTTCAGTGAGGCGGAGTAAAGAATCTGACGGTTTGAGTTTAAACAGCAACAGACAGAGTCTCAACCGAGCTCGAGCTCAGCGTTCCATGCCTGGCATGGAAAGTTAACTCTTTCATCTCCGGGGCAGTTCAAAGGCTGGAACTCACTGCTACTGTCAGAATATAGCAAGACTTCATGTTGTTTGAAGCCCTAATGTATTCTGACATATGCAGACTACCAAGCAGTTCCCTTGGAGAAGGGCACAGAACCTACTTAGGAAAGAGGTTTTGCAATACTGCTGTTCCAAACCTGGCATCACTTCTTGCCTGCACATCCAGGCTGTAATGCTTGGTAAATGTGTGTACAGTTTTTCAGATAGCTGCTTTACAGATTTCTGACAAACGAATATCTCTTGCAGCTGCTACAGTGGCAGCTGTGCCCCTAGTAGAATGAGCTCTGAGGCCCACAGGGGAGTCCTTCCCTAGTTTCTGATAACAGAACTGGATGCATGACACTATCCATCTTGCAATGGTCCTTTTAGTGGCAGATTTGACTCTGCCTACTTCACCACAGGCAAGGAACAACTGGCTATTGTTACCCCTATGGCCTCTGGTCAGATCCAAATGGTAACTGATAGCCCTCTTTACAGTTAGGCTATGCAGCCTACACTCCCCTGAACTAGAGCGTTCAGTGAAAAAGACAGGCAAGTTCATGGACTGGTTAAGGTAAAACTCTAAGACCCCTTTACAGAGGAACTTCCTATTTGTTCTGAGAACTATTTTATCATTATGAAAAGAGATACAGTTAGGCTTCACAGATAAGGCCTGTAATTCACGGATGCATCTTGCTAAAGTGATGGCTACTAAAAATAGTTTTCCATGTCACATACTTTAACTCTGCTGAGAACATAGGTTCAAAGGGGGGGGGGGGGTTGCTTCACCTGTGCTATGCATATATTTAGATCCCATGAAGGGGTAGGCTCCTTATGAGGGGGGTGTAAATGTGGTAGCCCCTTAAAAAGTCATTTAAATATAGGATCAGAGGCTAAGGAAGATGATTTCCCTGCTGACAAATAAGCAGAAACGGTTGCCAAATGCACCCTCAAAGTAGAAGGCCTAAGGCTGAGAGAATATAGATGAGATAGATAGTCTAGTATGAGTGGAATGCCCACCTCTTGTGGCTCCACACCCGACTGCACCAGATAGTGAACCTCTTCCATTTGGAAGAATAGGTTTTCCTAGTAGCTGGTTTTCTGGAAACCTTTAGGATATCCAGAACAGAGTCAGACAGCTGCAATCCAGCATATTCTAACTCTGCAACAGCCAGGCCTTCAGTCTGAGGGACCCCAAGATGGGGTACATGATCCTCCCCTGGGAAGAGGTCAGCAGACCGTACCTCTTGGGGAGGCAAATCGAGCTTGCCGATGCCAGGGTCACCAGTATAGAGTACCAAGGCTGCCTGGCCCAGTATGGGGCTATCAGGATCATTACTGCTGACTGGCCCCTGAGTTTGGTCAGTACCCTGAGCAACAAGAGAAATGGAGGGAAGGCATAAAGGAATTTCCCTGACCAGTTCAGTAGGAGGGCATCCACTGGAACTGTGTCCAGAACTGGAGGCCTGCAGCAATACTGAGGCAACTGATGATTGTCTGGGCCTGCAGATAGATCTCTGGAGTGCCCCACTGCCTGAAGATGTCTTTGAGGACTAGGTGATTCAGTGACCACTCATGGTGGTTCTGGTTGATCCTGCTGAGAGAGTCTGCCAGAACACTGTCCTTCCCAGGAAGGTGAACTGCTGACAGAGTTACTTCCAGGGAGTAGGCCAGATTCCAAATCTTCATGGCTTCTGTACACAACAGAGTGGACCTTGTGTCGCCTGCTTGTTGATGTAAAACATGGTTGTGGAGTGGTCTGTCCTGACCTGCAACACCTTCCCCTGAATCATGGAAGAAAAGGACTGGAGAGCCAGCAGCACCGCTCTGAGTTCAGACAGATTTATGTGCAGGAGGGACTCTTGAGAAGACCATGTGCCATAAGGTTTATGCTCCCCCAGATGCAAACCCCACCCCAAGAGGGATGCATCTGTGGTGAGCACCACTGTGGGATTTTCCTGGAAAAATGGAACACCCTCTCTGAGGTTGTCCTTTTCCTGCCACCACTGCAGAGCTTGAAACAGTGTGGAGGTTACTGGAAAATCAGTTTGGACAAAGAATCTCTGCTATAGGACCAAAAAGACTTCAGATGGAACTGAATGCCCCTCATCTAAAATCTTGCTCCTGGTACCACGGCTGTTGAGGCTGCCATGTGTCCCAACAACCGCAGAAAGTACCTGTCTGGCTTTGGAGAGTGGAGCTTGAAAGAATCCACTAACTGCACTAGGCTGTCCACCCTGTCTGGTGGAAGTCTTGCTCTTCCCAACACTGTGTCCAGTTCTGCTCCTATGAACTGCAGGAGCTGGACAGGCTCCAGAACTGACTTTCTGATATTTATTAAGAAGCCCAGTGAGCGAAGAGTGCTCTGAGTGACTGCTAAGGCCTCTACCACCTGCTGTTGAGACTGGCCTACCAACAGCCAGTCATCCAGGTAACGGAATACGGAAATTCCTAAATGCCTGAGGTGTGCCACCACCACTGCCAGGCATTTTGTAGACACTCTAGGAGCTGAAGTCAGACCAAAGGGCAGGGACCTGAACTGGTAGTGTCCTGATGGCAGTCTGAACCTTAGGTATTTTCTGTGCGACTGTCTGACAGGAATATGGAAATAAGCATCCTTGAGGTCTATGGATGCTAACCAGTCTCCTTGCCTGAGGGTGGGCAGTAGCATGGTCAGAGTGATCATCTTGAATTTTGGTTTTGTTAGATGTTTGTTCAGGAACCTTAAATCCAGAATGGGTCACCAATCCCCAATTTTTCTTCAAGGTCATGAAGTACAGTACAGTTACACAAGAACTTACCGTAACAGTAGATCTTCGAGAACAGTTCTTGCAGCAGGTTACACCATTAGGACTGAAGTTGGCAGGCGCCAGGACCCCACGGAAATTTTCTAGCTAGCAGTATTCAGCGGGGACCGCCTCCGACGTCGGTCCCGCCCCTGACGTCGGGCGTAGTACATAAGGAGGCAGTCCCCCCATAATCCTCAGTTCTCCCACCGGAGACTCCCGGCCGCTGGATGACATCAGAAGGGGAGACCGAGGATCCGCCATAAGGAGGCAAAATAAGGCAACAGTAAATGTCCCATCCCAGGGTACAGATGCTTTACTACGACCTACCTCCAGCAGGGATGGTGGGAGGGAAAGTACCTGCTGCAAGAGCTGTTCTCGAAGATCTACTGTTACAGTAAGTTCTTACGTAACTGTACTATCTTACTTCGAGAAACAGCTCTTGCGGCAGGTTACACCATTAGGACCGATTTCCAAGCAGTAATGGCAATCATGCACCATCGGGAGAAAGAAAAGTAGAAATCCTTGCGATACCTCGAGCCTAGGACAAAAGTCCTTGAAGGACTGCTAGACCGAACCCTGCTCTTCGCCTCGATGCAATGTCCAGGCTGTAATGCCTGATAAAGATATGCACGGAGCTCCAAGTAGCTGCAGCGCAAATAGCTGACATGGACATGCTCTTTAAAGCCGCAAAAGAGGTAGCCACCCATCTGGTGGAAAGACCCTTAACCGCGCCCGGTAAGGGTTTGTTGAGCTTCTGGTAACAGAACGTAATGCACTTGATAAGCCACCTAGACAGCAACTGCTTCGAGACAGGAGCTCCCTTCATCCTATGGGAAAAGGAGACAAAAAGTTTGTCCGACTTTCTGTGTTGTTTGGTTCTGGTCAGGTAGTATCTGAGGCACCTATGCACATCAAGGGTGTGCAGAAGGGCTTCTCCTTGATTAGAGTATTTCGGAAAATACACTGGTAGATCGATGTACTGATTAAGGGTGAGAGCTGAGACCACCTTAGGCAGAAATTCAGGATTAGTCCTTAGAGATACCCTGTCCTGGTGGAAAACCAAATAAGGCTCTTTGCACATAAGTGCGTGCATTTCAGAAATCCTTCTGGCAGAAGCAACTTCAACTAAAAACAACGTTTTCCAAGACAGAAAACATAGCTCTCAATCTGCAGCTGGTTCAAAAGGTGGCAGCGTGAGCTGCTCCAGGATGAAGGGTAAGTCCCATGGAGGGATTGGATCCTTAATCGGGGGCTTAAGGTGGAGGATGCCCCTCAAAAAGGCACGTGTCGTGTCCAGCTGGGTTACAGTGCGTTGGTCTACGGGGGCATGGTAGGCTGAAATGGCACAAAGGTGCACTTTAATCGAGGAATAAGCCAGACCGGAGTGGAAAGGGATAGCAGGTAGTCAATACCAGCTTCTCTGGACAGTCGAAGAGCGAACCCACCGCTTGAGCCATAAGCAGAACCTCGCCACTTCATGGCATGGGTGCGTGGGTGGGAGTTTTCTAGTGGCGAGTAAGCACATCCACCACTTCTTGCAGAGACCCATGTCGCATCATGGCTATGTCTCTAGGAGCCAAGCATGCAGGTTCAGGGAACGTAGATCCGGATGGACTAAAGAACCCGCCTCCTGAGACAGTAAATGGGAGCCAATTGGCAAAGGCACTGGAGGTTCCCAGGATAGTTGATGCAAGAGAGGAAACCATATCTGTCTGGACCAGAAGGGTGCGATCAGAATGAGCATCGCTTGCTCCCTGCGGAGTTTTAAAAGAACTCTCTGGATCAACGGGAAAGGAGGAAAGGCATAAAGGAATCTGCCAGCCCAGGAGAGGGACAACGCGTCTCGCCAGAAAACACCAGGCCCTGGATCTAGTGAGCAAAAATTGGGCAGTTTTGCACTGTATGGGGACGCGAAGAGGTCTATCTCTGGAGTACCCCATCTGCGAAACAGATCCTCTGCCACCTCCTGGAGTAGTTTCCATTCATGGACTCTGGCCTGAGTGCGGCTCAGGCTGTCTGCGATGATGTTGTCCACTCCCGGAACATGAACTGCAATAAGGTTTGCGTCATGTTGCAAGACCCAATCCTACACTCTCATGGCCTCCCTGCAAAGCAGGCAAGAGTGGGTGCCTCCGTGTTTGTTGAGGTAATACAACACTGCAGAATTGTCTGTAACAGAAGTGTACCCGGAGGAATCTCCAACTGGAAGGCCAGCAGGGCGTAAAGGACTGCCCTCATTTCCAGTATATTTATGTGGAGATGAGACTCCTGGGCTGTCCACAGGCCCCGGGACTAAACATCATCGAGGTGTGCTCCCCACCCGAGCCCTGAGGCGTCTGTGGAGAGTGTCACAGTTGGGGATAGCACTGTGAAGGGGACTCCCGACAAGAGGTTCCCTGAATGTAGCCACCATTGGCAATCTCGAATTACGGTCTTCGTGATTCGGATTGTATGCTGCAGATGGTCTTGCCTTTGGTCCCATTGTACCCGTAACATCCACTGGGTTACCCACATGTGGAGACGGGCTAGTGGGACTGTTGCAATGGCCGCAGCCATGTGTCCGAGCAGGTAAAGGACCAGTCTGGCTGGGACGGTCTTCTTCGCCGACAACTCCCTGATGAAGGACCTGATGTGTTCCACTCTGTCCGTGGGAAGGAAAACTTCCCCTTGGACGGTGTCCAAAACTGCTCCGATGAAGTGCAGCGTCTGGTACGGAACCAGGCATGACTTCTCATAATTGATGAATATGCCTAAAGTCTCGAACAGAGACTGAGTGCAGTGAATGGCAGACATCAAGGCCTCCCGTGAGGGTGCCATGAGAAGCCAGTCGTCCAGGTAGGGGAACACATAGTGGCCCTGTCTCCTCAGAGATGCAGCTACGACCGCCATGCACTTCGTGAAAACTTGAGGTGCCGATGACAGCCCAAAGGGAAGAGCTTGGAACTGATAATGGCAGCCCTGAAACTCGAAGCACAGGAACCTCCTGTGCGCCTCAGCGATAGGAATATGCAGATAGGCATCCTGCATGTCCAGGGACACAAGAAATGCATCCTGCTTCAGCATGGGAATCAGGCCCAGGAGGGTCACCATGAGGAAGCGCTTGTAAGCAACTGAAAGATCGAGATCGCTGAGGTCCAGTATTTGACGGAGGTCCCCTGTTTTCTTTGGAACCAGGAAAAAATGAGAATAGTACCCTAGTCCTCTCTGGTTCCTTGGTACGTGCTCTATAGCTTCTTTTTCCAGAAGTGCAAGCACTTCCTGCTGTATGAGCAGGGCATGCTGACCCGAATAACGGGAAACAGGGGAGGTCTTGTAGGTGGGTTGTCTATTAACTCCATGTAATGGCCATTTTTGACCAACTATAGAACCCACCTGTCGGTGGTGATCGATTGCCACCCTGAAAGGTGGTGTGCGATGCGACTCCCGACTTTCTTTGCCCGTTGATCCTGGGGAGTGGCGGGGGCCGGGAAGGAGTCATGCTGTGGCAGCGTTTGTCCCTGCGGGCTGGGCCGACTGAGTAGCGTTGGCCTCTGCCTGGGGACGATTTGGCCTGGGCCTTGCGCAAGAAAGTGCCCCTCTGCTGCTGGCTGGAACGTTGCTGCTGCCTTTGTAGCCAGCCACGAAAATGGCTTTGGTTCCTGCGAAAGGAACTAGGCCTAGATCTGTACATGGCTTGTACAGATTGGACTGCCTTCCCTGCGTCTTGGAGCTTGGTGATAACCTTCTCGGAGGCTTCACCAAACAGCACCTCGCCGTTATATGGGATGTCTAGAATGTTTTCTGTCGCCCAGGGTAAAGCTGGAGACATGGAGCCAAGAGTGTCTCCGGAGACAAACGCCTGAGGCTGCAGCTCTGGCCGAAGAGTCCGCAGAGTCGTATGCAGCCCTAAGCACTTGGGTCCCCACATCTGACCCGGTGCGGAGGAGGTTTAGGAGCTCCGCTTTCTAATCGCCATCAGGAAGCTTTTCAACCAGGTCCTGGCCCTGTTCCCACAGGGCGTTCTGGAACTGAACCATATGGGTAAGGTAGTTCAGTGACCTGATGGTACAAGTAGCAACCGCGTACGTGCGCCTCCCCAGGGAATCCAATTACTTGGATTCCTGGTCCGGTGGCTGAGTGCTCATATGCTGGGGTCTCTGAGACCGGTCATGTGAAGCAGTGATGACCAGGGAATCTGCCAGAGGTTGGTTTGCCAAATACTGGTCCTCCCTAGAGACCTTGTACAGGCGGTTAGCTTTCTTCGGCACCACGGGAGTGGAGTGTGGACGTTTCCACGCAGCCTTGGTGACGTCCGTGAAGGTGTCCACCAAGGGTGCCACTACCACAGGCTTCAGGTCTTTTTGCCGAAAGTAGCGGCAAGGCGTTGTCGTTCGGGGTCAAGTTCCTCAGTATCCCACCCCATGTTTTCCTGGATGTGCCTCATGATCTCGGCGAAAGAGGGATCATCCGGTGGAGACCTGAGGAGGTCGTGTGGGTCAGGAGAGGGGATGCTGAGTGGAGAAGGTGATCTGGAGTACTCTGAAGTATCCGATCTTGAATCCTCCAATGGAGTGTACCGGCGTCATCTGGGTCGTTTGGGGCTGGGTGACCCTGAGGGGGATCTGGAGGGAGGCCTTCTCCGGTCGGTAGATCTGCTCCTAGGAGGTGGAGTTTGCTCCTTGGGGGATGGAGGTCATCCTACTGCCCCTTAGGTGGAGGAAGGAGTGTAGGTAGTGAAGGAGTAGGAGGAGGACGTGCGGGGACCACATCGTTCTTGATGGTGTCCCACCAAAAGATAAAGAGCTCCTTTACCTTTGCAAGGTTTATACCCGACGACAGGCCTGGCGTCAGTGGCCTGTCGCCGGGGTCGGGTCCCCCGGGGGTCTCCCGCTCCGGGGAGGGTTCCCGTGGGAGCCCGGCATCCTCGGTGTCACCCGCCTGGTCTTCGGGCTGTGGGGTGCCCTCCTCTGTAGAATCCCTACGACTGGCGTCCGCCAGCGATGGGAGTGGGTCTTCCGGTTTGGGGTAGCCGACGTCGGTCCCCTGGCTGACGTCTTCGGACCTGGTGAATGCCTGGCCGGCGACGGGTGTCTAGCTGCTGTTGTTGGCTCCTGTGAGCGCCGAGCCAATTTAGAGTACTTGGCCGATGTCGGGTGGTGGGCCGATGTCGGGTCCGACATCCGTTTGAGGGACGTCGGGTCCTTAGTTTTCCTGGGCGCCGGATCAGGACCTCTGGGTGGTTGGGAGACTGACCTGGAGTCGGTGTCCCGGCGACGGGAGGATGAAGATCTGTGGCGCTCACCTGACTTTGAAGAGGTCTTGGAGGGTTGTTGATGAAGCCGAGGGCCTCGAAGTCTTGAGAGGCTGGAGCGATGAAGAACCGCTGGAAGACCTGACCTTGACCGGGGGTAGGTTGCGCAGTCTGATCTTGAGCCGGAGCTGTGGGAGTCCGAGGCCCGAGTAGGAGATCTAGACCTCGCCTTCTCCTGGTGCTTGTCCCGGTGTCTGTGGGATTTAGTTGAAGATTCTCCCCGGGAGGAAGGTTCCTGGTCCATATTTTTAAGCTTTTCTTCCAGAATAAATGCTTGAAGTGCCTTCTGATGGCAGATCCTGGTGCAGCTATTAAAACCCTGGCAAACGGTGTAGGCCTTGGTGTTGTGGTCTGGGCCTAGGCAACACATGCAGGAAGAATGGGGATCCTTGAAGGGGATCCGTTTGCCGCAGGCGCACTTCGAAAGGTGACCCTCTAGAGATGGCGTTTGAGAGGACATCAGTTGAGCAGAGCAAAAAAGGTTCAAAATTATTCGGTAGTTCAACAGTCGTCGTATGCTAGAAATGAGACAGACAGGCCAATGCTGGCGAGTCGACGGCGGGAAAAGAACTGAGGATTGCGAAGGCCTCATGTACTACGCCCGGACGCCGGGGCAGGACCTCAAGTCAGAGGTGGTCCCCATGAAATACTGGGTTAGCTAGAATATTTCAGGGGTCCTGGCGCCTGCCAGCTTCAGTTCTAATGGTGTAACCTGCTGCAAGAGCTGTTTCTCGAAGTAAGATCATGAATACAACCCTTTCCCTCTCTGTGACAGAGGGACAGATTCCACTGCCCTGTCCTGAAGGAGGGTTGTAACTTCTGTTTCCTGTAAGGAGATTTCTGTTTGACAAGCAGGCTTGCTCTCCACCTGGGAAACTGTTTGAAATTTAGAGCAAGGCCTTTGCTCACCACCTCCAGGACCCACTTGTCTGATGTTACAGACTGCCAATTCTGGAGGTAGTGGGCAAGCCCGGCCCCTACTGGAACCAGAGAGGTGATCCAAGGCTCTTCAGGGAGCCTGCTTAGCTTGTGTCCTGGTTTGGGGAGCTGGGCTGGAACTAGTGGCACCTCTCCTGCCCCTCCCTCTAAAACATCCACGCTGTTGCTGATAGGTAAAGCCTGGACCTAACAGAAGGGTCTCTGGTAAGGCCTGCCCCTGCCTCCCCTATCTTGCGGTTTCTGAGGTGTGGCCGCCTTTTCCTTGGCTGCAGTACTCCTACAGGATGTTCTATATTAGTCCATTTTCCTCATATAGGCTTCAGTTTGTTCCCCAAAGAGAGAATTCTGGACCAGAGAAAAATCCAACGCCTTTGTCTAGGTGTCCTGAGAGAGGTTCATGATTCTAAGCCATGAAAACTTTCTCACAGAAATAGAGGCAGCCAATACCTTGGAAGCCGAATCACTGGCATCCACTGCCATGTGGAATTGCTGCTTAGAAGCCTCTATTCCACTCCTTGCCATTTCCCCCAAATCTGCAGCCAAATCAGCTGGGATTTTGGCTGCCAGAAAGGATACTGCTTACCATAACTTCTTTTGGCACCTTGCCACACAGGCCACGTAAAAAGCATGTCTGGCAGTAAGGGAGGAGCTAAGGTACGACTTTTTTGCCATAGAGTCAGTTCTTCTAGAATCTTTTTCAGGAGGATGGGAAGCTAATGGAATGTTTGCCTTATCACAGGAAGCAGCCTGGACTACCCCCTCATGACTGGGGTGACCAGACAGAAATTCTGTGTCATTCCTGGCCGTTGGGTACTTCCTATCTGTCCTGTTATTCACAGGAAGAACAGAAGTAGGGGTACTCAAGGTTTTTAATGTCCGTCTCTTCAGAGACTTATGCATAGGTATCACCAGTCTTTTAGTGGCAGGGACATCCTTCATTTCAACATGATCTGGTTCTTCTGCTTCCTCTGAAGATTCTTGAACCGGTAACTGGAGGATTTCAGCCACCTTCTTCATGAAAGAAAAATGAGTGAGGGCATCCTCCAACTGCTTGAATGGAGAAATGCCTCCCTCATGCTCTGGAGATACCTCTGGCTCAATAGGACCATAAAAGTCCTCTTCCTCCTCCTCATCCTGTTCACACTCCTGATCCCATGAATAGTCACATTCTGAAGGATCTAGAGGGATTTGAACCAGTTGAGGTGTAACCGGACGTATCACCGGTTCAGTTGGACCAGTCTGCAGAGATTGTATAACGTGTACAGCATTAGCAATTTCTTCTGCGGTCGGAACTGCAACTGCCTGCGACGTAGAAGCCAGTTCGGTATGCTTTTTCTTTTTAGCAGAAGCCGGTCCAAGGGCTGTATCCGTGGCTCTTAGGGCATCGCCCTGGTCAGGTCAGAAGGAACACCCCCAACCCTTTCTGGTTCTTTTGAACCTAAACCGGTTCGGCCATCTGTGTTAGCGGATTTCTCAGCCGATTTCTCATTCTGTCAGTTAAGGCACCTGTCCAGCATCGACTGAGGGAAATTCTTGCAAATGTCAGTTTGCCTGCAGGTGTTCAAACCCTAAGCAGAAAACATAAGTAGTGTGGGGATTGGCCTTGGCAAAAGGTTCCGCACACTACAAACATTGCTGAAACTCGGTTGGTCCGGTTTTCTTTTTGGGTTTCTGTGACACCATCTAAAACTTATCCCAATGGCAGTTAGGCCGGATAAGAATTCAAAATAGTTCTGGTTAATAGACCGGTATTACTGGTCTGGAAAAAAAACAAAAACTAATTTTTTTTTTATTAACCAGAGCTAACAAATACTTTTTTGACCGAAATAAAGAGAAAAGGAGAAAAGAACTCGGTACTCTAACAGTTGGACGGCAACCACTAAAGAACAGAGACTTACCCCGTTTGTAGACAAAAATTTAAACGACAATTGTACCTATACCAAGGGACAGCAATTTAAACTTAAAATGCTATTAATTTTCATTAGTAAAGAAACTGCAGCAATAAAACAACTAAACTGACGAGATGCTGAGGAGAAATCTCTGAGGCGTCTTCACAGTAAGGCGAAGTAAACAATCTGACAGTTTAATAGAATGTACTCGGGGACAGTGATTTGAAACCGAGCGCGTGCCTACTTAGAATGTAGGCTTTTTTTTTTTTTTGTGTGTTTGGTAACCAGGTAAGGCCCACTAGGCACAAGTGCCTGCTTTCAGGGGTGACCTGGGAACACTGGCCGGTTAAATGACTTGCTCAGTCACACAGTATGCAAATGGAGGTTGTGAGAATCAAACCCAGATCTGGTCTGCTGGATGTACCAAGCTCATTCCCAGCTCACTACTCTAACCTCTAGGCTACACTGCCAGCCCAGCTCTTTTAACTCTTTCCTCTCTGGGGCAGTACAAGGTGGTCTTACTGCATATGTCAGAATACATTATGACTTCTTGTAGTTTGAAATGTCACCATATAGTTGTTTTTTTAACCAAAAAATGTGTTTCTGATTCATCCTCAGTGTAGTTTCAGTTCTCTCAGATTTTTAAAAACAGCTTTTATAGCTAATTTTGTAACTAGTGATGCAAGTCACTCACGATAGTTGCCCCTCGCAGTTTTAAAAAATCTATTCCATTGAGGTTACCCACTGAATGTACATGCCAGATTCATAATGTGAATGTATCAGGACGGTGTTACCACATGTTTCTGATGGTAAACAGCACAACACTGTACCAGGAGATTTCATTTTTTCATGGCAGGCACAGCATGGGAGCCGGAATTTTCAAGTAGTATAAAATCTGGTATCTTGGTTCAAGAATGAAAGAAAACAAAAATTAAAAAATTGGGTATCTTGGTATTTTTCCTAGAAAAATATTACCGCTGAGCCATATATGTACCCCCCCCCCCACACACACACAGAAAACATGGTGACTAACGCATAGTGCTGCTTGAAGTACTTGAACTCCTGGTTTCCAGCAGTAACAAGTTCCAGAACCTGGGAGCAAAGTATGAAAAACTGGTCAATCCCTCTTAGAAGAGAACCTGGGTCCCTGTAATAACAGTTTGCCACTAGATCTCAGGTTATAAGCATTGGTAGGATTTTGCAGTAGATCGAACAAGCACATTAGAGCAAGTGACCTAACTATAAAAGTATGGGTTCCATTTAATTATACTCCACATAGCCGTTTCACAATACTTCATGGAAACAGGTGCATAAATGGCACACAAGTGCTGCAAGAAAGAGACCTATTAAGGGAACACGTGTAAAAAGGAATCCAACCACAACCAAATAAATTAATTTCAGTAAAATGCGCAGTAACAGTTAGATAAAATAAAGTGTGAGATTGATCAAGTTTCAAAACGAATCAGTAAACTAAGGTCAGAAGGGACACAAGGTAAGTCATGCCTGCCACCCTCCTGCTTCATAAGACGGTATAAATAAGTAAGCGGAGTAAACATGTACTAAATTAAAGGGGTCTCTCGTCTACTCTGTTTCTATCCAGGGTATCCAGTGATTGCAACAGTAAGCAGAAATGTGTCCATGCTTACCTTGAAGGCCTGTACTGTCTTCACAGCCACTGTTTCCACCGGCAGGCTGCTCCATAAGCTTACACACTATGGGAGAAGTGTTTCCTAACATTACCCCTGAATTTACCACTTATGAACTTCAGGGGGGTGTCCCTGTGTCCTATCAGTGGATACCAGGTCACACATTTCTGTCTGTTTGACCTTCAATACACTCAAGGATGTGGAAAACGGAGCTCATGTCCCCTTTCATAGATACACAGATGTCAGCAGATAAGGGCCTTCAGCCCACCTAGTCTGCCCATGAATGCTAATAACTACGATTCTTCAAGTTTCCTTGGAACTAGATTGTCCCTTCCCCGGATACCAGGATCCCCATATGCCTATCCCATGCATTCTTAAATCCTGTAATCGTTTCTCCCCCACCACCTCTTCTGGCAGACAGTTCCATTTGTCCACCACCCTCTCTGAAGAAGTACTTCCTGACATTCCCTCTGAACCTCCCTCCTTTCCTCCAACATGCCCCCTTTTCTCCAACATGAACCTGCTATGGTTATGTGGTAATGATAAGGAGAAAAATACTCATAACAGAAGTAGAAATGGGGGGAGACAGACCAGTTACCATTTTAAGCTTTAGGTTTTCTGATGCAGATTCATTAAAAGAAATCCCCTTCAGGAACTGGGAACCAATCTGAACAGGTACAGTGGGAAGTTCACACTGGATTGGCTGAGATGGAGTCTGCCGCCTTCCTGCTTGTTGAGCCTCAGCGTCACTGCAACAGCCCTAATATAAACAAAATAATACAACAGTATAAAAATAGGAGCTGCACAAAAACAAATAACCGACAGAAAACAAGTGTTATTACAAAAGTCTTGAAATGTAATAAGAGACGCACAAAAACTTGCCTGCAAACATGCTTCAATAGCTTTGGGGTTTAGATGGAAGCCAGCCTTCATTGCATATTCACAGTGGCCCAAACTCTCCAAAGCCAATTTGTAAGCCTTGATTTAAAATAAGAATTAGGTTTTAAAAAGTTTTCATAAAACACCATCTATCTTAACAGTACACAGTATTAATATTCATTATAAAAAGGTTCTCAGAAATGCTGCAATCTGATTGGCTGTTAGGATTCCAACAGCCTTACATTAATCCATGTTATACTGTCATGTACAGCCTGATCACAATGGCACATGGATTCTTCCTGTCAGCATTCCATCCTGTAGCACTGCTAAATGACTGGAATGATGCATTCTGATTTTGAACCAGCATTCTTAAACTGTTGGTGGAAGAACTATTTTATTAAAATCTCCTCTAAATGAGGAAACATTCAAAAGTATTCTTTTAACCCTCTTCTTTTGGAGCATTTTATAATAGCAATAAGGCACTCCCAGGAGTTAGATTAACAGTCAGTTAATCACCCCCTAGGGACAATATGGCACTCGGCTGCACCTCGTGACACATTACACTCCTAGGGGGTGATTAACAGACTGTTAATCTAACCCCTGGTCATGACTTATTGCTTAAATAGTTCTTATGAAGCAGCTGCTCATACAGTTTAACTGTTTTAGTATCTCTCTGCCACAGATCCATATACAGTACAAATGTAATGTGGTTTTATGAATAGTCCACCATACATGCTTACCGCAAGGCACATTAAATACCAATAAATGAGACTGTGATAGTGAAGGGGCTCTATATGCACAGACACTCCTGCAGCTATTAACCATGCACAATATTTACACACAGACATTGACAGCTGGCCCATCGTCTGAGCAGCAGCAGCACTACCGCTCACGGCGTTGGTGAACCAGGGTTCTGGAACAAGCCTGGGTAGTCAGGAGCAGGCTATGGAGGGGGGGAGTGGAGTTGGATCAAGCACCACATCAGGCACTATCCTCCTTTGGGGGAGTTGGATTAAGCATCACAGTTGGCACTATCCTTCTCTGGGGGGGGGTTGACAGCTGTGACCGTGCAAGTGCCACTTGGGTGACAACAGGTGGTGCTACAGGTGGCACTGCTTGGGGAGGGAGGATGTCATCTGGCGTCATACAAGAAGGCTTGCATGTACATCATTAGCTGCCTGTGGAATGGAACCAAAAATGAAAAACCACTGCAGGATTACGGGTGATCCTAGAAGGATCCACATCAGCAACCTGGCTCCCTCAGACACCCGCATTTAAATTCTGCAGGGGTCTAAGGGCACTCTGGCCCTAGAGAAATGATGGACTGGTTAAGTCTAGGAGAAAACGGGCGAAAGGGCTGGTGCGGGGCTTCACCAAAATGGGTGTCAAGCCAGTGACAAGTAGTTAAAAAAAAAAAAAAAAAAAGGACACACAGCCATTGTCAACTGCGCGACAGTCCAATTGGTAGACCGATTACCCAGTAACAGAGTTATATGAAGAAAAGGTCTGGACAGTAACAGCCAACGCAGATGGCATGTGTTTGATTTAAATGTGTATATGTCTCTCCTCAGGTTGGCTACCCCCCGCCATCTGGTTTGAGCCACCACCTCCCAGCCCCAAAAGATCTTACTCACCGGTCAAGCCTGAAACTGAGGATCTGGTGGTTGTGTGGGCCTGAGAGTACTGGTGACCTCCCTCCCAGCACCATTGTTTTTTCCTTCTGCATTTTCTTCCTTCTTGTTTTCCTAATGCACTCTTCTGATGCCACACAGCTGCACAATGGCCTAATGCACAGCAGGGAGGCAATGTGGAAGCACCCGGACCAGCCACAGCAGCAGCTGAATTAGCACCACCACACACCCCAGGCTGGGATGTGCTGCAGTCCACTTCCAAACTGGGTGACTAGCACAAATGTGTGTTTGCCATCAGGCGGCCCCTAGATGGCATTCTTTGAACTAAATCATGAAAACAGGTCAGGCAGGTGCCAGCTGACTGGAGTGGCAGCAGTATGCCACACCACCACCTGGGAAACCAGGTTAACATGAGAGTCCCAGAATCCCAAACTGGGGCCAGCTGGGGGTTGGGCACATTAGGAAGGTGTGGGTGCAGTTTCCCAGGTATTCATGCATCCCACCAGCTGGCCAACCAGGAAGTGGTTTTAGTATTGGCTGTGTAAGAAGCTGCTAGTCTCTGAACAGAGGATGCATCATGAAAACCTGGATTGTTAAGGTGTTGGATAGGGGTGGAAAAAGGACAAAAATGGAAACCAAACTAAAAATATGTCAAGACTTCTGGATGAGATGGTTTGAGAAGGTGGACAAAATATTCTTCAGATAAAGTGCCAAGCACATAATCATAATGGCTGTCTGTTTTAATTGCCTACTTTATCTTACCAATACAATTTTGTATTTTCTAAAGCACTCTGGGCCCTGGAAGGCAGCCTTGCACATGAAAACAGTACCTAGCTATACATTTCTCTCCCCCTTATCTAAAGGATGCACTGTTACATTACTCTTACAATCTACCTCCAAATGGGAGGAGACAGAAGGAGGGTCCGAAGGTAATAAAACTAAATCTGGCAGGCCTGTCAGCACAGTGGTAGCACTACTGCTCTACACATTAGCAACCTAGCTTCAGGAATGGACCTGGGTCATTAGGGACGGGGGGATGCACATCTCACAGAACGCTCTCCTTTATGGTGGAGGGTACCAGCCTCTGCTGCAATACTGCCATGAGTGACCATAGCTGGCAGTGCAGTTGGAGGGCCACTGGGAGGGAAGGACGTCTGCCTCTTGATGTCTCTGCCTCACCGTCATGTGAGGAGGACCAAAAACAACAATGGGCTCTGTGTGCATCCTGCAGCCAGCCCAAGCTGCCTCATAATGCAAGCTATACAGTTCAGGGCAGATTCCCTCCACCTGTCCATCTCCCAAAGAGCAAGCCAAGGCAGCATGGAGGATGGTGGCTGGATACAGGTAGGTCCGGTGTGGGTAGTACCATGGGGCGCTACAGGGAGAGTGGCAGAGACAGAAAGGGGTATAAACAGAATAAATAAATAAAATCAGACTAAATGCACGGAAACAAAAACCTGGAAGCAGATTACCAGATTGGGAAGGGAGAAAAACTAGAACACAGCTGGTGCAACAGGAAAAGATACCACATAAAAAACTATATTTCGAGAGCAATACAGGAACGGGGGGAGTAACAGTAAACAAGATCACACTCCTTGAATACGGTATCTTTGATGGTGGTGGGGGCACTCTAAATGATTAGAACTCAGGGTTCTTCTTGATTCCCCTCTATTATTTAAATGGACCCTCTCCTTCGAATGAATCCCAGTCCTATCAAGCCATGAAAAGTGTTATCTTTAGATGGAGAATGGGCTTCTCCTAAGGCTTCTAATTTTCTTTTAATGGAGACGCCCTGTACAGGCAATCTGTGCTGGTGTCTAATGCCTCCAGTTATAAATAAGCACTGTGCTAGTATTCAATGCACTGACACAGGTACTAGTACCTGATGTAGGCTCTTTAGATTACATCAATCATAAAGGCTGATACAGCAATATCAGAGTACAATGTTTTAGGCTTCTGGGACAGAAATGATGCAGATTTCAAGGCTCGACCCATGAGAAAATGACCCTAGATACTCTTGAAATAAACCTTACTGGACTAAAGGGAACCTTGTCAACCCTTTTTGCAACACATTATTTCAAACTGAAAACCCACACTTCATGGACTGCCTACCTTCTCAAAAATTCACTGATGCCACTGGTTGTTTTATCTGATTCCTTTCTTAGCAGAACTGAAATGCATGCTAACGGTGTTAATTATACCCAACATTGTTTTATTTCAAATCCTTGATCTACTCTTACTGTAGACTTCCTAAACATTAGGAACACTCCTGAGCAGTACAGTCACTCATTATGCATTAGTCTCGTCTCCTCCCATTGCACCCTTAGTAACTACACTGTGCACAGTATCCCCAAGTCCAGGAAGAAAAAATTACTCGCCTTAGTAATTGTGTTTCTTCTAATGGATTCTTGCTGTATTCTGACTAACTGCGGTTAGCTCCAGCCTTTAAACTGCCCCGGAGAACAAAGGGTTAAATTTCGATGCAGTGCATAGAATGCTGAGCTTGAGCTCGGTTGACGTCTGTCTGCAGCCCTTTGAAATCCAACCGTCAAATTCTTACAAGCAAAAACTCACTAACTACTCTACGTGAGAACTGTAACATTTTTACTAGTCAACTAGCAACAAGAGTTTTGAATTCCCAAGGAAGACTCAAGTCAGGAAACCCAAAACCAAAAACTAATCCAAATAAGAATAACAATAAAACAAACACCCAAACGAAAAGAGAAGGGTGTATAAGAAGCACCCCTGAGGTACAACACTGCACCTGCCCACCACTTCCCAAAAACCAGGTTCTGAGAGGGGAGGCAGGTCAGAATACAGCAAGACTCCATTAGAAGAAACACAATTACTAAAGTGAGTAATTTTTTTTTCAAACAAATTGAAGTCTTGCTGTATTCTGACAAACTGCAGACTACCAAGCAGTACCTCCATGGAGGAGGGAAAGAACCTACTTTGGAAATAGGCTCTGAAGTACTGCTGTGCCAAACCGAGCATCACTCCTAGCCTGGATATCCAGAGAGTAATGCTTGGTAAAGGTATGGACTGTTTTCCAGGTGGCTGCTTGACAAATTTCTAAGAGAGGGAAATCCCTGGCAGCAGCCAGGGAAGCAGCTGTACCTCTGGTGGAGTGAGCTCTCAGGCCTGATGGTGGAATCTTTCCTAGTTTCTCATAGCAGAATTGTATACAAGACACAATCCACCTGGCAATAGTTCTCTTGGTGGCAGGTTTGCCCTTTCCACTTCTCATAAGTGAGGAACAACTGGAGGAATCAAACCTGTGACCCTTGGTATGCTCTATGTAGTAGCTAAGGGCCCTTTTAACATTTAAACTGTGTAGCCTCCTCTCTCCTGAAGAAGAATGATCAGTGAAGAAGACAGGAAGAGACAGACTGATTCAAGTGAAAATCTGAAACCACTTTGGGCAAGAACCTTCTATTCGTTCTAAGGACCACTTTATCCCTATGAAAGGAGATAAAATCAGGTTCCACTGACAGGGCTTGCAATTCACTGATACGTCTGGCAGAGGTAATGGCTACTAAAAACACAGTTCTCCAAGTCAAGTACTTAAGCTCTGCTGAGGTCATAGGTTCAAAGGGAGGTTGCGTAAATTGAGCAATGCAAACATTTAAGTCCCAGGCAAGGACAGGATCTCTAAAGGGAGGATTGGTATGAAGCAATACCTTAAAAAATTTACAGAACACAGAATGAGATGATAGTGAGGAAGACTTCTCCACTGACAGAAAAGCAGAAACAGCTGACAAGTGCACCTTGAAGGTAGCTAGTCTGAGGCCTAAGCTATTCAAATGGACCATATAATCCAGAACTGCAGGCAATTCAGCAGTGTCTGGGGAAATATGTTTCTTGGAACACCAAATGCTGATTCTCCATTTGGAGTTATAGGTCTTTCTAGTGGTGGGCTTTCGAAAGGCTTTGAGGATATCCAGAACCCCCTGAGACAGATGCAAATCTGCATACTCTAACTCTTCAAGAGCCATGCCTTGAGATTGAGAGACTGAAGATTGGGGTACCAAATCCTCCCCTGAGAGGGGGTTAACAGGTTGTAATTCCTGGGAAGAGACAGGAGAAGATGGACTGCTAGAGACAGCAACAGGGGGTACCAAGGCTGCCTGGCCCAGTCTGGAGCAATCAGAATCACTTTGCAAGGTTGTGACCTTATCTTGACTAGAACTTTGAACAGTAGAGGAAAGGGAGGGTAGGCATACAGAAATTTTCCTTCCCAGTTCAGAATCAGAGCATCCAGAAGGACTGAGCCCAAGACTGGGGGTCTGCAACAAAAGAGGAAGTTGGTGATTGTCTGGGGCTGCAAAGAGATCTATCTCTGGAGTGCCCCACCTTGAAAAAAATCACCTTCAACACCAGAGGATCCAGGGACCATTCGTGATGCCGTGTGAGATCCTGCTCAGTGCATCTGCTAGCACATTGTCCTTTGCTGGAAGGTGGACTACTATCACAGAGGTTTGCAGGGAATAAGCCAGGGACCACAACTTCATGGCTTCCATGCACAAGGCCGTAGACAGAGTGCCTCCCTGCTTGTTGATGTACCACATGGTGATGGTGTTGTCTGTTCTGACCTGAACCACCTTGTTCTGCACTAACAGAGAAAGCTTGCAGGGCCAGAAAAACTGTCCTGAGTTCTAGGAGACTCATATGGAGAAGGGATTCCTGAGGGGACCACAGTCCCTGGGCAGTGAGGGCCCCCAGATGGGCTCTCCAGCCCAGAAGGGAAGCATCCGTGGTAAGGACCACTGAATGAGACTGAGTGACAAATGGGACCCCTTGCCTTAAATTGTCCTGATCCATCCACCATTGAAGGGCTTGGATCAGTGTCACTGGAATCAGTTTGGTAAGGGGGATCCTTCCTTTAGGACCAAAAGGCCCCGAGGTTGGAACTGAATGTCCCTCATCTGGAATCTTGCCCCTTGGACCACTGCTGTAGAAGCTGCCATGTGGCCCAAGAGCTGAAGGAAATGCCTTGCTCGTCGGGATACCTGAAGGCTGAAGGAAGAAGCCAGTTCTGTAAGAACCTTTGCCCTTTCCCGGGGAAGAAAGGCTCTTGCTTTGACAGTATCCAGCTCTGCCTCTTTAAAGGTAAGAAGCTCCACTGGCTCGAGAACTGACTTGGGGAGGTTGAGAAGAAATCCTAGAGAAGTGAGCACTTGCTGGGTCACTTGTAGGTCTGACCTGACTTGGTCTGGAGACTGACCCACTACAAGTCAGTCGTCCAGATATGGAAAGATGGAAATCTTTTGCCTTCTTAGAAAGGCAACGACTATTGCCAGGCACTTTGTGAAAACTCTTGGGGCTGATGTTAGACCAAAGGGCATTGCTTTGAACTGACAGTGGCCTGAGGGCAACCTGAACCTGAGGTACTTTCTGTGGAAGCACCTGATGGGAATGTGAAAATAGGCATCTTTGAGGTCCAGGGAGGCTAGCCAGTCCCCTGGCCTTAGAGAGGGAAGAATTATTCCCAGAGTTACCATCTTGAACTTTGGTTTTAAAAGATGTTTGTTGAGGGTTTTCAGATCTAGGATGGGTCACCACTCCCCTGTCTTTTTTGGGGGTAAGGAAGTACCTGGAGTACAGACCTTTGCCCCAGTGTAGGGTAGGAACTCTCTCCATGGCTCTTAAGGCCAGAAGAGATTAAACCTCTGCCTCTAGGGCAAAGGTTTCTGAGAGACCTGCAGGTGGAAAAGATCTGGCTCTCATCTTCGGAAATTTTTTGAAGCTGAGAACCAGTCCCTGGCTTACTACTTCCAGGACCCACTTGTCTGAGGCAACAGACATCCAGTCCTGGACAAAGTAAGCCAGCCTGCCCCCTACTGGAATAGGAGAGTCAACTCGGGCAGACCCATCAGGGTGTCTGCTTGGCAGGGGCCTTAGGCTGAGGAGTGGATGCAGCCCCGCTCATCCCCTTCTGCCTCTCCATCTGAGGGACCCCCTCTGTGAAAAGGGAGAAGAGGCCTGTGCTTGGTTAAAAGGCCTATGAAAAGGCCTGCCCCTGCCCCTAGACTGCTGCCTTTGAGGAGTTGCCTGCCTTTCCTTGGCCTGAGCACTCCTATAAGTGATCCTGTACTTGTCCATTTTCTTCATGTAATTCTCTGTCTGCTCCCCAAACAGAGAATTACCCACTACAGGAAAATCCATGGCCTTAGCCTGGGTGTCCTGTGAGAGGCTAGCACATCTGAGCCAAGCCATTCTCCGAAGAGCCACAGATGTAGCCATGACTCTTTGATGACACATCACTGGAGTCCACAGCAGCATGAAACTGTACTTTTGATGCCTCGATCCCATCAGCAGCCACCTCCCTCCAGCTCCTTGGCTAGCTGGGGGGAGGCCTGTTTAGTCAGTGCCAGTACAGTGTCCCACCTGGATTTCTGGTACCTAGCTGTATAGGCCATATAGTTCGCCTGCCTGAGTCCCAAGGAAGATGCCATGTACTGCTTTTTTTGCTATGGCATCAATCTTCCTGGAGTCTTTGTCTGGGGTGTGTGAAGCCAAGGGAATACTTGCCTTGTCACAGGCAGCAGCCTGCACTACCCCAACATGGCTGCACCGTTGGTATAAAAATTCTGTACCTGAGCCTGATAGTGTGTACCTCTTGTCCATCCTTCTGTTAACAGGAGGTACAGTATTGGGAGACTTTAGGATTTTGAGTGTCTGCTTCCCAAAGGATTTGTGGAGGGGACTAGACAGTCTCCTGGACCCTGGGATGTCCATCATTTCCACATAATCAGGCTCCTCTTGATCCTCCATGGCCTCCTTCATAGGAAGCTGGAGGGTTTCAGTCACCTTCTGTAAAACAGAAAGTGGGGATGGGACTCAGAAAGCCTAGGAGGGGAAACACCAGAAGGTCTGTCTGGGGAGATGTCCAGTTCCACAGGCACATCCAGACTTTCACCATTGTCACCATCATCTTTGAACTCCCCCTCCTCCTCAAACTCTGGTTCATAAAAATCTTCAGGGGTATAATCTTGAACCGGGAACTGACCAAACCGAACCCCTGCCAAATGGTGCCGGACTGGTCGGAACCAGGCGAAGCAATTCCACAATCCGAATCGCTCTGGCTATTTCTTCGGCAGTTGGAACATGAACCTCTGGATCCAAACCGGTTGATTTCTCTTTGTGTTTCCTTTTTGTAGGAACCAACCCCTCAGGATTGGCTCTCCTCTTACCCGAATAAGTATCGCCCTGGTCAGAGGGCACTCGTTGTGGTTTGGTCGGAACCGAACCGGGCTGGCCATCCGGGTCAACGGACTTCTCGGCCTCCTTTTAACTCAGTCTACCTAACCTCTTTTCAAGGGTAGATTTAGGAACATTTTTACAAATTTGGCAGTCTGTATTGAGGTGTTCAAACCCCAGATAGTAAACAAAGGTGGTGTGGGGGTCTGTCTTAGCAAAGACCTCCCCACACTCACTGCAGTGTTGAAACCCAGTGGGCCCAGTGTTCTTCTTGGGTTTCTCAGACATGGCCAACCTAACCAAACTTACCCTTTTTATGGCAACCGCCAGGAAAGACTCCCTTATTGGTTCCTAAATGTGTCACGGGTGTTGGAAAAAAACGTTCAAAACACATTTTTTTTTTTTTTTAGAACCAATAAGGGCCGGTAACCACACTCTAAGAAAATAACAGAAATTCACCAAAAGTGATTGGTTCGGCAAACAAGTTTACAATTTCCACACAGAATATAGGTAAAACCTATCTAGTACTCACAGTACCACAGACAGAGGCTGAACCGACTAAGCGGAACAAATTCGGTTTAAAACCGACAACTTTTACCGACACTTTACAGACTTTTCGAACAGAGCTGAAGGAGAAATCTCCGGAGCGACTGTTCAGTGAGGCGGAGTAAAGAATCGGACAGTTGGATTTCAGAGGGCTGCAGACAGAGACCTCAACTGAGCTCAAGCTCAGCATTCTATGCACTGCATAGAAAGTTAACCCTTTGTTCTCCTGGGCAGTGTAAAGGCTGGAGCTAACTGCAGTTAGTCAGAATACAGCAAGACTTCATGTTGTCTGAAAGATGCAGTAGGAGCTGATCAACGATTGTAAACAAACATATTTTTGTGTGGCAACACCAGTATGGTGGGCAGTCCTTTTTTAACTTTTAAAAAGGAAAAGGGAATGGAATCAAATTACCAGCTACATCAGCAGGGTGCAAATTTCCTATACTTTAGGTGGCCCAGGACAGGCACTTTGGTCTCAGAACACCTAGTTCCCTAGTTCATCTAGTGCCTGCCCACTGGGGCAGCAAAGGTATTTGTGCACACAGTCTGTTTTTGTTGCTTTTTGTATTGGGGGGAAGGGCACTGGAGGAGTTCTGCTGCAGTGGCCGATCACAAGATCGTAACTCGACGATCAGTAGACACAGGCAGGCTGAGAGGACAAGACGATAAGCATCTGCAACAGATGGCTGAGACCAGAGTGACAGTCTGACCAAGCTGCCTCCTAATGAAAGCTATGCAGTTCAGGTGACAGTCTGCTCTCCTCCTCTCGACAGACAGAAGACACAATATGTGGGTGAAGAGGAAGGGATCGGGGGTCAGGTTGCAGACAGAGACCTACTTCTCCTGCCTCATTCTTTTGCTGCTGTCTCCCTATAAAGCACGTCACAGTCACCTTTTTGCTTCGGAGACAGATGGACTTTTGGCATGCTTGTGATAACTGGGAATTCTTCTAGTTGGGAGTCTGATTTGAGAGGTCTGAGTTGAACCATTGAGTCCTGATTCCGGAAGTCACACTTTTGTTTAAAAAAAAATAAATAAATAAAAAAGCTCTTAGGAGCTCTCTTAATAGCAACAGTGCTCATTCCATTAATAGGAGCAACATGTTCTGTAAAAAATTATTGTGCGCTGCAGATACAGTTACTGCCAGTTATGCAAAAGAAGCTGGTAGCCTGCAGAAGAGGAGGAAGCAGAGAGGGACACTTGGCCTCCAGGAGGAAGCTAGCTAATAATCTAAATCAAGAAAAGCTCTTAAGAACTACAGGGAGCTATCTTCTCCAAGCTTCTTTTATTATTCTGTAGTCAGCTACTGGGAGATGCAGGGCTAGCTGAAATTTAATTAAACAAAAAACTAATCTAAATAAAAAGGCTCTAAGAGCTAACTGAAGCTAAGCTACTGATGAAGAAGAACATTCCAACGTATTCTGCGCTAACAAAACACTCATATTCACTAAAAATACCACCAACAGCTTAATCTGGTTCAAGGTCAGTTGGCATTCATCTGTATCCCCCTCCCCCGGGTTGTGCCTGAAAATAGGCAGGATTTGTCTAGTGCACTTACCCGGTCAACAAAAAAGCTAAGCTAAATATTGTAACCAAAAAACAAAACCAAAAAAAAAACAGGTTACTCACCTGTAACAGTAGCTCTAGGAGTGGTATATGGTGTACATCCACACTTCTGGCAGTATCATTTCCCTTCAAGACTCTGGCCAGAAGGTCTTCAAGCTGACTCATCCCACCCACCCGGGTGGTAAGTCCCTAGGCACCGTCCCGTGATGTCAGATCTTACCCACAGGAAGCAAGATGCAGTGTGGCATTTGTCAGGGGAGGTCGAGCAGGTTGTGAGGATGTGCACAAAAACCACTCCAAGAACTATTGTTACAGGTGAGTAACCTGTTTTTCTAGGGACATGGATATGGTGTACTATCCACACTTTCTGACAGACTCCTAGTGGTTCTCCAGGGAGGCAGGGGCAAGGCGCACACCCCCTATTTAAGGAACAGCGATTGGAGAATCAAGGCCCCACAACCAGCATCCTGGCGTGACTCAAGGTTGATGTGGTAATGGGAAATGAAGGTGCGTGCCAATTTCCAGGCAACAGCACTGCAGATCTCCTGGATAGGGATATCCCTGGAAGCAGCCACTGAGGCAGCTGTATATCTGGTGGAATGAGCCCTTAGTCCTACAGGAGGCTCCCTACCAGCCAACCTATAGCAAAGGTCAATGCAAGATATAATCCGCCTGCCAATAGTCCGCCTAGTTGCCAGTCTGCCAGGTGCAGCTTCAACGCAAGTGACAAATAGCTGGCGAACCTCTCCCCGAACTCTAGCCATCCTCTCCTTATAGTATTTAATTGTTTATTTAAATATTGGTAGCCAGGAAAGGCAAACTGAGCCAGGGCTCATTTCCAGGTGCGACCCAGGGGAAAGGGGGAACAGGAGTTTACAATATAAAGACACAGTTACATATGAAATACAATGTACATTGTTAGGCACTGAAATAATACATGCATAGTAGTTCCTAACAGTTTTCCTCAGAGTTAAATTTGAGGTACAGAGTGATAAAGCTAAACAAAATAAGTTAGCTAGACATTAGTTGACAAATCAATGGCAGTGTAAGGTGAGATCCAATGGGATGCAAAAATCATGTATAAAATAGTCTTGTAAAAACTGAGTAGTAGGGGAAAGTATGGTTCATCAGGGTCTCAGGAACAGCAGCAGGACGTTACTGGGGCAGTCAAAGCAGACGCTGAAAGGCAGGGAAACTGGGAACGAGACCAATAGTAGAGGGGAGTTTATTCCAGAGAAATGGGAGGCTAAAGGAGAAAGCTCACTGGCCTGTTGAAGCGCGTAGATGGGGGATGTAAAAAGCATGGACATGACAGGAGGGGATGGGGAGTGGCTGGGGAGAGGAATGAGGAAAGGTAGTACGGGAGGGTGCGGAACCAGAATTTAGAGATAAAGGTGAGGCTATAAGCCAATCATCTCTGTTGGAGGGAAGGGGGGGGGAGAGAGAGAGAGACAGGAATAGAGGTCACAATGGTGAGTGAGCGGAGGAGAATTGGAAGCAAAATGACAGAAGGCGTTGAAAAGAACATCAAGCTTTGCAAGGGAGGAGGTGGGTGCTGAACTGTAGATTATGTCGGCGTAATCGAATACAGGGAAAATCCATTTGGTTATAAGTTCACAACGGATTGGTAGGAAGAGGCTGTCCTTGTGTCTGTAAAGCACGCTTGGGCGAAGCTGTGTGTGCACAGTAGTGAAGTGGGTTGAGAAATCTGAGGATGGGTCAAACCAGGCCCTAGGTATTTGTAGGTAGGAACCACTTTGAGGGGTGTGCCTGTAAGTGTGGTAAATACTGGCAGAGGTGATAGTCTGGCTAGTTTCTGCCTTGAGCCTAAGGTCATGGTGACTGTCTTTTTCAGTGTTCATTTTAAGCTGGTGGTCCTGGAACCAGCTAATAACTGCGTGAAAATCTTGTTGAAGGGGAACCTGGACATTTGACACAGTAGGGTCAGACATGTAGATGATGGGTGTTGTCGACATACATATGTATGTGGGAATGGGAGCAGACTGAAGGGAGATCGATAATAGAGAGAGAGAAAAGAGGACAGGTCCAAGGATGGACCCCTGGGGAACACCAGATAGAATAGGGAGGGGGGAGGAGAGGACATTGCTGATTTGTATGACCTGTTGTCTGCCAGTTAGGTAGGAGTGAAACCAGTTTACTGCTGGGGTAGACAGTCCAGTTGCCTGGAGTATGTTTATGAGGAGGGGGTGTGTGAGACAGAGTCGAAAGCTTTTGAGAGGTCAAAGAAAACAGAGGAGGTAAAGTCACATAAATCAGTAGCTGAGAGTACAGAGTTGGTGAAGCATAGTAAGGAGGAAATGGTGGAGTGAGATTGTCTGAACCCTGATTGGACAGGGGAGAGAGTATCTGTGATATCAGCAAATCACGGTCTTGAGTAAGCAATGGATTCTTGTATTTTGGCCAAGGACGGAGAAGGGAGATGGGCCACCACCCTTGTGGAGGGGAATCACTCTGGAGAATTTCCAGGCAGATAGGACTGAGGATGTGGAAAAAGAAAAATTTAGGAGGTGAGTAAGGGAGATTACAATGGAGGGGCAGACATTCCAATTAGTTCTGGGTGAAGTCCATCTGGGATGGAGTTTGCTGCGTTTAGGGACATGATTGCCTGACAGACTTCAAGTTGTGAAACAGAGAAGAAGTGGAAGCCATTAGGCTTGGGGGGGGACAGTGGAAGGGTGACTTGTAGTGTGGGTATCTGGAGGGTTGTCGGGGAGTGCGCAGGTGGTTAAATATTTATTTAGGAGATTGGCAACTGTTGATGGTTTGGTGTACAGGACACTCGACTCCTGGAGGGTAGGTAAGGGGAGTTCAGAGGAAGGGTGCAGGAGTGAGCGTAGATCATTCCAGGAGGAGGAGGTAGAGCAAGAAGATGGTTGGCAATAGTAGGGCAAGTGCTCACCTCAGGTCCAGAGTATGGAGCCTGTACTTGGCCTCTGAGGTATGGTTGGTGAAGAACACCGAGAGATTCATCATCTAGTTAAGATGAAACTTCAACACAACCTTTGGGAGGAACTTCAGGTTGGGGCAAAGGAAAGTACAGTTACGTAAGAACTTACCGTAACAGCAGATCTTTGAGAGAGGCTCTAGCAGTAGGTAATACATATAGGACTGACGCTGCAGGCGGCAAGACCCCACGGAAAAAATTTCTAGCTAGCAGTCCCTGGCTTAGGACCGCCCCACGGCCAGGGGTGACCGCGCCAGGAGACGCCAGTATAAAAGGGACAGTCCCGGACGCCCGCTTCCAGTTTTTTTTCCCGCCACAGGCCAAAAGAGGCCAGACGAGAGAAGCTTGATATTCTCATCGGAAAGGAGTTGAAGTAGAGGAGGAGGGCTGGAGATGAGCCTACTGCAAGAGCCCTCTCGAGATCTACTGGTAACGTAAGTTCTTACGTAACTGTACTATCTTACTTTGAGAGGGCTCTTGCAGTAGGTAATACCTTCCCGCCCTCCATCCCCTAGGCTTTTTCAGCATATAGGACTGAATCCCAAGCAGTCTGGAACAAAGAGAGGCACCGGGAGGAGGAAACTACTCCAAAAGGTAGTTCTGGTTGTGCAAGTCTCAAGATAGGAGGCCTTGCAAAACAGCCATCCCGAAGTCTGCTGTACAGCGAGAGGCAGCATCCAAATTGTAGTGTTTCGTAAAGGTATGGACGGAAGTCCAGGTGGCGGTAGCGCATATGTCTGCCGCAGACACATTCTTGAAACAAGCCACTGAGGCAGCTAGTCATCTTGTGGAGTGGCCTCTGACTTGACCCGGGAGGGTCTTATTGTATTTGTCATAACAGAAAGTGATGCAATGAGCCAACCACTTAGACAGGCATTGCTTGGAAACAGCACTGCCTTCCCTTTTGTGAGCAAAAGAGACTAACAACTGATCAGTCTTTCTGAGATCCCTTCGTCCTGTTGGTGTAGTATCTCAGAATCCGGTGAACATCCATAGTATGGAGTAAATACTCCCCTTGATTAGAGTACTGGTAAAAAGGCACGTAACTCTATGGACTGATTTAGGAAGACTCAGCTACTACTTTAGGGAGAAATTAGGACTATATGAAGAGTACCTGCTCCTTGAAAAAATCAAGTACGGGATTTACACATCAGGCCTGGAGCTCCGGAGATTCTCCGAGCCAAGTAATGGCCACCAAGAAGAGAGTCTTCCACGAAAGGAACTTCAAATCCACAGAAGCTGCAGGTTCGAGGGAGGAAGAGTAAGTTTCTTGAGAACAAAGTTCAAGTCCCAAGGGGGAGCAGGAGTACGGATGGGGGACCTCAGATGGAGGACCCCTCTGAGAAAGGTGTTGGAGACCTCCAGTTGAGCAAAAGCCTTGTCTGCGAAGGGAACATGATAGGCCAAATGGCCACCATGAGTACCTTCAGAGAGGAATGGCTGAGACCCAGGTCAAACAGATGACGTAGATACTCCAGCAGAAGCTCCGCTGAACAGGAGAAAGGTTCCACCTTCTTGGAAGCGGCCCAAATAGTGAATCTTTTCCACTTCATGGCATAAGTGGATCTGGTGGAGGGTTTTCTGGCCTCCACTAAAATCTCCGCCACTTTGGGAGATACCCAAAACGGGATTGGGCTAGGTCTGCAGGAGCCATGCATGCAGTTGAAGGGATTTGAGGCCTGGATGGACCAGGGTCCCCTGATCCTGGGTCAACAAACCTCGAGACAGAGGAAAAGGAGGATACTCTGAATATTGTTGTAGAAGAGAGAACCAGATTTGCCTGGGCCAGAAAGGAGCGATCAGAATCATTCGCGCTCCTTCTGAAGCTAGTTTCTGCAAGACTCGTGGGATAAGTGGAATTGGGGGAAAGGCATAGACGAATCTGTCCTTCCAGTCTAGAGACAGAGCGTCGCTCCAAAAAGCACCTCGCTCAGCCGGCCCGCTGGCGCAGCGGTAGGTTACCGTCATGCGCGCCAGCGACCCGGTTCAGGAACGGACTTTGCAACTGAGGGTCGGCCGGGAGAGAAGGATAGAGTGCCCATCGGCCGCCTCCTTCTCCGATTGCCTGTCCCTACACTCTATCGCCACCTGGGACCACGGGTGTCGATGCAGCTGGGACAGTCAGTGTGGGAGGAGGCGAGACCGAGAGTCGGGAGGAGACTGCACGTTAACATGTGCTCACCCATTGGCTCTCCTTAGCCTGGCCGCCTCGGGGAGGAGGACACCAGAAAACTAGGAAATACCCCGCTGACCCCAGTAGATGGAGCTCCTGGCCACGATCCCCAATGCCCTCACCGTGCCAGTACCTAGCATCTCCCGACGTAAATACAAACACGTCAGTGTAAAGGGCCCCAACCCGTACCTGCCTGGGGGGTATAGCCAAGGCTCCGTGGGGGAGATGGACTGCACTGGATGCCGGTTAGTAGGAGCGGGGACGAACAAGGCCATTGGAGACTCCTGAAGGTATGGGAGTTCAGCGGAGAGAAGGGAGCATACAAAGAAAATATATATAAAAAAAAAAAAGGCACCTCGCTCTGGAACGAGCGAGCAGAAGATGGGAAGTTTTGCGTTTAGGGGGGATGCAAACAGGTAGACCTGTGGTGTTCCCCAAAGTTGGAAGATATTGTCTAGGACCCCCTTGGTCCAGTTCCCACTCGTGAGTCAGAGCAGAAGAGTGACTTAGCTTGTCTGCCAGGGTGTTGTCGACTCCCGGAATGTGAATTGCCGTGAGGTGAAGGTCGTGTTGTGTTGCCCAATCCCAAACCCTCATTGCCTCCCTGCATAGAGGGTAGGACCCAGTCCATCCCTGTTTGTTGATGTACCACACCATGCACATGTCTGTCTGAATGGCTAGGTGGCCGGGAAGGATGTATTAGGGAAGGGCTTGGAGAGCGTACAACACTGCCCAAAGCTCGAGCACACTAATGTGGAGAGCTTGTTCTAGCTTGGACCAGGAGCCCTGGGTCCGATGAGGGCCTAGATGGGCTCTCCAACCCTCGCCTGAGGCGTCTGTGGTTAGAGTCTGGAAGGGGGGAGGATGAAAGAAAGGAACTCCCCTGAAACAGGTTCTCTCGAACCATCCACCACTGCAAGTCTCGCATCATCGGCGAGGAGATCAGAACTGAGTGATCTAGGTCAACCACTAGCTGATCCCACTGAGAGCGTAGAGTCCACGGAGAGATCCTTATGTGGAGTCGAGCGCGAGGTACCGTCGGGATAGCAGCTGCCATGAGCCAGAGAAGGCGAAGGACCGACCTCACAGAGACCATCCTGTGGTCGGACAACAGACTTATCTGGGTCTGAAGGGTGGACGACCTGTCCGGAGGCAGGAAGACCTTGCCCATGGTCATATCGAGGATTGCCCCAATAAACTGTAGCCTCTGGGATGGGTCCAGATGAGACTTAGAATGGTTGATGGTAATACCCAGGCAAGCAAAAACCTGCTGGGTAAGGGAAAGGAAACGCAGGAGTTCCTCCCTGGACGAGGCCACCAGGAGCCAGTCGTCCAAGTATGGGGAAACCTGCACTCCCTTGGTACACATGTGGGCAGTCATCACTGCCAGGCATCTAGTAAATACTCGGGGGGCCGAGGATAGACCAAACAGGAGCACCTTGAACTGGTAGTGGTCCCCCTGGAACGCAAAACGAAGGTATTTGCGATGAGATGGGCGAATGGGAATGTGCAGATAAGCATCCTGCATATCCAGAGCACAAAGCCATTGACCCGGCCAGAGGAGGGGCAGAAGGCTCTGCAAAGAGAGCATCCTGAACCTTTTGTACTCTACGTAAAGATTCAGGGAACTGAGATCCAAAGTTGGTCTGAAATCTCCTGTCTCCTTCGGGACCAGGAAGAAATGGGAATAGTAACCCGTCCCTTGCAGATAAAGGGGGACAGGCTCTATCACTTGCTTCAACAGAAGAGCCGAGATTTCCTCCTGGACCAAGAGAAGATGTTCCCGTGAATACGACGACTTCAGAGGGGGGTGGCGTGGGTGGTTTCTGAAGAGACTCTATGGAGTGTCCTTCTGCTATGAGCTGGAACACCCAAGAATCTGTGGTTATCCACTCCCATCCTGGAAGGTGGAGGGAAAACCTCCCTCCTACCAGTTCCTCTGGGGAGTCCGGAGGCAGTGGGAGAGGAAAGGAGTCAGGTGGTGTGGGGCAGTGCCACAGCTGAAGCACCCACTGCTTTTTTTGGGTGGGGGGGCTTGACAGCTGTGGGGGCCCAGCATTTTGTGGCCCGCCTTCCCTAAGGTTTCGCCTTTGGCCGATTCAGTCTGCAAAAGGGACGGTGGTGCTGCTGCTGATGGGGACGGTACATGGAATCAACTGACTTCACAGCCATCCCCTTCTCTTGCAAATCGGTGATGATGTCCTAGACATCACCCCTGAAAAGCACCAACCCCTGGAAGGGTGCTTCCTGGATAGCAGATTGCACCTCCGGGACCAACCCTGACACACGGAGCCAAGCATGACACTGTAGGCCTATAGCGAAAGCTGAGCTCCGCCCAGCAGTGTCCACTGCATCGTATGTCGCACGTAGCGTGTGTCGACTGGCCGAACGAGCAGAGTGGACGAGATCAGCCAACTCCTGCTTGACTTGGGAGTCAGGCAAGGAGTCCAGTTTGGCTTCCGCCTGAGTCAGGATGGCCTTCTGGTAGTCCCCCATATGGCCAACATAGTTCAGGGCCCTGATCCCCAGTGTGGAGGAAGCATAAATCTTTCTCCCATACTGGTCCAGAAGGCGTGATTCCTTATCAGGAGGTGACGAGCTAAGATGTTTGGGGTTCGACGACCGGCCGTGAGCGGCACTAATCACAACCGAGTCGGCACGAGGGTGGGAATCCAGGAAATCAACACCCTCTGGAGCCTGATATAGCCAATTCGACTTCCTAGGAAGTGGGGCTAAGGCTGACGGCTGTTTCCATATTGTGGTAACGAGGTTGGCATGAGGCCCTATCCAGGGTGGCACCAAGGTAGGAGCTGTCACGGGCAGATCCAGATGTTCAGAAAGTTTCAGACGCTGAGGATCTGGTTCCAGGGAGTGCCACTGATGAACCTCCTGGATTTTCCTAAGCAACTCCATAAAAGAAGGATCCTCCAGAGGAGACTTCGGAGGAGTCCTTGGCCTGGGCTTCGACGGAGAGCGAGGTTCGTCCTCTCTCTCAGAGCAACCGCCGGAAGAGTCAGAGGAGCCGAGGGTGAAGAGGAGGATGAAGAAGAGAAAGACTCTTTCCTGACCTGGGAGGAATGGACCCCTTGGGAAGTCCCCGGGAAGCATGTCCTGCCCTTCTGGATCCAGATGGAAGAACCCTGGAGTCCGGAGGTGGTGAGGGAGCTGGCTCGAACGACAGGAACCTGATGGCACCATCGCCGAAGGCGGCTCAACCTCTTTGGTAAGCTGAGCCTTGGCCTCAGCTCACCAGGAGGCCAGAGTCTCCTGCAGGTCCACCGGTGGCTGCGAGGGCGGTGGAGGAGGAGGAGGCAGGGGATAAGGATACGGGTTATAACCGTATGGAGCATATCCAAAACCCGGCTGCGGGTAGCCCAGCATTGGCTATTGTGGCGTAGAGTACTGCGGCGTCGGGAAGCCTGGCTTCGGGTACTGTGGCACCAGATACTGGGGTCCCGTACAGGCCCAAATAGGGACGGAGTATACCCGGAGCCGGGAGGGCTGCAGGAGCAGACGGCCCGCCGGAGGCCCTGCACAGGCGGTCCATAGTGGAGAGGCCCGGAGGGCCCGATGGGAGCGGAATGTTTCCTGGAGTCGGTAAGACCGACGTCAGGGCCAACAGCGGAGGTCCTGGCGCCAGAGGTACCAACATCGGAGGGGCCAGTGTCTGAGCCGGCGACCGGGGAGCCGATGTCAGGTCCGGCGCTCCAGGCGGAGGAAGGACTAACGGAGGCACAAGATCCCCAGCTTCACTCGGGGACAGAGGAGAAAAGTCCCCGGGGTCAGGCTGAGGAGACTCTGGTTCCCCAGATGGCAGCGAAGGCTGCGGGGAACCGGGTACGATGGACGTTGGGGGGTCCGTCGTCAGTTCCTTTGCCAGCCGGACATCGGACGAGCCGACATGAGGCTTAGATGCGAGCTCTCGGCGGGCGCCGGAGGAGCCAACGTCCAACTTATGAGAGCCATCACCGGAGGCGGGCTGAGTAGAGTGATCTGCCTGGTCTGGTGGAGTGGAGGCCGCGCGTCACCCCGGAGGGTCGGACGTCTTACCGGCCCTCTCCGGGTGGACGTCAGAGGAGCTGACACCCGCTTACTGGAGTCGCCACAGTGGTAGGCCGCGTCGCGCTCGCTAACCAGGCGGAGGCCTCCAACTGCCCGGAGGCGCCCAGGCCCGAGCACAAGCCAGGGATGGCGGGCCGACGCCTCGGAAACCCAAGGTGGCCGGAGAGCGATCCTCGAGGGGATGTTACATAGGTGCCCCAGCGACTCCTCGAGGGAGACGCTGTGGAGGAGCCCTTGTCCCGGTGCCTCCTCCTCCTTCTTCCGATGGCCTTGGGGAAGTGGACGCCTGCTTCAGTTTTTTGAGCTCCTCCTCCATAGAACTCATTTTCTTCTTTGGAATATGGGCTTCCAGGGATTGCTGCCGTCTTTTCTGGGTAGCTGTGTTGAAACTGAGGCAGTGCTGGCACTTCGACTGGGATCGGGCCCAGGCAGAATAGGGCACAGGAGGCCATCCTTGTGCGTAGTTACGCCGCACTAATGGCACTTATTCTTGTGCTCGGAGAGTGTAAGGGATGACAGACACCAACTATAGTACTGACGTTAGTCGAAAAAATAATGATTTTTCAGTAAAAAAATGATGAAGGTAGGGCTGACGAAGCACAAACTTTTCTGCGAGGCGCTGCACAAGCTAATGGCGGGAAAGAACTGGAAGAAGTGGGTGTCCGGACTGCCCCTTTATACTGACGCCTCCTGATGCCAGTCACCTGATGTGGGAAGTGAGCCCGCCGACCGTTAGCCAGACATTTTTCTGTGGGTCCTGCCAACTGCTGGCGTCAGTCCTATATGTAATTACCTACTGCAAGAGCCCTCTCGAAGTAAGATAACCTTATCCCCATGGAAGACCAGGTAAGGAGACTCCACCGAAAGCGCCTGGAGCTCACTGATCATTCTGGTGGAGGAGACAGCCACCAAGAAGGCAGTCTTCCATGTCAAGCGAGAGATATTACACCTGTGCATCAGTTTGAATGGCTTGACCATGAGGTTTGCCAACACCAGCAACAAGTCCCAAGGTGGTGGTGGTTCATGCACTGGAAGGGAAATATCATCAATGGCCTTAAAAAAGCACCACCGATGGATTACCAGCCCACGCCAGGTATGCAGAGATGGCTGCCAGGTGCACCTTAAGGGTCACTGACCGAAGGCCCGACTGAGAAAGGGACCAAAGTTAGCCCTGGCACCAAATGGAAAACCTCTTCCTTTTGAAGGCATAGGATTTTCGGGTTGACTCCCTTCGGAAAGCCTCGACCATGGTGACATCATCAGAGAGACCCACAGCCTGGAACTCTAGCTGCTCAGGAACCAGGCTATCAGGTGCAGGGACTGAATGTCCAGATGGAATACCTTCCCTTAATTGCAAGAGAGCAGGTCTGGGCATAGATGAAGATGCTACAGGAGCCTACAGCTCAGGGGATTGGGGTACCAGGACTGGCGATGCCAATCCGCAGCCACCAGGATCATCCATGCCTTGTCCCTCCTGGCTTTGAGCAGCACTTTGTGGATCAGCACAAAAGGAGGGAAGGCATACAGAAGGCCAGAGGTCCAGGACCTCAAGAAGGCATGCCCCTGCAGGCAGGCAAAATACAGCCTCAGCTTTGCATTCTCCCTGGAGGTAAACAGCTCCAGCAGAGGGGTGCCCCACCGGGAGAGCAGACCGCGCATTACCTCCTGATGGAGAGTTCACTAGTGAGATGCCTCACCCGCCCGGAAGAGGGCATCCGCCAGCTGACTGGACATTCTGGTCACATGGATGGCCAGGAGAGCAGCATTCAGGCTGAGCACGAGGGTCCAGATATGGAGAGCTTCCCTGCACAGAGAAAGAGAGTGCATCCCACCCTGTTTGTTGAGGCAGCATGTTGTTGTAGTGTTGTCCGTCTAGACCTGAATGACCTGACCCTGAATGTGTAGAGCAAAGGCTGTCAGTGCCAGTTGAACTGCCCAATGCTCCAGCAGGTTGATTTGGCATCAGGATTCCTCGGGGGTTCAGAGTCCATGGACTCTTCTCTCCTCCAGGTGGGCACCCCAGCCCATCAGGGAGCCTTCGGTCATTATGGTGACCGTCAGCTCTGGGCGAACAAAGGAGATGCCTTCCTGCAGATGTTTCATGACTAATCACCACTGGAAGATGTCCCACATCAGCTGGTCGATATGACCCTTGCACTGAGACTTTTTTTTTTTTTAAACTTTGTTTTTATTAATTTCATGTAAACACGCTACATGTAAATACTATCAGGCAGGCACATCTCAATAATACACTTGTAAAAAAACAAGCACAGCATTGTTACAGTAGCTGATAGTAAGCACCCCTAAACATGTTACAACACTGGGGGGATGCGTATTTCTGCATCATTTAGGCTACAGTAAAAATAGGTGAAATTAATTAACCATTTTCAACAATAATAATTTTTCACAATAGAATTATACAATAAAGGCAACTGCAGCTATGAGCAGGGACTGTAGAAATAAAAAAAAATAAATAAAAAAAAACAACATTGTGCACCCTAATAAATGGTTGAGTACTACTCCATGAATTTCAGAATAAAAAAAAGTTCCATTAACAGCGTTGTTCTACATAGCTCAAAAATAAGGCAGTTTGTTTTTTTTAGTTGTTTTTAACCAGGTATAGCACACTAAGCTGAAAGCTTTTTTACAGGAGCGACCTGGGAGCACAAGAAGGTTAAGTGACTTGCTCAGGGTCACACAGTATACAAGTGGAAGTTGTGGGATTCAAACCCAGGTCTGGTCTGCTGGATGTCACCAGATTTGCAGCTCAGAGCCTTAGAACACTGCGCTATACTGCCCAGTTAATGATTAGCAATAGATAGTATTTAGGCTAAATGGCCTAAAACACTGACGAGAGACTCTTAGAAAACTCTGGACAGTACAATAATTATTTTTAATTTTAAGTGGAGATTAGGTAAATATTAAGAGACCCATGTTACAGCATTACCAACTATAGGACATATTCCATATAAATACATCATACGTGGACTAAGCATAGTAAGAATGCCTGTAACTTCAAAATGGCAATGTCTCAGAGAAAATCATAGTTTTAGCACATATAAGAGTCCACTGTAAGAAAAGTGGGGACATGGGGACTTTGCCAGAGAAGTGTTCCATCACGCCCATGTGCTCCATCTTGAAAAATTCAAACCAACACAGAAATTTTCTCAATCAACAAATTAGGCTTTAATGATCCAAAAACTCAATAAAGTACATGGCCCAAAATTAAACAAAAGTCTTGTTTCCCCCGACAGAAAAGTTCCAAGCACTCACTTCTCAGGTCTAACCCCTCGACAGTGTCCTTTAGCCGCTTAGACACCTTAGACTACTTCTTCACCTTCTGACTCACAGTCATCACCCGTGGAGGAAAACTGGCTCTCTAATTTTGTAAGGAGCTTGGAGGCCTCAGTTGCAACAGAACACTGAAAGGCCTTACCTCCATGCAAAATTCTTAAGCTGGCTGGCATTAGCCCTTCCCGAAGGGCTGACAGCATGTCAGCGGACACCACTGTCCTCCTGTGGGGCATGGGCTCGGCATGGAAGGTAAGCCTCGAACTCCAGAGGCAGACCCTGGCCGACTACTGTCACGAGCTGGCCAACTGCCAATCATTATCTGCAATATATATTTCTGTTATATATTGTTTTATGGGATTTCTGTGTATGCCCATGCCAATGTTAATTCAAGGCATAGCAAAAGCCTAGATTTTTCTTTTTTTTTTTTTTTAAAAGGGTAACCTTTTAACTCGAAGGCCACCTGCTTGCCAGGAAGGGAGATTTTCATTCCCAGGTTCTTTTGACAGAGGTGTACCAAAACCATTTACCTGCCATAAACATGCACTGCAAGCAGAGTGCTTTTTGATCTCAGGAACTATGATAGCACATCATATTTTATGAGGCCCAGGAATGTTTTAACCAGGAAATACCTTTCTAAGAGGCTTGTGAGAGGCATTATAAAAAAGGCACACATCTTTCTAGCAGTATAGTGTGAAATTAGTTTCCAGAGTTTTACTGTAAAAACCTAACACATCAAAGAGGTTAATTCTGAACTGTCAAAACCATGCTGTTGGTCACTGGTGAGAAAATAAACTGGTTTCCTTATGACTGAAAAACTGCTGACACTGCAGTTCAGAAAGGTTGGTTAACCTCTCAGCACAGTCACTCAGCCATTCTGGTTTTGGACATTCTCCTGAGCACAACAGAACTACCACCAAGCTGCTACACGGAAAAAGGACTTTGAACATTTTCATATTTAAGGTAGAGAACTAGTTAAACAGTTTTAAGGCATTTAAACTGTATACTTTCCAAAATGTTTTCCATACTGTAACCTAATTAAGATATGTTCTCTTTTAGTTGTACTGCATTTATCTAAATATTTTTAGTAAAACTTTTGTTTCCTAAAGAAATTCTGCCTACGTGAGATTCCTTTTATTGTATGTGTGAGTGTAGAAGTTTTATTACAAATCTGTGACCAACTGTTTATTCTTAGAAGGTTCACCAGATAGCAACCAAATTTAAAGAGGTCAGTAGGGGATCCAGCAGGATTAGAGAGAGTACCAGAGTCTCATACGAGTCTGCTGGGATTGTAAACTGGGCTACTGCACATCCTGTAGGGCAAAGGCCAAATCAGGTTTTTTCGCTGCTACCCCGAAGACAGCGTATTTACCTGGGTCTTCATCCTTTGTGTAATAGCCAGGAAAAGGGTTCATATTTGGCCACAGAACTTGAGACTGGTATTGTGCCCTGATCCAACATATACAGGGATACTCTGGGACCTCATGGCAAGTGTTCTGTTGTAAACACAGCTAACACTCTGGGTGGGCACGAGGAGGGTATCCCACTCTGTTTTCCCAATCCCTGTCACAGATTGCACTTAGGGGTGGGCACTGTGAGCTCAGTGATCCGACCCTCACGAGTGGGTTCGTGACAACCACTTCGAGGACCCACCTATCCATGGTGACAGCGAACCAGGCGTAAAGGAAGTGGCAGAGCTGGTCCCCCCATGGGAGGACCCAGGGGAGACAGGACGGGCATGGGGGAGGCATCCCCCCAGCCCATCACTGGGCAGGCTTGGAGGCGGAGGAGGGACCGGCTGAGGAAGCGGCCGGACCTTGACCAGCTAGTTTGCAGATTACTGAAGCAACTGACTTTGGTCGAGGATGCCAAGCCCAGGCCTGCTGCCCAGCTGGGGTCTGGGACGGCTTGACCGCAGGGACAGAGAGGGCCCGAAAAGGCTTCTTCCTCAGACTCCAAGGATTCGTCAAAAAGCGGTCGACCTCCCGAATACCCACTGATTCTGTAGAGTCTATCAGGAGTAACAGTGACCAAAAGCTGACTAGGAAGCCAGGGAACGGTACAGGCAACTTTAGACAGTGGAACCAACCTTCAGCTGCTCAGGAGGCAGCTCCACCCTGATGGTCAGGGAGGCTGGAACATACCGAGCCAGAGCAGGCCTTGGTGACGGCACCCACGGAAGAGCTGGGGTGGGGGCTGGAATTGGCTTAACCGCGGACAGCATGAGCTGTTGCCACATAAGCTCTTCGTAGCGCCAGCGCATCTTGCGTCTGAGCCTCTCCTCACCCGAGGAGGAAGAAGAGGAAGAATCACGGTGGCACCACTTGCCCAAGTGCCAAGAGAGCACCGATGCCGGCGGGGCTGCTCAACTCCAGGCTATGGGATTGCGACATCGACCACCAGGGAACCAGACGTTGAGAAAGAGAGGAAGATGGCTAAAGTCAAGACTCCTCCAAGAGAATGTGATCCTTAGGGTTCAGGAGCATATCAGGAAGCTGGTTCAACCCTCCTAGGGAGGTAATAAGTAGGACCGTAGTCCTAGACAGGGAAGTATTCCCCTTCTCCTGTGACAATACATCAACCGACTTGAGAAAAATCTCGACTGGTTGTTCGACATGCGTCTCGGCCAACAGGCCCGACAGGGAGACTATGGAGCCAGCGGCCTAGACCGAAGTATCGACTGTAGACGAAACTTCCAAGAAAGCAGGGGAATCCGAGGCCCAGGAGTGCTCAAGATCCCACGATCATCAACAAGATCATTCTTAGTCTTCTTTTTGGAAGATTTTGCACCATTAGAGGGACCCTGCCCAAGAGTGGGAAGGGACTGGCACAAATCCCGAAACTCCCCAGTAAAGCTGGCGCCAAAGGAAAGTGGCACAAAAGCCGGAGCTGAAGAGGCAAGCTCTGTGGTCTCCTCGAAGGTCGCAAGTTGTTCTGTGGATCCCGCAGCCACAGAGATCATCCAGCAGGCATCTTTCGAGCGAACAGGAGGGACCCATTTATCTGGGTGCCTGAGAAGAAATTGAGTGTGCCGGTCCTCCAAAGTACTTGGATGCAAAGCGTGACAAAGTCCACAAGCCTGGGGATCATGATCGTAACCTAGGCAGTAAACGTGCAAGATGTGTGGGTCCATCCAGGATATCTTCTGCCGGCAGTCACATTTCTTGAAACCGGGCACAGACTTCAAGTCGTCCATACCGACAAGAGTTTCAAACGAATTTGAAATATTAACTTAAAGACATTTAGTTTTTTTGTTTTTAGAAAGCAAAGGGCCTACTCAGCACACAGCAATAAGGAGGGAACCTTCTTCTTCCAGCGGAAAGGAAGATCTGACGTCATGGGGCGGTGCCGAGGGAGTTACCACCCAGGAGGGTGGGAGAAGCCAACTTGAAGACCTTCCATTCAGAGTCTTAAAGGGAAAAGATACTACTAGAAGTGTGAACAGTACACCATATCCATATCTCTACAAGTGTAGTTATATTGTAAATTGGAAACTGTAACAATCCCAGTCATGATACAGACTGATGGTTCAGATTTCTTTGCTGTTGATATACTGCTGTATATCAATTTTTTTTGTTTTGTTATTCTTTTATTTATTAAGTGATCCAAGAGAGATACATCAAACAATGCCAGGAGATAGATTCAAAATACATATATGCTAAATACTTTACAGTTAGAGAGAGCAGTTCGATATACATACAGCCTACTTAAGAGTGATGTTTCTGTAAAACCTAATACTTCACACTTGGAAATCAAGAAAGGGAAGGGTAGAGACCCCCTAGATCTACCATCAAAATCCCCTTACGGTACAATGTCATTCCTATGGCTCATAACCCATATCAGCCATTTATTCCAGAAAGTCCTGATCTTTTCTTGTTTAGAATTAATTGTTGCCGTGAGCTTTTCCACCTCAAAATCTGATGAACCAGATCTTCCCATTCTCTTTCTCGGGGTTGGCTGGAGCCACCTCCTGGATATGGCTTTTTTGGTTGCAAGTAGCAGAATCGTCATGAGCCCCATCGTGTGTTTGTTCTTAATTTCTGTAGGGAACCAATGTAGGAGATTTAGGCCAGAGGTCTGGGGTGGGGTCTCTGGGAAGAGCTCACCCAGTGCCTTCCCCACCTGATTCCAATAGTCACATATCACTGGACACCCCCAAAATATGTGCATATGTGTGTGGCTGAACTGTCCCCAAACCCCCGCCAGCATTCAGATCTTTTTAACTTGTCATATTTCCCCGTGATGTGGGGGGTCCTGAAGAATTCTACTGTACAATACCAGCCGTACTCCCTCCAGGCATGTGAACTAGTTGTGTGATGTTGTGTAGCGAAGATCTGGTTCTAGGCCTCCTCTGTGATCTCCAATCCCCACTCTCCCTCCCAGGACCTCCAGATCTTTGTCTCTGACCTATGTTCTTGTGGTTGCAGGACTTTGTAAAGAGAGAAGACAATGTAATCTGTCATTTGTCTGGTTTGGGTTCCTACCCACAACTGGATCAGAGGGTGAGTTGTCCCCTCCTCCCACCCAGCCCCACATTTTTGGAGTATATAGTGTCGAATCTGAAGAAAACGGTAATCGTCAGTGTTTCGAAGATGGTATAATTGTTGTATCTGGATGAAAGAAAGCAGCATACCATCCCCAAATCACTGTGTATATCGATTGTTTAATGAGCTCTCGTCAGGGCTCCAGATAAGGGGAGTACCGATCAGTTGTACTCACCTAATTTTAGGAAATACTCAATTTTTTTTTTTATGAGTAATGATACTCACCCAACATTTGTAAATATTCCATATTAAAGAATAGTGCTTCATAACATAACTGGTGATTCAAAAGGAGCAGTTTATTTATTTATTTATTTTTTTTTTAACAGATTTACAGCATTCGTATGCATCCCAATTTTGTTTTATTCACTATATTTTAAAACTGCTGGGTACATTACTATCTGCCAATATTATCTGGGTCATTGCTGGCACTTGATCAATTCTTTATCTAGAAAAAAAAACAAAACATTTTTTTAAATGTACTCCTCACCCCACTCTGTCCAGACATTCATACACATCTGAATTTGGTTTTACTCACCTCACTTTCAAAATGGGAAGTACAGTACTCATCCCAAAAAATCATATCTGGAGCCCTGGCTCTCGTAATTTAATAAAAGAAATTAAAAACAATCTAATGTTTGGTCCAGTGACAAGGAAACTAAAATTAAGTACTGTAAATAGGGCAGCATGTAAATAATTTGTTGGGCATTTATTTTTTTACTACTTACATGCCCAAGTGGATGAATTTCATATCTGTACATCCGTAATCTCTACAGAATGTAAGCAATCATAAAATCTGTTTTTAAATAAGGGTCACACGAGGCCTAAGGGGGTTGAGAGTAGCCCTTTAAGAAGTGAATTCTCTACAAGTAAGATACTTACATCTGGTGCAGTTTGGGACAAAACAAACTGAGTGTACAGTAGTCCTTCAGGAATAAGCTCTTCATACAAACAGGACAGATGTGAAGCTATGCATCTTTGCACTCTGCTTCAACTATAACATGTTGGGCCTCAGAGAAATATATGCATAAATAAAAAATGGGTACTGAGTGCATCAATGCAGAGTTCGTGCCAACACAAAACGGCAAATGGAAGGCAGGCCCAGTGGCGCTGAGGGTTGAGATGCTGTATGCCACACCTTGCACCATGCCAGCGATCCGGGTTCAGGAGCGGATTCGGGTCAATGGTGGGTTGGTCACGGAGAGATAGGCTTGAGCATCCCATGACAGCTCGCGTTCTCCAGGGAGGGAACAGGCCAATGCCCGCGCACTTGCCAGACTCTGAGCGGAGGCCTGGAGTACTGCAAGCCCCAATAGTATGGGATGGGTGGCCACTGTACACTGTGGACGTCGGCGCCTTGAGCAATGACGTCGGAGAAGTCGCATGATGTAGAGGGAGAGAGAGAAAAAACAGCCTGTCACCGCCGGAGAGATGGGGATCCAGGAGACATGCCCACAATGTGCTTGTGCCTGCTCGATGGACCCAGACCGACGAAATGTAAGTTACGGGGCGTCCGCACTGCTACCTCATCCCCACCTGGGGGGGCAAAACCTCAGCTCCATGGAGCTCTGGCATCTGTTCTGGGCAGGGTGGCAGACAGTGGGATGTCTGCCATGTCTCTCCTGATGGGTCGGGGATGGCAGGATGGGGAAGGAGGTAAAAAGGAATAAAAAAAAAAAATGGCACATGGAAACTGGAAATAGTCAAGTACATTCAAGTGAAACAAAGGCTCTGCCTCTTGTATAAGTGGGTGCAAGTACGGGCATGGCTAAAGACTGAGGACTGGATTTGCTGTTTGGGAGATGAGAGCTCTACACATAAACAGTGCCTTTTGTAGAACTGTGCATAACAATGCACAAGTAGAATGTCATTCTGTAATTTACTCAAATACACTTATTTTAGACACATCCCTTCACTCATGTATACCAAAAATGGGAGGCACTTACTTGCAGAGCATTGTCAATTTTAATGTTGAATTCTTTTAGCTGATGCTCAGGGATTGACGTACTTTGTGAACAAAAGAGCTGCTGCACCTCAATGCCAGCAAGGCAACCATCACGACCTCTCTCCCGCAGCCGAGATGTAGCCTTTAAAAATTAAGGAGTAAGTAAAGGTGACTACAAAAAGGACATCTTATTATATATAGATATGATGCAATCACAAAAACTAGGTATAAAATGCCAAATGCCTGTTTCAGGTAATTAACAGATAAAAAGGGAATATTAAAATGCAAGTCAACCCGGGGCAAGTCTCTATCACCACCTCCAACTCTGCTGTACTGAAATGTTGCAATGAGTAACACATCAGACAAGAGGAGCCCACTGGTTTAGAAACAGGCTTTGTTGTGACTCTAAGGATGTAGTAGTAATAGGGAGGTTATTGGAATAAATATAATGAATTCATACAACAAAGATTTTTTTTTTTGTCAAGCTTTTTCTCTATACTAGCCATCTGCCCAGCAACCACACCTCCCATCCCTTACTGCTGCTGCCCCTCCCTGACCACTCTTACATTATATGGGCGGTGGGTCTATCTCGTGTGGAGCCCCTGCTGGCAACCATCATCCTCACCTTTGACCAAGCCTTTTCCTCACTGTGGCATGCAGTCCTGTTGCCAGCTCACACAGAAGTCCGCCACACCCCAAGGCCCAAGAGTATATATATATTTATTGGCAGAATCAGAAGCAGCTGGGGAAGGTGCCATGGGAGCATGGTGCAACAGTCATTCACAGCAACCAGTGGAGTTTTCCCACGTTATTCCTAACATGCTGAGTTCTCCAGCTTAATATGTCCACTAACACCATCCTGCTTGGGAGGGGGCTCTCTCACCCCCATATTGAGTTTTAATTTAGATTATCGTGCAGCCAACAGGCATCCCAATGCGTCCAATCCTCTGGCACAGTCATTACAAACACTGTGACTGCAATCTGAGACGCATGGGCTTGCATGTGCAAGTGGCTCTCATTCTGTGGCTGAAGTTCTTTTCCTCTTATTTGCTATTCTGTCCTGGATTAACTCACCCATACCACGCTGTCCTTGCATGAGGAGGACATATGTCATGGGAGAGCCCACCGTATAACACAGTTCCCATTACTTGTCCAAGAAGGCATTACAGAATGACTGGATGACTCACCCCCAAGTCCAAGAACACTCCACAGCATTCCGGGACTCTCCAGACCAGTGGCTGGAAGCTGGATCCCTGCTATGAAAAGTACAATTATGTAAGAACTTACCGTAACAGTAGATCTTCAAGCGAAGCTCTTGTAGTTCATAACCACCTTGAGGACTACGCCCCCTTGTGTCAGGACCACACAGAAACTTTAGCTAGCAGTGTCTGATGGGGGACCACCCACCCGTCTCCACGTGACTGATGTCAACATGACACTATATAGTGGGCGGTCCCCACGCCCGCCTTCCAGTTCTCCCGCCGGAGATCTCCGAGAAGCAGCTACAGGAGAACAGAAAAAGAGGCTCCTGGAGCCCAAAATGAGTTCATAGAGAAAGAGCAGCAAAGAAACTTGGGGGAAGGAGGGAGGGGAAAAAAGATTCTCTACTGCAAGAGCCTCTCTCGAAGATCTGCTGTTATGGTAAGTTCTTACTTAACTGCATTATCTTACTTCAAGAGGGCTCTTGCAGTAGGTAGTCACCTTGAGGACTGAGTCCCAAGCAGTGTGAATCAGAAGGAACAGAAACACAGGAGGCAGGAAAAATTTACAGATAGTAGAGAAGTTAGGACAGGAGGCCCTGGAGGACAGCTAGTCCAAAGCCAGCTCTGGGCCTAGACGCAATGTCCAGACTACAATGTTTGGCGAAAGTGTGGACAGAGCACCAAGTGGCCGCTGCACAAATGTCAGCAGCTGACACATTCCTGAAGCAAGCAGTAGAAGCAGTCATGCTTCTGGTAGAATGCCTCTTAACCTCTTCTGGGAGGGTTTTACTGGTATGCCGACGGAAGAGCGAAACCCCGTCAGCAAAATCCCCCACAGTGGCATTTTCAGCAAGTTTTGAAAATGTCACTGTGGGGGACCCACTGGCGAAATTTCGCCCCTTTTGCAGAGTTTCGCCCCACACCCCACACCCCTTCCCCCGAGTTAACTCCAACTCAGAGTTAAGGTGGTTCGGGGGTGCAGACCCTGATAGAAACACAGACTGATGTCTGACAGGTGAAATTTCACCTGTAAACATCGGGGATGTCTCTATGGCGAACGTCGACAACAATGTTATCGCGTCGGCATAGGTAAACCGGTTTTACCATACTTTTGCTAACAGAAAACAATATAGTTTACAAACCGCTTGGATAAACACTGTTTAGAGACTGCCACACCCTCTCTCTTAGGTGCAAAAGAAACAAAAAGTTGGTCCGTCTTCCGGACAGGCTTGGTTCTGTTGGTATAATAACGCAAGATTCTGTGAACATCTAAGGTATGTAGAATAGCCTCTTCCTGATTGGGATGCTCAGGGAAATGCACTGGAAGTTGAATAGACTGGTTCAACGTTAGTTGTTTAACCAGGACTTGAACACTAAGCTGAAAGCTTTTTTTTTTTACAGGTGCGACATGGGAGCACAGGGAAGTTAAGTGACTTGCTCAGGGTCTCACAATCTGCAAGTGGAAGCTGTGGGATTCAAACTAAGGTCTGGTCTGCTGGATGTCACCAGATTTGCAGCTCACAGCCTTAAACCACTGCGCTATACTGCCTCCCCGGCGTGAACTCAGAAAACACCTTCAGTAATAACTGATGATTGGTACGCAGAGCCACTCGGTCTCTGTGAAAAATTAAATAAGGCTCCTTACACATCAGGGCCTGAAGCTCGGAAATCCTTCGAGCAGAAGTGACTGCAACTAAAAAGAGCGTCTTCCATGATAAATAGTGCATATCACATCTACCAGCTGGTTCAAAAGGAGGTAAGGTCAGTCTTTTCAAAATAAAATTGAGATCCCAAGGTGGCGCAGGACTGCGCACTGGGGGTTTCAGGTAGAGGATCCCTTTCAGGAAGGTTTTAGGAACCTCCAGCTGAGCCACAGCTTTGCACTCCACTATGGTGTGGTAGACAGAAATAGCACACAGGTGAACCATCATTGAAGAGTAACTCAGGTCCAGGTCAGAGAGGTGTAACAGATACTCCATGACCTGAGGAACGGGGCATGAAAAAGGGTCCCAACCCTTCAAGGTGGCCCAAAGGGAGAAACACTTCCATTTCATGGCATATTTCATCCTCGTAGAGGGCTTTCTGACCTCTACAAGGACCTGAGCCACCCTGGAAGAAACTCCATAGCTATGTCATGAGGTGCCACGCATGAAGGTGAAGGACTTCGGCCCTGGATGGACCAGCGTGCCCCTCTCCTGAGTCAGGAGATCATGGCAGAGAGGCAGGGGGACTGGGGGCTCCACTACAAGCTGCTGAAAAAGCAGAAACCTTATTTGGTGAGGCCAATATGGGGTGATCAGAATCATGTGTGCCCCTTCCACTTGAAGCTTGAACAGCACCCTGTGCAGACCTGGAAAGGGAGGGAAGATGTACAAAAACCTCCCTGTCCAGTAGAGAGATAGCACGTCTCACCAGAAAAAATCACACCCTGTAGCGAGTGAGCGAGCAAAACCTGGGTAGTTTTGTGCTTTATGGGGAGGCAAACAGATCCAGGTCTGGATTACCCCTTATGTTGAAAATGTGTTCGACCACCTCTTGCTTGAGCTCCCATTTGTGGGCTCTTACTCTGGTGCGGCTGAGACTGTCTGCTAGGATGTTTTGCACGCCCAGAACGTGAACAGCTATGAGGTGAAACTATATGCAGAACTGCCCAATTCCACACCCACATCACCTCCCTGCAGAGGGGATATGAGCGAGTGCCCCCTTGCTTGTTGAGGTACCAGACTACACACGTAGTTTCTATGTTATAACAGCGATCGCCGTTAGGGCGCGTATAAATCACCCAACACTCGCGGCAAAATGGAAGAAGGTGCCAGAGATACAAGTATTTTGCTTTAACCCCCTACTAAAGGATTCTCAACCCAGGGGGTGCTTGTTTGGGGCAGAATACTTGTAAAATAAAAGCTGGATGCCGCAAAAAAAAAAAAACAAAAACACAACACAAGACACCGGAACCCTGACTGTCCACTGAGAAATTCTCATGTGAAGCCTGGCCAGAGGGACAGTGGGGATGGCCGCTGCCATAAGGCCAAGGAGTCAGAGAACCGACCTGGCCATGATCCACTTGCTGGAGGCTACTAGATGAGCCTGTTTCTGCAAGGTTTCCACCCTGTCAAAAGGGAAGAAGGCCATACCCTGAGTCGTATGCAGCATCACCCCAATAAACTGGAGGTGTTGGGAAGGGGCAAGGTGGGACTTCGGATGATTGAGAGTAATCCCCGCTTGTGCAAAAAGAGCCAGGGTAGCTGAGAGGGAAAGTTCCAACTGTTCCCTCCACGGGGCTAAAAGAAGCCAGTCATCGAGGCAGAGGAGCACATGGTGGCCCTGGTGCCTCAGGGCTGCTGCCATTACTGCAAGGCACTTGGTATAAACCTGAGGTGCCGAGGACAGACTGAAGAGGAGGGCTTTGAACTGGTAATGCTCCCCCTGAAAGCAGAACCTGAGGTAGCAGCGATGGGCCTGAAAAACTGGGATATGCAGGTAGGCATCCTGCATATCCAGGGCACAGAGGCACTGTCTCTTGTGCAGGAGGGGCAGCAGACCAAGGAGAGTCAGCATTCAAAACAGTTTGTACTTTATGTACAGGTTTAGAGTGCTGAGGTTCAAGACAAGACACAACTTTTCCATCTTTTTTGGAACCAGGAAGAAGTGGGAGTAATACCACTTTCCTACCTGGTTTGACTGAATGGGCTTTATTGCCTCCTTTTGCAGAAGAGCCTCAATTTCTTCCCTTAAGAGGGGACTGTGCGCCTTTGGATGAGACACCCCTGAAGGTTCATCTGGGGGTTTCTCAAGAAACTTCAGAGTGTGGCCCTGTCTGATCAACTGAAGGACCCACGAGTCTGTGGCAACTGCCTCTCAGCCCAGCAAGTAATTGGTGAACCTTCCACCCAACGGTTCCCCTGACAGAAGGGCAGGCGCGTGAGTCATGAGGCGGAGGGAGGGTTGGGTAGAGCCACCCCTGAGAGCTTTGGCTGCAGGGGTTGCTGCGGCTGAAGGTGCCCGATACTTGGTCTGGCATCTCGCTGTTTGCTGCTGTTTCGTCTGCTGCTTGGTCTGGCAACAAAATGGCTGTCTGGCCTTGGATCTAGGGTGGTATGTGGTGTGAACTGACCTCAGGGCCTTGCCCCTATCCTGGAGGCTGGTAGTAATATCCTGGGCATCCTGGATAGCCGGTGCCAAGCCTGACACCCTGAGCCAGGAAAATCTCCTGAGACAGACAGCCATAGCAGTGTCCCTGGCTGAAAAGTCTACCGCATCATAGATGGCCGTCACAGAATGGCGACAGGCAACTCTGGCTGACCCAATAGTGTCAGCCAATACAGTCTTGGATTCAAAGTCTGGCATGGCCCCAATAACAGGCTCCAACTGGTGGAACAGCGACTTCTGATACACCAGCTTATGTGCCACATAGTTAAGGGCATGGATGGCGAGAGTGGAGGAAGAATAAAACTTTCTCCGAAACTGACCAAGCTACCTCAGCTCCCTGTCAGGAGGGGAGGTGCTCATGTGCCTGGACTTTGTGGACCTATCATGGGCTGCCATGATGACTACAGAGTCAGCCTTAGGGTGGACACTGAGGTGATCTTTTCCCACAGGAGTCCTGAAAGTCCTATCAGCCTTCTTCGCCATTTGGAATAGAAGAAGGCATCATCCATGTAGTGCAGGCCAAATCCTCACGAGGCTCCAGCAACAGAGGTGTGAGGACTGATGCAGTCTCCTGGATGTCTAAGTGTGCAGCAAGTCTCTGACGTTTGGGGTCCTGAGCATCGGACTTCTATCCGTAGACCTCCACGATCGGTTTCAGGAGGTCTGCGAAAGAAGGGTCCTCCATACGTGATCTGAGGGACTCCTTCGATTTAGGTTCCTCTGGAGGGGAAGTCTCAAACCCCAAAGCTGAGGAGGAAGACCCAGACTTGGATTCTGATTCTGAAAGTCCAACGTCTGGGCAAGAGACCTCCTGAGACTTAGGAGGAATACTACATGACATCAGAGTTGACGGAAGACCTTTTGTCAGGCCCGGCGTAGACTGGCGAGGTTCCAGTGGGGAAGCAGACCTGGAAGTCTGATCCAGGTGAACCGGGTGTGGGGGGGGGGGTTCTCCCTTGGCACCAGCTGTCCAGCTCCGAGACAAGCCGAGATTTGGTTTCAGACCACCAAAACTGGAGGATGGTCCTGAAATCCACCTGGGGTTGAAGAGGCGGCTGGTAGACTGGCTGGAACCCTGAAGGGTACCCAGTCCTCGGGTATCCCAGCGTGTCAAACCTGTGTGCTGGGTAACCCAGAAGGGTACAAAGGAGCGTACCCCGACGTCGGGATGCCTGACATCTGGTAGACTGGAGGAGGATACCCGGGAACCTGATGAAAGGCAGCCCAACGGAGGCCCTGACGGAGGAGCTGTGGGAGCCAAAGTGAGACTGAGACCCGAAATTCGGACCGGAAGGGCCTGAAGGAGCAGAGTCAGGCATGGGGCCGGCAAGAGGCAAAGCCGCTAGCGGTGCTGATGATCCCACTGGAAGAACCGGTGAGGAAGGGGCCTGCGGAGGCTCAGACACAAGGTTCAGGGGTGAACCAGGAACTATGACAGCTGTCAGACGGCCTCCATCCTTCGGCTCCCATGGGTCTGGGGAGGGCGGAGGGAGCTCCACAAAGGAAGAAGAGAAGGAATATCCGTGGGAAGAACCCACCTGAGAATGCTGTCCAGAGACCAGCAACTGGCTTTCGTCCAGCTAAACATCGTCAGGACTCATGCCGGAACCCAACATGAGCATAACGGCCAGGTGGTCGTAGGACCAGACAGTCGGCTTATCAACCTTGGCCGTGTGGGCACAGGAGTCCCCGAAGCCCAACTTATCAGACCGGGCATTCGTCAGAAGGGTCCGACAAGTGGGTTATAGGCCCCACCAGCCTGCTTAGACCTAGTGGTACATATGGGTCTAAGGACGCCTCAGACCTAATCGGCTGTACCCGTACATCATAACCAGTGGCGAAGGGTAAACCAAGGGCTGCTCCTGGGAGGTGGGGCAGACTTGGAGGCAGTGGCAGTCTTCCGGAGGAAGAGGACCGCTGTTCACCTGACGGCGGTCGAAGGTAAGATGGGGACCATTTCTGGTCCTGGTGCGTCTCTTTGTCCCTCTTTTTCTTATTATGTCTGTGGGAGTCAGTCGCCGAGGAAGAGGCGCTCCTCAATGTTTGCAGCTCTTTCTCCATGGATGTTTTCTTTTTTAGGAGATGGGCTTCGAGAGCCTGCTGGCAATGCTTCCATATGGCATGGCTGAAGCTGGAACAGGCCTCACACTACTCAACCTTGTGCTCCAGGCCTAAAAGGGTTAAATATCCCCTTGAACACGTTACAGGTTTAACAAACTAACAATCAAGCTTCTGCAAACAGGTCACTGCAACCTTTGTCCCCAAGAACTGTCAGGAACATTACTACAGAACTGATATTTAATAAAAATGTGGGGGGTGGGATTTCTGAAAACGTTATGTTAGGTGACCCTGACATTGGTCAGCTCCATCATGTACAGTGCTTACCCTGCCCATATCTAGGAGCTGGAGACATATTCACTATGACATGTACTTTAGTATCATAAACTTACTGGAAATAACAGGGAAAGAGAGAAACAATGACAGAGTAACACATAATTCCCACATTATTCACTGGACTTGCACTCTACAATACAGTTAAGAGTCCATATTCAGGAATGCACTGCAATGAAGTCACCAAGCTGCTGGGAAAAGGCGGGGGTCCGCGCTGCACAATGGTAACTGCAACATGGTCCCAGCGCAGTGTTAGTCTACATATCCAACTGCCCAAAAGTCCCTTTCAAAAAACAAAACTAAAAAAACCATACAACAGAAACAGTACTGGCGTAACATAACTTTTTCTCAACAAAACAGGCAATGGTACGTCTAAGTCCTAAAAATGCCTGGGGCTGTTGCCGCAGAGGGTGGATGCCTTACCTCACATTTATGCTGGCGACCCAGGTTCAGAAATGAGCCAGGGTCGACAGGAGAGCTGGCTGGCCGGGGAGTTAGGGAAGGAGTAGGATCGGCCTCTCCTGGGGAGGATCTCATTCCCTCACCCCACATAGTTCCGCTGCCATCGGGTGGAGGTCCGATGGGCAGTGTAGGTAGGCGGTGGTGGCAAGTAGTGGGAAGGTGCCCCAGAGACATGCTGTCGCATGCAACTGAGGCAATTGGGGAGGCGAAATGGGGGGAAATCAGGACATAAAAATCTATATAGAGGAAGAAAAAAAAAAGCCTGGGGTCAATTTTGCAGCTGCCCTCTTTACCTCACTCTCCCAAGTACCACCAACAGTCCTCACATGTGCTCCTCTCTCTTCAATTCACATTCTTCTCCTCAGGCATTAAATGGGTGATCAATTTTTTTCAAGGAGCTTCGCTGCTTCTGAGGCTTTATTAAATTGATAGGTCTTCATGCCACAGAGAATTTTTAGAATGAATGAATGCCCAAGTCCCTAAGATGGGTCTAGACCCCGTTGAAAGTGTTCCTGTGCATCCAACTAGCATAAGTAAGGTCTGGAAAGATATGTGCCAAACTGTCGTTCCACTCCAAGGGGCTTTTCATCTTTCTGACTTGTATGAGAATGCCCTTCTCCAAGACCACCACAGGACTACTAGGAGTGTGCATGAGTTAAGTATACCCACTGTAGCAAGTCCTTTCCCACAACGTGGCATAATTTGGAAAATTTTTAAAATATCAATGTCCTCCTCTAGTTGTAAAATATCCTTCAGCCATTGTTTAATATAGTCTGTGGGGTGTCCCCCTCTGTTCCCTCTTGGATACCCGGCACCCCAACATGGGTGGCACAGATGGCATTTTCTAAGTTTTCCAGCCTTTGACAGAGCAGTCCATTCTCTTTAGCAAGACCTGCTGTGACCAATAAAGCCTTATATGAAAATTACGTAACTACCGTAATTCTGATCTTTCTGTGCATCTTCACCATTCATCACAGATGGGGTACTGGCCGGAGGTCAGGACCCCGAGAGAGCTTTTTTTTTTAAAAAGGGTAGGCGGAGCTGACACCATCGGCGCCGCCCTCGAGGCCGATGTACTGCGTGGCGCTCGAGGGTTGGCCGTTACGCTGTGTCGACTCTGCCTGCCTACCAGTTCTGAGTCGCCAGAGAGGTAAGAGGAAGGGATGGAGGGTGGGACAAGAGAGTCCAAGGGACAGAAAAAGGAAAGGATAACTGAACTGAAAGGAGAAATAATGACTGAAAGGACAGCAAAGAAGAGATTAGACTAAGGGGAGTGGGTAGGGGCCCCAATCTCTGGAAGTGGAAGAAGGGAGGGGAGAGAATTTAGGAGACAGTGAGAAGTATCAAGGTATCCGAGACCCTTGTCCGTCACCAGATTGTATAGGAACTGCAAGGAGTAGCAAAGCTCTCTGCCAGAATTCAAGGCACAGAATAACTGGCAGATACCCCAGAAGCAGAGTCGACTATTCTGGAAGAAGGACACGGTACAGGGATTTAGTACTCTCTCAGGAAAAATGTTTGGTGAAAAAAGTTTTGTTTTTTTTTTTTTTTGAAACAGTTGGATGGAAATCAGAAGGAGGGCAACCACCAACTCCCACCCCATCGGGGTGGAGATATGTAGTAGAGAAGGAGCCGCCGAGCGTCTACCATTCATAGAAGAACACCCCTGTGTGTCCTTACTTACCCCGGCCCAAAGAGGAGAGGGGAGCACAGAGGGGAGGGGACCCAGAGACTGGAGGCCCCAGGGGAACGGTGGGTTAGATGAATGGTGAAGATGCACAGAAAGATTGGAATTACGGTAGGTACGTAATTTTCTTATCTTACCTGTGTCCATCTTCACCATTCATCACAGATGGGTGAGTACTCAAACCCCAAGGGGTTGTTTCATTACACCCTAAGGGACAGGGTCCCTTAGCCCTCAGTGGGTGATACACTGAGGACCTTCAGGGCCTGGGGAGGCCCGAGTGAGGAGAGAGATGGGGTCCCCGGAGGAAGAGCTGCCCCGACAAGCGTCGTCTCGCTTTATGGGAGAAAAGGTAGGTTCCCTGGTGGGCAGAGCAAATCACCCTACGCCGGGCCAAGGGTGACAACCGGGAAAGACATAGCCATGTCGATCTCCTAGTGTAGATCGCTGTCCCTACGACCCTGGTAGCTACCTCACTGGCGTCATAAGATGCCCTCGCTTGGTGCCTTGCTAGCTCCAGGCCACGTGCAGAGAGCGCGATGGCTTGTCTGGTTTGCTCCGAGTCAGGCAACGAGGCTAGAATCTGACCTAGCCTGGACCACAAGAACCTGTTGTAGGCTGCATAGTGGGCCTGGTGAGCAGAAATAGAAAGGAGCAACCGTGCCGAGTAGAAGGTCCTCCTCCCCCAAAAGTCAAAATCCGAGGAGTCTTGATCTGGGGGCCGGTCACGGTGAAGGGCGCGAAGCCCATCAGGAGTGTCCAGATGCGTCCAGCCAGACTGCAGATGAGGCATGGTACCTGGAGACTCCGGGGGAGCGCAATACCTCTGGCTAAGGTCCATTGGGGCAGGAACTCCAGAGAAGGGCCTCTTGCCAGAAACGCAAGGACGCCTCCCGAAAGGGAGCAGGCCAGGACGGCACCACAAGGGTGGCCTCGCCAAAATCGCCTAGAAAGGCGTGCGCCGCATGCTCAGGATTGCTGACAGTAGAGGGTGAAAGGTGCAAGTCCTCCAACATCCTCACGAGGAAACGCTGATACTCCAAGAGATCAGCAGCCGGAGAGATGTGGACAGAAGGTTCCTCTCCCCTAGAAGAGGGGGATGAGGAGCTGGAGGTCACCATATGTTCAGAGGGTGGCTGAACGGGGGGAGGTTGAAAAACCTGGCTGTCCATAGCCCTACCATAAGCAGGGAACCGGGCAGCCACCGCTCTGAACTGCTCCCAGGTGAGAGGGCCGCTAGGACCAAGAATGCCTGGGAGCGCAGGAGAATGTGGCAGAGGGATTGGGGCAGAGCAGAGAAAAGAAGTTGGCTGACCTCCACCAGGGCTAGGGAGAGGACCGTGAGCACCCGAGGAGGGTGCCCTGGAAGACTCCACAGCCGACAGCTGTACAACCACGTTGGTACTGCCTTGGCTGTGCCCAGAAGAATCCCCCCAGTGAGGTGACTGGGGCCAGAAAGATCCAGAAGGACGGTCCCCTGCCTCAAAAGAACGGGACTCCCTCAAGGAACCCGAGGGGGAAGGGTGGGAATCCGCACTACAGCTCCATCCAGGGCCTGGGTGGACCCCAGAAAAGGGCCGACGTGCCGACCCCACACCCCTCGACCCCTCAAGAGTCCTCCTCCTCGAGAGGGCCAGCCTAGGTAGCTGGCATCTCTGGGCAGCCCCCGAAGGAGAGACCCAGGGAACAGTACCCTCCCCTCCTGTAGGCTTCTTGATGGGCCCCAAAGTTGGGCGATCAAGACACACCACTGGAGGGGGTACCACCACCGACCAGGTTGCAGAGCTATGGTGGCTCGCACCACTGCCTGCTGGTCAGCACCACTGACCCCAGTCTCGGGGGCCACCTGACTCTCCTCAGAAGGGGGCTGGCTCCGACTCGTCAACGAGACCACAGTGCTGCCCCCCTCCGCAGCCAACCCCAAGGGGTGTGACTGCTCGTCCGACTCGGAGCTCGACTCAGACTCCGAAGAGGTAGAGTCCGAAGCTCTGAGCCAAACCGTAGGAGGGCGGGCAGAACCAACCTTGCCACCGGGCCCGGCAGCCAGAGTTGTGGCCTAGTCGGCGCCCGTGCCCTCCGCAACCCCGCGAGTGGGACCTGCAGGAGGCACCGGCGCAACTCAAGCCAAAGGTCCAGACACAGCGCCATCGAATCCACCAGTACCAGGGGCAGTACCAGGGACAGGGACAGCGCCGACAGCAGCCCCAGCAGCATCCTCGGCGCCGATGCCGACACCGCCCGGCCCCACAGCGCCACGAGCGGCACAGAGGACCGAAGCGGCGACGACAACGGCCCCGAAGGCAGACCCAGAGCCGAACATGGAGTGGACGGCACCAACAGACGGAGTCAAAGGCCCTACGGTGCCGAGCTGCGAAGGCACGGTGCCGTATTCAACCTCGGCGCGGAGGACGGTGCCGAGGCGAGACATGGCAATGGAGGCTGCTGGATCCAGTCCCACGGCACATGACAGTGTTAGGCGCTGCAAGCGGTGTCGACTGGGCCGCGGTGCCGAGCAACGAGTGAATTTGGCGATAGGCCCGACAGGGCCTGATGTCGTAGGCTCGACGGCACCGACTCGACCTTCCGAGCCGCGAGCGACACTGGGAGCCTTCACCCCAAAGGGTGACTGCCGGGCGGCGCTCCTGCCCACTCCCGGAGGAAGCGGACGGGCCTCCTGCGCAGCGGAAGGAGCCTCGGCGATGGTCAGGCTACAAGTAGCCAAGGCTCCCTCCTCCTCGGTCCGTATAGAACCGGGAGGGGACCCGGAGGAAGGGCCAAGAGAGTGCGGCTTGGCCCGACGAGTGCAAACCCTACCCCCGAAAGTCGGCAGAGCTCGCCCCACTTTCAACGCGTGCTGTTCGAGGACCCAGCCAGTACCCAATCTGTGATGAATGGTGAAGACTGACACAGAAAAGATCCACTGTTTTCATAGCTCCCCTGGTCTCGTCCGAGAGCAGTCCCATTCTCATACCCATCTACTTCATTTGGTCTGTAAAGTCCTCCCCTTTTCTATCAAGGCTCTGGATGGCTTTTAGTAAAGCTGCATTACAAGTAAGGGCTAAAAAGGCAGGGTTCAGGAAATATAAGGAGTCCCAAAGAGAGGAACACAGGGAAGTATACCTAGAGTGTCTAAGGGAAGCGGTAAGAGCTGTAAGGACAGCAAAGATGCGGACTGAGGAAAGATTAGCACAGACAGTAAGGAAAGGGAACAAGACAGTCTACAGGTACATCAATCAGCGAAAGAAGAAAACCAGGAGGGGGACTGTTAAGCTTGAAGGGTAATGTAAGGAGGGAGACACGGATAAGGCAGAAATACTAAATAAATACTTCTGTTCAGTATTCAAGGAATAGGAGGGGACGAGGACCAAAGCCATGCAGCAGATGCCGGGGGGTCCATTCACAGGAGAGTGTCTCTACAGGAGCTCACTAAATTGAAGGTGGATAATGCAATAGGGCCAGACGGCATACACCAAGGATATTAAAGGAGCTGAAAAGAGAGCTAGCAGAACTTCTGGCAGCCTTGTTCTCAGAGTCACTCAACACAGGAGTGGTACCAGGGGATTGGAGGAGGGCACAAGTGGTCCCTCTACACAAATCTAGCAGTAGGGAGGAGGTGGGGAACTATAGGCTGGTCAGCCTCACCTCAGTAGTGAGGCAGATCATGGAGACACTGCTTAAGAAAAGAACAGTGGAACATCTGGAAGTCATCAGTGCCCAGGACCCTAGGCAGCATGGTTTCACAGCGGGTAGGTTGTGTGAGACGAATCTGATTGATTTATTTGACTGGGTGATGAAGGAAGCAAATCAGGGGTGGGGGGGATGGACACTGCCTATCTTGACTTCAGCAAAGCCTTCAACACCGTCCCACATAAGCGACTGTTTAACAAGATGGGTAGTCTGGGCATAGGAGACAAGGTGGTAAATTGGGTTACGAACTGGCTAACAGACAGGTGGCAGAGGGTGGTGGGTGGTAAATGGGGTACAATCTGGGGAGAAGGGGGTGACCAGCAGGGTACCTCAGGGATCAGTCCTTGGGCCAGTCCTGCTCAATGTCTTCATCAGTGACATTGCAGAGGGTCTGGAAGGAAAGATCTTCCTGTTTGGAGATGACACCAAGATCTGTAACAGGTTGGATACTCCAGAAGGGGTGGAGAAAATGAGGAAGGACCTGGGGAAGCTTGAGAAATGGTCTGAGGAGTGGTAACTGAGGTTTAATTCAAACAAGTGCAAAATTATGCACCTGGAGCACAGAAACCCTGGAGAGAGCTGCAGAATTTTGGTTGGGGGGGGGGGGGGAGATTGCTGACAGTCACCAAGGAGGACAGGGACCTGGGGGTTATTATTTCAGATGACCTGAAAATGTCAAAGCAGAATAAAAGGGCAGCAGGGTAGGCCAGTGTCATGCTGGGGTGCATAGGCAGGGGTATCACTAGCAGAAGACGGGAGGTAGTGATGCTGTTTTAGCAAACCCTGATCAGGCCTCACATGGAGTACTGTGTGCAGTTCTGGAGGCTGCACCTTTGAAAGGACACTAATAGGCTGGAGAAGGTCCAGAGAAAGGCAACTACGATGGTACAGGGCTTGCACCACAAAACTTACAAGGAGAGATTAAGGGATCTCAATAGGTACTCGCTGGAGGAGAGGAGGGAAAGAGGGGACATGATAGAAACATTCAAGTACCTCAAGGGCATAAACAAGGTGCAGGGGGAGACCTCTTCCAATAAAGAAGTACAAAAAAAAGCGGGCATGACATGAAATTGGAAGGTGGCAGATTAACAGGGAATGTGAGGAAGTTTTTCTTCACAGAGGGGGTGGTGGATGCATGGAATGGTCTGCCACAAGAAGTGGTGAGAGCAAGCACTGTGGTTGGATTTAAACATGCATGGGACAGGCATAGGGGAACTATAGAGGTAAAGCAGAGGGAGGGTCAGAAGCCGTAATCAAGAACAGGGCTTCGGGCAGACTAGATGGACCTAGCGGTCCTTATCTGTCAACAATTTCTAGGTTTCTATTAGAGGGTTAATGTGATTCTTCTTTCACCACCATCGAGGCTGGGTCTTTGCCAGCCCCCCCCCCCGGTGCTGCTCTTTTGGCCGGGCTGCCTCACCACTCAGACCCACTTGTTTCCTTTTACCATATTTGCATCAAATCAGTCCCAAGTTACAAGAAAATTACACCCTTGTGTTCTAGACAGCCTGCTGAATCTAATATCTCAATTGTATCTGTTAGTGCTGACTTTTAAACAAATCATTGTCATTTATTTATTTCAGCTTATAGAGCTCTGGTGTAAAGCTGGTCACTGCTTAGCTGCTGGCCACGGCCACCAGTTGTCTTTTGTTCAGTTTTATGTACCTGTGTAGTTCTGTAAAGGGACACAGTCATACCCAGTGGCCATCAGTTTGTAAGCCCAGGAAAAGCACTTTCAAATGAGTACTGAGCTCACTTGTAGCTGGAATTAGTCCAGAGATATAGACAACTGAGTCTGTTGTAAGACTGCACTGCAACTATTTTTAGGACACTGTGATGCAGGGTGGGACAAATTAGTTTGTGAGCTGGTGGTAAGTTTGGCCACTAGCTTTCAAAATCTGGTAGCCAAACCAATATTTGTAATTGCCATCCTTCTAAAGGGCTCAAAAATCACTTTGTAGACAGGTAGCCAAGTAAGAAACAAATATAAACAAAATCTGTCAGCAGATAAGGACCCTCTTAAGGATCCTCTTAGTTGAGCGGTGGCTTTCATTTTTTCTCAAACGTTCCATAAAGTGCTGTAAAAATGTTTTAAAAAGTAGCCTCACAGACTTGTATGGGGCACGTCCCCACGCTCTCCCTGGTGAGACATCACTAAATGTGGGAATGTGGGGGGCGGAGCAGGAAATGGAATGGGATCGGCTGGCCAGCACTTAGGCCACAGTTACAATTCCTTCCCTCCCTTTTAGGACAGGATAAAATGTTATCATTTTGACACAAATCGACTATCGCCCACACCAGGTAACGGGCCACGAAGCCCAAAGCTACTTTAAAATAAGTCACAACTTCACTATAAGCTTTAAAACTATGTCAGCCCTCACCAACCGTACTTCATCTTTTGAAATTAAATGAGTAATGTACCAACTTGAAAAATACACAGATTTTGTACCATAGGATCGTGTTATCCCCCCAAAATCTCTACTCTATCTGCCTTTCTATAACTACCGTCAGATGGTCAAGTAAAGTCAACTATCTTGAATCCTAGGAAATAATATTTTATTGCTACTATGCTCTTTGTTTTCCTTTTTCTCCCGTTTGAATAATACAAACTATACTACATACAATATAATAATGTGAACTGGTCTTGCATTTAAGGCATAGGTTGAATCACCTACCCGACAAGCCTATGAAACTCTCCTGGCCAAGCTACGAACCAGCTGATGCTATGTTACAACAAAACAACTGCAGTGACAACTTCTCAGAGAAATTAAACTTGGATCACTACCATAGTCACCTAGTGAAGGATGGACAAACATTCTGCCACAAGTTCAGGGTAAGGAGAACCAATTCATTTATATACAAGACCGGTACCATAAAAGGATTACAGAATCTGTATGTTACTCAGCAGATATATAAAAGTATGTATCAAGACTATAGTATCTATATGTTTGGCTTAAAACTAAATAAAAACTAATTAAAAAAACGGACAGCCACTGTAAAAATGAACTTCAATTTAACAAACAAACAAAAAACAAACAAACTGGGACCTTAGTTCTCAAATGAACAACTGTGCATGTTTATGTGTGTGCTAGGTTTATGTGACGCTTCACCAAAAAAAAAAAAAGCCAACCTGCAACAACTTGTATTTTGGATTAAATTATTTTAATGCCATTGGACTTGTCACATTATTACTTGGTGCACTCAGAAACTACAAGGATAAATACTTCAAATCCAGCTGGTTTGGGCTTCAACATTCCAGACTGCAGCAAGATTCCAGAGGCACCAGAAAAAAATGGTTATTCCTTGACTCAGGCATGTGACACACTGAAGAAAGAATAAATGGAATGCTTATCGTTTCTCTCCCAAGATAGAATACAGGCATATACCATGCACTGGACTAGATGGGAAATGGCAAAGGATCTAGATGTGGCTTGATAAGCAATATAAACCTCCCACAGCCACAAGGGGAGTGTGACACCTTTTAACATTAAACCAACAAAACTGTTCTAGGATTGTGGATATATTAAGAACACATGAAATTGCCAGCAGATACAGGCCATGTGGTCTATCCAGTGTGCACGAGTGTGCAGCACTACAGTCCATTACACTGTAGCTGCCCCCCCCAAATTAATTCTTTCCTCCCCCAACTGCCCCCCCCGGAATGTATTTTCCCCCTGAATTTGTCCCACCCTCTCTTGAAGCACCCCACAGTCTGTACTAATACAAGTTGCTCAGGCAGTGCATTCCACCCTGTTACCACTCTTTCAGTGAAGTAGTGCCCCTCCTTTCCCTCCTGAATCTGCCCCCTTCCCTTTAACTTCACGGAGTGCCCTCTAGTATCTCTTGCGTTCTGGAGAGTGAACCCACCATGGAAGCCTACTCTGTTCATTCCCTTCAGGTACTTGAAGGTCTCGATCATGTCCCCTCTCTCTCTTCTATCCTCCAAGGTATACATGTTGAGCTCTTTTAGTCTTTCCTCGTAAGTTCTATTCCCCAACCCCTGGATCATCTTTGTTGCTCTTCGCGGCACTGCCTCCAGTAGTTTGATATCCCTTTTCAAGTACAGGTGCCAGAACTGCACACAGTACTCCAAGTGCGGCCTCACCAGGGACCTGTACAGGGGCAATACGACTTTGCTACATCTGGATGTAATCCCCCTTGCTATGCACCCTAGCATCCTGTTAGCCTTAGCCGCTGCCTTCCTACACTGGGCGGAGTGGTTTAATTCCCCGGTCACCAGCACCCCAGATCCTTCTCCTCGCTGGATGTGGACAGTTTGATACCATCCATCCAGCAGCTGTATCCTGGGTTTTTGGATCTGAAATGCATCATCTTGCACTTCTTGGCGTTGAACGCAAGCTGCCAGGTGTGCGACCACTCCTCGAGTCTTGCCAAGTCCTCCTGCAGTAATTTGCCACCCTCCTCCCCATCCACCTCAGCACAGATCTTGGTGTCATCGGCAAAGAGGCTGATCTTATTTTTGATCCAAACCGCTATGTCTGCGATGAAAATGTTAAACAAGACTGATCCCAGTACTGATCTCTGTAGGACACCACTTGTCACTGCCCTGGGCTACAATGCTTCTCCCCCAACTACCCGCTGCTGCCTATCCCTCAGCCAGTTTTCTACCCATCGAGCTAGCTTCCACCCTATACCAAGACTCTTCAATTTGCAAGTCAGCCTTCCATGTGGCACAGAATTGAAGGCCTTGATGAAATCCAGCTCGACTACATCTACCGCATGGCCCTCGTCCACTGCCCTTGTGACCCAGTCAAAAAAAACAACAAAGTTAGTCCGACAGGATCTGCCTGCTATGAACCCGTGCTGTCTGTCGCCTTGCAGATCATTATCCACAAGAAACTGCACCAGCCTTTCTTTGAGGATAGATTCCATCGGTTTCCCCACAATTGTGGTGAGGCTCATAGGTCTGTAGTTCCCTGGTTCGTCCTTGGGCCCACTTTTGTGGAGAGGTACCACATGTGCCTCCCTCCAATCTCTGGGTACACATCCCGTATTTAGTGAGGTGTTGAACAGATCCACCAGTGGCTCCGCCAGGACCTCTGTCAGCTCCCTCAGCACCCTGGAATGTACCCCGTCTGGCCCAGGTGCCTTGTCTACCCTCAGGGACCCAAGACCCTCCAGTACCCTTTCCACCGTGATGACCCTGTCTGTGGTTGTCTCACCCCCATGCCTGTGCCCTCTTTCCCTGCAGGAACTGGTCCATCCCTCTCCCTTATGAACACTGAACAGAAGTACTCATTAAGTACTTCTGCCTTCTCGGCCCCCTGTCTACCCATCCACTGCCTTTCCTGATCCTAACTATTTGCTCCTTGCACTTTCTCTTTTACGATATACCTGAAGAAATCCTTTTCTCCTTCCTTAATGCCCTGTGCTAATTTCCTTTCCATGGCTGCCTTTGCAGTCCTGACTGCTCTGCTCACTTCCCTGGACTTCCTCACATAGTTCTCCCTATCCTCTGCCCTGTTGGTTCTCTTGTAGGTTTGGAAGGCCCTTCTCTTATCTCTCACCTTCTCCCTTACCTCTCTGGTCATCCAGCTTGGATGCTTGGTCCTTGATTTGTTCATCCACACTTCTTGGCAGTGTCCCTTTCTCTTTAAATCAGCCGAAAAGTCTTCAGACTGGCTCCTCCCACCCACCCGGGTGGTATAACCCTTGGCTCTACTCCATGACACCAGATCTTCCTTTCTGCTGGAAGATTCAGGTTGCCTCCTTCATGCTCTCACATTAGGCCCTGGCTTCAAAATCTTCGGTTATTCCGGAAATTTGCCTTGTTCGCTGGCGATTACAATTGTTTTTTTAATCAATCATGAAAGACAAGTCTTCCCCTGGATTTCAGTGGTGCTCCTGCAGCCAGAAGTTGTTGCACACCGACCTGCATGTGTTTACTGTTTGGGTGTCAGCCATGACACCACAACGTGCAAGTTTTGCCTCATGTTCCAACCTAATGTGCTCGACGACCATCTAGCACGCCTTAAGCTGGGGAGGCCCAAAAAACGAAACCCACCAGTGAGATCCAAGGAGGCATGGTGGGCAGTTTCCACAGCCGCGGGATCCACCGAGCAACTGGAGCACATGCAGGCTTCTGAAGAGGAAGCGGCTCGCACCGTGGAATCTTCCTCTCAGAGCTTTTTTGTTCCACTCAACCTGGGCTCCACCTTCTCTGGTTCTTTCCGAGAGTTGTGCCACTCTCTCCCGACTAAGGGTGAGAGTCCTGCGGACATGCACTCCTCTCGGTCCCGTAAGCTGGAGAAGAACCCGGGACCGTGGTCGTCTCGACGAAGACGCTTTTGGGATCAGGACAGATCTCTGTCCCAGGAGCCGGCCATTTCAACCTCAGTCGAAATTGCCTCTTTGGCTGCTGGCTTCTCGGCCCTGCCATCTGGCCAGTCGACCCAAGTGTCGATCGACGATGTTGAGACCATTCTCGACCCGATCAACCCTTTGTCGCCGACTCCGGTCGACAACTCCCTCACTAGGACTCCGGTCCTTGCTTTCCCCGATGAGGAGACCCAACCTGTTGGGGATCCCACTGAGAAAGTAGTCCCTGACCCCGGGAAGGCAGCGGTCCCACTGGTGTCTTCTGAGAAACTGAGTCAGCCTGTCTGATCTCGATCGAGGTTTTGGACTCCCTCGACCAATAGGCCGAGGAAGGGCCATAAGTGCTCTAAAAAGAGGTGATGTCATCGGTCGTCCTCAGATGAGGAGTGGTTCCGGCAGAAGCTCCGTCAGCGCTACAAGGACCTTGTGTGACAACAGCTGATTTTGCCCGGGCACAAGCCTATCCCATCTTTTATCCTGGCCATTACTTGGCCCTCGCCTCCCAGGCCGAAGTCAACTCCTCTGGAGCCAATTAAGTCTGTTCCTCCACCCGTGGAGCCGGCAAAACCTCCAGTTCAGCCTAAACCAGTCTCTCCACCGATTTTGGTGGAACCACCACCCAAGCAGCCTGTGGGAAGGGCTCTTTCTAAGGAAGCTAGACCGGACACCGGGCTTCCCTGGCACCTTTTGGTCACTATCACCCCTGATCACCCCCGATGGGTTGAGGGTGATGTGGGCGGTCAACCGCTGTATTTGGATACCTCGCATTCGGATGAAACTGGTCTCCATTCTCATCTAGGGGATGATGAATCGGCTGGTGGGATAGAGACGGAGGAAGGTCCTTTTTCCTTTCAGGGCATTCCTCACCTCATCTGAGTCTACAGGGATGACCCTAGAACCTATCCAGAAAAAGGCAGAGTACCCTCTCACTGACATCCTCAAGAGAGGGGATACCCCGACAGAAGCCTTTCCTGGGGCCTGGCCATAGAACTTTAGCAGCACCCTGCCTCCTGTCCAGCTCCGTCTGACCATATGGCCCGCTAGTATGCGGTGCCCATGGGGTACCTTGTGGTAGGTTCACAGAGCACCCTTTGGCCAAGAACCTAGTGACGCCTTTGTGTTCAGGCATACTGGTAGTTCTACTGATACTGACAGACCTCCTGAGAAGGAATCCAAACATTTGCATCACTCTGCCCAGAAGGTCTATGCGGCCTCATCTTTAGGCCTCCGTCAGGCAAGCTCAGCCGTCATCATGGCACACTCCTCCCATGCCCTTTTGAGGTCCTTGGACGAAGTCCTCCCACATCTCCACGTGGACTTGCAGACAACGGTCAAGCAAGTCCAGGACCCAAGGCCGTGCTGTTGCTAAACAACAGCTCCAGATGGCACTGAACATCGAGGACTCATGTGCCCGTTCGCTGGCAGCCGCAGCTGCATCCTGCCGCAGGACTTGGCTGAGGCTCTCCTCCTTTCCGGTGGATACTCAGCACAAACTAGCTGATGTGCCTTTCCTGGGCACCAATCTCTTCGACCCAGGTGTGGCTGGTCACCTTCAGCGTAATAAGCAGTCCAATGCCACCTTGGATGCCATTTCTGTTAAGGGTTCTTCTGGTCCTAAGAAGCAGCAGAAGAAGAAAAAGCCTTTTCAGCACTCTTCCCCTGTGGCCCAGCAGTCCTTTCAAGGGGTCAGCAGCAGCAGGCTCAAGCTTGGTGCCTCTGGCCAAAACCTGGACCCTCCCAGGCCCTGGACACTCTGCCTCCAAGCCTGCCCAGTGATGGTGTGGGGGCTGCCACCCCTACTCCCGTCACACCAGCTCTGGGTCCTCCCATGGGGGGCCAGCTCCGCCACTTTATTTCCATCTGGTCCGCTGTTACCACAGATAGGTGGGTCTTAAAAATGGTCGGCCAGGGACTGCCTCTGGAATCTGAACAGTACCCTCCAAGCCGAACTCGCAACCCATGGGAGGAGAGGGTATCCACCCTCACTCAGTCAGCTCTCCAAGACAACACTGCTCAGCTCCTCCTCAGGGAGGCAGTAGCTCCAGTGGTGGACCCTCCAGCAGACCCAGGCTTCATTTCCGGGTACTTCCTGGTTCCCAAGCGGACAGGGGGCTGGAGCCCCATTCTAGATCTGCATGACCCGAATCAGTATCTCAGGTCACGCACCTTCCAGATGGTCTGTCTCAGATCATACCACCCCTGGAGTGAAACATGTGGTTTTGCTCACTGAATCTCCAGGATGCATTCTTTCATGACCCAATCCATCCGTCCCACCGCAGTTCCTCTGCTTCAGAGCCGAGGGAACCCTATTTGAGTTCCGAGCCATGCCATTCAGCCTATCGTCAGCCCCACAGGTCTTCACCAAATGCATTGCAGTAGTGACAGCCCACCTCAGGCGTCATGGGGGGAGAATTTACCCCTACCTCGACAACTGGCTCTTAGCAGGTTCCACCCAGCAGGAGGTGGAGAGGTCCAGACCTGCTCAAAACCTGGCCTCCTGATCAATGAGGCCAAGTCAGAGCTCATGCCTTCTCAGTTGATGTGCTTCATCGGGGCAGAGCTCGACTCTCATCAAGTCAGAGCTCGGCTCCCGGTGGACAGGGCGGAGGTTCTCTCCTCCGCTGCCCAATCATTGATGGTTGGGCAATTGCATCCTGCCCAGGACTTTCTGCGCCTTCTGGGTTACACAGCGGCGTGCATCTCCATGGTCTACTGGGCCTGGTGGCACATGCACCCCTCCAAAGGGAGCTGGCCACTCAGTGGACTCAGCACCATGGTCATTTTGACCAGCTGATCACTGTGACCCAAAAGATGTGAGACGCTCTCCAATGGTGGACCATCCCAGACCGGTTGCAGGAAGAGATCCTGTTTGTCTGCCCCAAGCAGACGGTTGTCCTCACGACTGACGCCTCTATCATGGGCTGGGGAGCCCACATGGGGGACAACAGGGCCCACGGGTTCTGGACCCCCAAGGAGTCCCATTATCACATCAACCTGCTGGAGCTCAGAGCAGTCAGACTGGCACTGTCAGCTTTTGCTCCTCAGCTCCGGGGTCAAGTGATTCAAGTCCAGATAGACAATACCACATCCACGTACTATCTTAACAAACAGGGCAGCCCGCATTCCCGTCTGCTAAGCAGGGAAGCATTCTGCATCTGGACACTCGTGAGCAGTCTAGAGGCGGATCTCCTAGCCATTCACATGGCAGAAACATCAAACGAACTAGTGGGTGCTCTCAGTTGCATAGGCGAGACATCCTATGAGTGGTCCCTCCATCCAGAGGTAGCTTGCAGTTTGTTCTCCCACTGGTGGACTTGTTTGCCTCCCGGGAAAACACCAAGCTGAGGCTGTTTCATGCCTGCCACCCTCAGCAGGGCTCGCTGCAGGGGGATACCTTCTCAAGGCTGTGGATCCCAGGCCTCTTCTACACCTTCCCTCCATTTCCCTTGATCCACAGGGTGCTCCTCAAGATGAGGAGGGACAAGGCGCAGGTGATCCTGGTAGACCCAGACTGGCCACGCCAGTTCAGTTATCCAGATCTCCTCAGCCTCAGCAACAGGCCCTCGGAGCGGCTTCCAGCATGCCTGGACCTGATCTCACTCAATCAGAGGAAGGTATTCCATCCGGACCTTCAATCCCTGCACCTGACTGCCTGGTACCTGAGCGGCTAGAGTTCCAGGCTTTGGGTCTCTCCTAGGATGCCCTCACAGTAGTAGAAGCATCCAGGAAGGAGTCAACCAGGAAGTGTTATGCCTTCAAATGGAAAAGGTTTTCCATTTGGTGCCAGGGCAAGAGCCTGGACCCTCTGTCCTGTCCTGTGGCTAACATTCTTGACTACCTTTAGTCTCTGTCCAAAGGGGTCTTCGGTCATCAACCCTTAGGGTGCACCTGGCAGCCATCTCTGCTTACCGGACACGGGCCAGTTAGCAGATGTTGGTGCAGGAGACAGTGGTTGGGTGCAAAGGCCAAAGGGACAAAGGCCTGGATCACATATCCCCTCCAGTGCATGAACCTCCACCTCCGTGGGATCTACTGCTGGTCCTGGCAAAGCTCATGGGAAAGCCATTTGAACCAATGCACAAGTGTGAGTTGTCACACTTGTCCTGGAAGATGGCCTTCCTGGTGGCTATCACGTCTGCCAGAAGGACAGGGGAGATCCAGGTGCTCTCAGTGGACTCCTCTTATCTGGTCTTCCACAGGGACAAGGTTGTCCTGTGCCCCACCCGAAATTTCTTCCAAAGGTTGTGTCAGAGTTCTATCTTAACCAGGTGTTGACTGCTGGTGTACTACCCCAATTACACTTCGGAGGCCGAGTACAGGCTCCATACTTTGGACCCGAGATGAGCTCTCTCCACCTGCGCTGAAGACGTTTCTGGCAGACCTGCAGCAAAGCAGATGATCATAAGATGGATTACATCATGCATTAGTCTGTGCTATGAGCTGGCGGGCAAGGAGCTCCCACAGGGATAAGAGCTCATTGTACCCGCCATACTGCTGCATCGGTGGCTGCTTCCAGGGACATCCCCATACAGGAAATCTGTCGGGCTGCTACCTGGAAGACAGTAACACCTTCATTATCCATTACCACATCAAACTTGAGTCACGCCAGGATGCTGGTTTTGGGGCCTCATTTCTCCAATCTCTTTCCCAAGTAGGGGGTGTGCGCCCTGCCTCCCTCCTTCCAGAGAACTGCTAGGAGTCTGTCAAGAAGTGTGGATGAACAACATATCCATGATCCTAGAAAAACAGGTTATTCACCTGTAACAATAGTTCTATGAGTAGTGTATGCTGTTCATCCACACGGACCCACCTGACCTCCCCAGCTGCGGATGCACAGTGGGCTGAGATCTGGCGTCATGGGGCAGAGCCGAGGGTTATACCACCCGGGTGGGTGGGAGGAACCAGCCTGAAGACTTTCCGGCTGATTTAAAGGGAAAGGGAGACTACCAAGAAGTGTGGATGAAAAACATATACCACCCCTAGAAAGTGCAGTTACAAAGACTTTTGCTGTAACAGTAGATCTAGGAATGTCTCTTGCAGTAAGTCACTACTTCTGGGAGTTCCCGACAGATGGCGCTCCAGCAAGGAAGTCTCTTCCAGCAGTCTCTATATCATGGAGCACCCACACTACCTCACTTCCTGGGCTGTAAGTATAAAAGTGGGTGGTCCCTGGTAAGCTCCGTTCCCCACTGGTTTCAGCTCAGAAGCGAGGGACCAAGGGGAACAGAGGTACCAAAGCTTCCCACCCTTACATCGTTTTTCCTATTACATAAGGCAGGGGGATGGAGGGAGGGAAACCACTTACTGCAAGAGACATTCCTAGAAGATCTACTGTTGCAGCAAAAGTCTTTGTGTATCTTCCACGGAATGGTCTCTTGCATTAAGTCATTACCTATGGGAGATTCCCAAGCAGTTATATGGTAGTTGGTGGCCACAGATGGCATTCTGCCGTAGGTAAAATGTGGTCATGGGACCAATGAATGCTAAAATAGCATAGCAGTGGAATAAAGGGATACATGATTCACTGTGAAGCATTGTTTTAAAAAACTAGAAGGAATACTGTAGGTTAAGAGCACTGAGCAATTATGGAGCTTCAGTGATCAGCAGTGAAAGCACAATCTGAAAGGCAACTTTGTTACAATTCGTAACAGTAGCTCAAGTAATACAATGTTATTCTTTACAGGCGCTACAAAGTAGCAAGTGAAGACCTCCCCCGCCGACTGTCTCATCAGTAATGAACATATCCATTTGACAAAAAGTAGGATACTGAAGTAACAGATAAGGTAGCAAATGAAACAATGCATCTGTGACCAAACAAAATGAAGCAGTAGTTAAAAACATATCATCTCTGTAGATGTACTCACCCTTTTTGATATGATCTTTGTTCAAGGAAAAGCTGCGAATAGCAGTGGAGAAGAGAAGAATATAGTCCGTAGTGGGATTGATTGTGTCTCAACATGTGAGTTAATAGTGGGTGGACCTGGGAGGGAGGGACAGGACGTCCGGTGTACCACAGGTCAAAAAGGCATCATGATGGAATGGTCGTGATGGTCTATAAACAGTGATACATGAGAAATTGGCTAGATGTATCGAGCCGATGCGAAAAAAGGCCTCAGTCTTTTTTGTGGCCCCAAAAGGTCCCCGAGGCCAAGAAAAGGGGACTGGGGTGGAGTCTAGAGTCTTTAATGAGGGGCAGAAGCCCTGGGGTGGCCATGGGCCGGCTTTGCCAGGGTCCTTGTTACTTGTTCTCTGCCCTTAAAGGTGTCACGTGGGGTATAATTAGTTCCAGTTCTGTATGAATAATTATACTGACGGCGTGGTTTTTTGGTACATGTACTGTACTGTTTTCAGTTGTCTGTCTGAGGCTTGTAGGTTCTCTAGTACTGTTTGAGCTCCTGGCCCAAAAAGATGGTCACCTGAAAAGGGGACATTAGCCACTTTGTGTTGAATATCAGGTGCTAGCCCTGAAAGTCATAGCCATGCCTGGCGGTGTATAAGAATATTGACTGTAGAGGCTCGAGCCGAAGCATCACAAGATCATATACTGATCTTAGTAGATGTCAAGACAATGAAATAACTGTACTGTTTATAGATGTAAGTTGCTCTCTTTCAGGGGATATAGGTATTCTGTTTATAACTTCTCCAGCAGAAATGCTCACTGTATGTAGGTATTGCAGCATGTGCCCCATATAGTTAAGTATTCTGATATTTAGTGTGTTTAGAGCAAACACTCTCTTCCCCATATGGTCAAAACGTTTAGAGCCTCTCTCTGGAGGTATCGTGCTTGTATGTTTAGGTTTACCGGTGCAGTTGTGGGCAGACGCAGTAACCACAGAATCCGCCACTGGCGTATTCGTTAAATATTGATAATCAGGAGGAGCCTGATACAGCCCGTGGGCCTTTCTAGGTAACTCCCGCATTGCTATGGGTTAACTACAAGCTTCAGTAATAGCATTTCTGAACGTAAGAATAAAAGGAGTGATAGCCCGGACAGGGTCTTCTGGTAGGCCCAGATATTCAACCATATCTTTACTTAATCTGTCCTGTTCCGTTGTGGTAAACCCCATTGTTTTTGTATTTGTAGCATCATTTCAGGGAATGAGGGGTCATCCAGTGGATAAATGAACTTCTGTGGTTGTAATAGCCCTTCGTCCCGGTAGGAGGGCATCTCCAAAGGGTATTCATATTCTCTTGTGTCAGGGGAGCCATCATAGGTCCTACGAAGGTTTGGATTCATGTGATAAATCTGAGAAATATTCGTCTGAATATTCGGGAGGAGGCAGGACCGGGGACCATTCTAGCTCTGTGTGTGCCTGTTTTGATGGAGGCGGCGATATCATTTGTATTTGAGGGTTATGTTCCGGAGTGAGGCTAAGGTCAAAACCCACAGAATCCAGTACTCTGTTTACTATTTCTTCAATATTTGGAACTTGTGACAATGAAATTGTCATGTAAGCAGGTTCTGAATCTAGCGTACGTGGGGACAGGGGATCAATTTGCGCCTCCCAGTAGAGTGATCCAGTGTTTCTTTGGTGTCTTTGTTCATTTCCAACGGGGTTGTGAGCCCCATGTAGGAATGACAATGAGGCTGGAGGACCTCTGCGTTCTGAAGTATATAGTTCTTTATTTTGTAGAAATGCAGCTCCATATGTATCTTTCAATACATGTTTTTTGAGAATATTCTTGGCTTTTCATGGTCGACCTTCCATAAGGATCATCCATAGCAGTACCATATGCAGGCAAGGGTGCTGTTCTATGCAGCGCTGATCGTGTTGATGATGGAGGCACCAGTCCCGTCGACGGGAGAGGCAGAGAAGCATGCCTCATTGATGATGTACTATGTCTTACCAGTGCAGGGTCAGTAACAGCATGCTCCGTCGATGGGGGAATATACACCACTGATGATGAGGAAGGCAGGGCATGTGTTGTCAACGGTGGGATATGCTCTGTCGACGATCGGATAGTGAATGTGTGCTCTGTCGACGATGGGAATGCCATCGTCGACAATGGGGGAGTGAAGACATGCTCTGTCGACGATGATGGGAGAGTGGACGCATGGCCCATCGATGGTAGCAGGCCTCTCATCGACGGGGGAGCATAGGGAGCATGTCCCGTTGACAGGGGAGGCAGCCCCGTTGACGAGGAAGGATGCAGCATGTGCTCTGTCAACGGAGGAGGCCTTCTCATCGATGTTGCTGAGGGGTTATGCCCCGATGGGGAAGGCAGCAAGACCTCTATCGTCGACAGTGCAGGAATCCTGGTCGACGGGGGAGCTGAGGAATGACGCCCCGTCGACGATGAATGTTCCTTTTTGATGGAGTAGAGCCTACCATTTACGGTGGTGAAGTGCCCGTCGACAATGAATATCTTCTTGATGATCCAGGTTTTGGAGGCACGACCATTGAAAGGCGGTCAGGCAGGACTTTAAGTGAAGGGGTTTCCTTCCCAGTATTATCTCTTGAAGGGGGGATTCTAAGTTGTTTGAGCCCTTTGCTTGAGCACCCTGTGTGTGTGTGATAGGGAATCATCCATTGTAAGTATATGGTGTCTGTATGAAGCCCAGGCACCCATGCTATGGGTTCAATCCACGTCGTAGACTACTACTAGGAGAGTTGCTGCTAGAACTCAAGCCGACGGGAAAATGAACGGAGCTTACCAGGGACCACCCACTTTTATAGGTACAGCCCAGGAAGTGAGGTAGTGTGGGTCGGTCCCTGGTATACAGACTGCTGGAAGAGACTTCCGTGCTGGAACCCACCTATCGGGAACTCCCAGAAGTAATGACTTACTGCAAGAGACCATTCCGTGGAAGATCTACTGTTACAGGTGAGTAACCTGTTTTTTTCTCCCCTACCCCTGCCATCTCAAGGGCAAATTAAGATGTCCTTTAGTTAATGGCAGGGACCTAGAACATACTCTTATATGGACATATCGCTAATAGGATATGAAGATTGCTAATAACTGTGATCTAGATATCAGTGACAGTGACAAAAGTAATTAAAGTTTTATTTATCCATTCATGTTGTTAAAGGTTAATACTTACTTTAAAAAAAATTACTAAAAGTTCAAAGATACCAGTGAAAATGCTGACTATATAACATGTATAATAAGTATGCTTGAAATGTTAACATGTACTGTAATGTTTCAAATTTTCACAATAAAGAAAGTAAAAAAAAAAATGTAAATACTGCTATGGCGGCCCATACAACTGATATCAGAACTAGCAACACAGCAGTGCAGAGTCACAAACCAACTCTGACTTTTCTGATCAGCACCTGCATAAAGCACAGAAAATTTGGGTGATTTTAAACAGGGGAGCAGGGAAGTAAAATGCATTTAAAAACTGGACTTGTCCGGCTGCTAATGACAAATGCTGTGCTGTCAATGCAATGCTCAGGTTTGGAACATGAACCCTTCCCCCACCCAAAGGCCAGGTACTGATCAACAGTGAGCACAGAGAAGCAGTGACTTGGGGGGAGGTTTTCTATGAAACATCAACGTATTGTGCCAGTCGACTTAGACTATCACCTGTAACAACTGTATGATTTGTAGGAGTTGTTCTCTAATACTGGGATTGCATCAAACTAATGTAAGAGTCATGTCTCTTATAGAAGACCTCTTATATTCAACTACATTTCCCCTGAATACTGGTGTAACTTTCTGGTCCTCCCATCCTTTGAAGGTAGACATGTAAAGAAGAAAACCAATCTCCTTCGATGGACAGAATTTCTCTTTCTGTTGATTTCAGTTTTGAAGTTTTAAATAAATCCCTTGTAAAACAAAACGCCCACATTGATGGCATTTCACCAGTAGTTGCTCATTTTAACCCAAATGCAAATCCTCTGCAATGAGTCTCATGCAAGATTCCTGAAATACAACATATTTGCTGATGTTAGCATTCTCTCTCTCTCCACAATCTTCCACTTTCACTGAAAAATGTGAGCAATGATACAGTATTAATGAAAACTCGTACAATCAGGGTTCCCTTAAGGCAGCCACCAAGATTCAGGAACACTGCCGAGACTCTCTTTTTTATTTTTGTACTTAATATTTTCACCTCCCATCTGTTCTCCATTGGCTCATCTACAAATCCACGCCCATGCCCCCCTGCAGATCCACTCTTGGAGTGGAGTCAGACAGAATGTTTCCCCCATTCAAATAGGAGAGGGCAAGGGACTCGGTCCAAGTGCCACAACTGAGCAGGTGCAGTGGTATCATCTACTCGAGTACTGCCTTGTTTTTCCCTGGGATTGATTTTCCTCTTAAAGCTCCACCCCACGGGGTACTGTCTGACTGGGGTACCTGCCCACCAACCCGAAGTGGGCTGGGAGCAAGTCCACTCACCACACTCTGAATGGTACTGACTGTGCAGGACTGGAAGCATGCCCCATTATGAAACGTACATCAATGATCTGCTTCTCACTATCAGCTGGATTCATCTTCCCAACACAGGATAGCACGTTTCATTCCTCTGGTCCACCAGTGAATTGTCAGTCATTTATGGGCAGGAGCCTCCACCCCTCCGTGATGCACAAAACTCCCAAAATGGATGCTCAATATGGCCTCTGCTGCTCGATTCATAACTCCCCCAGCTGGAGACATGAACTTAGGCTGTCAGATCCAAGTCCCTATTCCAACTGGTCAATACTGATCTGCTTGATTCTTTAGTTAGGTCCCGCATTATTTTGTTTATGTTTCCTATTAAATGATTCCAATGGTGTCCCAAGGAATGGTCGGAAGATAATCTTAGTAGGAGAGGGATTGAGGGAATCTGTTTCACCTGAATGATTCGATTTTTTAATATATGATTTCTAATTTGAAGGTATCTAAAGTGATCAGTATTTAACAGATTAAATTTCAGTTTTAGATCTTCAAATGATAATATCCCATTGGGACCCAGGAACTGAAACATCTGTTCCAATCCTAGTCTGCGCCACCGAGAAAAAGTCAGATCGTTGTAATGGAATAAATAGTTTGTCTTCTGAAAAGACCTTACAGTATTCATAGATTAACTGAAATGGCTCTTTGCCATGTATATGAAACCATAGTTTTAGAACCTGCGAGGTAATTTCAGTTAAGTCCTTTACAGGAGGAGACCTCCCAGGAGAAGAAACAATTATTTTTTTATGTCATGCATGTCATTCAGGTGAAATTCTAACTTCTTCCATAGGAAATTAAATTGTTCTGAGAGCCAGAGGAGAAGTATTCGGAGAAATGCTGCCTCAGCATATCTTAAGGTCTGGGAAGTTTGTTCCACCCCGGACTAGGGATAATTTTAATATAGAAAGCTGAATTCGTGGTTTTTGTTTGTTCCCCACAAATACCGATATTGTGTTGTCCCATGATTTAAAGTAATATGATGATGGGAAGTACGGAGTGTTTTGGAACAAGTACAATAATCGAGGTAAAACATTCATTCTGATTGTTTCAATTCATTGGAACAGGGAGAGTGGAAGATGCGTCCACTTATCCAAGTCCTTCTTTATCGAAACAGAGATAGGTTCATAACTGATCAATTCAATTACCTGCAAGTTTTGGGATATAATTATGCCTAGATATTTTATTTTAGTGGAGTGCCATTTAATAGATAAGCTTCGTTTTAATGTATTGAGGGGTGTAATTATATAGGACAGCTTTTGTTTTGGAGATGTTTAATTTGAAGCCAAGCAGTTCTTCAAATTTTGTTAAAATTTTCCATGTCTCTGTGATCGATTCTAAGGGAGACAAAAGAGAGAGGAGAACGCCGTCGGCAAAAAAACTGGTTTTGTATTCATTTTGTTGCATAGGGATTCCTTCTATTTTTTTTTTTTATGCTCTTATTGCTACTGCTAAGGGTTCAGTATATAATACAAACAGTAAGGGGGAAGCGGACAACCCTATCTTGTTCCTTGATGCAAATAGATTGGTGAAGAGAGTCCCCCATTAATACGCACATATGCCTTAGGAGAAAGATATATTTGGCCCAACCATTGTAAAAATGAATCTGGAAATCAGAAGGCCCTAAGTGTGTCCCAAAAAAAGGGCCAATAGACCCGATCAAATGCTTTTTCTGCATCTAGGCTTATAAAAGCAGCTGGTATTTTTTGGGTTTGTATATATTCTATTAAAATTAGGGATTTTCTAATATTGTCCATTGTAGACCTATTTTTTATAAAACCGGCTTGATCTGGGTGTATTATTGTTGGAAGGATACTTTCTATTCTAGTTGCCCAAATGGCCATATAGATTTTATAGTCTGTGTTTAATATGGATATCGAGAGATAGGCTGATGGTTCTAATTTGTTCCCATCCTGTTTGGGGACCGCCACAATTGTGGCATATTCCCAAGTCAAAGGGGGGGGGGGGTTCACCCTTCTCCGTCTCTCCACACAATAGGAGGAGTCTTGGAGTTAATTCCTTACTAAAAAAATGTATACCACTCTCCAGTGAATCCGTCAGGACCTGGACATCGTCCTATGGAAAGTTTTGTGATTGCAGCACCTATTTCTTCAATTACTATCGGAGCCTGTAATTTCTGTATTTGGGAACTTGTTAGTTTTGGTAGTTGTAATTGGGTCAAAAAATTCTGCCTATCATTATGGGAAGAGTTGTTTTGTGGTGTGTATAACTGCCGACAGTAGTGAGCAAAAGTGTGCCTTATTTCTTCTTCTTCTTTATCTGTTATTTTACCCGTTTGGGGATGTTTAATTTTCAGTATTGTTACTGTGTGTTTTCTTGCCCTCAACTTCTGAGCCAGTCTACTTGCCCCTCCCTCATAATTAGCTTGCTTTAAGTATATGAGGGACATCTGGATCTTGTCATCCATTATTTTTTGGATGACCGCTTTGGTCTCTCATTTTGATTTGTAGTTCTTTATCCCCTTCTCTATAAAGCAGTTGATAATTTTGCAGGGTAGTGATGAGATCATTGTATCTCCCCGAGAGGTGTATGCAATGATTTCATCTCTAATGGTGACCTTCATTGCATCCCACATGTTGGCTTCTGAAACTTCAGAGGCGATATTATCCTTGAAAAACTGAGGGATTCTCTTCTTCATTCGGCTGGTGAACCCCTTATCCTTTAAAAGATAAGGATTTAGCCTCCAGAGAGTTTGTTTAGATTTCTTACCTAAATCAAGTTTAAGTAATATTGGATGATGATCAGATATAATTTTGGGGCATATTGTGATGTCACAAACTATAGAAAAATGCTCACATGTGGTAAAAAAATAGTCCAGTCTTGAATACGAGTGAAATCTGCCCAAATAGTATGTAAATCCTGGGGAGGAAGGAAAAGAATTCCTCCAAACATCCACCAATCCAAGATTTTCAAGATGTGCTTTGAAAAATTTTACAGAATTGGACAGACAGTAAATTTTAGGGTTTGAAGAGTCAAGGTTTGGTTTTAGTGTCATATTAAAGTCACTCGCCATTATTAACTGACCCTGTAGGGAATCCAAGATTTTTGCCAAGATCGAACGAATTATTGGTGTTTTAGTCTGTGGAGGTAGGTATATATTGGCTAGAGTAACATCCTGATTATATAGGTGACCTTGAATTATAATACAACGCCCTAACCCGTCAGAATATATTTTGTCTATTTTGAGTTGGGTGGTAGCGGGTATCATTATTGCAACTCCCCTTCTTCGTCCACTCGAGTGGGAGGAGGAGTGGATCATATATCTACCCCTCCCAGGATAATTTCTGGTGTTCCAGCTCTGAGAGGTGTGTTTCTTGAATAAATCTAATATCTGCCTTTTGTTTATTAAGGTACTGCATTGTTCGTGATCTTTTTATGGGGTTATGGAGACCGTTGACAATTATGGAATAAATCCTTACTGGTTGGGTAGTCATTTCGTTTGTTTTTCTATTGCCTTTTTATTGTTTTGGGTTTGTTACTTGAGTCTATCCTTTTTATATAAGGTAACATTCTTTTATTTATTTATTTATTTTGTTGTTGTTGTTTTTCAGGTCACTCCAGCTTGTCGTCACCTGGACCACTCCCCCAGGACCTTGAGGAAGAATCTGCCTGACACCATATACCCCTCTTCAGACATCATGTTTGATCTCTCACATTTCTGATTATAAAGTATTTCTATGAAAGTATTGATGTGCAACATTGCATCTTGCCTCCAGTGTCTCCTTTCACACCACACTTTCAAATTAACTTCAATACCATAAACCAGTACTCTAGAACTAACTTTAACATTTAACATTACTATGTTAATCAACCATTGATTAATTTTTAACAGAACTCTGTGGACATATGTACTTTTAATTCGAATTATAACATTGTACTTTTGGTTTATAACTATATACAATAAATAACTGTTGACTTCCACAAGTGAGGTGGCATATTCCAACCTCATTTCTCTCTCTTCCGTTTCCCCTAAAAGGGGTTGGGAGAGATCAGGAATCTCCATAGCTACCTGGAAGGCACTAATTGCCACCATGGTAAGGAGTATCCCAACTAGGATAATTCTCCCAATAAGGGGAAAATCCCGAGAATGGTTCGGCATGTAGCTTTTCTATGTAATATTCATTACGTTCCCCCTTTTATTTTTGAGGTATTTTAGATCAATAACCTTTTCTTGAGATCATAAAGTAGATTTCTTCCTGTATCCGTAATCACACCTATTTTTTTCCTTTTTCCTTCCTTTCTCCCCCTCCCCATTACCCCAAACCAAATTTTATGTAATAAAGTTAAAAAATGTCCCCACTTTATGGTTACCTTCTTCTCCCCGGATACTCCCCCAATTCTCCCTTCCTCTCATATCTTCCCTTTCCTTCCCACCTCTATTCCCTCTCACCCTCCCCCCTCGTAATTCCCTCCTTGTAGAGGAAGCTCCCAACAGGCAGCATCCCCCTCTCCCTAGTCAATATAGGATATCTGACTATGACTAGTGGGGACCTTTCCCCTTCATATTCTTTTATTTCTGCCCTTTTTTCCTTTAAATCCCCCATCACACATCAATTTCACCCAGCACCCCTTGCTTCGACAGCAGGGCCCCACCCCGCTCGACACCAACCAAACCATCCCCGGGTCCCCCAACCCACCAGTCTTGCATCCACCAAAGAACCTACCTCATATCTGGGGCATTTCAAAGTTACCCCACACAATTTAATCAACTGGAAACAACCTCCCTTCTCTGGTCTCGATCATCCCCTCCCCCACCACGAAAACAAAGAACAAGTATTTCCTCTATTATACAGAGGAGAAAGAGAGAGGGGAAAAAGAAAAAGGGAAAAAAAAGGGGAGTGGAGAGAGAGAAGGACCAAGAAAGAAGAAGGAGAAGAAAAGAAAAAGGAAAACAAAAAAGGGGGGTGGGCAAGTCGAAAGCAAGCCCTACTTAGTTACTTAAGAGTCTTTATATACGTAGCGTGGTGTTTCTAAGTTGGTGTATTTTGTCCAGCATCTCCCCCAGAGTAGAATCAGGTTCCTTTTGTCGGTCTGTATTGTCTCTTTGCTTTGTTTTAGTCTGTTGCAATGTGGTTCTTATCTGTTGACACTGATCTTCTTTAATAATCCCTCGTTTCTGTAGGTCTCATAGCCTCATCCACTGTAAAGTAGGTTATGGGTCCATTTGGCAGTAAAATTGTAAGTTTGGCCAGGTGCGGAGTGCAGAATTTAATCTGCTGGGCCTTGAGTAAGGGAAACAGTGGTGCATACCCTCGCTGCATTCTCTGGGTGTAAGGAGCATAATCGTTATCCATTATTAGTCTGTTCACCCCCAGCATTATTTTTCCCTTTTGCCAAGCTTTCCTTAATAGTAATTCCTTCATTTGGTACATGGTAAAACGAACTACAAAAGATCTAGGTCTAGCTCCCCTTGTCATGGGTTTGGGTCCCAGCGCTCGAGGTACACGCTCAAAGTCTAACTGAAATTCGGGATCCAAGTCAAGAACAGAGCGAAAGAGGTAGTCTGCACATGCCACCGGGTCCCCACCCTCCTCGACCTCAGGAATTCCAAAAATTCTGATGTTTTTATGACGCCCACAGTTTTCAGAGTCTTCCTGTCTAAGAGAGGTTTGCAACTGTTCCCTAGTAAGTTTCAACACTGCTGTTTCTAGCAAGTCTAACCTGTTAGCATTTTCTGTTATCTGCTTGTCCGCATTGTTCATTTGGTTCTGGAGAGATCCGATATCGGATCGCAATTCCCTGATTGCCTCTCTCGTTTCTCCTCGAAATTCTGCAATGGTGTTCTCTGGTAGTGCCGACGTTCCTTCGGAGTCCTTCTTTTCTGAATACTGGCTTGTGATTGTCCTTTTCTCCTCCCCTTCCGAAGCCTGGCGTTGTTGTGGCTGCATAGTTCGAGGAGGTAGCGATGTCAGTAGTGCTGCTGGTTTATCGGGCCCCTCTACGTCTGAAGGCCCCTGATCCCCGGTATCAAGCAGGTTTGCTAGGAGTTGGTACCAGTTACGAAGCTGCTTTGGCATTAGGATTATGTAGGTAATGGTTTCGACTGTTTGGATATTTAAACCCTCCAATTACTGTTTTAAGCAGAATCTGTTTGTTTTAACAAAATTCTGGGGATATTTTTTTTATTTGTACGACAGCAGCTCTTCCTTGCGCGTGGTTCAAGGAGCTATACCGGAACCGGAAGTCCTATTTTTCAACCTATTATTTCGCTCCTGATCTGCTGGATGGTCCACATCTCAGGTACTTAACACTAGTCTCCAAGTTCCCCAGTGGCTTGCTTCCCATAGTGGGGCACTGTGGGGAGCGCTTTCCCCAGTGGGAGCAGGGTCCCGGTCAGAATGGGTGCCTGGCTGACATAGCAGAGTCTGTGAGGGGCCAGTTGCTATACTGCTGCTGTGGTGGTTTTCCACTCATTTTCTCCCTAAAGGGACTGCCAGTGTGTAGCGGCATGGCGTACACATGCACAATTGAGTGCAGCATGCACAGTCATCCACAGCAGTCCCCAGCTCCTGAGGTGGCCTCCAAGTGTGCTGCCTCCTAGCATCCACTGGGTGGCAGTCAAGCAGCAAAGGACAGAGAACCCCCAAAGGAGAAGAACTGTCCAGTGGAACGCTACTCATTCTTTCTCCCAGTCAGCCATCTGCAACTCAAGCCCATTCCTGAGCATGTGTTGCTGGAGTAATGAGCATATGTCTTGCTGTCATGCTAGTTGGCCACCCACTGAAGTTCTCTTCAAAGTGTGCTGTCAGGATCTGGTATTCTGTTGGTGATATCATAACTGCTGTCAATATAGTGGTATGGTGGGGGTGCTGTGCAGCACAAGCAAGATGGAAGCCAAGAATTAGAGTGCTGTGATTCTAGCCACATTTAACTTTAAAAAAAAAAAAAAAATTACTTTTTCCGGTCGTGGCGAATAAAGTAAAAGTCACATCACCTAAGGGAAGCACTCCAGAGACAGCATCAGGAATCCAAAAAAAAGATAAATCAGCTTCGGAAGGCAGCAAAGCTAAAAACCTCCCGATCCCTCCAACCATGAGATCTGTGCAAGGCTGTGATCTCGCCGCTCTACAAACTGCAGGCGAGGAAACCATACAGTCTTTAGGCCACAAAATGATGCAATTGTTAGCCTCAATGGCTAACTTGGGGGACAAATCTGACTCGCTGGCAAACAGTCACCAGCGTAGAATCAGATGTAGCTCATCTAAAGGTAGAAGTGATGGAGTCTAAAAAACAAGCGGAGGCAGCCCTTGGAGCCACAGTCAACCTGGTACAGGAGAACACACACCTAAGATCACAATTAGAAAATCTGGAAAACCAGGCCAGGGCTGCCAATATAAGAATTATTGGGATGTTGGAGACTAGCGATGGGGACCATTTGGGCCTGTTCCTGAGGGAGTGGTTGGAGCACCAGCTGGGGCAACCATTGTTGGGACTATACCTGGGCTATACAAAAGGCCTATCGGGTAGTGATCAGAGGTCAACCAGTAAATGCAGCTGCTCCAAGGGTCATTGTTATGGTCACTGATGAAATTGATACTCAAGACTTTTTGCTGGCATTGTCAAGGCAGAAACGATCCCTGCTGCACGATGGACATCGCACTGCTATTTATCCGGATTTAAGTTACGCCACCTGTCAGCGGAGGAAGAGATTTGATGGCGTTCGCGCCATGCTGCGGGAGGCAGGGATCCCACATGGGCAGTTGTTCTTGGCTTGATTAAGAACAGTCCACAAAAGAAAAGTATTCATCTTTCTGGACGCTTCTGAGGCTCTTAAATGGGCGCAAACTCACTCCTCTACTCGGAGGAAGAGAGACATAAGTTCACAGTCCGGATTCAGAAGACGAAGATCTGGACACTTATACTGTTCTGACCAATATATTAATTGGCAGGTTTGCAAAATGTTTTTGCTTTCCATCAATATGTAGCCTTCTTAGCACTCCTTTTTAGCAAGCTACTGTTACACATAAGCTAAGGTTAAATTTTGGAGGGTTTACAGAGGGAATCCAATTTGTAACATGTAAATTTACAGTTTAAAGTATATTGTTTGCTTACCTAATTCCCAGTCTTAAAGGGCTAAGTGAGCAATTTAAAATATGGTGCTCTGACTCTAGATTAAGTTAGTACCTTTTTGGTACATTTAACAGCTGGTAAAGCACGTGTTGTTTTTTCATTTTCCCCTTTTACAGGTTGGGGGGGGGGATGTAAGAAATATATAATAAGCAGATGTTAGTAACATGCAGCTCATGGGCTCATTAACATAGCAAATTTTGAATAGCTAGAAATTGACTTGATTAGTAATAAGGTTTCTCCCCCATGACATATCTAACTGATGTGTTGCATAGATTATTTGCATGCATTAATTGGGGTGGCAACCTCAGGTGAATTGTATTTGTAAGTCCTCATGAAATGCACCTGGAATATAAACTTTGTGTTTTTATGAAAATTAACAAACAGAAAGTAAAACAAATATATATAGTGGTATGGTAGCGCAGCTATAGTTATGGTTGAGTAGGCACTTTATAATTTTATTAAATTGCTGAGTGCAACTAAATGGTTGAATTTTGTTGAAAATGCTAGTTTCCCACCTTAAAAGAAGCAAGATCTTTTTACATGTTTGTTTATATTGTTAATCCCCCCTTGTGGCCTTCCTCAGTCTAGCTGTCCCCCAACCCCATCTTTCCATTCTCTGACACTCAGCTAGACCCCAGGAGATCTACGGTGCAGCTCCTGCATCCATGGTAGGTTCTGCTGGGGGACAACCAAGGTGGCCAGTCACGGTGGCAATGCCCCAAGGGTGCCAGCTTCACACTACATGCGCCAAGACTTTTCCATCATCATGTTTCTCCCCCATTGGATGTCAGTGATCAAGGCTTCAAGAAGCATGCACACAACATAAGCACACCAGCGCACCAAAGCAGCCGGCCTTCTCCCACCCTTCTGCTTCTCCAACTGTACCACCACCTGTGGTCACCCAGGTGGTAGCACTGCAGTGGAGCTTTCAGTCCTTCCTTTCCAGAGAAGAGCATCACGTGCGACACTACCATACTCCCCCAGCCGTCTCCCCTTGTCTCAGGCTTCTTCCCAAACCTGGGTCAGTGGCAACACAGGTGGTAGCACTACCACTGTGCTGATGCCCCACATCTGCTAGCCCAGTTTAACTAATAAACATGCTGCATGCCTCCTGTTAACTGGAGCACAGCTTCGGGTAGGCAAATGGGTGGACTAGATAGGCTGCTGGTTCATTTTCTGCTGTCACATTCTATGTATCTATGGCTAAACAGTGCACACTGTCCACGATTTCTCTTCTCATCTACCAGAGGTGAGCAGGATCAAAAAACTACTACCTGCTGCAGTTTGTGCCCATTCACAGATATACTGTAATTAATAAATTATATCTCTGTTTGTTTATAATGGTCTGCCAACAACCTCTAACTAGCAGATTCTGTTGTGTACTCAAACACATAACTGCCCCGTTTCTTCTTCAATGAGCATAAGCTAACATTGGGGGGGGACCACATACAGTATTTTTCCTCCAATACGACCAGAAAGAAAAAATTACTCACCATAGTAATGTTGTTTCTTCTAATGTAGTCTTTCTGTATTCTGACTATATGCAGTTAACCCCAGCACTGAACTGCTCCGGAGAGGAAAGGGTTAACTCTATGCCAAGGCATAGAACCTTGAGCTTGAACTCGGTTTTCAAACCTCTGTACCTGGTACTCCTCAGAGTAACCATCCGATTCTTATGAGCACTATGCTAACTAACTAGTAAATAGAAATTGTTTTTTAAATTTTGTGCCAAAAGGCAATAAACAGATTTTCAGGGTCCAAAAGACTCAAGTTGAGAACCCCAAAAAGAATCCAACCTCATCCTAAGAAGAGGTAACCCAAGCACATCTCTGGGGTGCAGCACTGCACCTGTCAACCCACATCCCAAAACAACTAGGTTCCAGGAGGGGAGGCAGGCAGGGAGGCATACCTCTCAACTGTACCACATTATGAGGAATGTTCCTCATTTTACTTCACAAAAGCTCCCTGTTCCACATTGTGAGGACTTGTCCACATTCAGTATTAACATTTTAAAGCAAAAATCTATAGTAAATGATGCAAAAAAATATAATTCAATTAAGAACAGACTTTCTGAACATAAATGCAAACCTTTTACCAGTGTTCTGAGCCTCCTAGGTTAAGATTTGATAAAGTGTTCCACATTTTGCTCATTTGTTCCACATTTTGAGAGGCAATGTTCCACATTTGGGGGACAAAAGGTTGAGAGGTATGGAGGGAGGTCATAATACAGCAAGACTCCATTAGAAGGCAGTATAGCACAGTGGTTTAAGGCTCTAAGCTGCAAATCTGGTGACATCCAGCAGACCAGACCTGGGTTTGAATCCCCCAGTTTCCACTTGCATACTATGTGACCCTGAGCAAGTCACTTAAATTCCCTGTGCTCCCAGGTCGCTCCTGTAAAAAAGCTTTCAGCTTAGTGTGCTACTCCTGGTTAAACAACTAAACATAAAAAAGAAGAAACATTACTATGGTGAGTAATTTTTTCTTCAAACAACATGAAGTCTTGCTGTATTCTGACTATATGCAGACTACCATGCAGTACCCCCTTGGACCCTTGGAGGAGGGAGTTACAGAACCTATTTTGGGAGCAGGCTCTGCAGCACTGCTGTGCCAAACCTAGCATCACTTCTTGACTGGATGTCGAGAGAATAATGCTTGGTAAATGTGTTAATAGTTGTCCAGGTGTCTGCTTTACAGATTTCCACTAGGGGTATGTCTCTAGCTGCTGCGACTGAAGCAGCTGTACCTCTGGTGGAGTGAGCCCTCAGCCCCAAGGGTGGCTCTTTCTCCAACTTTGAATAGCAGCACTGGATACACAAGACAATCCACCTGGCAATAATTCTCTTAGTGGCAGGTTTAAATTTTCCCACTTCTCCATAAGTGAGAAACAGCTGTGAACAGTCCTTTCTTTGGGCCTTAGTGTGTTCTATATAATAACTAAGGGTCCTCTTTACATCAAGACTGTGTCGTCTTCTCTCCCCAGAGGAAGAATGGTCAGTGAAAAATACAGGCAATGACAAAACTGGCTCAAATGAAAGTCTGATACCACCTTGGGGAGGAACTTCCTGTTCGTTCAAAGGACCACCTTATCCCTGTGAAATGAAATGAAATCGGGTTCCACTGATAAAGCCTGTAATTTACAGATTCTCCTGGCAGAGGTAATGGCTACCAGGAACACAGTTCTCCAAGTCAAGTATTTTAGCTAAGCTGAAGATAATGGTTCAAAGGGGGGCTGCATAAGCGGTGCACTACAGATATTCAGATCCCAAACAGGAGTAGGGTTCCTAAAGGGAGGATAGACATGAATCAGACCTTTGAAAAAATTAGTGAAAACTGGATGGGAGGCTAAGGAAGAGCCCTTCCCAGCTGAAAGAAAGGTAGAGATGGCTGCCAAATGCACTTTGAGAGTGGTAGGCCTGAGGCCTAAACTGTTAAGATGCACCAAATAGTCCAAAGCAGTGGCAATGTCAGCTGAATCTGGCTGAATATGCCTCTGAGAACACCAGAAACCAAATCTCTTCCATTTGGAATTGTAAGTTTTTCTAGTGGAAGGTTTTCTACTAACCTTAAGAATGTCCAAAACTGACTGGAAAAGATGCAGGCTTGCATATTCTAGCTCCTCAAGAGCCAAGCTGAGTCTGAAGGTCAGGATACAGTAGCCTCCGCTGCAAGGAGGCGAGGAGATTGTACTGTCTGGGAAGACACAGTGGCATTGTCACTGACATTGACAATAGTAGGGGGTACCATGGCCACCTGGCCCAGTCTGGAGCCACTAGGATCACTGTGCAAGGCTGAGATTTGATCTTGACCAGAACTCTGAATATCAGAGGAAAAGCATACAGAAACCTGCTTGTCCAATCCAACAGGAGAGCAGCTTGAGGAACAGACCCCAAAAGAGGGGTCTGCAGCAGAATAGAGGAAGCTAGTGACTGTCCGGAGCTGCAAACAGGTCTATCTCTGGAGTGCCCCACCTCTTGAAAATTACTTGAAGAATTAGAGGATTCAGGGCCCATTCGTGATGACCTTGAGAAATCCTGCTGAGAGCATCTGCCAGTACACTGTCCTTCCCTGGGAGATGCACAGCTATCACAGAAACCTGAAGGGATAAGCTAGTGACCATATTTTCATGGCTTCGGTGCACAAGGCTGAGGACCGAGTGCCCCCCCCCGCTTGTTGATGTACCACATGGCTACGAACATACGAAATTTGCCAGCAGATAAAGGCCTAGAGGTCTATCAAGTCTGCTCGAATGTGCAGCTAGCACCCCTTATTCTGCAGCTGCCCCTCCCTTCCACCCTTCCCCTTCATTAACCCTCCCCCTTGTCCTGTCCCATCCTCGTTTGAAGCAGTCCACTGTTCTACTGCATACCACTTCAGCAGGTAACACATTCCACCCAGCCACCACCCTCTCTGTAAAAAAGTGTCTCCTCATCTCCCTCCTGAACCTTCCTCGCTCCAGTCTCATATCATGGCCCCTGGTGGTCCTCCCCTCCCTTACTTTGAACAGCCCCTCTGTACCCGCTTTTGTTTATTCCTTTCATGTATTTGAAGGTTTCAATCATGTCACCCCTGTCTCTCCTCTCCTCCAGTGAGTACATGTTCAACTCCTTCAACCTCCTCTCGTATAAGTCCCCCAGCCCCTTGATCATCTTTGTCGCTCTGCACTGCACCCCCTCCAGTTGGTTGTGGTGTTGTCTGTCCTGATCTGCACCACTTTCCCTTGAATTGTGTTCAAGAATGTCTTAAGTGTTAGAAAGACAGCCCTGAGTTAGAGAAGATTTATGTGTAGGAGAGACTCCTGATGAGATCATGTTCCCTGAGCAGTGAGCTGGTCCAGATGGGCTCCCCATCCCAGTTGGGAAGCATCCGTGATGAGAATCACTGTAGGAACCTGACTGAGGAAAGGGACACCTTGCCTTAGATTGTCCTCCTCAAGCCACCACTGGAGAGCCTGAACCAGAGTTTGAGACACTGGAACTAACTTGGAGAGAGGGTCTTTTTTCTGAGACCAAAAAGATTTTAGATGAAACTGAATATCACATTTGAAATCTTGCCCCTTGCACTACTGCGGTGGAAGCTGCCATGTGGCCTAGCAACTGTAAGAAGTGCCTGGCTGGTCGAGACACTAGTGAACAAAAAGAGGAAGCCAGGTTGATGAGGGACTGAACCCTTGAAAGAGGAAGAAAGGCCTTTGCCAGGACAGTGTCCAGTTCCATCCCTATAAATATGAGAAGCTAGGCTGGTTCCAGAACAGACTTTTCTAGATTTAGGATGAATCCTAAGGAGTCCAGAAGGTTTTACGTGACCTCTAGAGATGACCTGACTCGGTCTGAGGACTAACCCACTATGAGCCAGTCGTCCAGGTAAGGGAACAGTAAGATGCCTTGTCTCCTGAGAAAGGCCACCACTACTGCCAGACACTTGGTGAACAACCTTGGAGCAGATGTTAGGCCAAAAGTCATTGCTCTGAACTGGTAGTGACCCGAGGGCAACTTGAACCTGAGATACTTTCTGTGGGAATGTCTAATAGGTATGTGGAAATAGGCATCCTTGAGATCCAGGAAAGCTAGCCAGTCTCCAGGTCTCAGAGAGGGAAGAATTATTCCCAGAGTCACCATTTTGAACTTTGGCTTTAGTATATGTTTGTTTAGTATCTTAGATGTAAGATGGGTCACCACTACCTGTCATTTTTGCAGTAAGGAAGTATCTGGAATACAGTCCTTTTCCCCTGTGACAAAGAGGTACCTTCTCTACTGCTTGAAGAAGTAGTAGAGAGGAGACTTCTGCCTCTAAGACCTTTGTCTCCAAGGGAGAGGGAGGACTGAAAGACTTTGCTCTCATTTATGGGAACCTTTTGAAACTGACAGCAAGTTCCTGGCTCACTACTTCCAGAACGCATTTGTCTGAAATAACAGACTTCCAAGCCAGGAAATAGTGAGCCAGCCTGCCCCCTACTAGAACTGAGGAGGCGACCCTGACTGACACCTCAGGGTGTCTGTTTGGCAGGGGGCTTAGACTGAGTGGAGGATGGAGTCCTGGTCATCCCCCTTCGACCTCTTCCCCTAAAGAACCTCCTCTGCTGAAAAGAGGAGGAGGAGGAGGCCTGGGCTTGGTAAAAATGCCTATGAAAAGGCCTGCCCCTGCCAGCCCTTGATTGCTGCTGAGGAGTGACCTGCTTTTCCTTGGCTGCAGCACTCCTGTAGGTGGTCCTGTATTCATCCATCTTTTTCATGTAAGCCTCTGTTTTCTCCCCAAACAGAGAATTACCCATGACAGGAAAATCCATGGCCTTGGTCTGGGTATCCTGTGACAGACTGGTACACCTGAGCCAAGCAAATCTCCTCAGGGAGACAAATGTAGCCATAACCCTAGAATGCACATCATTCGAGTCGACAGCAGCATGAAACTGGACCTTTGATGCCTCAATACCATCCACAGCCACCTGCTCCAGCTCCTTGGCCAGCTAGGGAAGGGCATTCTTAGCCAGCTCCAGATCCGTACCCCACATAGATTTCTGGTATCTGACTGTATATGCCATGTAAGTAGCTTGCCTGAGCCCCAAAGAGGATGCCAAGTACTGTTTCTTGGACATGGCATCCACTTTCCTTGAATCCTTATCTGGGGGTTGGGATGCCAAGGGAATGTTAGCCTTGTCACAGGCTGCAGCTTGCACTACCCTAACATGGTTGCAATGAGTTGTAAGGAATTCCATCCCAGGACCTGACAAGGTATACCTCCTGTACATCTTTTTATCCACATGGGGTATGGATGTTGGAAAAATAATTTTTTGTGTGCGTTTCTCCAGGATTTATGTAGAGGGACAGACACCCTTTTGGACTCTGGGACATCCATCATCTCAACATAGTCAGGTTCCTCCTGATCCTGTTCAGCCTCTTCCACTGGAAGCTGAAGAGTATCAGCCACTTTCTTGTAGAACAAGAAATGAGAGGGGAACTCAAAGTCTGGGAGGAGACACATTAGAAGGCCTATCTGGGGAGATGTCAATCTCTGCTGGCTCATCTAGGCCTTCATAATCCTCATCTTCATAATCTTCTCCTTCACAATCACCCTCATAAAATGCTTCAGAATCATATTCAGAAGCAGAAGCTTCTGACTGAACAGATCGTCTGAGTCAGTGTCTGTTCGGTCAGAACCGGGCAAAGTGACTGTACAATAGTAATTGCTTTAGCTATTTCTTCAGCGGTCGGAACATGGGGAACCCGGGATTCGAACCGGCCGACTTGCACTTTTTCTTAGACGGAACGGATTCCAGAATAAGCTCTCCTTTTGCCCGAGGAGGCATCGCTCAGGTTAGTGGGCACCCCCTCAGGTTTGGTCGGAACCAAACCAGGCTGGCCATCCGGGTCTGCGGACTTCACGGCCTCCCTTTCCTTCAGCCTACGTAAACGTTTATCTAAAGTGGTTTTGGGAAAGGTTTTGCAAATCTGGCAGTCCTCCTCGAGGTGGTCAAACACAGACGAGGTGGGGATCAGTCTCAGCAAAGGCCTCCCCACACTTGGTGCAGTGCTGAAACCCAGTGGGACTGGTTTTTCTTTTTGGGTTTCTCAGACATGCCTATAAAATAATAAGTTACCCTTACCAGCGTTTACGCCAAGCAACTACAAACCTATCAGTTCCAACCATGTCACGGGTCGTTTAAAAAAAAAACAAAGAAAAAGTGTTTTTTTTAGGATCCGATAGGTACTGGAAACCACAGTACAAAAGGTAGAAAAAATACAAAGAAACCCCAATACAGAATTTGCTTCGGTTCCCAACTGGACCGACTGGGAAGAAACCGAACAGAAAACAATTTCTACCAACAAAACTCCAACTATCTACTAAATACACTTACTGTACCGTAGACAGAGATCTGAATACCGAAAAATAGGAAAACGGTTGATAAACCGACTGATTTTTACTTGAACCAAACTGAAGCGAAGGAGAATACCTCTGGAGCGACTTCACAGTTAGGTGGAGTAAAGTATATACAGGTTACTCACCTGTAACAGGAGTTCTAGGAATGGTATATGTTGTTCATCCACACTTATTGGCAGGTTCCTTGCCGCTTTAAATCTTGCCGGAAGGTCTTCAAGCTGGCTCCTCCCACCCACCGGGTGGTAAAACTCGGCTCTGCCCCATGGCGCCAGATCTGGCCGCTGGAAACTCAGGTTGTCAGCAAGCCGAGGAATGAGAGTCGTAGGATGAACAATATATACCATTCCTAGAACTCCCTGTTACAGGTGAGTAACCTGTATTTCTAGGGACATGGATATGTTGTTCATCCACACTTATTGGCAGACTCCTAGCAGTTCTCCAGGAGGAGGGAGGCAAGGCGCACACCCCCTACTTAGGGAATAAAGACTAGAGAACCGAGGCCCCAAAACCAGCATCCCGGCGTGACTCAAGGTCGATGTGGTAATGGGTAATAAAGGGGTGTGCTGACTTCCAGATAGCAGCCCTGCAGATTTCCTGGATAGGGACGTCCCTGGAAGCAGCCACCGATGCAGCAGTATGACGGGTAGAATGAGCTCTTATCCCTCTGGGAGGCTCCATGCCCGCCAACTTATAGCAGCGATCTATGCAGGAGGTGACCCACCTGCCTATCATCCGCTTGGCTGCAGGTCTGCCAGGTGCGGCTTCAGCGTAGGTGACAAACAGCTGGCGAACCTCTCCCCGAATTTCAGCTGTGCGCTCCTTATAATAAGCGAGCGCCCTTCTAGGGTCCAGAGTATGGAGCCTATATTCAGCCTCCGAGGTGTGATTGGGGTAGAACACTGGCAGAGTCAGCACCTGGTTAAGGTGAAACTCCGACACCACCTTCGGAAGGAATTTCGGGTGGAGGCGCAGGACAACCTTGTCCCTGTGGAAGACCAGGTAAGGAGACTCGATGCAAAGCGCCTGAAGCTCTCCTATCCTTCTGGCTGACGTGATAGCCACCAAGAAGGCGGTCTTCCACGACAGATGAGAGATCACACCTGTGCATTGGTTCGAATGGCTTGCCCATGAGCTTTGCCAGTACCAGCAGTAAATCCCACGGAGGTGGAGGTTCTCGCACCGGAGGGGAAATGTGATCAAGGCCTTTGAAAAAGCGCCCGACCACCTTTTCCTGCGCCACCGACTGCTTCCCGGCCCGCACCCGGTAAGCAGAGATGGCTGCCAGGTGCACCTTTAGGGTCGTCGACCTAAGCCCTTGACTAGAAAGGGACCATAAATAGTCCAAAATGCTTGCCACAGAACAGGAGGAAGGGTCCAAGCCCTTGCCCTGACACCAAATGGAGAATCTCTTCCATTTGAAGGCGTAGCATTTTCTGGTTGACTCCTTACGGGACGCCTCAACAACACTGAGGACCTCGTCGGAAAGACCCAAGGCCTGGAACTCTAGCCGCTCAGGAACCAGGCCGTCAGGTGCAGGGATTGAAGGTCCGGATGGAACACCTTCCCCTGATTGACTGAGAGCAGGTCCGGGCGAGCTGGAAGCTGCCTCGGGAGCCTGGAGCTGAGGCTGAGGAGATCTGGGTACCAGAACTGGCGGGCCAGTCTGGGGCTATCAGGATCACCTGCGCCTTGTCCCTCCTTGCTTTGAGAAGCACCTTGTGAATCAAGGGAAATGGGGGAAAGGCGTAGAAGAGGCCCGGGATCCACAGCCTCGAGAAGGCATCCCCCTGCAGCGAGCCCTGCTGAAGGGGGCAGGCATGAAACAGCCTCAGCTTTGCGTTCTCCCTGGAGGCAAACAAGTCCACCTGAGGTGTGCCCCAGTGGGAGAACAGATCTTGTACTACCTCCGGCAGGAGAGACCACTCGTGAGATGCAGCCCTTATCCGGCTCAGGGCATCGGCCAGGGTGTTGGAGGCTCCTGCCACATGAATGGCTAGGAGATCCGCCTCCAGGCTGCGCACGAGTGACCAAATGCGGAGAGCTTCCTTGCATAGAAGCATGGAGCGCGTCCCGCCCTGGCGGTTCAGGTAGTACATGGTCGTGGTATTGTCCGTCTGGACTCGGACCACTTGACCCCGGAGAAACGGAGCAAAGGCGGTGAGAGCTAGGCGGACCGCTCGGAGCTCCAGCAGGTTGATGTGGCATCGGGACTCCCGCGGGGACCAGAAGCTGTGCACTCGGTGTTCCCCCAGATGGGCACCCCAACCCATCAGAGAGGCATCGGTCGACAGAGAGACCGTCGGCTCGGGGCGGACAAACGGGATGCCCTCCTGCAGATGGAATGGAACGGTCCACCACTGGAGAGCATTCCACATCTCCTGGGTCACTATCACTAGCTGGTCCAAAGGATCGCAGAGTTGTGACCACTGGCTGGCCAGTCCCCACTGAAGGGGGCGCATGTGCCAGCGCCAACGGACCACGCTGGTACAGGCCGCCATGAGACCCAGAAGGCACAGGAAGTCCCGGGCAGGGCGCGATTGCCCAACCAGAAATGATTGGGCAAAGGAGGTAAGAACCTCGGCCCTGTCCGCCGGGAGCCGTGCTCTGGCTCGAAGAGAGTCTAGCTCTGCCCGATGAACAGGATCACCTGCTTCGCTCGAGTTCGACTCTGGCCTCGTTGATGAGAAGGCCAACTTGAGAACAAACCTGGAGGGCCAGATCTCTGGACCGCTCCACCTCCCGTCTGGAGGAGGCTGCTATCAGCCAATCGTCCAGGTAAGGGTACACCCGACCCTCGGCGCTGCAGTAATGCTGTCACCACTGCCATGCATTTGGTGAAGACCCTGGGAGCTGGAGATAAGCCGAAGGGCATGGCTCGGAACTCGAAGAGGGATTCCTCTGCTCGAAAGCGGAGGACTCTCCGATGTGACGGACGGATAGGGATGTGAAAGAACGCGTCCTGTAGGTCCAGAGAGCAGAACCAAATGCCATGTTCCAGAGATGGTATTATCTGCGCCAGAGTGACCATCCTGAAGGTTCGAGACCTTAGGAACTTGTTCAGGTCGTGTAGGTCGAGAATGGGGCACCAGCTCCCCGTCCGTTTCGTAACCAGGAAATACCTGGACACGAACTCCGGGTCTGAAGGGGGTCCTCCACCTCCGTGATCACCTCCATTTGGAGGAGAAGAGCGATGTCGGCTCGGCGAGCCGCCAATGAGGCTGCGGACCCCGAGGAGCGACGGCTCTGAAGGGCAGGGCCTGCTCGAATTCCAGAGGTAGGCCTTTTCCCACCATCTCCAGTACCCACCTGTCCGTGGTAACAGCGGACCAGGCGGAAAGGAAGTGTCTGAGCCGTCCCCCCACGGGGAACCATAAGGAGGTGACAGGGATGGGGCGACACCCCTCAGCCGTCACTGGGCAGGCTTGGAGGAGGGACCCGGCCGAGGACCTCCCGGCCTTACCTCCCTGCTTCCTGTTGGAGGAAGCCGACGGCTTGGGTTTGGGATACCAAGGTCTCCTGCTGACCCTGACGCTGGTTACCGGGGCCACGGGCGAGAAGGATGAAAGGGCTTAGGCTGTGGCTTCAGGCCTTGTCCTTCTGAGCGGAAGAGACCGAGTCAAGGTAGCATTGGACTTCGATCCTCTGCAGGTGACCTTCCACCCCAGGGCCGAAGAGGTCAGTCCCCAAAAAGGGAACATCCGCCAACTTGTGCTGGGTAAATGAGGTAAAAGTGGATATCCTCAGCCAAGCCCGACGACGCATGGCCACTGCGGCCGCCACAGACCTGGCACGAGTCCCCGATGTCTAACGCAGTCTGGAGCTGCTGTTTGGCCACCGCCCTGTCCTGGTCCCGCACCTGCCTGACCGTAGTCTGCAGATCTGCGGGAAGATGAGGGACAACCTCATCCAGGGAGCCCAACAGGGCGTGAGAAAAATGTGCCATGAGGACGGCCGAACTGGCCTGACGAAGGCCGATAGAGGACGCAGCAAAAACTTTCCGCCCGGCATAATCCAATTTCTTGGATTCCTTGTCGGGAGGTTTGTTCACATCCCTGGCGTTCCTGGCACGCCGGAAAACGCTGTCGGTAACCAACCCCTCGGCCGAGGGGTGCTCCAAAAAAAACGGACAGGGAACCGGTAGGGACCACATACTTCCTGGCCAAAGGCGCAGGGCAGGAAGCAGGACGCTGCCAAAGTTCCAAGGCCGGACCCACTATGGCTTCGGCCACCTGAAAGGCCTCCGTAGGAGAATCCCCTCGGTCCAGAATCTCCGTGAGGGGATACCTGGCCCGTTTAGAAACAGATTCGAGCTTCATCCCGGTGGACTCCGAGATGAGTCGAAGCAACCCTAAGAAGGACGAAGGGCTATCGTCCATTGACTGCCCTCCTGAGGACTCCAAGTCCATACGCTTGGAGAAGAGGGAGGAACCATCATCGGACTCAGAAGAGTCCTCAAAGAGCTGCCTCGGGCCTGAGCCACCCTCCACCTGCCGAGGTTTATCGGGAGTGAGGGTGACGGACAGCCTATGGGGCCAAACCAAGGCCGACCGAGAATTTTGGTGGAGCCCCAACTAATGGCTGTGGAGGCGGAGGTTCCACCAGAATCGGTGGGGCAGCTGGAATGGCCGAACAACCGGCCTGAGAACAGGCTCCTCGCTCACAACGAGGAGTTGTTTCAGCTTCTCGGTGACAGCCACTTAATGGCGGGAAGACGACTGGGTCGACTTATTCCCGGGTCAAAAGAAGCTGTTGCCACATAAGTTCTCGCATCTCGACGAACTTGCGCCGAAGCCTCCCTCGCCCGAGGAAGAGGAAGAGCGGCGGCGCGCTGTCATGAACAAGACCGAGACCACCTATGGCGGCGCGGATCGGGTTGGACCACGAGGATGTCCGAGACCGAGAGTCTCGACTAGGCCGAGGAAGGCGAGGAGAAGTGTCGGAAATCGGCACTCCCATCGGCTCGGACGATCCCACCGAAGGCTCCGGAACCGGAGGCAAAGACGAGCCGACGGGATCCTCAACTTCCACAGGGGAACCGGGGAGAGGGGATTCTCAGCTTCTCCAGCCGACAACCCGTCTAACGGGTTGAGAAAAATCTCGACCGCGTCGACGGGAGTCTCGGTCAACTGGCCTGACGGGGACACCGTGAAGCCAGTGGCCAAAGCTGAGGAGCCAAGCCGACTGTCGACAAGGGAGGGGATCTTTCCTGCTCCCAAGAGCATCGACGGAGACTTACTTTTGCTCTTTTTGGACCTGGAAAAAGGTCCCGAAGAAGTTGGACCCTCACCTTTGGTCGAGAGGGTCAGACAAAGCTCCTTAAAAGAAGCTGAGTACGAGGCACCGAGAGAGAGCGGGACAAATGCCGCAGCCGAGGTAGAAGCGGCCCGCGCCGCCTCCTCTTCGAGGGCGATCATCTGCTCGAGCTGATCCGCCGAGCCCGCCGCCGGGGACACCGCCAATCGGGCCTCTTTAGATTTCACCGGTGGAATTCTTTTCTCGGGGCGCCCCAGTTGTAATCGGGCAGCACGGTCTTCAAGGACGTAGGCCGAAAAGGAAGAGCACAAGTCGCAGGCCTGCGGGTCGTGCTCAAGGCCCAGGCAGTAGACGCACGTGGAGTGCGGATCCGTCCTAGACATCTTCTGCCCGCAAGGGCACCTCCGAAAACCGGGAGTCGATTTGTCCATCGCAGCCGCGAGGAGAAGAAGACCGAAGTCTTTTAGCGAAAAACTTTTTGATTTCGAACTTTCCAAGAATTAGGAACCAGTCTTAAACGCAGCACGTTAAGGAGGGAACCTGAGCTTCCAAGCGGTAAGGAAGATCTGGCGTCATGGGGCGGAGCCGAGAGTTTTACCACCCGGGTGAGTGGGAGGAGCCAGCTTGAAGACCTTCCGGCAAGATTTAAAGCGGCAAGGAACCTGCCAATAAGTGTGGATGAACAACATATCCATGTCCCTAAAACTGATGGTTACACTAAGGAGTACCAGGGACAGAGGTTTGAAAACCAAGCTCGAGCTCAACATTCTATGCCTTGGCATAGAGTTAGCCCTTTCTTCTCCAGAGCAGTTCAAGTGCTGGGGCTAACTGCATATAGTCAGAATACAGCAAGACTTCATGTTGTTTGAATGGTTTCTCACTGTAATATAAGGTATGGCGGGGGGGGGGGGTGGAATTCAATTCTGTGGTGTGCCTAGGGTTTCACTGTTATCTTCCGTGACATGGGGTAGGGCTTTGAAAGAACAGAGTAACAACGTAGGCACAACAGGACAGACTTGATTAGCTCATAGCCTTTTTTTCTGTCCTTTACATCTATGTATCTAAGCCTAGATACTTACTAATAATGATAAGGGCTTTTAAATACTATCAAATGTAATTTTACAGTGGCAGTTTTTAGAATGTTTAATGGCCTGGCTGTTCCCTTACCATCTTGTCCAAGCACAAGTTGAAAACCTAGCTAGACCATGTGTCTTACCCTGATGGACTGGCTGGCGAACTATGCAGCCAGTTTCAGATGATTATACCCTTGCAGCGCCCTCTATAGTGCTTGACAGGCTGACCTGGGACCCCCTTCCCCTTCCCTATCAGGGTGGACCACTGTAAGCAAAATGGCTTACTGAGCTTGCTCTGTGAAGGCCACGTTTGCCAGTTCAGCTTAATACTGCAAAGATGTTACAGGACCTGAAATGGGCCCCAGAAATGTTGCATAAGATGGTTCTCCTGTCTCATGCCAGATGCTGGCAATGCAACTCCCTGACAACTGCCCTTGCATATGTCTTATGGTGATGTCTAGACCTCCAGACTTCCACATTCTCCATACTGCAGCCCAGAAAAGTCAGTGTCACATAGTAACTTAACATATTTAGGTTGCAATTCCACCCCCCATTTCTTTTTCTGTCCCCTTCTTTCTCCTGCTCCTCCTATGCCTCTGGACCTGCCAGCCACTTCCCGATGCATTAGTCCCCTACCTTCATTAAGCCTTGGATATACCCACCAGGTGGGGTCGGGGGGGGGGGGGATTTACCTTGAACTCCTGCATCTCATCAGGTGGTGCTGTACACTTGGGGCGGCAGAGTTACAGGATGTACCACGACCGTCATCATAGAGGTGCTGGGTCCAGTTTTCCTTTGTTCCTTCGATAACCCTGGGGATGTCACTTGCGTGGACATCAATGCAGGCCCAACACGCCTGTGTGTATGTCCACCCACTGTCAACGATGTCCCTACTCTCCCCTCGCCCTGCCAGCTGCACTGCCACCTGTGGTCACCCAGGTGGCAGTATTGCAGCAGAGAACGAAACCCATCCTCCCCAGAGGAGGCAAGCGTTCCCTAAGATGTTCAAACCTCCTCCCCCCATGACCCTGGCTCATTCCCGGATTTGGATCACCGGCATCGCAAGCGGTAGCGCTACTGCTGCACCAATGGGCCAGCAACTTGGGTTCCAATTTTAATAAAATTAAATAAAATCAAGTGATCCTGCTTAGAATATTCCTTGCCACCATCAACCTTTGGCTTGCTGGGGTCTTCCTATCAGCTAAGAGACTTCTCTGACAGTGGAGAGACCTGGCACTGCCCATTCCAAATAAATAAACCATAAAACTGCCCCAAATGAAAGACTCTATGCTACTACTGGTCACTGGAAACTGTAACACCTAATTTGACAAACAAGTCAATCCCCCTCTAAGTTCTACACCATTAATCTTACTGTAGTGACACAGATTCCCAAAATCTTCCATTCATCCTGGAAACTGTACTCTCAAAGACCTAAGTGAACCTTCATCAAAAGATAGACACCCTGCCTGCATTCCCAGCTGTGTGGAGCACAGCCTAGCAATTTGCTTTTTCTGTAATACTTCTACTTCTGCATAAAACTAAATCCACCCCCGCACCACTACCGCTTGTCTGTTCGATACACTGTGATGCTTGATATAGCTTCCTGCACAGCCCATGTCTCCTCATATACCAAAATGGGTCCATACTTTCACTGTAATGTACCTTGTATGCAACAACTATACACACTGGGCTGTTAGTTGAGTGGTGGCTTTGACTGGAAACAAATTAAGTGTAAGTGAAAAACAGCCCTATTTACTTCCATGGAGCGCACTCACGCACACTCCAAAACTAGAGGTCTGAAAACCTCAGTGTGTGGGTGCAGGGTCATCACTCCTGGGAGTGGATGGGACTGGAATGCTGGCTCCACGGAGCCCATGTATGATCCCTTCTCTTCATTACAAGGTGGCAGCAAAAAACGTGGTGACCGAGCCTGATGATTTCCAAGAAAGTGAGGTCCATGCAACAAATCTGACATGTTGTTTAAAGTTGAGCAGGACTAATAATGCTCTTTAACAAATGTCTTAAAAAATTAAAAATGAATGATAAACATTAACAAATACCACTGACATTAGCATGTCAGTTTACACAGCACATATTTACGAGGACAACATGGTTAAAATCTTCTTGCCAAAACCAGATTCCTTAAAACAACAAATCTGTGTTGAAGTACGTTTTTTTTTTTTTTTTTTTAAACTTGCCTTTTTCTTGGGACTCCAAAGTCTGTTCTTGTGACAAATATCACTGTGTAAACTCTACTGTCAAAATTTTATTTCAGAACCATGTAAACCAGATGTTTAACTTTCAGATATGTCAGAGGACATCCTGTGCCTTGGTCCTCCCAGCTATAAAGCTGGCTGGAACTCAACATGCAACTAAAGATAAGGTCATCCTGCAGCTTATGTTAAAAAAAAAGAACATTATATATACACATACAGTATACACATACGCATATACACTCATAAGTCTGGAAAAAGTTCATAATGTGTAGAAACACAACAGAGGCAATCCAACAACTAGCAACAAACCATTACATTATCTTCATTAAATCCAGTGCTAATATCTCTTTATTTGGACAAAAGAAGCAGTCCTCACCTCTGCAGCACCTTTCCATGATCTCACAGCTTCTTCCAACTCCGTCACAGGGCTTGAGCATGAGGTTTCAGACCCAGCTGTGTTCTTTCTCTCCTGGGCCAGAGCCTCAGCAAAACAAGACTGTGCTACAGGCTGAACTTTCTGCAAAGCCTGTGACAAGAACTGAAAGTGGACCTGCATCACTGTTAAGAAACATCGGCCAAGCACCTATGGAGAAAAATAAAATAATTAGCCACACCACTTCTATAATTTTTCCAAACTGCTAGCACTAGTTTTGCCCCCTCGATTCTCCCCTTTTACTACTCTGAACCCTCTCCTCAAGGTTAAGCACTTTATACTAGAATTCAAGTCTGTAATTACTAGACTGGCAGCCAGATCTGCCCTGCCAGTAACAGCTATAGCAGGAGGACAGCCCAATTTTAAGGGACTAAGCGCTCCTACCCTAGCCAGGTGGCTTTTACATGTAGTCACATCCACATTTTCTAGTCAAACCTCCCTGGTAATACACACTGTACACCTTTATTTCCCTTTATAAATCCAAGCTCTTGTGCCTGCTTCCTTGAAACATTTATCTCCATGCTTTTGTGACATTAATCTCCATGTCTTTTGTGTAACAGTACAAAACTACATGCTACTTTAGATTTTTAATTAGGGCTCTAAAGGCTTTGTGGGCAAACATAACCTCACTGATGGCCACATCGGAGAATGAATGGTTTCAACCAAGTATTCCCATACACTGTGAACCTAGTTCACAGCTTCACAGCGTGCATGGACTTACTGCTCAGGCTTTCAGTGCCAGGCTCTAGACATCTATCAGGGCTGTCACTTTATCTGATATGCTCAGCCATAAACTGTGAATGTGCATGAAATATAGCAGTAAGATGGTGCAGGGAACAGTCCCAACAGAAGGCTTCAGGTTTTTCTCACTCTACTGCCTGAGAAGTCCTGCCATGAAATTCCACTGTTTTATGATCTCTGCCCACTCCTAGCCTGGTTTATGAAGTCCTTTTTTCTTAAAGAAGTAGTACACCCTCATATCTTGTAAATGTTATTTGTTTTCTTGTCAACAGACAACTCTTTTCATGTAGCTGTTGGGAATACATGTCCTTCTCTTAGTTTGTTTTCACAGTTCATACCAGTCCCTGCAACTAAACCTTGGGGTCTCCATTTTATGGCTGTTGAAAGTTCATTGTGCCCGAGAGCTGCATTAGCATATGAAAACAAGATGTGTCAGCACCCTTAAGACTCCACAGTGTGCCTGTCTGCTTAATTACAGTTCAACAAAACAAGTTGCAGGAATGTATGAAACACCACATTTACCTTCAACTAGCTTTACAAACCATCTTGGGTGCAATGCAGTTTTTTTTCCTTTAAACTGCATTCAATCTGTGTGTTTCTAGAGACTTTTTATTCAGGTTATGTGTACTTTCAGCATAGAGACACATGATGTAAATGGGTGCTGTGGCATCATGTTCTCATATATGCAGCTCTCAGGGACAATGCAATTTCAACAACCACCACAAAATGCAGACCCTCAGGCTAGTTACAAAGGTTAGTGAGAAAGAAAAAATTACTCACCTTAGTAATTGTGTTTCTTCTAATGGAGTCTTGCTGTATTCTGACAAACTGCAGTTAGCTCCAGCCTTTAAACTGCCCCGCAGAACACAGGGTTAAATTTCTATGCAGTGTATAGAACATTGAGGTTGAGGCCTCTGTCTGCAGTCCTTTGAAACCCAACCATCAGAATCTTATGAGCAAAAACTCACTAACTACCCTATGTGGAAATTGTACAATTTTTAAACTAGCCAACTGGCAACAGCGAGTTTTGGATTCCCAAGGAAGACTCAAGTCAGGAAACCCCAAAACCAATCCAAAATAAGAATAACAATACAACAAAACACCCAAATAAAAAGGAGGGTGTGCAAGAAGCACCTCTGGGGTGCAGCACTGCACCTGCCCACCCACCTCCCAAAAACCAGGTTCTGAGAGGGGAGGCAGGGAGGGAGGTCAGAATACAGCAAGACTCAGTTAGAAGAAAAACAATTACTAAGGTGAGTAATTTTCTGTTCAAACAACATGAAGTCTTGCTGTATTCTGACAAACTGCAGACTACCAAGCAGTACCTCAATGGAGGAGGGAAAGAACCTACTTTGGGAATAGGCTCTGAAGTACTGCTGTGCCAAACCGAGCATCACTCCTAGCCTGGATATCCAGAGAGTAACACTTGGTAAAGGTATGGAATGTTTTCCAGGTGGCTGCTTGACAAATTTCTAACTAAGGGATATCCCTGGCTGCAGCCAGGGAAGCAGCTGTACCTCTTGTAGAGTGAGCCCTCAGGCCTGAGGGTGGAATCTTTCCCAGTTTCTCATAGCATAATTGTATACAAGACACAATCCACCTGGCAACAGTTCTCTTGGTGACAGGTTTGCCCTTTCCCACTTCCCCATAAGTGAGGAACAACTGGAGGGAATCAAACCTGTAGCCCTTGGTACGTTCTATGTAGTAGCTAAGGGCTCTTTTAACATCTAAACTGTGTAGCCTCCTCTCTCCTGAGGAGGAATGATCAGTGAAGAAGATAGGAAGAGACAGACTGATTCAAGTGGAAGTCTGAGACCACTTTGGGCAAGAACCTCCTATTGGTTCTAAGGACCACGTTATCCCTATGGAAGGAGACAAAATCAGGTTCCACTGACAGAGCTTGCATTTCACTGATATGCCTGGCAGAGGTAATGGCTACCAAAAACAGAGTTTTCCAAGTCATGCACTTAAACTCTGCTGAGGACATAGGCTCAAAAGGAGGTTGCATAAGTTGAGCAATGCAAACATTTAAGTCCCAGGCAGGGGCAGGATCCCTAAAGGGAGGACTGGTATGAAGCAATCCCTTGAAAAATTTACAGAACACAGGATGAGAAGATAGTGAGGAAGACTTCCCCACTAACAGAAGAGCAGAAACAGCTGACACGTGTACCTTGAGAGTAACTGATCTGAGGCCTAGGCCATTAAGATAGACCATATAATCCAAAACTGTAGGCAATTCAGCAGTGTCTGGAGAAATATGCTTCTTGGAACACCAAATGCTGAATCTTTTCCATTTGGAGTTACAAGTCTTTCTGGTGGAGGGCTTTCTAGAAGCTTTGAGAATATCCAGAACCCCCTGAGACAGATGCAAATCTGCTAACTCTAACTCTTCAAGAGCCATGCCTTGAGATTGAGAGACTGAAGATTGGGGTACCAAATCCTCCCCTGAGAGGAGGTTAATAGGTTGTAATTCCGGGGAAGATGGACTGCTAGAGACAGCAACAGAGGGTACCAAGGCTGTCTGGCCCAGTCTGGAGCAATCAGAATCACTTTGCAAGGTTGTGACCTTATCTTGACTAGAACTTTGAACAGTAGAGGAAAGGGAGGGAAGGCATATAGAAATTTCCCTTCCCAGTTCAAAAATCAGAGCATCCAGGGGGACTGAACCTAAGACTGGGGGTCTGCAACAAAACAGAGGAAGCTGATGATTGTCTGGGGCTGCAAAGAGATCTATATCTGGAGTGCCCCACCTTGAGAAAATGACTCAACACCAAGGGGTCCAGGGACCATTCATGATGGCCCTGGGAGATCCTGCTCAGTGCATCTGCTAGCACATTGTCCTTCCCCGGAAGGTGGACTGCTATTAGAGAGGTCTGCAGGGAATAAGCCAGGGACCACAATTTCATGGCCTCTGTGCACAAGGCCATAGACCGAGTACCTCCCTGCTTACTGATGTACCACATGGTGGTGGTGTTGTCTGTTCTGCCCTGAACTACCTTGTTGTGCACCGACAGAGAAAGCTTGCAGGGCCAGAAAAACTGCCCTGAGTTCCAGGAGGTTAATAAGAAGAAGGGACTCCTGAGGGGACCACAAGCCCTGGGCTGTGAGAGTACCCAGATGAGCTCCCCACTCCAAAAGGGAAGCATCCGTGGTAAGGACCACCGAATGAGACTCAGTGAGAAATGGGACCCCTTGCCTTAAATTATCCTGATCCTGCCACCACTGAAGGGCTTGGATCAGTGTTCGTGTCAATGGAATCAGTTTGGTAAGACGGTCCTTCTTTTGGGACCAAAAGGTCCTCAGATGCAACTGAATGTCCCTCATCTGAAATCTTGCCCCTTGGACCATTGCTGTAGAAGCTGCCATGTGGCTCAAAAGCTGAAGGAAATGCCTCGCTGGTCAGGACACCTGAAGGCTGAAGGAAGAAGCCACCTCCACAAGAACTCTTGCCCTTTCCAGGGGAAGAAAGACTCTTGCTTTGACAGTATCTAGCTCTGCCCCTATAAAAGGTAAGAAGCTGCACTGGTTCGAGGACTGACTTGGGGAGGTTGAGAAGGAACCCCAGGTAAGATGGCACTTGCTGGGTCACTTGCAGGTCTGACTTGACTTGGTCTGGAGACTGATCCACTATGAACCAGTCCAGATATGGAAAGATGGAAATCTTCTGCCTTCTTAAAAAGGCCACTACTACTGCCAGGCACTTTGTGAAAACCCTTGGGGCTGATGTTAGGCAAAGGGCATTGCTTTGAACTGATAATGGCCTGAGGGCAACTTGAACCTGAGGTACTTTCTCTGGGAGCACCTAATGGTAATGTGAAAGTAGGCATCTTTGAGGTCCAGGGAGGCTAGCCAGTCTCCTGACCTTAGAGAGGGAAGAATTATTCCCAGAGTCACCATCTTGAACCTTGGTTTTAAAAGTTGTTTGTTCAGGTATCTTAGATCTAGGATGGGTCGCCACTCCCCTGTCTTTTTGGGGGTAAGGAAACATAGAAACATAGAAGTTGACGGCAGATAAGGACCGCAAGGCCCATCCAGTCTGCCCATTTCTTTTTCTACCTTATAAATGTGCCATCAGCCTTTGCTCTGTCAGTGACCTATCTATTCATAGTCATTTGTATTGCTCCCTTATGCCTATCCCATGCCTGTTTGAAGCCCTGCACTGTATTCATAGCCACCACTTCTTGTGGTAAGCCATTCCATGCATCTACCACCCTTTCTGTGAAAAAGAATTTCCTCACATTCCCCCTTAATCGGCCTCCCTCTAATCTCATGCTGTGTCCTCTTGTCCTGCTATTTTTCTTATATTTAAACATGTTAGACTCTTTCACCTTGTTTATGCCCTTAAGGTGTTTAAATGTCTCGATCATATCACCTCTCTCCCTCCTTTGCTCAAGGGTATACATATGGAGCTCCGTTAATCTGTCCTCATATGTCTTCTGATGCAGTCCCTGCACCATTTTGGTTGCCCTTCTCTGGACTGCCTCAATTTGGTTAATGTCCTTGTGAAGGTGTGGCCTCCCAATACTGCACACAGTACTCCAGATGGGGCCTAACCAATGTCTTGTACAGAGGGATTATTACCTCCCTCTTACGACTTGTGATACCCCTACTGATACACCCTAACACCCCCCTAGCCTTACCTACTGCTTTAGAGGTCTGCTTGGATGATTTTAGGTCATCAGTGATGATGATGCCCAAGAATCTTTCTTCCTTTGTGACTGCTAGCAACTCCCCCTCCCAGCCTATAAGTGGCTTCAGGGTTTCTCTTCCCTATGTGTATGATTTTGCACTTCTTTGCATTAAATCCCAGTTGCCACAGGAAGTACCTGGAGTACAGACCTTTGCCCCAGTGTAGGGTAGGAACTCTCTCTCTATGGCTCCTAGGGCCAGAAGAGATTAAACCCCTGCCTCTAGGGCAAGGGTTTCGAAGAGACTTGCAGGTGGAAAAGATCTGGCTCTCATCTTCGGAAATTTTTTGAAGCCGAGAACCAGTCCCTGGCTTACTACTTCCAGGACCCACTTGTCTGAAGTAACAGACACCCAGTCCTGGACGAAGTAAGCCAGCCTGTCCCCTACAGGGATAGGAGAGTCGACCCGGGCAGACCCATCAGGGTGTCTGCTTGGCAGGGGCCTTAGGCTGAGGAGTGGATGCAGCCCTGCTCATCCCCCCTTCTGCCTCTCCCTCTGAAGAACCCCCCTCTGTGAAAAGGGAGAAGAGGCCTGTGCTTGGCAGAAAGGCCTATGAAAAGGCCTGCCCCTGCCCCCTAGAATGCTGCCTTTGAGGAGTTGCCTGCCTCTCCTTGGCCAGTGTACTCCTATAAGTGGTCCTATACTCCTCCATCTTCTTCATGTAATTCTCTGTCTGCTCCCCAAACAGAGAATTACCTCCCACAGGGAAATCCATGGCCTTAGCCTGGGTGTCCTGTGAGAGGCTAGTACATCTGAGCCAAGCCATTCTCCGAAGAGCCACAGATGTAGCCATGACTCTTGATGACACATCACTGGAGTCCACAGCAGCATGGAACTGTACCTTAGATGCCTCAATCCCATCTGCAGCCACCTCCTCCAGTTCCTTGGCCAGCTGGGGGGGGAGGCCTGTTTAGCCAGTGCCAGTACAGTGTCCCACCTGGACTTCTGGTACCTGGCTGTATAGGCCATATAATTAGCCTGCCTGAGTCCCAAAGAGGATGTCATGTATTGCTTCTTTGCCAAGACATCCATCCTCCTGGAGTCTATATCTTGGGGGTGTGAAGCCAAGGGGACATTAGCCCTGTCACAGGCTATAACCTGCATGACCCCAACATGGCTGCATTGTTGGTAGAAAAACTCCGTGTCTGAGCCTGATAAGGTGTACCTCTTATCCATTATTTTATCAACAGGAGGTACAGAATTAGGAGACTAACATTTTTTGATAGTCTGTTTCCCAAAAGATTTGTGCAAGGGGAATAGACAGCCTCCTGGACTCTGGGATGTCCATCATCTCTACAAAATCAGGCTCCTCTTGATCCACGTTTCAGCCACTTTCCTGTAAAACAATTAGTGGGGAAGGGAATCAGACAGCCTAGGAGAGGAAACACCAGAAGGTCTGTCTGGGGAGATGTCCGGTTCCATTGGCACATCCAGACTTTCTGCTCCATCATAGTCATCATCCTGTTCAAAATCCCCCTCCTCCTCAAATTCCAGTTCATAAAAATCTTCAGGGGCATATTCCTAAACCGGTGGAACCGACCGAACTGAGCCCCTAGCCAACGGAGCCAGATCAGAAGGAACCGGGCAAAGCGATTCAACAATCCGAATCACTCGGGCAATCTCATCAGTGGTCGGAACATGAACCTCTGGATCTGAACCGGCTGATTTGTCTTTTCTTTTCCTTTTTGTAGGAATCGATCCCTCAGGATCGGCTCTCCTCTTGCCCAAAGAAGTATCACCCTGGTCAGAGGGCACTCCTTCTGGTTCGGTCGGAACCGAACCGGGCAGGCCATCCGGGTCAGCTGATTTCTCGGCCTCCTTTTCCCCTAAGTCTACCTAATCTCTTTTCCAGGGTAGACTTAGGAAACTTTTTGCAAATTTGGCAGTCTGTATTGAGGTGTTCAAACCCCAGACAATAAACACAGGTGGTGTGGGGATCGGCCTTAGCAAAGACCTCTCCACACTCACTGGAGTGTTGAAACCCAGTGGGCCCATTTTTTTTTTCCTTGGGTTTCTCAGACATGGCCAACCTACCCAAACTTACCCTTTTTTCGGCAACCGCCAGGCAAGACTCCCTTATCAGTTCCTAACCGTGTGACACGTATTGGAAAAAATTTTTTAAAATATGTTTTTTTTTTAGAACCAATACAGACCGGTAACCACACACTAAAGTAAAGTACAAAAAATCAATATAAAGGATTGGTTCAACTGAACAGATCGAACAAACTTACAATTTCCACACAATAATTAGAAACAACTATCTAGTACTCACGGTACCGCAGACAGAGCCTGAACCAACGATGCTAAATAAATTCGGAATAATTTCGGTTTAAAACCGACACCTTAACTGACTTTTGAACCGAGCTGAAGGAGAAATCTCTAGCGATTGTTAAATGAGGCAGAGTAAAGAATCTGACGGTTGGGTTTCAAAGGGCTGCAGACAGAGACCTCAACTGAGCTCGAGCTCAACGTTCTATGCACTGCATAGAAATTTAACCCTATGTTCTCTGGAGCAGTTTAAAGGCTGGAGCTAACTGCAGTTTGTCAGAATACAGCAAGATTTCATGTTGTTTGAAAGTGAAAATAGACTAAAGCAAATACATATATCCCCAACAGCTACACAAAAAGAGTTATCCGTTGACAAGGAAACAAATATCATTTACAAGATAAGAGCGTGTACTACTCCTTTAATCTTGCAATATCCCCATCCCACCACCATGGCCACACTGTCTTCCCCATGTTACCATTTTTATCACCTGCCCAGTGTCTCAGATCTTGACTCTCTGTGGCACAGCTAAATGGAATATCACCGACACTGCTTTAAAGGGAACTGCTGATTAAAAATGTGAAGAGGGCATTTTATTTAGGATACAATTTCAAAGCATACAGCTGATTTTTTTTTATTTAGCTTTTCATCCCAGCACTGCCTCAGTCTGCCTTCCAGAGAGCGACCTCCAAGCCACACAGGCCAGTGGTTCACGTCCTCCTCATGCAGCTAAGTTTCTAAGATTCGCAAATTATGAATTACTGAAGTAGTATACATATGTAAATACCAAGTATAACATGTGCTACCCTAAGGCGGCTTCAGTGATGCTGTGTTTAGCCAGGCTGCATGGACATAAAACCCAGAAACAAAACTCTGACAGATACAATGCAAACACAGGTAACATGGAGAAGTGCAGGGTGCTGCAGTGGTGGGGAAGAATTTATTTATTAAATTTTGATGACCGGGTAGGTTTACTGAGCCCCGAGGGTCCCTTTTTCAGGGGCAACCCAGAGAGACATTACATGGAGAAGTACAGGCAGAGAAAAAAAAAGGTTATAGAGTATATACAGGTAAGTTATAGGTTACAATCATGCTGCTGAAGAACGGTTAAGGGCTGCCAGATAACAATTACTCCAGTGATACAGGCAAGCTGAAAGTATGGATCACAAAATGCTGTAATTTCTTGACAATAACAGTACTTTAATGAAACAGATGCATAAGCCAAACCTCGACTCTGACACGGTTGGGGTAGGCAAGTCACACTAGGGACCACAAAACAGCCTTCTCATAACAGAAAATGCTGAACAGGTTACACAGCATTTACTACTGTGTCAGCAGAATCTGGTTTGAGGCGTCTGTTTACACTATATTTATAATACTTTGCAAGTCCCCTTTCACCTTGAGAGGTACTATTATGTTAATGTACCACCAACTAAGCAGGGCATTAAATAAGCTGCAAAAACTGATTAGTATTTTCGTGCACAAAACTGCTAATCAGCTGTGGCAATGCACAACACTTGGCATAGAATGATTATCAACATTTTAAAAATATATAGTACAGTTACATAAGAACTTACCTAACAGTAGATCTTCGAGAGGAGTTCTTGCAGCAGGTAGCACCTTTAGGACTGAAGACGGTAGGCACCAGGACACGATGGAAACTTTCTAGCTAGCAATACCCATGTTGGCCCACCCCCATCAAGTATGGTACAAAAGGGGCGGTCCCTAGCCCATCTCCAGTTTCACCACCGGAGAACGGCAGGTGAGATAAAAAATAGAGAACTGAGGAATGAAGGTATCCGAGATGGAGAGGGGAAAAAAAATTCACCAGGGGGAAAGAGGGAGGGGAAAATACCCTACCTGCTGCAAGAGCTCCTCTTGAAGATCTACTGTTATGGTAAGTTCTTACGTAACTGTACTATCTTACTTCAAGATTCGCTCTTGCAGCAGATAACACCTTTAGGACAGAGTCCAAAACAGTAGAAGAGAAATCCTGGACAGAAGGGTGGAGAAAAAGTCTCCTCAAGTGAAATTAGGACAGAAGTCCTTGAAGAACTGCAAGCCCAAAGCCAGCCCTACGTCAAGAAGCAATGTCCAGACTGTAGTGTTTCACAAAAGTGTGGACAGAACTCCAAGTAGCAGCTGCACAAATGTCAGCAGCAGACACATTTTTCAGTGAGGCAAAGGAAGTAGCCATGACCCTTAACCGAGCCCAGTAAGGGTTTGTCGTGTTTATTGCAGCAAAACACAACGCAGTTAACCAACCATTTAGATAAACACTGTTTAGAAACTGGAGCTCCCACCATTCAGGGGCGAAGGAAACAAACAACTGATCAGATCTGAGAATTGGACGGGTGCATTCCAAATAATAGCCAAGCACCCTGTGGACATCCAGAGTATGTAACAAAGCCTCCCCTCGGTTCGGGTAGTCTGGATAATAGACTGGTAGGTGGATACCCTGATTCAAGGTAAATTCTGAGACCACCTTTGGCAGAAACCTAGGATTAGTCCACAAGGACACCCTGTCCTTGTGGAAAACCAAATAAGACTCATTACACATCACTGCCTGAAGCCTGGAAATTCTTCGAGCAGAAGTAATGGCAACTAAAAATAACGCTTTCCATGACAGAAAGTGCAGCTCACAGCAGGCTCAAAGGGAGGCAGAGTGAGCTTCTTTAAAACATACAAAAGATCCCAAGGTGGAACAGGACCCCGGATAGGAGGTTTCAAGTGTAAGATGCCCTGCAGGAAAATGCGGAGAAGGTCCAGCTGGGCAATGTACTTGCCCACAACAGGCACAAGGTATGTGGAAAGGGCAGACAAGTGCACTTTTAGCAGAGAGTAGCTGAGTCCTGCATCTGAAAGGAAGAGAAGGTATTCCAGCACAGAATTCACTGGGCAGGTGAATGGGTCCAGATGCCTGGCAGTGACCCAAACACAGCACCGTTTCCATTTCGCAGCATAGGTCGTCCTACTGGAGGTTTTCTGGCTGCCACTAGGATCTCTGCTACCCTGGAGGAAACCCAAATCTGGAGACAGCTAGGTCTGCAGAAGCCATGCATGGAGCTGCAGAGATCTGAGATCCGGATGGACCAGGGAGCTCCACTCCTGGGAGAGCAAGTCTAACCGAAGGGACAGGGGCACTGGAGATTCCACAGTCAACTGCTGTAACAGTGGGAACCAGATCTGACAAGGCCAGAACAGAGCCACCAGGATCATTTCTGCACCCTCTGACTGCAACTTGATGAGTATTTATTGCAGCAAGAGAAAAGAAGGAACTGCGTAGAGGAACCTCCTTGTCCAGTAGAGGGACAATGCTTCTTGCCAGAAAACACCAGGCCCTGGATCTAGCGAGCAAAAATTGGGCAGTTTTGCATTGGATGGGGAGGCACACAGACTGAGTTTTGGGCGACCCCATCTGGCGAAAAGATCTGCCACCATGGAAAGAAGTTCCCACTTGTGGGCCCTAGACAGAGTCAGACTGAGGCTGTCAGCCAGGGTGTTGTAAATGCCTGTGACGTGGACTGCCGAGAGCTCTAGCTGATGGTCCACTGCCCAAGTCCACACTCACATGGCTTCTCTGCACAGAGGATAAGAGTGTGTTCCCCCTTGCTTGTTGATATAAAATGCCACCGACATATTGTCGGTTTGTAGCAGCACAGGGCCAGGCAGTAGTACCGTTTGGAATGCTTGGAGGGCGTAAAGGACTGCCCTAATCTCCAGAACACTGATATGGAGATGAAGCTCTTGCTGAGTCCAAGATCCCGGAGTCTGGCGAGTGCCCAGATGAGCTCCATAACCCTGGCCCAACACATGTGTGATCAGAATCTGGGAGGGAGATTTCTTCCAGAAGGAAACCCCTCTTGAAAGGTTGGGAGAATCTAGCCAACATGTCAGTGAGTGCTTGACTGGGCTGGATACCAGGACCGGTTGGTCCAGGTCATCTGACCTCTGATCCCACTAAACTTAGATGTTCCACTAGATTGCCCTGTACAGCCAGGCCATGGAAACAGTGGCAATGGCTGCTGCCATATGTCCCAACAGTCTGAGTACAGTCCGGGCCAGAACATGGCGAGCTGAGAGCAACTGCCAAGCATGGGACTGAAGGCACTCTGCTCTGTCCTTGGGGAGGAAGGTCTTGCCTTGTGACATGTCCAGGATTGTCCCATGTGCTGAAGCCGCTGACTTGACCAGGGGGAGGATTTGGGGAGATTTAGAGTGAGCCCCCAGATCCTGAAAGAGGGAGAATGTGTCTTGAATGGTGCCTGTAAGCCAGTCCCGAGAGGGAGCGGATAGAAGCCAATCGTCAAGGTATGGGAAGACATAATGCCCCTGCCGCCTGAGACTTGCTGCTACCACGGCTAGACATTTGGTGAACACCCTTGGTGCCGAGGACAGGCCGAAGGGCAAGGCCCTGAACTGGCAATGGTGCCCCTGGAATCAGAACTGCAAGAACCTCCTGTGCAGCTGGAAGATCAGAATGTGAAGGTATGTGTCCTGCATGTCCAGGGAGCATAGCCAAGCACCTTGGTGGAGCAGAGGGAGCAGGCCTATCAAGGTAACCGTCCTGAATTTCTTGTACTTGATGTACTGGTTCAGGTGGCTTAGGTCCAGGACAGAACGCAGACCTCCCATCTTCTTTGGTACAAGGAAAAAGTGGGAGTAGAAGCCTGTCCTTAATTGTTCCGGTGAGACAGGCTCTATGGCCTTCTTTTGAAGGAGAGCCTGGATTTCCCTCTGCTATGAGGACGCTGTGGGCCAGAAAGTAGCGAGACTGCATTGGAGGGTTGTCTGGAGGAACCTTCTTAAACTTGAGAATGTGCCCCCTTTTGATGAGTTGCAGGATCCAGTGTTCTGATGTTATCCAGTGCCACCCTTCCGTGTGCAAGGAGAATAGACCCCCCACCGCCTCCCCCGAGGCCTTGGCTGGTGGAGAAGAGTCGGGCAACGAGTCAGGCAGAAGAGCTGATCAGAGGAAGCGTGGATTGAGAGGTTCTTGGGGCCCATGGGGCAGAACTTCCTGAAGCAGGGGTGGAGGACTTGCATTTGAAGCCTGCCTGCTTTTGCCACTGTTACTGTCCTCTGTATTGCTGCCGGCCAGTCTTACGAAAGGACTGCTAAGGTTGCTGCTTGGTCTATACTTGGCACGCACTGACCCAATGGCTTTCCCTGCCTCTTACAGATGGGAAATTATATTTTGGGCATCCTCCTCAAACAAAACTGGCCCTCTGAAAGGGGCATCCATTACTTTGGACAGAACATGCGGGGTGAACCCAGAAACTCTCAGCCAATAATATTGGTGGACACAGACTACAGAAGCGGCGACTCTGCCCGCCGAGTCCACCATATCATAAGATGCCCTCAGGACATGATTACCATTAGCTCCACCTGTCTGGGGGAATCTGGCATGGCTTGAATAATCTCCAGTGCCTTGTCCCACAGGGCATTTTGGTACTGTACCATGTGAGCAAGGAAGTTTTGCAACCAGATGGCACACGTAGAGGAGGAAAAAACTTTCCTAGCCAGATAAACAGCTTGGAGTCCTTATCTGGATGCTGTGTACTGAGGTGCTGCGGTTGTATAGACCTGTCATGGGTGGCATTCAGCACAACAGAATCGGCCTCCGGTTGTTCCCCGTAAAAGGGGTCTTCCCAGGGAACAATGTACAAGCGGTCCAACTTTTTGGATGAGCCAGAGTCGAGAAAAGACGCTTCCAAGCAAGCTTGTTGGCGTCTTTGTAGGAATCGATCATCTGAGGGACTACCATGGGTAGAGCATCCTTTTTTTGAAGAAAAGCAGCAAACCTCTTCCATTCTGGGTCGAGGTCTTCCATGTCCCATCCATGAACGAAGGGTCATCAGGCAGGGAGCATGAGGTGTCCTTTCTGACATCCAAGTCTGATGGAGGGTCCAAATCCCCAGGGCTAGAGGGGGAAATGGAATCCTTATCTGAGTCCTCCAAGTCCGGAGAGGTGGAAGGTGACCCAGGTGGCCTGTGTGGTCATTCCCTAGGAGGAGTAAGCTCTTTGTCTGGCGTCAGCCCCTTGGGAGGAGGGGCAGGAGAGCGGTCCAAGGGTTCAGCTGGAAGAGGTCCTTGAGGATCCAGCTTTGTAGGGGTCATGGGGGCTTCCTTGTCTTTGAAGTAGGTCCACCATGCCGCAAACAGTTCTCTGAGGCCCTGTGGGGGGCCCTGTGGCAGAGCCGGGGTATCTGGCGTTGGGAGGGTTGGCTTGGATGGCCCCAGCGTCAGGGTAGTCCGGCCTAGGTCCTCTGGCATTGGGACCAAGGGAGTGTCCTCAGGCATTGGAAGTGGCGGGTCCAACGTCCGGCCATCGGGCGTCAAGTCCCCTGGTGTCTTCCCACTAAGGGCACTGAGTCAAGTGGCATCTGCGGGGGTGCAGGGCTCTTTCAAGGGGGCATTGGCGAGGCTAGTGCCGATGGAACTGATGTAGGCGGAGAATAGGCCAGGGAACTAGTCAGCGGATGCCTAGGCGGAGTCGCCTGTGGAGGAGGGGTGGCTCCTGAATGGGACATACGCCTATTGCTTCCTGAGAAAGAGGGCGACTGTCCTGAGTACCATTTGCTAGCATCGGCCCCTGATGTCAGAGTGAACTCGGCAGACACCCTGGCCGGGAGGGTGACAGACAGCAGCCTGCCACCCAGAAGGTCACCTGCCAGGCCACCAGGCTTAGAACCACCCAGGGGCGACAGGCTTAGGCTTGAGTGGTGGAGGGACGTAGGAGGATTTCCCACACCATGAAGAGTCTTCTCCCATAATGGAGATGAGGGAGGGCGGCTTAGTAACCAGGGCCCAGAAGCCCGCCCAGAGGAGGAGGAGGAGGAGGAAGAGTGGGTCGCAGACTGAAAGTGATCTTTTGCCTGGGACTCCTCCTTGTGTTTCTCCCAGTGCTTGTGTTCGTTGCTCAATTTCTTCTCTTTAAGAGAAGATGAGGGAGAAGATGATGAGCTTTTGCGATGAATTTCCTTCTCCATAGCAGATATCTGTTTTTTCAGCAGGAAAGCTTCAAGGGTCTTCTGGCACCAAAGCCACATGCTCTGCTTGAAATCGCGACAGTGCTGACAGGCCTTAATGTTGTGGTATGGGCCTAAGTAAAAAAGGCAGGCCAAATGGTCATCTTTATGTGTGATCTGCCTCCCGCACGCGCACTTGGAAAGGCGACTCTCAATTGAAGAAGTTGGTGAAGATGACATGTACTTTTGGAAAAAATTCGGAAAAAGAAAAATTCGTTCAAAAACACGGTAAGATGGTGGCCGATTAGCTGAAGGCATCCACAGAGGTCCAACTTGCGTGGTCGATGGCGGGAAAAGAACTGGGGATGGGCTGGGGAACAGCCCCTTTTGTACCATACATGGCGTCGGGGGAGGTCCCTTGCTGGGTACTTCTAGCTAGAAAGTTTCCGTGGGGTCCTGGCGCCTGCCGGCTTCAGTCCTAAAGGTGTTACCTGCTGCAAGAGCGCATCTCGACGTAAGATATACAGTTTCATTAATGTCTACTGTGCCATGTGCACTCACTTAAAAAATTACAGCAGTCTGCTACTACGCATTTCTAGAAATGATTAGCATTATCCCGTTTTGCACAGCATTTTGCTGTGCTAAACCAGCTATTTAATACCCTGCTAAGCGATATAAACCAACTATAAACAGGTTCCCCCACCCTGCCATTCAAACGATAGTAAATGCTGTAACCCATTCCCTGCATCATGTCATGAAAAGGTAGTTTTGTTGATGGGGATATAGCAAACTTCATATAAAAATCATACAACTAATTAACTGGCAAAAACAAATATTTCAAAAGCTGTCTTAAACCCTGGAGTAGGCAGTACAACTTGGAGTGTCTTGCCTCCCCCTGGGTACACACAGTGTCAGCTGCTTTTTAAAGAGACCGTATCTACATCAGTATGTACATTTATAAACAAAATCTTATTAAGTGTTATCAAATACAGTTAGAACTTGAAGCTTACTGAGAAGCCTAAATTTTGGAGCTGTTTATTCGTGCAGCTAAATCATTAAACCAAGAAGGCTGGCTCTTTATTATCCGGACATCTTACAACTATAAGGACAGATTTATACATTGACTGTATTATGGCTCCTTTTGTTAACTGACTATGAGGTGCCTTTTGATGTATATCCCTCCAAGTGGTACCATTAAGAAAAGAGACGCAAACATCGATAGATTTACTGTGTAGGTACAAAATTTACTGTAATGTAATTTTTTGTACTGTATGCACTGTGATGTGCCAAACTTAAAAATGCAACAAAACAAAAAGTTAAAAAGATCTGTTCAGCTGCTACAATTTTTTAAGGAGTCCCCTTTTTAATTTTCAGTTTTCTGTCACATTGTTTACAACACATTTTTGCCTGCATATCTACGACCACAGAAGCAGATAGGAATAACTTGTTTAATCTTTTTTGTTGTTAAATGGGCCATTACGTCTTGCGTAGCAAACACTGAAGTGCCAGTTTTCCTGGAGTTGCCCTTCAGCAGGAGTTCACTTTGTAAAGGTTTTTGTTTGAGTAAGCACTTAGTTAAGTTTTTGAACTGCGCTGAAAAAACCGTGAAGAGTAGCGACTCGAGTTCACCCACCTCTAATTAAAAAGATAACCTTTAAAAAAAAAATCTACTACAGATTGTCAGCGAAGAGTTAAATATGAATGCAAGACAGACATTTTGATGGGGCCATTCTGCAAATGTGAAAATCTCCGCCTAATGTCTCACGAGCTGGAAGATTTCCAGAGAAACCAAACCTTATCACTTGTTGCCAAGCAGTGGTTTTCAGTCATGGAAGTGCCAGTGGTGTCTGTAAGGAAACAATCAACACATCACAGCAGAGCTACTGGAAAGCAGCAGAAATGCTTTGGTCAAAAATCCATCCAGAAGCACACCCAGTGGCATAGAGGGCTGAGGCGCTGGACACCTTACCTTCCCCCACGCCAGTGACCCAGATTTAGGAACAGACCAGGGTCACTCAGGGAAGGGTGACACAGAATCTGGTTACTTGAATGTGCCCAGCAGAGGTTGGACAGCAGCACAGTGGGACTAGCAGACATGGGCAGCACAATGAGTCAAGACGCACGTGTATGGCTGTGTCGTGCACAAGCAGAGGTTGGATGGCAACACAGTGGGACCAGCGGACACGGGCAGGAGCATGATGAGTCAAGAAGCACATGTGTGGCTGTGTCATGCACAAGCGGACATCTGGCGGCAACACAGTGGGACCAGCGGACATGGGCAGGAGCATGACGAGTCAAGACGCACATGTGTGGTTGTCATTCACAGTACCTGGTGAGCAAAAAAAAAAAAAAGAGGAAACCACCCCAGCTGACTCTCTTGGCATCCCCCAAAACCCCACGTGACCCTGTGTGGCAGGCTACCCGCCAAACATGACTCCGCGTTAAGTGGTGGCTAACCTATAAGTCCAAAAGTCAGGCCAGTGGTGGGGCTGGGGGGTTACCACCAGGACCAGGGGACACCAGCAGAGAAGCAGGAATTAAAAAATGGGAATGCATCCAAACTAAGACAGAAGCCGCATGTGTCGCAGTTCCGCCCCATCTGGAGCAACCCCACCTTGAGTATAGGTCACCAAACCATAAGCTGGGAATCTTGGCCCTCTGGAGGGATTAAATACTTGGGAGACGTGGTCAACAGAGAACACACCACCTGTTCATCTGTCTGGCTGCTGACTTCAGAACACCTACTACTTCCAGTTTCTGGCAACATCTTCAACTGAGAAGTGCACTCTCTGATTGGGTGGGGAGAAAATATATGGTTCCTTACATGGATCCCTGGGACAATGGCTGTCCTACTTGCCCAGTAAAAGAGCTTTGGCAGAGGCAACATACAGACATACCAGAGCACAGGAACATTCCCCAAATCCCAACTGCTAGCACCAGTGGGAGAAAGACCTACAGATTGCCATTTTCCAAGAGGTGTGGGAAAGAGTTTGGACTGACGCCACACAATCCAGTAGTGAGTTGAGGGCCAGAACCATACAATACAAAATCTTGCATCAGGCATATAGCACCCCACCTTTCACTATGCCATGTGGGACCTCTGCTGCACAGTAAATGACACTGCACCCAACCTGAGGCCTCGCTGGAACACATCCTATGGACCCGCCCTTCTACATAACTGAACTGGTCTTATTAAAGCAATACTGTGCACCCTACTACCAACTGCACTGCTCTGTACTCCAGAAGTAGCATTACTGGAATGGTGCCCAGCAAACACCCCTCTCTCAGTGCCACAACAAACCTAGTTCACTGAAGCAATGGTTGTAGCCAAACATGTATCCTCCACAGACGCTGAAGAATCACAGAGTCCCTGTCTGCAAGTGAATGATTTAAAGAGCTGCTGGTGCCTCAAAGAAAACTTTGAAAAACATAATATTTAGATGCAGTGCAGCTTGTATTTCATATACAATCTATAGATTTCTCTTCCTCATTATTTATTACTGATGGAATTTGCATGAATACACGATCTTTATCACTTGGAGTTCATCTGCCTCAATAGCTTACTCTCTACTTCAAGTCATAATCCTGTGTTGTGATATCACAATCTGTTGCCATGGGAGTAACTGTGATGTCACAAGCACTGCATTATGACCTCAAGTAGGGAGAAAGCAACAGGAACAGAATAAACTCTTCAGAAGCAAAGATCCTGTTTTCAAACAAAAAACCTCAGTAATAATTAATGGGGGGAGGAAGTACAGAACAAATGTGAAATAAAAACAGAGTTTTGTCTAAATATTACGTTTTGTTAAAGTTCTCCTAAAGGTGTCAGCTGCTCTTTAAGTTATTAATGAAAGTAGCTAACTATGAGGGAGTGGCACTCACTACTGGGAAAAGCTTCAGCTGTTCAACAGATCTTGGGGCCCCCTCATGGAATATGTGAAACAAACCCCACTGACACTGCTACCTAACCAATGAGATATGTAAATTCAGCTAGCCTGCATAACTCAATCCAACAGCTCACGGTTATGGATGTGAACAACCACAACCTGTAACTCGAGGGGAGGGGGCAAATCCCCCCCCCCCCACGGGAGGGACACATCATTTTGGAGCTGCTGGTCAGTTTGGCCACTACCTTTCAAAATCTGGTAGCCAAATTAATATTTTTTAGAGGCTGTCCTTTTTCAGGGTTCAAAAATCACTTTGTGGGTAGGTAGCCAGCTGGCCGGTAAGTTTCAAAATCTAGTAGCCAAACCAATTTTTTTAGTGGCCACCTGGCTACCCAATTTGTCCCACCCTGCTCCCTCACCCCAAATATCTTAAGTAATAAAAGAAATACAGGTAACTTTAGTAGAAAAAAAAATGATGACATACTCTAGACCTGTTATGACCAGAGCCCACCTCTTGGCCCAGCTCTCAGAAACACACAGATTATACTAGCATAAAGCACAGACAGCATGTGGGGACACCTGAGGAATGTAACTGTAGAATGTAGTAAATGTACAGGAACACACAAATGGCAAGTTGCTTTCGCTTTTATTTTAGTTATTTATTTTCTGTTTTCTGCTGGTGTTTTGTAATAAGAACAGGTTACTCACCTGTAACAGTAGTTCTAAGAGTGGTATATGTTGTTCATCCACACTCTTTGGCATGTCCCCTTCCGCTTTAAATCTCACCGGAAGTCAAGTTGGCTCCTCCCACCCACCCGGGTGGTATATACCTCGACTCCACCCTATGACACCAGATCTTAGCCCGCTGGAAGCCAGGTTGTGTGCGTGTACAGCCGGGGAGGTCAAGTGGGTCCGTGTGGATGAACAACATATACTGCTCCTAGAAAGTGCAGTTACACAAAGACTTTTGCTGTAACAGTAGATCCTCTAGGAATGTCTCTTGCAGTAAGTCATTACTTCTGGGAGTTCCCGATAGATGGCTCTCCAGCACGGAAGTCTCTTCCAGCAGTCTCTATACCAGAGACCGCCCACACTACCTCGCTTCCTGGGCTGTACCTATAAAAGTGGGCGGTCCCTAGTAAGCTTCGTTCCCCGCCGGTTTCAGCTGGAAGTGAGGGACTGAGGGGAACCGAGGTCCCGAAGCTTCCCAACCATTTTTTTTTTTTTTTTTAAACTTTTTATTTATAAGTTTTATGATTTACAGCCAGCTGTATCTCAAAAACAATAAGAATTGAGGTACACAAACCTAGTCACATCATGTACAGAATTGAACATGTAGACCTATTAAATAACTTACAAGTCCATGAGGTGAAAAAGTCTACAGGAGGAGTTTACAGGAGTAAAGTTCAAATTAGGCTTCCTGTAGAATGGTGATCCTCTCACCAAGAAGTAACAAACAGCTACAGGAACATATAGCCAAGAAGCCCATCCCCCTGTAGAACTTCTAGATAGAGGGGTTAAACAAGTGTCCCATAACATGTAAATAGATATTCCGATTGTCTGGGCTCAATTAAGTTGAGTTGCCCTCCTCTAGGTATATGCATGGCATGGCAACCTGCTCTAGAGGAAAAAACATATTTTTAAAATAACTGGTAATCAAGTTCACAAACTGAGAAGTGCTTACCGCACTAACATTTAAACATTTACAGTTATAGCCTAAGGGCATAAGAATTAGATTATTATATAGTAAGCTGTGAAAAGAGCAGCAACTAATATATAATTCGTTCTAGCGTTACCAATAAGGGACCAGTGCATCCAGTCACTCAAAATGTGTACACCAATGGAGATTCCCTCATTTGACTAGATTAAGAACATACAATTTATAAAATCCCTTCAACTTTCGTCTTCAGAGCTAACTTCTGCCGGTTTAAGGCTCTGAATGAGTTTCTCAGCAAATACTGAAGACACCGCGGGATCTACAAATACGTGAATTTTTGAAGCATGTTTAATCATCAACCTAGCCAGAAAATTAAGGTGAGCTGCAAAGCCATGCTGGAGAAGATCTTTCTTTATTATCTGTAATTCCTTTTTACAAGATTGCGTTTGTGCAGATAGATCCAGAAAAAAAGAAAGATGATGGCCCTCCTAAAGTATCTCTCCTCTGGATCAAGCAGCCTGCAACAGGGCGATCCGAGCATCTGAAGTTGACAGCATGGTAATTGCAGTACGTTGTTGCTGCACAGCTCCTCGAGTTTTCTGCCACGATGGAATTGAGAAGGCTTTCAGGATTTGAATCCCCGCATCAGGCGGCAATAATTGTAAGTCTTGAAAAAGTAGTCATGACACTGCAGGCAGGGTTTCCTCTGATCCTGCATACTTACTAGGGAAACCAACAATAAGTATATTGGCCTATCTCTGGGCATTCTCCAGATTCTCAATCTTGGCCCTCATTAGGTTTAGGTCCTTGATACAGGTTGCATTCCAGTGCGACTGGTGCTCCCTTTCCAATTTCAGCTCAGCGACTGCCATTACATTCTCTTGTATCGCTCGATCATCGTCTGACAATTTAGCCTCCACCGCTGCCAAACCTTTATTCGTCTCATCGCCTGTAGCCTGGATTTTTGCAAGCATGGCTAGTATTTGCAATGTAGGAAGTTGCATTGGGGCCTGTTCCCTGGCTACTGAAGGCCCTGAACTGCTCGTCACACCTGAGGGGGGTCAGATACAGATCTAGGTTCTGGGATGAGGGCTTCGTATCTTTCTTAGGGCTCATTTTGTTGCACAGATACTCAGGTCTACGGTATTGCCAAACAAGAGCTTAGGTCTATGATGTTTCGTATGTTTTAGAATACTTTCCCTCTCTTTCTAAGTCGGAGCCCTTTCTGATTGCTGCCACCATGTTCCTGCTCCACAGTGCCCCCCAACCTTACATCGTGTTTCCTGTTACCTAAAGGCAGGGGGATGGAAGGAGGGAGGGAAACTACTTACCGCAAGAGACATTCCTAGAAGATCTATTGTTACAGCAAAACTCTTTGTGTAACTGCACTATCTTCCACAGAATGGTCTCTTGCAGTAAGTCTTTACTTCTGGGAGATTCCCAAGCAGTTATATGGCAGTGGGTGGTCACATATGACATTCTGCCGTAGGTAAAATCTGGTCATGGGATTAATGAATGCTAAAATAGCATAGCAGTGGAATAAAGGGATACATGATTCACTGTGTTATGTGTCTTAAAAGTAGAAGGAATATGTCAGTAACACTGAGCAATTATGTAGCTTCAGTGATCAGCAGGGAAAGTACAATCTGAGTAAAAGGCAACTTTGTCTTCAATTGTAACAGTAGTTTGAGTAATACAATGTTATTCCTTATACACGCTACAAAGTAGCAAGTAAAGACTCCCTTTCTTCCCCCCACCCCAAGACTGTCTAGTCAGTAATGAATGTATCCATTTGACAAAAGGAGGAGGATACTCATGTAACAGATAATGTAGCAAATGAAAACAATGCATCTGTGATCCAACAAAACAAAGCAGTAGTTAAGACATACAATTTCTGTATATGTACTCACCCTTTATGATATGATCTTTGTTCATAATCAAGGGAAAGCTGCGAATAGCAGTGGAAGAGGAGAAGAATATAGTCCTTAAAGAAATTTAATATGTCTCAGCATGTGAGTTAATAGTGGATAGACCTGTCCGAGGGGGAACAGGACGTCCAGTGTACCACAGGTCAAAAAAGCATCTCGATGGAATGGTCGTGATGGTCTATAAATAGTGGTACCTGAGAAATTGGCTAGGTGTATTGAGCCAATGTGAAAATAAAAAGGCCTCTGTTTTGTTTATGGCCCCAAAAGGTCCCCGAGGCCCAGAAACGGGGATCGGGGCAGAGTCTAGAGTCTTTAATGAGGGTCAGAAGCCCTGGGACAGCCGTAGGGTCGGTTTGCCGGGGTCCTTTTTACTTGTTCTTTGCCCTTAAAGGTGTCACGTGAGGTATAATTAGGTCCAGTTTTGAACTAATAATTATACTGAGGGCGTGGTTTTTGGTACAAGTATTGTACTGTTTTCAGTTATCTGTTTGTTTGTTTGTTTATTCGCTTAAAGGGTAAGCACACTGGAAACAAGTTCCTTTTACAGGTGCGACCCACATATATTGCATATAGACAATACATAATCAAACATACATATACAATGCAGCAAATTGCAGACAAAAATGTCTTTGTTACGTATAAAATTCATAAAAAAAAAATTCATAAAAAACAGTTACAATTAAATTGAGATTCGAAATACATCCTTAATGCATCGGCAAACTTTTTGACAGAACACAACCACCTAATATCTTGAGGAATTTCATTCCAAATAAATGGAGCAATATAAGCAAAGGATCTTTGTCCACTTTTAGATTTCATAAAAGGAATCTCGAGAAACCTACTGTCTGACCTATGTCTAGAATAATGACCATCAATATATGGTCTCAAAACTTTGAAATACTATGTGGAATTCCAGAGTCCATAACTTTATATATGAACTTGGCCACACAGTATTGGAAATTTAATGAAACCGTAACCAGCCCATTTCTTTCAAAATCACACAATGATGAGATGACTTAGAACAATTTAAAGCAAACTTAGCTATCAAGTGAAGTAAAGTGGATTTCTTTGAAATCACTGTCAGAAAGCAGTGTCAGTAATCATAGCTGCATAGTTCACAATAGGAAGTAATCAGCAATTTGAAATAACCAACCTAGACTCAGGAATAAGAAATGAACGGATTCTGTACAAAGAACCTAATCTACAATGTATTCTTGAGGTAATCCTCAAAAAATGAGATTCATAACTTAGATGAGAATCTAGTAATACCCCAAGATATTGAAATGTATCAACATAGTCAAACAGTAATCCATCAAGAGATTTAACTTCCAAAGTACCAACCTCAGATCTCAGTCTAGGTGGGGTACCAAAAACCATCACCTTTGTCTTAGATTTGTTTAAGAGTAATTTACAGGCCATAAGTGAAGACTGAAAATTGCACATTTCCTCTGTTAAAGAAACACCTAGATCTCCAACTGACAAACCCTCGTATAAATTACTGCATCGTCAGCATAAAGTGTTAGAGAAGCATTATTAATCACACTTACTAGATGATCAAAAACAAAGAAAACAAAAGTGGCCCAAAATAGAACCTGTGGAACCCCACACTTAACCATTACAGAGTCTGATACAGCACCCTATATTTAACCCTTTGAAACCTATTTGTTAAATAATCCTCGTCCAGTCCAAGAAAGACTCACCAACTCCCAATGACTCAAGTCTAGAAATCAACAATTGGTGATCAACAGGTGAATGCCTTAGTCAAGTCCACGAACACGGCACCCGTCAGACACCCTTTATCCATGCCATTAAGTACCGCGTTCGTGAACTCGACCAAGGCAGTCTCAGTACTCCTTCCCTTTCTAAAACCATGTTGGTTCTGAGACAATAATCCAAAGCGATCCACATACCCAATCAACTGATTATAAACTATTCTTTCCTGAACTTTAGCTAAAGCAGACAAGATAGAAATAGGTCTGTAGTTACAAAACTCATGTTGTGAACCAGATTTAAATATAGGAGTGACCAAAGTATGTTTCCATATATTAGGTATAGTACCTGTAACAAAGACAAATTGAAAATAATACTAACTGGAAGTGCTATAACTGAGGCAGCATCCGCCAATAAACTAGGACATAAGCCATCAGAACCAGCTGAGCTGTCCCTCTTAATACAACGCAACAACTTCTCTACCTCCTTCGGAGTAGTAGTCTTAAGTACAGTTTAGGATTAACTGTAAAATCTTCAGTCAATCCCAAGTAGTTCACCTTGGACTGGTCACTAAAGGAAGCAGGCAATGCAGTAAATTTCAAATTAAACTCGTTAGCTATCTTCAATGGACAAGACAACAAGTCACCGTTCAACCTCATTGAACCTGGTTGACAAATATTAGGTCTTATAAAATTGTTAATTGTTTTCCAAAAAGTAGTAGCGTTAGATAATCCTTCACATTGTTTATGACGAATATAGTCTGTTTTAGCCTTCCTTATCTTAGCCTTACATTGGTTCCTTAAAGTCCTATACGCATGATAACCAGAAGCAGAATGGTTCATTTTATACGTTTTCCAGGCCTTGTCTCGTTGTCTCACGAGTTTAATCAAATGAGGTGTTAACCACCCATAAGTTTTCCCTCGGACCCTTCTTTTAACAAGGGGAGCTAACTGGTCCAAAACATGTGTAAACTCAGTAATGAAAAAATGCAATGCAGAATCCACATCAGGGATAGAATATAAAAAGACCAATCTATTTTACCCAACTCTGTACAAAAGAATGTACATCAAATTTAGAAAAGATCTGAAATCCTTATAATTGGCTTAGACTTCTTCAGTCCCCATGTTTCCAAATACAGAAGACTGGATGATGATCACTAACGAATCAGAGGTCAAACCACATTTTATCATATTAATAGGTCTATTTGTTAATATCCAGTCCAGCAATGTGTGATTTCCTGATCTATTATTGTGTCAGTGGGCAAAGTAATAATTTGTTGTAAACCAGACTGAGACAAGATCGTATTTAACTTTGTTATATCTGAACCCATCCAATTTAAATTAAAATCCCCAGTAGTATTAACTCTGTAGAAACCCCAGTATTCAAAGCATTTACAAGTTCTTGTAAGCCTGATTTGCTACCATTAGGTGGAAGATATACACAACAAATAGTTAATTTTTGACTGAATCCCAACAATAACTGAATAGTAATATGTTCACAATATTCCAAATTACTGTTAAATATAGTGGTCTCATTTACCATTAAATATTCCTTAACATAAAACAAAACCCCACCCCCTCTACCAGTGACACGATCCTTTCTAAAAAGTTTATAAGCAGGTATACAAAGTTCAGTATCAAGAACAGGTAAGGTTAACCAGGTTTCAGTCAGTGCCAGAACATCCGGATTATATAAACTAATCCATGACTCCACCTCATGAAATTTAGATGTTAAGCTTAATACATTAAAATGCATAATTTTGAGGCCATATGAATGCTGCAAAAATCACTATCTGCCATATCGTTTGCTAAAGGACCAGGGTTGCTTTCAACATTGCCAGATCGAATTAGCAAGAGAAAGCAATGTAACCAGGTTCTTATGCAAACAGGCAGAACACATTTCCGTGTCTTATATTTCCTAACACTGTAACCCAAATTATAACACATGTATTTAACCTTTACACCAAATAAATTACTATAATTAGGAATAAACAGTTGAGTCTGGAACTCCAGAATCTGATTATTTTCATATGTTCTAAAGCCATTATTAACACACATAGAACAAAATAACCCATCAGTACACAAAACACAAAGTGTATAGGCTACACACAACAATATCCCTCTGTTAATCATAACTAATCTATAGGTACAAACCCAAAAGAAATGATTAACTCTAAGCAAGATATTACAAACTCTAGTAGCCCAGTCCGTCCCCGGTCTGACTCCGGTCAGACTCCTCTCTTCACTTTGCCATCCCACTTAGCTGCTGCCGCTTTGACGCTGCCGCTGTGTAGAAGGCAGCCTTTATATTGAAATCGCCCCCCCTCCACTTCCCAGAGCTGCCACCATCTGGAAAAATGTGGAGACCAGTACAGAATTCAATGAAAGCAGGTGATGGCAATAATGCTGCAAGCAGGTCAGGTACTGTGCTATTACCTAGCAACCCAAATCAGTCACAGCTCCACAGAACTTTAGCATATACAGTTCTCAACAACAGATGACTCATGTGCAGACTCAAACAGCAGTCTATGCAGCACACTTCAGTTATCTGTCGGAGGCTTGTAGGTTCTCCAGTATCGTTTGAGCCCCTAGCCCAAAAAGATGGTCCCCTGAAAAGGGGGCATTAGCCACTTTGTGTTGAACATCAGGTGCTAGTCCTGAAAACCGAAGCCATGCCTGGTGGCGTATAAGAATACCGACCACAGAGGCTTGAGCCAAAGCATCGTGAAGATCATATCCTGATCTTAATAGATGTCGAGACAGTGAAGTGACAGTATTATTTATAGATGTAAGTTGCTCTCTTTCAGGGGATACAGGTAGTTTATTTATAACTTCTTCAGCCTAAGCGTTCAGCATGCACAGGTATTGCAGCATGTGCCCCATATAGTTAAGTATTCTGATATTTAGTGTGTTTAGAGCAAACACGCTCTTCTCCATATGGTCAAAACATTTAGAGTCTTTCTCTAGAGGTATGGTGCTGTATGTTTAGGCTTGCCAGTGCAGTTGTGGGCAGCTGCAGTAACCACAGAATCCGACGCTGGTGTATTTGTTAAATACTGATAATCAGGGGGAGCCTGATACATCCCGTGGGCCTTTCTAGGAAACTCCTGCACACTATGGGTTGACTCCAAGCTTCAGTAATAGCATTTATGAAAGGAGGGATAGCCCAAACAGGGTCTTCTGGTAGGCCCAGACATTCAGCCATATCTTTACTTAATCTATCCTGTTCCGTTGTGGTAAACCCCATTGTTTTTTTGTATTTGTAGCATCATTTCGGGGAATGAGGCGTAATCCAGTGGAGAAATGACCTTTCATGGTTGTAACAGCCCTTTGTCCCAGTATGAGGGCCCCTTCGAAGGGGATTCATATCCTCCTGTGTCAGGGGAACCATCATAGGTCCTATGAAGGTTCGGATTCATATGATAATCTGAATAATATTCGGGAGCAGGCAGGACCGGGGAGCGGTCTGGCTCCATGCGTACCTGTTTTGATGGAGGTGGCGATACCCTTTGTGTTTTGAGGATTATGTCCCGGAGTGAGGCTCTAGTCAAAATCCATAGAATCCAGTACTCTATTATTTCTTCACTATTTGGAACTTGTGACAATGGAATTGCCATGTAAGCAGGTTCTGAATCCAGCGTACGTGGGGATGGGGGATCAATTTGCGCCTCCCGGTAGAGTGAGCCAGTGTTTGTTTGGCGTCTGTTAGTTTCCAACGGGGTTGTGAGCCCCATGTAGGAATGACAACGAGGCTGGGGGGCCTCGGCGTTCTGAAGTATACAGTTCTTTATTTTGTAGAAGTGCATCTCCATATGCATCTTTCGATATATGTTTTTGAGAATATTCTTGATTTTTTTATGGTCGACCTTCCATCGGGATCATCCATAGCGATGCTATATGCAGGCAAGGGTGCTGTTCTATGCAGCATTGATTGTGTTGATGATGGAGGCATCAGTCCCATCGACGGAAGAAGCAGAGAAGCATGTCTCATCGATGAAGTACTGTGTCTTCCAGATAGTCAATAACAGCATGCTCCGTCGACGGGGGAATATACTCCATTGATGATGATGAAGGCAGGGCTTGTGTCGTCGACGATGGGATATGCTCCGTCAATGATGAGATAGTGAATGCATGCTCCGTCAACGATGGGGATGCCGTCGTCGATGATGGAGTGTGAAGACTTGCTCAGTCGACGATGGAAATGCTGTCGTCGATGATGGGAGAGTAGATGCATGGCCCGTCGATGGTGGCATAGAGTATGTGTCCGCAACAGGGCGGCAGCCCCTGGCCGACAATGCAGTTTTTGTAAAGCCACCCCGTCGATGGGGAAGGCAGCAGTACCTGCCATTGACGGTGCAGTAGTCCTGGTCAACGGAGGAACTGACAGATGACACCCCATCGACTAGGAACGTTCCTTTTTTGATGTAGTAGAGCCTGCCATTGACAGGGGTGAAGTGCCCATTGACGATGGATATCTTCTTGATGATCCAGGTTTTGGAGACACGACCATTGAAAGGCAGTCAGGCAGAACTTTAGGTGAAGTGGTCTCCTTCCCAGTATTATCTCTTGAAGAGGACTCAATATTTTGAGCCCTTAGGTTGAGCAACCTGTGTGTGAGACAGGCAATCATTCACTGTAGGTATATAGTGTCTGTATGAAGCCCAGGCACCTATGCTATGGGTTCAATACACGTCGAAGACAGCTACTAGGAGAGTTGCTGCCAGAGCTGAAACCGGCAGGAAAATGAATGGAGCTTACTAGGGACCACCCACTTTTATAGATACAGCCCAGGAATTGAGATAGTATGGGTGGTCCCTGGTATAGAGACTGCTGGAAGAGACTTCCGTGCTGAAGCGCCACCAATTGGGAACTCCCAGAAGTAATGAATTACTGCAAGAGACCATTCCGTGGAAGATCTACTGTTACAGGTGAGTAACCTGTTCTTCTAGGAGTGTGGATATGTTGTTCATCCAAACTCTTCGGCAGACTCCTAGCAGTTCTCCGGGAGGAGGGAGGCAAGATGCACACCCCTACCTAGGGAACAGAGAATGGAGAACTGAGGCCCCAAAACCAGCATTGCGGCATGACTCAAGCTCAATGTGGTAGTGGGTGATAAAGGTGTTTGCTTTCTTCCAGGTAGCAGCCTAACAGATTTCCTGGATAGGGATGTCCCTGGAAGCAGTATGGCAGGTAGAATTAACTCTTATCCCTCTGGGAGGCTCCTTGCCCGCCAACTCATAGCACAGACCTATGCATGATGTACTCCATCTTGCAATAGTCCACTTCGCTGCAGATGTGCCAGAAGTGGCTTCAGCATAGGTGACAAACTGCTGGCGAACCTCTCCCCAAATTTCTGCTGTCCTATCCTTATAAAAGGAGAGAGCACCTCTCAGATCCAAAGTATGGAGCCTGTACTCGGCCTCCGAGGTGTAATTAAGGTAGTAAACCGGCAGAGTTAACACCTGGTTATGGTGAAACTCTAACACCACCTTTGGAAGGCATTTCAGGTGGGGGCATAGGACAACCTTGTCCCCCTGGAAGATCAGATAAGGGGAGCCCACCAAAAGCACCTGAAGCTCCCCGTCCTTCTGGCAGACGTGACAGCCACCAGGAAGGCGGTCTTCCATGACAAGTGTGACAACTCACACTTGTGCATAGGTTCGAATGGCTTGCCCATGAGCTTTGTCTGTACCAGCAGTAGATCCAATGGAGGTGAAGGATCACACACCAGAGGGGATACGTGATCCAGGCCTTTGAAAAAGCACCCGACCACTGTCTCCTGCGCCAATGTTGGCTGACCGGACCGTGCCCGGTACACAGAGATGGCTGCCAGGCGCATCCTAATGGTCGATGACTGGAGACTCCCTTTGCAGAGAGAGCAAAGGCAGTCAAGAATGTTATCCACTGAACAGGATAAAGGGTCCAGGCCCTTACCCTGACACCAAATAGAAAACCTTCTCCACCTCAAGGCATAACATTTCCTGGTCGATTCCTTTCTGGATGCCTCCACCACGGTGTAGACATCTTCAGAAAGACCCACAGCCTGGAACTCTAGCCGCTCAGGTACCAGGCTGTGAGGTGTAGAGATTGAACTTCCGGATAGAATACCTTCCCCTGACTGAGGGATATCAGGTCTGGGCGTGTGCAAAGCCGCTGTGGGTGCCGGCAGCTGAGGTTGAGGAGCTCTGGATAGATACCAGAACTGGCACGGCCAGTCTGGGGCTACCAGGATCACCTTCGCCTTGTCCCTCCACACCTTGAGGAGCACCTTGTGGATCAAGGGAAATGGAGGGAAGGCAAAGAGGAGGCCTGGGGTCCATGGCCCCGAAAAGGCATCCCCCTGCATCGAGCCCTGCTGAGGGGGGTGGGCAGGAAACAGCCTCAGCTTGGTGTTCTCCCTGGAAGCAAACAGGTCCACCATTGGCTTGCTCCAACAGAAGAATAGGCTGTAAGCTACTTCTGGATGGAGAGACCACATGTGGGATGTCTGGCCTAAGCGTCTCAGAGCATCTGCCAGATGTTTGCGGCTCCTACCACATGAATGGCTAGGAGATCTGCCTCCAATCAGCTCACGAGGGTCCAGATGCGGTGCGCCTACTTGCACAACAAGCGGGTGCATGCCGCCCTGTTTGTTGAGATAGTACATGCTTGTGGTATTGTCAGTCTGGACTTGATCCACTTGACCTTGGAGCTGAGTAGCAAAAGCTGACAGTGCCAGTCAGACTGCTCTGAGCTCCAACAGGTTGATTTTGCATTGGGACTCCTCGGGGGTACAGAGCCCATGGGCCCTTTTGTCCCCCATGTGGGCTCCCCAGCCCATGAGAGAGGCATTGGTAGTGAGGACAACCATCGGCTTGCAGCGGATAAATGGGATCCCTTCCTGCAACAGGTCTGGGGCGGTCCACCACTGCAGAGTGTCCCACATCTTCTGGGTTAGTGACTAGCTGGTCGAAATGACCATGGTGCTGAATCTACTGGGCGGCCAGCTCCCACTGGAGGGGGGGCACATGTACAACTGGGCCCAACAGACCACTGAGGTGCACGCCGCCATGTAACCCAGAAGACGCAGAAAGTCACAGGCAGGGCGCAAGTGCCCAACCAGAAATGATTGGGCAAAGGAGAAAAGAACCTCCGCATTGTCCGCTGGGAGCCGAGCTCTGGATTGAGAAGAGTCGTGCTCTGCCCCGATGAAGCCCATCACCTGGGAAGGCACGAGTTCCGACTTGGCCTAGTTGATCAGGAGGCTGAGTTAGGAGCAGGTCTGGAGGGCCACGTCCCTGGACCTCTCCACCTCCTGTTGGGTGGATCCTGCTAGAAGCCAATCATCGAGGTAAGGATAAATCCTGGCCCCCTCCCCCCCGAAGATGGGCCATCATCACTGCAATGCATTTGATGAAGACCAGTGGGGCCGATGACAGGCCGAACAGCATTGCTTGGGAACTCGTACAGGGTCCCTTTGACCCTGAAGCAGAGGAACCGTTGATGGGATGGACGGATTGTGATGTGAAAGAATGCATCCTGCAGATCCACTGAACAGAACCACATGTTTCGCTCAAAGGTTGGTATGATCTGGGACAGAGATATTAATTCAGGTCGTGCAGTACTAGAATGAGTCAGCAGCCCCCCGTCCGCTTGGGCACCAGGAAGTACCTGGAGACAAAGCCTGGGTCTGCTGGAGGATCCGCCACTGGGGCTACTACCTCCTTGAGCAGGAGTTGAGCAATGTCTTCTCTGACAGCCGACTAGGTCTCAGCGGATACTCTTTCCTCCCGAGGGGCGCAGGCTCGGCTTGCGGGATACTGCTCGAATTCCAAAGGCAGTCCCCGATGACCACTTCCATAACCCACCTGTCTGTGGTGATATCAGACCAGGCAGAAAGGACCCAGAACTGGTGTGGCGGGAGAGGGGGTGGCTGCCCCCGCCCTGTCACTGAGCAGGCTTGGAGGAGGAGGCTCCAGGAACTGAACCTCGGCCTCCTGTACAGGCCTGTTGTGGCCCAGGCTTGGGCTGAGGGCGCCAAGCTTGAGCCTGCTGTTGATGCTGGTGCTGTTGTCCGCCCTGAAAGGAGGACTGCTGAGCCGCAGGGGAAGAGTGCCGAGAAGGCTTCTTTTTCTTCTGCTGGTTCTTGCCCGAAGAGCTCTTGGCAGAAGTAGCGTCCAAGGTGGCATTGGACTGCTCAATGCGCTGAAGGTAAATCGGCCACTCCTGGGATGAACAATTTGGTCTCAAGGAAGGGCACGTCAACTAGTTTGTGCTGGGTATCCACTGGGGAGAAGAGCCTTAGCCAAGCCCTGCGATGACAGGCAACTGCGGCAGCCAACGAGCGGGCACATTAATCCACAATGTCCAGGGCCATCTGAAGCTGCTGTTTTGCAACAGCTCGGCCCTGATCTCGGACCTGCTTGATCATGGTCTGCATGTAGACGGGGAGATGTGGCAGGACTTCATCGAACAACCCTAGAAGGGCGTGAGAGAAATGTGCCATGATGACGGCCGAACTTGCCGACGATGGCCCAAGGAGGAAGCCACATAGACCTTCCTGGCTGAATGATCCAAGAGCTTGGACTCTATCAGGAGATCGGTCAGTATCAGCAGAACTGTCAGTATGCCTTAACACAGAGGCGGTCACCAGGCTCTCGGTCGAAGGGTGCTCTGTGAATTCCGCTAGGGACCCCATGGGCACCACTTACTTGCGGGCCATGCAAGCAGACGGAGCAGGACAAGAGGCAGGGTGCTGCCATAGTTCAAGGGCCGGGCTGACAATGGCCTCAGCCACTGGAAAGGCCTCCGTCGGGGGTATCCCCTCTCTTCAGGATGTCTGTGAGAGGGTACTCTGCCTTTTTCTGGACTGGCTCCAGCGGTATCCCTGTAGATTCAGAGATGAGGCGAAGGATCCCTTGGAAAGATGAGGGACTTTCCTCCGTCTCTAGGCCAGCGGTTGATTCATCATCACCTGGATGTGAATGCAAACCAGTGACGTCGGAATCCGAGTACAACAGCCTACCGCCCACGTCACCTTCAACTCGCTGGGGGCAGTCTGGGGTGACCGTGACAGACAATCGCTGGGGAAGCCTGGTGTCCAGTCTGTCTTCTTTGGAAGGAGCCCCTTCCACGGGCTGTTTGGGCAGTGGTTCCACCACAATAGGTGGAGAGACCATTTTGGGCCTAACAGGTGGTCTTGCCAGCTCCGCAGGCTGGGGAACCGATTTGGTCAGCTCTAAAGGAGTTGGCTTCGACCTGGGAGGCAAAAGCCAAGTAATGGCCGGGGAGGAAGCCGTGGTAGGCTTATGCCCAGACAAAATCAGCTGCTGCCACGAGGTCCTTGTAGCACCAATGGAGTTTCTGCCGGAGCCTCTCCTCATCCGAGAAGGATGAGAACGACCGATGGCATCGCCTCTTTTTGGAGTGCTTGTGGCTCTTCCTCGGCCTGTCGGTTGAGGGGGTCCAAGACCTCGCCCGAGATCGAGCAGGCCAATTTGGTCAGTCAGGAGACACTGGCAGAGCCGGTAATTTCCCAGATTCTGGGACTAGTTCCTCGATGGCGACTCCAGCAGGCTGGGTCTCCTTATCAGGGAAAACAAGGACCAAAGTCCTCTCCGAGGAGTCGGTGACCGGAGTCGGTGACAAGGGGTCAATAGGGTCGATGACAATTTCCACGTCGTCAACCAAACCCTTGGTCAGTTGGCTTGACGGTAAGTCCGAAAAACCAGCGGCCGAAAAAGCGATCTCGACCGAAGTCAAGACCACATGTTCCTGGGACCAAGACCTCTCCCACTCCCAAGACCGTCTCAGTCGATACGAGGATGCACTCTGATCCTTCTCCCGCTTACGGGATTGAGAGGACCGCGAGCCCGCAGGCGCCTCTCCCTTGGTAGTGAGAGACTGGCACAACTCCCAGAAGGAAACCAAGAAGGTGGAGCCCAGGTTGAGCAGAACAAAAAAGCTCAGAGAAGACTCCGTGGTATGAGCCACCTGCTCCTTGAATAACTACATTCATTCCAACTGCTCGGCGGATCCCGCAGCCATGGAAACCGCCCACCGAGCCTCCTTGGATTTTACCGGAGGGTTCTTCTCTGGCCTCCCCCAGTTTCAGGCATGCGAGACGGTCGTCGAAGACACTGGGATGAAAAGCCAAGCAAAAACTGCAAGTCGGTGTCATGGCCAACACCAAAGCAGTAGGCCTTAGAGTACAGGGATCAATCATGACATCTTCTGGCTGCATAAGGCACCAGCGAAATCCGGGGGAAGATTTTTCTTCCATGATTGAAGCAGCAAACTTGCGATCGCTAATCTGCACAATGTGAATTTTCAGTAAAACCGAAGATTTGAAAGCCGGGGCCTACGAAATGCAAGAGCATGAGGGAGGCAACCTGAATCTTCCAGCGGAAAGGAAGACTTGGCTTCATGGGGCAGAGCCGAGGTATATACCACCCAGGTGGGTGGGAAGACCCAGCTTGAAGACTTCCAGTGAGATTTAAGGCAGAGGGGGACATGCCAACGAGTATGGATGAACAACATATCCATGATCGTAGAACTGTCTTTATTCTGTAACACTGGTAACGGTTTGATTTAGGGGTCCAAAGTGGTGTGCAGTTACCCTCATACACTAGTGAAGATTGTTGACTTATCTTTCTTTTTTTCGCTCTCCCTCCACTCCTGCACTGTCTCCCAACTCAGTCCAGTGGATTTTCTTGTACCATGAAGAAGGTAAAAGATCACAAGGGCTCAGGCAACACATGCATATTTCCTAGCTGGAGGATAGAGAAATGATTACTTAAAATAGTTAAGCATATTACACAAGTCTTAAGGCCAAACAAGGCAATAGCTAACCAGCTCCTTGGCATATGAAAAAGGGATTATTGTAAATTATAAGGTCCTCTAAGCATGTCAATGAAAGGCACAGTTAATAATTCGGTACAATGTATACCATAATATGTGTATTAGCTGTTGATTATACCTTGCAAGGTACACAGATCCTATGTTTACAGGATCCTTTGTATATGTGTAAATGTGTGTAAACAAAAACATCAGTAAAAATCTCTATGGAAGTAAAAATAGGACAGTGGTGGGGCTGGCTAAAGGGTCATGCACATGACAGGTCATGCTTCCTATGGGCGCCATCTGAGGAATTAGCGGAGCATTAAAAACAAGTTCACAGACTGAAACTGGCACCTTTGTTTTGGGTTCTGTGGACTACTAAATTTGTACAGAACAATCTGTATACTGTGCTGTCCAACAGGAGCAGGAGAACAAAAACAGCACACAGCAGCCTATGATAGATATCCGAGTTAGCGCTGGAGTTGGGAAATCCAAACAGCAAGGCTCTGACCCTCCATGGCACTTATGTTGGAGACAGTATGTGCTAAGGCAAAAAAAAAAAAAAAAATGAAAAGATACTTCAATGATCAAGAGGTTCAGGATACTCATTACAATTCTGACCACTACAGTAACGGAGGCAGACAACCATTTTATTGCAGCCATATCAGCTGTTGTGAAGCTTAGGCAAGACAGCACCCCCAGCTAAGAAGCAGACCACAGTCTGTTCAAAATAAGACCAGAGAATCTAATATTGGGATGACAGGGATTCCAAAAGGGGCAGAGGGAGATGATTTAACAACATTTTTAAGGAGGTGGCTGATATACAACTTGGGATTTTTAGAGGATTTTGATATGCGTTCCTTTGAAAAAGTTTACAGGATCAACATATGAAAGTCTAACTCGACCCCAATCGTGGACCGTTTTGCTAAAGACAACACAGGTTGAAAAATGAAATTTAAGGGGCCTGAGTTCTGAAATCGGTGCCTCCACTTGGAGGTCAGGGTTGGTAGTGGTCAAACTAACCTGGGAACAGCCCTCCGGGACACTGTAACCCCCCTCTTTTCCTTCCAGTGGCCTGAGCAATATAACGATAATCACTTTCACAGTACCCACTGTACACCATACTAGTACCCACATTGTTTGCGCTTACCACCAGGGCTGGTTCCTCTGGCTTGACACTGGGGACCCCCTGTAAAACAAGGTTATGCACAGTAAATAGCAACAGTACAGTACTCTTAGCACAATCTGGAACCACAGTCAGGTTAAATGCAGCAAAAAAGTCAGATCTGATTTATTCAGGGGACTTGAACAAGGAAGGGGCGTAATCAGGCTGATTGGCTTAAAGGCTATATTAATCAAACAGTTATGCATGCGCTTTAAGTCCCCATGCAGTCACATACTCTGGGTACCCAGGTAGGAAAATGGTGGGCTAGCCAGGAATGTTGCAGCTGGTTGGGGCCCTGTGATGGAAGAAAAGCAAGATACACAACACACACTGCTTGTAATCCAGAGCCGGAGGGCTCAGTTCGTGAAAGAAAAAGCAACAAGACAATCGGATGACAACACTTTAGATTTAGCTGTTGTCGCAGGGAGCTACCCTGATGTTTACTCATGATACCCAATACTGGGCGCAGGCAGGACGAAATCGAGACTGCAGGTTGTTGAGCTGGAGCGCCCGGAGAAGCGGGACCCACACGAATCACCAAGGCGTCGTTCCTGTTCAAGTGTTAAGCAGGGGGCGGATCCCCAGGCCGGTCTCTCGTGGATGGCTTTCTCTGTGCAGCAGGTAGTTGGGCTGGGCCAGTGTGGCAAGGCCCAGGCCCAATGGAGATGATTTTGGATTCAGTCCATGGGGCTGGATGCAGCTTCCAGCAAGAAGAATACAGTTCAAACCACAGTGGGGAACCAAATCGCGACCCACTAGCAGCACACATCACATTTACACATAAGGAAATTCTAATGCAGCTTACAGCAAGCGGAACACAATTCAAACCACAGCGGAGAACCAAATCACGGCCCACTATAAGCACACAACACATTCACATGTAAGGAAATTCCACTGTACCAGGCAAAAGGCTCTCTGGTCGCAACTACAGAGTCTCTGCACAATCCGGAGTTCAGAGGTGGCTGGAAGTCCAGACAGGCTGATCATATTCAGCAAATCTTCGGTCTTTTTCAGGTTGGAGCCTGGTCACAATTCAGTGGCTCACTTCGCTCTTCAAGTTCAGAATCAGTCTGAAAAAGGCTCATGTTCCCTCTCCGGGACAGCAGGCAGGCATGCAGGCCAAAACTCAGGCCTTTCCAGAGTTCTCCTGCGTGAATCTATGCCGGGGCTGCTGCTTGAACCTTCAAGCTGTTCTCTTCACCTCCCAACTCAGAACTGAAACTAGCTGCAAACAGCTTGGGAATTTCCCCAAGATCCAAAAGGTTTGGTTGGCTGATCTGTTTGTCAGTCACAACAAGGGCTCCAGGTTATTTTAGGCACCAAAATGCAAAAACTACAACTCCTACAAGTTTTGACCCCACCAAGCCCCTGTAGGCAGGCTCCATTTTACAGTCCTAACAGTACTGATTGGCCCATTCTGACAGTACCGGGCCAAGTTGGTGGAGATAAACATAACAATCCTTGCTGCAAAGAAGGCAGGTTAGAACAAACTGCAATATTATTACTACTCTAACAAATGATCAGCAAGCAAGCACATCTTCTAACAGAACTCCCTTTTAGATTAATTAAGACTGCAATCCAGGCAGCTCTTAAAGAGACAGTACACAGAGGTTATACAGGCGCTCTCTGGCAATACATTTAATCTGCTAAAATGCAGAACACCAGCCTGGCAGTGAGCATTTAGGCAAGCTCAAGGAAGACTTTTTGGGAACCCCCATTTGTAAAAAAAAAAAAAAAAAGGGGTTACACTATGCTTGACCGGGTTGGCTGAGCAAGGCATCTGATATTTCATGACCCCAGTGATGTACCAATACCAGTAGTTGTATGACTGCAGTTAAAACACACTACTTTCACATTTTCAGATTGGATTTGGAGCCTGCAGGAGGATGGACTTCAAGACAGGGTTTGTTCCTGCTGTTTGAGGGAAAAGAAACTAAAAAGGGAAGTATGTGTTGTTGCTGTTTTGATTTTATTGTCTTAGCTTGTACTGGGAGGGGGTATATGTCTGGGGGTTTATTCAGAGCTATTTGGGATTTGAACGTTTTTTGACTGCAAATCTGTGAGAGCCATGAGAGAAGGGCTGAGGGGCTCTGGTGGAAGGGTCTGGACTGATGAACTCTTGCGACAGTCAGGGAAGGCCCTAAACCCACCCTCCCCCGGATACTCCAGATATATTGGGGTGTTGTTGCTCGGCCACTGGTGGATGCTACATTACACTGTAGTTTACTACTGATAGCACAGCCAGGTGCAGTCACTAAGGTTCCCAGCTCATCAGGCAAGACGGTGAGTGCCTGGGAGTGCATCCAGGCAAGGGAAACCTGTTAGTCAGACGAAGGGTGCACTGTTGATTAGGGACAGGTACACTTGTAGGTCTAAATAATAAAGGAGGCTTTAGGGACAGCATTAACTATCATTGGTATACAAGGGCTATAGCAACACAGAAGTAGGAAATGTAGTGGAGGCACACATTAGGGGCTGAAACAGCTATAATGGGAGTGGTGGGATGCACAGGTGGCAGCGGAAAATAAGAGGGAGCACCATGGGTAGAAAATTGGGCTGCAGTGAATGTGGGGCAGCTGTTTGGATGAACATAATATGGAGACTAGGAGGGTGTACAATCTGCCACAGGTTAAGGAGTCTGAAGGAAAAAGTGCAGTGGCTTGGTGGAGTGGTAGAGGTGTGGGCGGGGGAATGGAGGCAGAAGGGCCTCTCCCAAGGAGTAACAGGAGGGCACATCAGGGAAGAACATCAGGTTGGGGCAGGGACAGGGAGGGTGCGGGATCCCATCAGACAAGGGGTCAAGCATTAAGCGGGTCATATCACAGGGAAAGGAGCCAATGCCGGCAATACAGGGGTGGCAGTTAGAGGTTTGCAGTGCTGGCAACAATGGTTGGGGGAGAAGGTAAGGGCGCTCCAGGAGGGGGATGGAAAGGGAAAGGAGTGTGCAGTGGTCAGACATTTGGAGGAGGGTAGCAGGGAAGAGGGGCAAGACTGAAAAGGAAGGTGTTGGCGGCAGTGCTGATAGGTCAGACAAGGAAGCATAGCAAAAGGGGGCAGGGGTCGATGGAGGAAGGGAGGTGGATGATAGCATGGGACCATGGGGGATGGGGAAGACAGGTCAGGGGGAAGGTAGGGGAGTCATAGGGGAGAAGCGTAGAGACATAAATGGGCAAGGAAGGGCAGACTAGTAATAGACAAAGAGGTAAATGGAGGAGAGGAGGAACAGGGCAGGAAGATGGCGGTGTACTAGTGTTGAGGGACTCCATACTTGAAAGGGATCAGATCGGGCAGTAAAGGGGAAAGACAGTCCCATATGTGTTGAGTCTATTCCCGGGTTGATAGCACGCAGGACGGGGCAGTCCATTCTCAAGTGCACATGGAGGGGATGGAAGAAACTGCATGTTGTGGTGCATGTAGGTACAAACAACCTGGCAGGGGAGACTGCGGATGTCGTAAGGGAGAGGTTTGAGGAACTGGGAAGGCTATGTGAGGAGGTGGGGAAATCAGTGGCCTTCTCAGAGGTGCTCCCAGTACCCTATGCAAGTACAGGGAGGAACGGAAGGATAGGGGAGTTCAACATCTGGCTGCGGGAATGGTGTCATACAAAGGGGTATGGGTTAGTAGGTGGCTGGGAAAATAACAACTTGTACGCAGGGGACAGGCTACATCTGAGCAGGGAGGGGAAGGGAGTATTAAAGCAGGAGATAGACGGGTACATAGAAACAAGGGTAGATTTAAACTAGGAAGGGGGTTGGCAAGTGGACAGCTGGTACGCAGGGTTTCCAGAGAGGGGAGCCAGACGAGCTTACCTCCCAAGCTATAGGGGAGGGCATCAGGGTAGGGACAAAAGGGAGGGGGGTTCAGGGAAGGGAAGGGAAAGGAACAGGTTGAAGGGTGGTGTCACTGAACGTGAGGAGCCTAGGAAACAAATCAGTTGAGTTACAGGCTCTCTTGGCAGTGAGGCAGATGGACATTGTGGCCGTAACAGAAACTTGGGCCACCCAGTAACTGGGATATGATGATCCCAGGGTATAGGATATTCAGAAAGGACAGGGCAAACAGGAAAGATGGGGGGAGGGGGTGGTGATCTATGTACAGGAGCGAATAAGATGCATAAGGGAAGAGGGGGAGGAAGGCGGGACAGAGGCCCTATGGATGCAGTTTCAGGACTCAAAGAGCAGGGTACTGAGGATGGGGGTAGTCTATAGGGCACCAACTCAAGGAGAGGAGCTGGACAGGGAGTTGGCAGAACAAATTAGGAGAGTTTGCAGGAAGGGGAATATGGTAGTGGTGGGGACTTCAACCTACCTGGGGTGGACTGAAGCACACCAACCACCATAAGTGCAAGGGAGCAGGTCATATTGAGAGCATTTCAGGATAGCTTACTGGTGCAGTTGGTACATGAGCCAACAAGGTTGGGAAGGACTCTGGACCTTGTACTATCAAATGGGGAGGCTGTAAGGGACCTGGAGGTGGATGACACTCTGGCTGGGAGTGATCACCACTCAGTGTGGTTTATGCACAGAATGGGGAAGCAAACTGGAGGTTCGGGTACCAGAATGATTGATTTGAGTGGGGGCAGACTTTCACAAGATGGGGAAATTCTGAGAAATCATCTGGAGGGAATCCAACTAATCATGGATGCTAATCAAAAGTGGAATATCATTAAAGCAGGGCTGGCAGAGGCTACTGGGACATGTACTAGGGCACAAAGTAAAAAGGGAAGGGCAAAGAAGCCCAGTTGGCTGACCCAGGAGGTTATGGGGGGGGGGGTGAGGGCCAAGAGGAAAACTTTTCAGCAATTCAAGAGATCAGGAAGGGGGGAGGACAGGGAGGAGTATACGAAGAAGTCCAGGGAGGTTACCAGACTAATCAGAGCCGCCAAGGCATCCAGGGAGCTGAGGCTGGCACAGGGCATTAAGGGCGGAAAGAGGAGGACTTCTTCATATACATTAGTGAGAAAAGGAAGAACAGGGACCAGATAGTGATATTTAAGGACGCGGGTGGGTAGAGAAGTGGGAGGAGCAGGCAGAGGCACTCAATGAGTACTTCTGCTCTGCAGTCACAGAAGGTGGGGGGGGACAGATACCTCATGGGAATGGTGGGGTGGGCAGGGAGTGACAGATGGAGAAATTACAGAGGACAGGGTACTGGAAGGACTGAGGGCACTCTGGGTGGACAAGGCACCAGGACCTGATGGCATTCACCATAGGGTACGCAAGGAACTGGCAGTGTTCCTGGCAGGACCACTGGCTGACCTGTTCAATATCCCTCTGGACACAGGATGCGTCCCACAGGATTGGTTGGCCCATGCGGTGCCCATTCACAAAGGTGGCCCAACAGATGATCCAGGTAACTACAGACCAGTGAGCCTCACACCAATTGTGGGAAAGCTCATGGAGAGAATCCTTAAAGAAAGGCTGGTGACATTTTTGGAGGACAATGGTCTCCATGACAGGCAACAACATGAGTTTGTCTCAAGCAAATTCTAGCAGACAAACCTGATTGAGTACTATGATTGGGTGACCAGGGAACTGGACAAGGGCCATGCAGCGGATGTCCTGTACTTAGACTTCAGCAAGGCCTTGGATTCTGTACTGCATGGGAGGCTAGGAGGGAAGCTGGAATATGTAGGGGCGGGTACTAAGGTGGTCAAATGGATCACTAAATGGTTGAAGGGCAGGCAGCAAAGGTTGGTGGTAGAGGGGAAACTCATCACCAAGAGCAGTAACAAGCAGGGTGCCACAGAGATCACTACTGGGACCAGTGCTGTTTGGGATATTCATAGCAGATCGTCGAGGGTTGGAAGGAACTGCAGAAAGACCTGACTAAACTACAAGAGTGGTCGAAAACATGGCAGATGGGGTTCAATGCCAAGAAGTGCAAAATGCTGCACTTCAGAGCTAAGAACCAGAGGAGGAGTGATCACCTGGGAGGGGTACAGTTGAGGAGCACAGGAGGAAGAAAAGCACATGGGGGTGATTATAGCAGGGAATATGACCAACTTGACAGTGCAGGAAGGCAGCAGCGAAAGCCAATAAGATGCTGGGCTGCATAGCGAGGGGACTCTCCTCTAGAAGTAGTGAGGTGATCTTTCCCCTGTACAGGTCACTAGTCAGGCCACACCTGGAATACTGCGTGCAGTACTGGTGCCCATTCCTGAAAAAGGAGATCAGATGGTTGGAGGGAGTGCAGCGCAGAGCAACTAAGATGATCCAGGGTTTGGAAGGAAAATTCTACGAGGAAAGGTTGAACATGCTTAACATGTATTCCCTGGAGAAAAGAAGGGATAGGGGAAATATGATCGAGACCTTTAAGTACCTGAAGGGGATAAACAAGACTAATACAGGAGAGATATTCCAGATTAGAAGAGGAAGGGATACAAGAGGGCATCAACTGAGGTTGGGGGGTATTTAGGAGGGAAATCAGGACACATTTTTTCACTGAACGGGTGGTAGGCAAGTGGAACACTCTACCCGAGGAGGTGGTTTCCTGTAGGATGGTGGGCTATTTCAAGAGGACATGGGAAAGAGTGAGGGAGGGATGACTATGAAGGGGGGAGGAAAGGGTGGGGCAACTGCAAGTTGAGGGGCTAGCTGCACAAACGAGCAGACTCGATAGACCGTGAGGCCTGTTTGTGCTGGCATTTTCGTATGTTCATATATTAGTATAGTTACCATCTGGGTTCGGGGCTATACAGGTTCCAAGCAGTTTCTGACATTCAGAGTGGTCCCCTTAGGGCCCTAAGGGATGTGAAAAAGTAATACTCAGTTTCATGGGTTTCTTCTTTTTTTTTTTTTTGTTTTGTTGATAGTCGCTGTAGAGGATGTGATAAGGAATACTTATTACAGGATCTTAACATGTCTGTCACTATGTGGCTTAGCATTAATTGTTAAAAGTTTCCTATGTAAGGGCCGCCCCAGTGGCGCGGGGGTCAGAGGCACCACATGTCTCACCTCTCCCAAGTTGGCAACTCATGTTTGGAAACGAGCTCGGGGTGCTGAGTGTTGGCCGGGGGTAGGGCTGGGAGAGGACTGAGCAGCCGCCAGGCAGCTCTTGTCTCCTGATTTGGGGAGTTGAGCCTTACCGGCCCTTGGCTGCCACCAAGTGGAGGCTTGGTGGTAGTGTCGGGCATTTCCGGGGCTGGCATTAGGCCTGGTCGTGAAGCAGGGCCGTTGCCAGTTCCAGCAGACATCGTGCTTCCACACGCATGCATGACCATGTCTGCGGGGTCCCAGGGAGAAAATCAGGAGGAAAACACCTCCCAAGCAACAGAATGAAGATCAACTCTCTGCAGGCTCCACACATGCCATAAGTCCTGCGGCAGAGGACAAACAGAAGAAGGCAAGTTCCGGAGGAGCCGGGTGATGGAGCTGGGGGGTCGGTCCATGAGGGGTCACCAGGGAGGCAAAGTTTCCTATGTACAGTATTAGATATCTATTCCACCACGTCCTTAGTGTACAGTACTACATGCTAACAGTCACTGTAGCTATGCTGCCATTCTGCTTTTATAAGGAATTACACATGGTACAATAAAATATAATTTTACAAAAAAGGAAACTGTTATACCAACCCATCAGGTGCGGCAGCAGTGTTGAATACAAGGCCTGTGGCCTGGGACTTGGAACACTCCCAGCATACTGTAAATCAGCAAGAGGGAGTGAGGAGGAGGATCAAGCATTCTGGGGACTGCTTTCCTCCAGGGAAAGAGGTCAGTGTGCTCACACTGCTACTGCCGTGTGGGAGGTACAGTACCAGGTGCTGGTGCAGCTGGCATAACAGGGAGGTGGAAAGCTGCAGATGGCAGCTACTTGGCCTGGAAGTCCTTTGCTGTAGAGTCCCTAGGGATGGGAGGAAACTGATGGAGCCCCCCGACTGTAGCAGGATGACTGTCTGATCCCACAAGCCCCAAACCACCAACCATGCTACTTCCTCCAACTGAATCTCACTCCACAGGAGCTTGGTCAACCTCAACAGCCCCACCACAGGAGACAAGCCATGGGAGCCCATAAGAGGGGAAAGTCCTGGAAAAAAAAAAAACAGCGAAGGGGCTAGGGGACCGGCAACATAGGAGAAAAACCTTTACTAAACAATGGGATAAAAAAAGGGACTTTTTTTTTCTTTGAGGGGCTTGTTTAAATATGTTTACACTCACCAAGTGGTGTGTAACTGCCATTGATCTGCTCAACTGCCAGTCTGTACCTTGCATTTACTACCACTTACAGAGAAACTGAAGCCTCACGCCACACTGGTTTTAAATCAATGCTCTTAACTGTGTTCTCCGGGGTCAATATGTGCCCCCTCCCTCCATTCTGGGACTTAACCTGAAAGGAATTCTCTAGTGCACTGTGGTGCTAATTTTTCCTCAGGCTATGATATCTGAAGTGGCAAAGTTCACATTATAAGCAAGGCCCTGAGATTTCTATAGGTCTGTGGCTGTGGCCAACTGCAGAATTAACTGTGGAAGTTGCGGCTAACCACAGAAGTTGCAACCAACCGCGGAACCCATCAACAAACTAGAACACTGCGAGCCACTCGGAGCAGGCTTGTTAAAAGTAGAAAAGCACTCCTTAGCTGAAACCTGCCCAGAATGAGAAGGAAGACTATCACTCCACTGCTTTTCTTTTTTTGAAACTTCAATACCCTCTGCTGTTCTAAGTCCCACTCGCAGCAGGACTTTACAATCAGTGTGCCCGTTCTGGGCTCAGACCCACCTGGAGCATAGAGTTTATTAAAGAAAATCCCTCCTGTGCCAAGACCCACTTCAAGCAGAAACTTCAAATTAAAAAAAAGCCCATCCTGGGCTGAGTGACCCTGCTGAGATACCCCTCCAATCACGATATTTGGCAAGACACCCCATCCCATTTAAACACTAGAGTGTCCAATGCCCAGTGTCATCCTTGGTTCCTCCCCCAACCCATTTTAAGCCTGAAAAGCAGGAAAACATTCATCAATATATTTTACAGCCTTCCAGTCAAATCTGGTCCCCACACCACACCCCTCACTCACCTAAAAAAGTCAGATGCCGAGTATCCACTCTGCAAAGAAAACGCATCCTTTTTCAACATCGCCCAGGGACTGAAGAAACAAGGTTAGTGCAGTTAATGCATTTTTAATGTGTTTTGAACTTTTACTCATGTTTTCCCCAAAATTTTCAACATGGCCTTTTTTGGGACCCCAACTTATAAGCAAGGTAGGTGGGGACAGCCCGTCAGCACAGCGGTAGGAATACCACTCACAATACTGGCAACCTGAGTTCAGGAATGAGCTCGAGTCATCAATGGCCAGCCAGGGTGGTCCAACATCTCAGGGGATATTCTCCACCTCTGGGGTGGGTGGGCTACCATCCTAACTGCAATGTTGTCAACTGGGTGATCACAAGTGGCAGTGCAGTCAAAGACACTGCGGGAGGATGAGACATTGGCCGAAGTCCAGAGTGACAGCACGTACTAGTGTGCACATGCTCCTTGGATCTCCCATGCATGCCTGTGTCTCTGGGGAGCAGTAGAAGCTGACAATGGTCTCAGTGACCCAAACATGACTGCATCTGGAACCCTCAGCCTCTGTGCAGGTAGGAGGTGGTCCTACCACTACTTCCCTGCCGGCGGGGGAGGGGGGTCATCTGATTCAGGGATGCATGGAAGATGAAAACTGTAGCTCGTCTGGGAACAGTCAGATCCAGGCTTCTTCGGGACCCTAGGGGACAACAACAAAGAATGGAAAAATAAAGGTAGGTGAAATTTTTCAAATCCGGCGTGAAAGGCGATTCCAGTCACTCCTCACAACACCTTTTCAAGTGGAATCTGAAAATTTTCGTCTCCTGGGTTAATGAGGTAGAGTCATAAGACTATGTTTAAAATCGGGTGGGGTGGATGACTCCTGGAGGGAGAAAGGGGGACAGCTCCAGGGAACTAGACTGAGCAGCACACTCGAGCAGACTTGACAGACCAATAAGGCCAGTTTCTGCTGGAAATTTCACATGTTTGTATGTTCATAAATTTTGTTTCAAAATATTAAAAAAACAAAGTTAATAAGGTACATTGAAGTGTTTCAATGCTTGCTCATAACTTAGGTAATTTTCAATATTTTGGTCTCAGATTTTTCACTACAATTTTTTCACACCACTTCATTAAAGTGACAGGTGCCGTTTTTCAAATCTTGGTCAAAATGTCTCTTCACACATGTAGTGCAAAATGACGTTTCAGCCTGTAATTTATGACTCCTATTGTATTCAGAAGAGGGGGGGAATAAAAAGATTATGTGTATGTTGAAAATCTGTGGTCAAAGTATCACCAAAAAAAAAATTATTAAGTAATGCTGTCTGCAGAGACAGCCGCCGGCCCAGTGGGGATGTTACCTTCCCTTGCCACTGAGTAACAGGAGTTTGGTTGCGAGCTCAGTGAGACAGCTGAATGGGCTGAGGCTACGTGGAAAGCACTTCAATGTGTGGCACCAGCACCAGCCTGGGGAGGGACAGAGAAGCGTTCTTGCACAAAGACAACACCTTTTGATGAGCCGGGTGGCCTTCCCTCACAAGGGGCTGATATGCGTGTCGAGGCCTGATTGGTCCATGCACTGCATCGGGACAAGTGGGGTGGCAAGAAAAATGGGGAAAAGAGTACCTGGATGTATGGATGCATGTATTTTAATCTTCTCACACACATCCATACAAAAGCAAACAGTGTGACAGCAACTTCTGCAGAAATCAAAAACCACCTCTATGGAAGTTCTGCGGCAAATGGGAATCCTGCAGCAGAACTTGGATCAAAAGTGCAGCAGAAAAATCAGAGCCTTGATTATAATTGAAAATAAATATCAGCTCAGCTCTTCAGTCTGGGTAGAGGAGCAGTGAAGGCAAAATGATCTGATACCTGGACAATCTGAACTCACAAATGTACACTAGTTTTGTTCTGTAAACCAGCCACACTGGTGTACAAAGGCGAAGGAGTGTAAATGGGCCTTCTGATTAATACTGGCTGGACTGAATATTATCCAATGCTAAACTGGAAAAACTCACTAAGTACCTGCCTATTATAAAGATAGCAAAACAAGAGTTTCTTGCTAAATTGATTTATTACTCCTCTCAGAAATCCAAAGCAAACTCTCTGGACAGTGTCCAGCACTCAGCACTTGTTGGGCAGAGTTTTATTTTTTCTACAGCCACCTTGTAAACTGCACTTCCTCAAATATAATATGCCTCTGTTAACACTGTTGTACCTTAGCTCCCATCTGGGCACCCCCCCCACCACCACCACCACCACCACCACACCTGGAAATGAGGCTGGGCTCACTATGGGTCTCCCAGGTATCGATTTTTAAATACAGAAACACAGTCAGCTGCCACTCACTTAACTGTGCAACAATTTGCAGGGGTAAAATCAGGAACCATGCTGTTTAATTTCTCATCAACCCACTATAAAGTCAGTTTAATAATGCAGTGTTCCATTATGCAGACCGCTGGCTTACAAAAGAACCAGATCATGGTATTATTACTACTTATTCTATGTTGGTACACCTTTGTCGCGGTTATTCCACTTTCTCATCTGCACAAGCTTTCCAATAAAGGATATCAAACATTTTTTTAATCCCATGTTTCATTTAATTCACATTCATCACAACTTAAAGCAAGAGTGCAGGACACCGGTGAAAATTTTGACCTATACTTTTTACTGTATTTTAGATTGCCCCTTAACTACAGACTTGCACGATACCCTTTTTTTCTCTATTTTAAGTCTACTTTATCACTTTTTTTTTTCAACTGAAAAAAATAAAAGGTGCTCTCCTTTTAATTTGGCTTGGACCAGGTTTTTGTCAGTATTCTTTTTTTTGGCACTCTCAATTTTTAAGATCACTTTCAGGGTTCATTTCACATATTTATCTATGCCGGAAACTGACTCACTGAGTATAACAAGTAAGGGTCAAATGAAAAAAACAATGGGCCATGTTGTTCAGACGAGCCCAGATTCATAAAACATCTGTTTAAAACCTCTATAACAGTGAGCAGGTTGTCCACAAGGTGGAAGAAAAGATGGGTCAGCATTAAAAGTAGTGCCAATTGTCCCACTCCCCCACCCAAAAATGAACCCTGCACTTTTCATGCAACTATAATTAACTAATATGCAGCAGACACTGCTCGCTGACAACAGGTGTAGAGTGTACAAAAACAGCTGAGAATACAGTGTCCATCTCGGATACCTCCTGCCTCAAGGAGGAGAGATAGCTCCCCCTCCTTTCTGTTGCACAACTCTCCACTGCTGGCCCAGAAGAAGAGAGACATTTGGTCAGGAAAATGAGGCTGAAACATAGTGAAATCTTGCAGCCTGCAAGACACAGGATGATGACAAGTGGTGCAGTGTTGTATCCAGTCCTCTGCTAGCGAATGCAGGTCAGTGTGTAGTGGGTGGGCCTGGTCCCTGTACACATCCTACTGGCAAAAAAGGAGCATTTTATTGAGTCACACTGATGTGGGGTGGGAGACAAGAGTGATGAAAAACAGGTGGAAACAGTGATGCTCAGGTAGATGAGGCCACCAAATCTTCTCCACTCAACTACAGCACATGGATCACACAGAATCCCCTACTCTTCCCCCTACCCAGTTTGGAAAGACCTAGCTGGCTAGTCCTACCTGTATTGGGGACAATATGGGAGGGGACAGGAAGTGGGTATCTGGGGAACAGTGGTATCAATTTTAAAATAAATTTATTAAAAATAGTTTCCTTCCATGAGTATGGGATCCAAGCTCAAAATACAGGCAGCCAATCAGCGAGACAGACATGGCATTCTCTGGGTGAGGGAAGTGCAACTACTTTCTTCGCATGGCTGCCCACTCGTATTCCAGGGGAACAAGATCAATCAGAGGATTCTGAAGCACACAGGGGTAGCATTATGTTGACATGCACTTGTTCATCTGACACATGACGTAGTTAGAAAGGTGGATCATGGTTGTCTCACCTGCCCTCTGATGTCCCCCAATTATGTCCTGCCAGGCTCTCCCTACAACAAGCCTGCAAACTGTGACTTTAGTGAAAGCGTTCAGGAAGGGAGTAACACAAACTGATTCCTCCTTTAAAATGCTCAGGTCTCACCAGGCTCCACCCCAATTCACTAGCTATACCCACCTGGTTCCAATGTTAAATCCAAATAGCTCTTGTGGAGCTGGTTGCCCCTATAGTCTCATCAACAGGGGATCAAGCCATGGATTACTGTGGCGCTAAGACAAGGTGAGCACAACAAAGACTGTAAGGGGGCTGGATCCTTGGGGCTCTTCACGAGAGACAAACAAAGGGCTTGGGCAGATGGAAGGAGGACTTTGAGGACGGCCTGAAAATAAGAGGGGAAAACACCAAATGCATAAAAAAAATTGTTTCTAAGAAAATACCATCATGTACTTTAACAAAAGAATTCCATTTTCTGAAAAGTAAAGTGATCAACTCTGCTGAACAGACTACGTAGTAAAGGAAACAAAGGAGAGTACTCTGCATTTATAGCACATGTTTCAAACACACAGTACCCTAAAGTGCCTTTTAAAGCTCTGAACAGTTGACAGCAGCCATCGGGCACAAAAAGAAGTTAAATGAGATTGAGGAACGTTAGGGAAAAGTCAAGGAGAGAGGAAGAAAGAGAGAGAGAGAGACAGAGCTTGTGTTGAAGAGCTCGTGGCTTGCTCATTTCCACTGTATGATAAGATATGGCTAGATTAATCTGGAAGGAGAGGTGATGAGCATACGTGAGGATCAAGGGGGCTGAAACAATCACGGGATTTAAGAATGCATGGGATAGACAAAGGAATTCTTGAGGTTAGGGGTAAGGGGCAACAGACTTCTAGGAAAACAAACTGAACTTACAAGCTCAAATGGGCAGACTGGGTGGGCCATAGGCCCTTATCTGCCGACACTGTCTATGTATCTATATAAGATTTAAGGTTTTATTGCAGGAGAAATGCAAAGAAGGGCAAAACACAGCTAAATAACCTCAATCTACTGTAGCAATATACTCCTATACCTATTTCTATTAGGGTTAGTAATACTTTAACAGTAATGCAACACTGTATTATCAACAATTCTTGTATAATTTCATCACTAAGAAATAAAGAGGGAATAAGTGCAACAGTTACTGAATCTTGGGTGTCAAGAGTCCAACAAGCTGCTGATTTCTTAGGATCTTCAACTGCATTCAATATTACAATAAAGTTAATTTAAAAAGATAGACCGGCCTGGTGGCATCGAGGGCTTAAGTGCTGGACATCTTCCCTCGCACTACACCAGCGACTCGGGTTCGGGAATGACCTCAGGGTGCCAGCACAGAGGGGAGCAGGATTGAGCACTGGCTCTCCTCTCCCTGGAGGGGGTCGCCCATCCGCAACCCCGCCGTCACTGGATGAAGGTCCGGTGGCAGGCGCAGACAGTAAGAGTGACTGGTAGGGTGGGACGTCCTGTAGTGTGTGACATGCACTTGCCTCCACACGGCGCTACGCAGGGATGCAAGGAGTCGAGGAGAAAACCAAAAACACCTACAAAACACATATGGAAAAAACTGATTTAAAAAAGATAATTGAAAGATTGGCAATGCTAACAATAAAATTTTAACCAATTAAGATTTCAGAAATTGTAATAAACAAAGAGAACTTGAAGCAGGGTGCCTCCTATAGGCTGATGAGAAAAAAACAAGCTTTATGAAGAACTGCTGAACTTGGCCATCATTGCCGAAGGACCCGGGAAAGGCCAAATGGAGCACTGTGCCACCTATGAGATGTCAATCCGAGGAACCTGGAGAACTTTGGCTGTCTTTGGTTAAAGACCTATGGAAAGCCACAAGAATGTTGTACCTCTTCTGGAATGCTGATCTGTGGAAGTAAACTTCCTAACAAACTGGGCATCTGTGATCCCTAAACTATAGAGCTGGGGCAACTCCTACACTTGCTACTTAACATGCAGGCTGTTGCTTCTGCCTCAGACTCTGGCTTGGCTCAGAGTTTAGATACGTTTCTGGATAGTCACCTGTCACCTTCTCTTCCCATCAAGGCTGGGGTCCCAAAGGGCTCCATCCTAGATACCATTCTTTTCTCTATCTTCCTGAATTACCTCTCCTCTGCCTGTGCCAACTTGCATATCCGCAAGCAGGCAGGTGATGCAGTTAAATACACCTCTGGTCTTTCAACCGTGGTCATGGAAGGTTTGTTCTTGCAAGACTTCCACAATGTACTGCACTAGTACCACTCTAATCAACTCTGGGTCAACAGCAAAAAGTATGTGTCCATAACATTCGACACCAGCCAAAAACTGGCCAGGCTTTCCCCCTTCATCTTTAGCACTCTGGATGGCACCCCTCTTGAAATAGTTTATTTTTTCAAGTACCTTGGTGTGTGGCTGGATAGTAAGCTTGACTTCTCCATGCATAATGATGCCAGCCACTCCAAGCTCTGCCCCAAACTTGGTGACTTACTGCAACAAAGACTGCCTGCCCTCCAGGTCCACCATGAGCTGGTTACCAAAATGTTTCTCCTGGACTTTGATTATGCTGATGTGGTCTATGGCACTGCTCCCTTCCCTTCCCCTGCCAGGCTGAACTACCCCCTGTAATGCCTTCTGTTGCTTTGCTACCAACTTCCCCCTTACACTCACCACTGCTCCCTCTACTCCTCCCTATCCAACCCCCTTTGCCCTCATGTCACCAGCCCCACTGCACCTCCTTCATCTCCAAATTCTGGTTGGGTTCCCTTCCTTCATAACTCTTTCTCACCCACTCTGCTTCAGGGACCCTCTTACTTTCTTTCTTCCCCACCTGGTCAGTCTGCTTTTTCCTATCGCCTTCCCTCACTCTAGAACCTGATACCCTCCTCACTCCATGTCTCTCTAAGTACCAGCTAAAACTTCTCTCGGCCCCTCCTCCCCCTCTACCCAAGCATCTCCACTGATAACCCACCATCCACACTGCTTGGCTCTCATCAGGATTTTGACTCTTCATCACTTATTCTCCTCCCTAAAACTACAGCGCTGCTCTTTTTTGGCATGCCCTTACACTTAATGCTCACGTCAAAGCTGCTAATTGTACCGTAGTTTGGCTTCTTCTAATGTTATTGTACTGTTATTCATATTGGACCCTATTTATGAAAGGGTCAGACTGCCTATGCGCTGCATATCTGAGACACGTAGGCAATCCTACATCGGAATGCTGCACTGCAGGGGTCCAGCAGACCCCTGATGGCATGCACTACAGGTGTGCTAGCCCCTTGCAAAAAGGATTCCCCTGCTGCCCATGCAGCTATGCACTACAGGTGGTTCGGGAGCATGCCCGCACTCCAAGCCATCCACTAAGTTGCAGAGTGCCGGGCCTGGGGGGATGCAACTTGCATGATGGGGGACCCTGTCACAACTTTTACGCCCCTCCAATGGACACCTGCCAGCTGCGGTGGCAATGGGAACCCCTCCACACTGCTGCCCCAACCCACTGGGCTGCCGGGGGGCTGAGGGCAGCCATTCAGGCATTCACCAGTCAGTGTCAGCTCGCCAAGGTCCAGGCCTTCCCAGGATCCCCTGTGCATGCACAGCAGGAGATCCACTTAAGGACCCAGGACAGGCATCTCACTGGATACCCACCTGAGTCCTGTAATCTGCCCCTAACACAGCTCTGTGCTGGGAGGCCGAGGCCATGGACAGGTGCCCTGAGGGTGGTCACAGTTGTGAATATTGCACACCCTGCGCCTGTCCAGGGCCACGTAACTATGCAGGCTGGGTATGCACATACCCCTACTCCCCTTTGTGAACAGGACCCAATAACTGTATGCATTTTGCACTTTACCTACATTGCTACATTGATGCTGTGCATGCTGTATTATTGAACTCACCCTTCCCTTTCGCCCTGGGTCGCACCTAGAAACAAGCCTTGGCTCAGTGTGCCTCTCCCTGTTACCAATTCTCAAATAAATAATTAAAAAATAGTTTCAACCTGCTGGTCCTAACTATTGGCTATACTAGCTATTACAACAAGCTCCAAGATACTTTTCAGAAGACAACTGTGCATGGAATGCTAGAAGATGAACTCAAGTGCTGTTCAGGATCAAAACAAGTTTAAAAGGTTGCCGATGGAACTCAGAATATTGGCAAAGAACTTGGTGCAGTGCAAGAACACTGGAAGACCAGCTGAGGAAGCTCAGAATGCCACAAACAGAGCTTAGAACATGCAACATAAACAAGATGCTGTCACTTTAAATAGCTGGAATGCATGAACACAAGTCTCTGAACAGTCAGTTGTTTAACCCAGCTCATAAGTGGTAAACCTGGATTGCAATAAAGGTATTTGGCTGCATTAATAAACTTCAAATAAATAAAGCACTTGCAAAGGAGACTTTTTTTGACTCCATGCATTGCACTTTAAAATGTCTGAAGCATACTGCTAGCACAAAGCACTTTCCACGGAAAATGTTCATAACCCCAGCACATGCTCACTTTTAAATGAATTATTCATAAACTCAACACTCAGCATTATTTGTGATGCTGAAAGTTGGTTAAAATTACTATTTCTTGGCCAATGTTCACCCTGACCTCCTCAGCCTCCGATTTTCCTGTCATTTCCCCCACCTTGTGTTCTGTCTTTTCTTTTTCCTGTTAGTTTTCCTTTTTTCCTGGTTTCTGGATTGGTCCTGTACCCCTTTCTCTAAAAACACTATTTTAGAGGTTGTGGACACTTCTCTACTTCCTCTGAGCTGTTGACACTTGTATCTGGTATTTGATCAGCTGAATTTTGGCCTGTTGTACACTCTCGCTTGACTGTGAGGGTCCTTCACTACTAAAGCATGTGCTTCTTTGACAAATAAAGGATTCTGCCTCCTGCAAGGCCAAGAGTTGTCCCGGTTTAGTCTGCATTGCTTGCATTTTACCAGCTCTGATTTGTGCTTCAGTAATTTATTATTTAATGCTTTATACACAACTCAAAGAACTGAGGATTTTGAAATTCTTGTAGTTGTTTATTTAAATGTTGGTATTTAGTAGTGTCCTCCATTACAATTAACTCAACAAATTTGATAGAACACTAATACTGCCGATTCCCAAGCCTCTCCGTTTCTAAATCCTTCCAAGCCACGTTAAGGAGTTCAGTAATTTTGTTTTTAATATTCTTTTAACATACAATAAAAAACAAATACAGAATCTATATTTATTTACATGTATACAATCCTTAAGTAAGGATAGTCATGACAATTTTGTGCAAAAAAAACAGGTTCATCCACACTTCTTGGCAGGGACCTTGTCGCTTTAAGATGTGTCAGAAAGTCTTCAAGCTAGCTCCTCCCACCCACTCGGGTGGTATAACCCTCAGTTCCGCCCCATGACACCAGATCTTGGCCCGCTGGAAGCCAGGTGTGTGCGTCGAAGCCAGGAGGTCGAGTGGGTCAGTGTGGATGAACAACATATACCACTCCCAGAACTACCGTTACAGGTGAGTAACTGTTTGTTCTACGACCATGGATATATTGTTCTATCCACACTTCTTGGCAGACTCCTAGCAGTTCTCTGGGAGGAGGGAGGCAAGATGCACACCCCTATTTAGGAAAAAGGGACTGGAGAACCGAGGCTCCAAAACCAGCATCCCGGCGTGACTCAAGGTCGATGTAGTAATGGGAAATGAAGGTGTATGCTGACTTCCAGGTAACAGCCTGCAGATTTCTTGGATAGGGATGTCCCTAGAAGTAGTCACTGACGCTGCGGTATGGTGGGTGGAATGAGCCTTAAGCCCTACAGGAGGCTCCGTAACCGCCAACCTACAGCAAAGGTCAATGCAAGATGTAATCCATCGAGCTATTGTCCACTTGGCTGCAGGTCTTCTGGGTGCGGCTTCAGAGTAGGTGACAAACGGCTGGCGAACCTCTCCCTGAACCTCCACTTTGTATTAGGCGAGCATTCGTCTCAGGTCCATGGTATGGAGCCTGTACTCGGCCTCCAAGGTGTGACTGGGGTAAAATACCAGCAGAGTAATCACCTGGTTAAGGTGAAACTCCGACACCACCTTTGGAAGGAATTTCGGGTGGGGGCGCAGGACAACCTTGTCCCTGTGGAAGACCAAGTAAGGAGACTCGATAGAGAGTGCCTGTAAATCCCCAGTCCTTCTGGATGATGTGATAGCCACCAAGAAGGTGGTCTTCCATGACAAATATGAGATGTCACATTTGTGCATCAGTTCGAATGGCTTGCCCATGAGCTTTGCCAAAATCAGCAGTACATCCCACAAAGGAGGAGGTTCACGCACCGGAGGAGATATGTGATCTAGGCCTTTGAAGAAGCACCAGACCACCTTCTCCTGCACCACTGACTGCTGACCAGCCCACGCCCAGTAAGCAGAGATGGCTGCCAGGTGCACCTTTAGGGTCATCAACCAAAGTCCCTGCTGGGAGAGGGACCAAAGATAGTCCAAAATACTAGCCACTGGACAGGACAATGTGTCTAACCCTTTGCCCTGACACCAGATGGAGAATCCCTTCCATTTAAAGGCATAGCATTTTCTGGTCGATTCCTTACGGGAAACCTCAACAACGTTGAGGACCTCATCAGAGAGACCCAAGGCCTGGAACACTAGCTGCTCAAGAACCAGGCCATCAGATGCAGGGATTTAAGGTCTGGGTGGAATACCTTCCCCTGATTGAGAGAGAGCAGGTCCAGGCATGCTGGAAGCCTGGTGCTGAGGCTGAGAAGATCTGGATACCAGTCTGGGGCTACCAGGATCACCTGTGCCCTGTCCCTCTTAACCTTCATGAGCACTTTGTGAATCAAGGGAAGGGGAGGGAAGACGCAGAAGAGGCCTAGGGTCCATGGCCTCAAGAAGGCATCCCCCTGCAGCGAACCCTGCTGAGGGGGCGGACATGATACAGCCCCAGCTCTGCATTCTCCCTGGAGGCGAACAGGTCCACCTAAGGGGTGCCCCAGTGGGAGAACAGATCTTGTACTACTTCCTGGTGGAGACACCACTCATGAGATGCCCCGCCCATCCGGCTGAGGGCATCGACCAGCTGATTCAAGGCTTCTGCCATGTGAATGGCTAGGAGATCCGCCTCCAGGCTGAACACGAGGGACCAAATGCGGAGAGCTTCCTTGCAAAGGGTCAAGTAGCGTGTCCCACCCTGCCTGTTGAGATAGTACATGGTCGTGGTGTTGTCCGTCTAGACCTGGACCACTTGACCCAAGACAAACAGAGCGAATGAATTCAGGGCTAGCTGAACCGCTCGAAACTACATCTGGTTGATGTGGTATCGGGGGACCAGAGTCCGTGAGCTCTGTGCTCCCCCAGATGGGCACCCCAACGCATCAGAGAGATGTCGGTCGTCAGGATGACCATCGGCTCAGAGCGGACAAACGGGATCCCTTCCTGCAGATAGGATGGGATGCGCCACCACTGGAGGCCATCCTACATTATCTGGGTCACAAAGACCAGCTGGTCAAGATGACCCACGCACTGAGACCACTGGCTGGCCAGTTCCCCACCCCTGATAACCCTGAAAATGGTGGTAGGGGTTGTAACCAGGGTAGTACTGTCCAAAGGAACTCCACTCATGAGGAGGACCAGCCGGGGAATGGTCCCCAAGATACCCTAGGGGGTAATGAGTGACAGTCCGGGGTCTAGTGTAAATCCCCGTAGTCAGGTCTGACAGAGGGGGGACCCACCATAGTGTAATCGGCGTGGGGTCCGGCGTCTGGATAGCCAGCGTCAGGGGTACCGACGTCAGGACCGGCCCCGCCCAATCCGGTATCGGAGGAGCTGGCGTTGTGGCCACATGAAGGGGACCCAAAGGCGGGATCGAGTCTGGTGCCAGAGCCAGAGGCAGACCACTGGGCCCTGGCTGAGGGAGAGTCGTCTGAGGTTCTGGTAGTCGGGATTGGTATCGTCGGATCCGATGGTGGGACTGGGACCATTCATCGGGTCTGAGAGGATCCCACCTGAAGGGTGAGGAGGGGCCTCCACTGTAAGGCCAGACAGCTGAGGAGGAGCCTCCTTCCCCGTGGCCCCGTCAGGGAAGCGCGGGACTGACCCTGAGGAATGGTCTATGACATCAAGGGGTCCCGCACTCTCTTTGCCTGAGGTACCTGCCTGGGAAGGGGAGGATATAGGCGAGGGGGGAGAGGGTCATTCTCACCCTGGTTCTGCTGGACGTAGGGTGAGGTGCCGTTAGGCCCCCACAGGAGAATCACGCCTGAGCAGCCGTAAGAGACAAGCTACTTACCAGATGGAGCCGGGCGGAGGGGGGAGGAGCCCCCGGCCAACTTATCAGCTGGTGCCAGGTGGGTCCCCGAAGGCTGGGGAGCCATCTAACTGGCAGCTGTGCGGTCCCCGGAGGAGCCGAAGGCTGACTTAGCAGCCGTAGCGGTGATGGTCGACTGACCCGCCGAAGATTTTTCAGACTTGCGTCCGAAGTATTCTTAGGTGACGGCTGTGAGGTAGCCTTGCTCGAGGGCTGCGAGGCCTCAGGTTGGTCCGTGGAGTGCTCCCGCTCTCGAGATTTCTCCTTGTGGTGGTTCTTGGAGAGAGAAGATTTTTCAGAGGGAGACTCTCTGATGCGTCCATTTGCTTCTCTAATGAAGTGAGGCGGGCTTTTAGAAGGTGGGCCTCCAAAGCCCGCTTTTTGGTGGCCTGGTTAAATGTTTGGCACTCCGAGCAGGATGAGACAGGATGGTCTGGGCCCAGACAGATAATGCACTTCAGATGACCGTCATTATGAGGAATCTGCATACCACAGAACAAGCACTTCTTCTTAGCAGAAGACATAAGCGAGAATTAAGCAAAATAATGTCAAAGGGGCAGGCCAGTGACAGTCATAGTAGGCATAGCACTATGTAACACTATTAGCATGAGTCTAGCACAGCACAGATACAGATTGATATACTGTGCAACTTGAGCGATTACATAGGCTACACTGTAGTTAGGCTGTGGGCAGTGGACTCTGTGCTTCCTTAGCTCAAAACAAAAAGAGTTATATTTCTTAAATTTTATCAGATTTCACAACAGACAAAAGTATTACTGAAGAAGAGGCTGACAGCCAGTGAAGCTGTAATTCACCTTGAATTACTGCTCTTACTGTCAGTCTGACAAAAGTAAATTATGCATAAGATAAATGTGAAAAAGCTCACACTGTTATAACACACACTGACTGGACTGGTACTTAATGGTTTTAAGGCTAGCTTCCCCCCTCACGTATTTAGACACAACTGGTGCTGGACGGACTGGACTGGAGACAAGAGTGGTTTGTCAACTGTTGCAGACCTGGGACTGAGACTGTGAAGGATTAAGACTGCAGACTGCCCTCACAAAAAATGAAAAGCAGTTGTCTACTCTGAAAGACCACCAAGTAGTTTTTTGTCACACAAAATGAATAAGTAGGGAATCAAAATATGGCAATGTTGTGGACCTGGTAAAACCACAGTAGTTGCTCAACAGGCAGACAGTTAATCTCCTATAAATGTGACCCTTACTTTATTTTAGATTGAAAAAAACATAAACAGCAACACCCTTTTATCTGGGCTGCAGCAAATCTCACACTGCCTTTGCCCAAGGTTTATTATGACGCACACTGACTGGACTGGTACTTAATGGTTTTAAGGCTAGCTGCTTCCTCCCTCACTTACTTAGATACAACTGATGCTGGATGGACTGGACTGGACTGGAGACAACAGTGCGTTGTCAACTGTTGCAGGCCTGGGACTAAGACTCTGAGGGATTAACACTGCTGCAGCTTAATATGTATTAAATAATCTTTTTTTTTACAAGCTCCCTGCCCTCACAAAAAAATTAAAAGCAGCTGTCAACTCTGAAGGACCACCAAGTAATTTTTGTCACACAAAATGAATAAGTAGGGAATCAAAATGTGGCAATGTTGTGGACCTGGTAAAACCACTGTAGTTGATTAACAGGCAGACAGCTCCTGTAAATCTGAACTATATTATAGATTGAAAAAAAAAAATAAACAGCAACTGCCCTTTTATCTGGGCTGCAGCAAATCTCACACTGCCTTTGCTTAAACTTATGGTTTATTATAACACACAATCACTGGACTGCCAGGTACTTAATGGTTTTAAGACTAGCTTCCAATGTGTATTAATTTAAACAAGTTTTTTTTTTTTTTTTTTTTTTAACACTGTCCCCACAAAAGAAAAGAAAAGCAGTTGTCTGAAACTAGCACAAGGATTCTTTCCCCAAAAAATAAATGAGTGAGGAATCAAGATGGCAAGGTTGTGTGATAACACCACAAATTGCTCAACACAGTTAAGTCCACCTTTCCTCACAGAGTGTATAAAAATGAACTGCAACTGCTCTTTTTTTCATATTTAGTCCCCTCTGATATAAGCAAACACGACTGAAGAAAATCCCCTCCTGCATAGGGGAGGTGAAGCCTCGATTTACTTTGCTTGCCAGACAGTTATTTCCAGATGTACAAACACTTTTTTTTTCTTCTTAATTACAGCCTTTAGCTGTTAAACACACTCTACCTGCCTAAGATACAGCTAATAATATTGTTTTTGCACAGAAATGAAAAGATTAATTCGGGGAACTGATCACGATCACAGAGCTCCCCGCTTAGTGACTGATCACACACAAACTCACCTCACAAAACAATATTCTGTGCCTTCCTGATATACTCAGAAAATCAAAGTTTTTTTTCCATACCTGCATTTCTGGTCGTCAAGAGGTTGTGAACACTCAGAACTGCTCTCTCAGATGAGTGGAAATAGCAGAAAAATCATGTAATCTCCGGAGCGAGCCCCAGCAGCTGATGTGTAAGAAGCTTAGCGAAGGATCCAGCTCCGGTTTCGGGCCATCGGATCCCCGCCGAGCGCGGCCGTGGCTCCACTAGCCTGCTGCTCAGCCACTACCACCAACCCGCCTCCAGGACCAGCGCCGATGGGTAAGACCTCAGCCTGAAGTCAGTAAAGCCGTGAGCGGCTGCCATTGGTTCACAGCACCAACAGCTTGTGCCTGATTGGATCCGTTTCCTGGACTGCCGCTGATTGGCTGGCTCTGTTTCTCCCTGCCTTGCTCTGCTCGCTGGGTGCTGCGCCCATTCACTTGCACTGGATTTTGCTGAAATTTTTGCCCGCACTGCTACTGATACAAACTGTGCGAATTTTGTGACTGTCTTTGCTGTAATTGCTGCTGTTAAACTGTTCATGTAATTCTCGCTTTGAATTTAACCCGATTACCCATTACTTATTTTTGATTTTTCTCTCTGTGCTCTCCCTTCCCTGACCTCAACTTCCCTACTTAATTACTCCTCTCTATTCTCTGCTCTGCACCCTGTGGCGCCAGGATCAGCATAACCGATTTTGGCCTTTGTCCTTGGCTGCCTCCCCAACCCCCTCAGCCATTATTCTCCCGCTAACTTGTCTGGCTTTCTGCTTCCCCGGCTCCCCGTCCATCGATTTAGCTCCTGCCTCACCTCTTCCAGCTCTCCCCCTCTCCAGGTCTTAATCTCTCTCTCTCCTCCCTCAGATCCAGCCCAGTTTCAGGCATCGGATCCCGAAGCGTGGCCGCGGCTCCACTAGCCTGCCGCTCAGTCACCACCACCAACCCGTCACCAGGACCAGTGCCGACGGGTAATACCTCTCTCTCCTCCCTCAGATCCAGCCCGGTTTCGGGCATCAGATCACGGAGCGTGGCCGCGGCTCCACTAGCCTGCCGCTCAGTCATCACCACCAACCCGTCACCAGGACCAGTGCCGACGGGTAATACCTCAGCCTGAAGTCGGTAAAGCCATGAGCGGCTGCCATTAGTTCATAGCGCCAACAGCTTGTGCCTGATTGGACCCTTGTTTCCTGGACTACCGCTGATTGGCTCGCTCTGTTTCTCCCTGCCTTGCTCTGCTCGCTGAGCGTTGCACCCATTCACTTACACTGGATTTTGCCGAAATTTTTCGCCCGCCCCTACCCTACTTAAATACACCTAAAACCCGCCTACCCACCATCTTACCCCGCTTCTCCCCCATTGGCCTTCCATTACAGCCAACCCTCTACCCTCCAAGTCTAATTCCACCCTCCTTGTCCTTCTCAGGCGCTCAAATTTGCTCACACCCTCCCTGCCATCCTCAGTCAACTCATCTCCACACATTCTCCTCTCTGTACTAGTCACGATACTCCTACCCTATGTCTCCTGTACTTACACCGGCGATGGCGACAGTCTCCCACCATTCCTTCCCCTGCTGCTCCTTCTCTCTCTGCCCTCTCTTTTCTCCCTCCCTGGCCCCACTCATTCTCACCCCCTCTCCCCGAGCCCCACCATCTTCCTAAGTGCCTCTTGCTACTCCCAAGGTACCCTCCATTACTCCATGTGCCCCCCCCCGCATGACCCTCCTCACAGCAACACCAGGATACCTTTTTGCATTGAAAACCCTCTCACGTGGGATTATCTATCCACGCTATACCAAATTGTATCTCACTGGCATGGCCGTGTGGTGCCAGCCTATTACCCCACCAGGAAACAATTATTTAAATTATCTCTTAAGGCTCTACGCCTTTCCTCTCAAACTAATACTCCTTCTCCTACTTATATCGGGTAATGTCCACCCGAATCCTGGCCCTGCCCGCCCATGCCTTGGAAAAACCTCTGGGACTCTAACCCTGGCTACCCTCAAGATCCACAGCCTTCTGTCTATGATTGATGCCCTTCAAGCCTTCGTCCACCAACAAAACCCAGACATCCTTGCTGTTGTCGAAACCTGGCTGACAACAAAAGTCCCCGATCGGGCCTTAACCATACAGGGCTACAACATCCACAGGTTGGACTGGGTCGCCAAAAAAAAAAAAAAAAGGGGGGAGGATGTGCCATCTACATCAATGACTTTCTCACGTGGCACCCCATTGATACTGTCTGACCTGCTGCCTCGGCCCAGATCCTTCCAATCAAATTTCTCCTAGGTCCAAATCATAAAGCCATCACCATTATCACTGTGTACATTCCTCCCAGAGATCAAGGACTTGGTCTACATGATGTTATAAGTTTCATAAACTCCCTGCCCCCCGATTCTGAACTTATTCTGCTAGGAGATTTCAATTTTAACTGGCTGGCGCCAGATGCAAGTGCTCACAAAGACTATCTCAGCTGCCAACCTCTCTCAGATGGTCACCTCCACTACCAGGACTAACTATAAAACAGGCACCAGTACTCTACTTGATTGGGTTCTCACGAACCACCCTGCTAGGATCTGTCGCATCACAGTTCTGCCAGAATCCCTCAGTGACCACTCACCAATCACCTGTGAATGGACAAACAAAAATTTTTAAAGCCCCCCCCCCCCAAAATCGTCTCCAGCAGAGTCCTCCCTCGTGGCAACCTAACCCCTCAAACAATACCTAAAGCTTCAAGACTGGTCATCACATATGAGGCAACGGATGTTAACCTGGCTCTTGACCATTTCATCTCAACTTTCAACACAGCGTGTGACCTCTTTACCCCAGTTAAAAAGCGTAAGGTCAAATCTATCTGCAACCCCTGGATCACGGCGGGACTCCTTGCCCAGTTGAAACGGAGGGACCATCTCTGGGCAGTAGCTAAAATAACCGGCAAGTAAACTGACATTCAATCATATAAACAAGCCTGAAATGCCTGCACTAAAGCCATACAGCTCACGAAAAACTCCTACTACTACAAAGACACACTCACCAACACCTGGGGAAACGGACGTACTTTCTGGGAGAATATGAAGGACATAACAGGGAAGCAGCCTGTAACCTCCCCTGCCAGGCTTGTAGTCGACGGATCAGCTACTCTCGACCCGATGGTCATTGTTAACACCTTTAATACGGCATTTACAGACCTCAGTACAGTCCTCCCCTCCTGACTATTTCGAACAAAGTACCTCCTCCATCGTACACAGTCTCACCTAACCCCTCTTCTACTTCAGAGAGGTCAGACCATATGATTCACGCCGTTACATTGCCACGGCTATCTCGAAATCCAGAACCAGTGGTGATACCTTGGACCTTAAGCTTTTATCATTTACCCTCGATGGACTTCTTCCAGTAACAAAAATTCTCAGTCTCTCCCTCACTAGTAGTAAATTCCCGGACAGATGGAAAACTGCGATCGTGACCCCTGTTCACAAAAGTGGTGACAAGACCAATCACTCAAACTATCGCCCCATCTCAATACTTCCTCCACTCTCTAAGGCCCTTGAGCGGATTGTGGCAGACCAACTCACTGGCCATCTGGAGAAATACAACATGATTTCTGGAAAGGGCACAGTACCACCACTGCCCTCCTTTAGCTTACCGGAGCAGTTCCCAACTCCCTTGACAACAGACAGCTCACTGGGGTTGTTTTCATAGACCTATCCAAGGCCTTTGATACTGTCCACCATGGGCTCCTTACTGATCTACTGCTAACCGCCGGCCTGTCTCCTGACTCAGCACTATGGCTCAACAGCTACCTAGATCACTGGAAGCAAAGAGGAAAAATTGTCTCTGCTCTCTCCGATACCCTGTCCGTCTGCTCTGGTGTCCCATAGGGTTCCATCCTGGGCCGCCTCCTTTTCAGCCTCTTTTTGAACTCACTACCACAATCCTGCTCTGAGCCCATTATACTGTATGCAGATGATGCTGTAGTCTTCTCATCTCACAAAGATCCCTTGTCTCTGCAATGTTCTCTCCAGCATGGCTTCAGCTCCGTTGAGTCCTGGTTCCAAGAGCACAAGCTAGTGCTCAATCACAAGAAAACTAAATCGGTGCTTTTTCACAGTCCCAAAAACCCACACAAGCAACACCAGCTAGTTATTTCCATTGCTAATGGTAACACCCTTGATCAGGTCCCGTCTTTTAAACATCTAAGGATCATACTGGATCCTTGCCTCACATATGTGGCCCACATTGACAATGTTGCCAGAATTACTAATATACGTCTTGGTCTATTTTACAAAACACAGACAACACCGTACCTCTGAAGTACTGAAGATAGCCAGCCGTACAGAGCTCTGTGGTCTCGGTCATCGACTATGGTCTCATCATCTGCAGCTCTGCCACAATGACAACCCTCAGACGGACATCAGTTGCCTTAAATAAGGCCTGCTGACTTATTACTGGTGCCCACCGTCTTACCCACACATGCAACCTGTATGCTCAGACCGGTTGGCTCCAACTTTCGAACCGTATCAAGTACCTCATTTGTACTATGGCTAAGAAAATACATCTTGACCTGGCACCCCCTGATGTCCTAGCCTTACTACCTGAAAGCACCAGTCAATGGAGCTCCAGGAGATCCAAGTGGCAGCTCCTGAAAGTCCCCCACTGTCACACTAGCCTGGGTCAACGCTCCTTTGCCTACAAAGCTCCACTTTGGCTAAATGACCTCAGCCATACTATCTCCTCTGCCAAAACTATTGGGATGTTCAAAACCAGCCTCTGGCAACATCTCACTACCTCCAGCTCTTGTGATTGCTTCTCCTAAAGCTGGGGAATCACCTACTAAGCCAGTTGTGGTACCCCCACCACACATTAGTCCTAACTGCCACACCGCGCAATCATGTACCCCTATCGCTATGTTCCCGCTAGCCACTCGCCATGTCACCACCGGCGAATGTTTTTAGCCTGTGGCTAAAATTTCTAACAATTTTTAAAGTTTCCCAAGCCACAGAGGCTAAAACCTTCTGTTCATGCCATTTTTAACAATAGCATAGTACGTGGTTTAGAATAACTAATTTGGCAGTGTATATCGTGGTGCGGCTCATGATTTCACATAGTGGCTAAACAGCCTGGGACCACTTTAGCCACAGTGGCTAACATTTTAAAAATCCTGGGGGGAACAGAGCTATTGCACTTTTCCCGTCCCCCCCATCTCCTCTTCCTCCTTCTCTTATCCCTTCCACATACTCTCCTCTCTTCTCACCCCCTCTCCCCCCCCCATGGAAATAGCACTTACTGGCATATCTCACCTGACAAATGCCACTGGCTGCTTCAACATTTCTCCCTCTATGTTCATACAGAAGGTCCTAATAACCATTACAGTCTGTTATTACACTGCAAAATGTCTTGTTTCCTTTGAAATGTTGTTTTTCTCTCATCCTGTATTTCTCTGACGTGGAACCTTTATAAAAGAGCCTTGGCTCAAAGGTATTATAATCCTAGATCTTAATAAATAAAAATAAACACTCCACAAAACTGCGTAGCTGCTGGATATGATGCGTATACCTATGTTAACCTTACTGTACCACGAGGGTGATAGAAAGAGGCACACATGGTACAGTAAGGTTAACATTGCATGGGATATGCCAGAGTTTAGCTCCATGATCACCCCGCCCCATGTGCATAACACCCATCCTGACTAGTAGCTCTTCAAGACTGTGCAGCCCAGCACCCACCCCAGCCCATTCCTACCAGTCACTGTCGCAGCTCAGGTCATGAATATGAGCACCCGCCTCCTTTGCACTGTAGCTCCTCCTGAACCTGTTCTCCATGTGGTGCCGCCACATCCAGCCTCCTTTTCTGTGGACACTCCTCATGTAGATGCTCCCGATGCTCTGTCCCGAGTCCTCAGTGGAGCGCGCTTGTGTGCGTGCGACGCAACGTCAAACTAAAAAAAAAAAAAAAAAGTGTTTCAGAATGCCTATACACTCAGCGCTGCGCCCCTAGTGGCAGCTCGCGGTATTGCAGCCAAAAGGCTAAACAGCCTACCTGCACTACAGTGCAAGCCAGAGACAAAACTACATGCACCAGTCTGTTCCTACTTGCACTGGGAACAGGCTGGGTATGCTAATTTCCTTCCAGCGGAAAGGAAGATCTGTTGTCATGGGGCGGAGCCGAGGGTTATACCATCTGGGTGAGTGGGAGGAGCCAGCTGAAGACTTTCTGGCACATCTTAAAGCGGCAAGGTACCTGCCAAGAAGTGTGGATAGAACAACATATCCACGATCCTAGAACAATATACGTGGGAATAGGAAAAAAAGGAAAAAATAAGGAGATCATGGGGAAAAGCAAAAATAATAAAAAAGCAAAACCATAAAAATAAATAACTTTTCACAGTGCTATTAAACCGAATCCATTATTTCAGTAACAGCACATGCAGTGTATAAAATATTCTAAGGTAATTCTACAATAGGTGGAAGCAGATAAGAAATCTGTGTCCAGGGTGAATCTTTGATCTTAACCTTCCTAAAACTAAAGTGTGTCCGAATTCATGAACCCAGCATTGCTTCTCAAAGTTAGGTAAGGAAGGGGAATTCCAATAACTTAATTTTGGTTGCCACAGATCTTAAAATTATTACACACTGAGCATAAATATTAAAGTTACTGTAGGAAAAATCATTAAAAATAAATAATTCAAATAACAGGGGAATTTCCAAATTAAGGAAATTAGTTAATTTGACTCTAGTAGATTCCTACCAAGAACTAATTTGTAGACAAGACCACAGCATATGGTAATCCCTTCTCTCGTCTACGAATGCCAACAATTTCTATTCAATTTATCATCTATATGAAAAATATTAGTGGGGGTGAAGTATCCTCTATCAAAAATCTTAAACTGAATAGAATATTTTTGACATATTTAATCATTCTGAAAATCTTCGAAGTAGAATCCATTTAGATACATGTAGCGGTGAGGTAAAATCTTCATTCCATTTTTCTAGAACTGATTTAAAAATGCCACCCTGATCATAAGCCGAGCTCTTAATCAGGTGGGAATAGAATTGGGTGATAAAACTAAAGTTTTCGTTAGAGGCGGTAATCTCTTCAGTTTTATTAGATATTATACAATGGCTTAACTTTATCTAAAATCTGATTGGCTAGCTGGCACCTCCTAGCTGTGGTAAATCCTGACATTACCAACGGTAAGAGGAGGTGCCAGCTAGCCGAACAGGTTGAACTTAGAAGCAGTATCAATCCAAACCCCCAAAAAACAGACAGAGCCACCATTTCGCCTAACCGCTTAAAAACGCAGGAAAAGCATCGCAAAACAAAATGGATAGTAGCTGCAACTTAATTGACCCCACGAAGTTGGACGCTAAAATCAGTACCTCTGGTTTACTCTCAGTGTTGGCTCTGTCCTTGTGGTCTCTGCAGCTCACTCCTACATGCTCACTGCTACCCATCTCTGCAGTTTTTTTTTTTTGTTTTTTTTTATTTCTCAACTGAAAGTGTGGCACCAGCTCATTCACGCCACCCACCATCACTGGTCAGCCATCAGCTAAACATACAGTATATTTTAATACAGCCATCAATCCATAAGTGTAGAAAGTATGTTTTAATACAAATGAGGCTAAAACATGTAAATCAGCGCCCGGCGGGCAGTAAACCCGGACATACTATGAATATGCATAGCGCATGCATGTCCAGTTTTAGGCTCTGCTATAATCATTATAAAAGTTTTAGCCCTCATTAAATACACTTTCTCCTCCGTAATTCAAAATCAGGCATCGAGCAACTTGGACACAATGTTTAAAAAAAGCATCGGGGACAGGAATATAAAACACTCTTGCACACATGCAGTAAATGCAAGCCCTAGCAACCCAGGACTATTTTTTCAGCACAGCAAAAAAGTCAATAAAAATAAGTCACAATTACAGAAAAAAAACATTATCTTTATTTTTTGGGCCAGAAAACAGAAGGGGACCATTGTATAATCACAATAAGCCACTCCAGGGTGTGGGTGATGCTGGGATTTACCCACGAGGCCACAGCCACGCCAGACGTGGGTAAACCCAGCATCACCCACACTGTTGTGGTTTATTGCTTAAATATTCCTAATGTATTGGAATCACCCCAACCATATCTTTTACTTCTAAAGATGTATTTTTTACGAGTAAGGTAAGATAACCACATTTTGTTTGGGTTTTCCCTCATAACTGCTTGAAAGGATTCCCACAAAAGCATTATTATAAACCAATTCAAACCAATTCTTATATTGCAACTGGTCAACAATGCCATGAAGGGTGCTATATATATCTTTTTTTTGTTGGTACTATTTTTTTTTTGTAACCTTTATTCATTAAAAACAAGTTTTGTTATAGAGAACACATACAAAAATACAACAATATAACAGAGCTGCCAGCATAACTGTACACATGCTGTTAAAATGATCTTACATCTGTCCGATAATGTCCCAGTGGTGAACCACAGGGCATTTAAATTATGACAAAGCGTGGGATCTTAATAACTGGGACATATGAACAACATAACACTAAGCAAAGCCTGGCCATCGGGTGACAAACCAAACAGAAAATGAAGCTAGAGAAAACAAACTATCGAACTGAAGCCAAGCAGATAAGCCTCATGGCACAAAATCTAGGCAAACTGCCATAATATACAACACTCAGCGTCTCCAAGTTCAAATTTCTCCAAAGTATGATTTAATTGGTCTGTAACCCCCAAAAAAAGTGATAGATTTTTACCATTCTGTCTTGCCAACTGCATTTTTTTTTAAACTATTATTGAGGTTTTGGAAAAATACCTTTGAGTCAGAGACTCCTTCACAAAGGTTCCACGTCACAGAAATCAGACACAAAACAGACATTACATGGCAATTCATCCTCACCAGGGTACAAAGTAAGCAACAGACAAAGAACAGAGAGAAGGCTAACAGTTTGACACTAGGAATAATAAGCACAGCTCTTAAACAATACGTTAATACTACTCAGCGAACCAGCAGAGCCTGACAGATCTAGGCTGGAGACTCAGCAGGAGTGGACATAAACCGGCCAGGGGCCTTAGTCAGAGAGAGGAAGGTAATCAGTGGCAATCACAATAATTAGAGGACTGGAGGTGTTCCTTAAGCTGAGTTTTGAAGGTGCCGATATGGTTTTCATTAGTAAGGAAGGTGGGTAGGCCATTCATCCAGGAGGGGGGCTCTATAGCTAAAGGACCTTTGGAATTGGGAGGTACGGCAGTGGGGTACTGTGAGGAGCAGCTTAATAGAGCTTCGGGTGCACTTAAATGCTGGGGCTGAGTGGATTAGAGGGGTGAGTCTGGGGGGGGGGGGGTTGAGGCCAAGAGTAACCTTTTTTGCCATGAGACAGGCATGGTACCGGATTCTGTTTGAGGTTGAGCCAGTTGGTAGTAATGTATAGCGAGCAAGTGTGGATGAGAGTCACAACCCAGGGTAAGGCGGCATGCTTTATTAAGGGCAAGGCGTATTTTGGATAGGGCTGAGGTGCTTGCAGCACCATAGATAAGTAAGCCGTAGCCAAGCAGGGAGAGAACCGAAGAGGAGACAGCGAGCCTAAGGGCATCTTGGGTGAGACAGTGTTTGAAGCGATGCAGCATTCCAAGATGAATGTTGAGGGTGGTGGATAGGAGGTGTATATGCTGGTGGAAGTTTAGCGCTGAGTCTAAGGTAATGCCCAGGTATTTAAAGCAGTCCACTAGTTCGAGAGGGGAATGACTGACAGTTAGTAGAGGGGGCCAGTGTTCCCACTGGAAGTTCTGTGGGTGGGAGAAGATCATAACTTTTGTCTTCTTATAGTTCAGTATGAGGCGCTGTGAGGAGAACCAGTTTTCAGTGTCACTAAAGGAGGTTTGAAGGGAGTGATGGGTCAGAATTGGAGGAATATAGGACAGCATTGTCCACATAAAGTGGAAGGTTTTCTGTGCAGGACATGGGGAGGGAGTAAAGGAAGGGGCTGAACAGCAATGGTCCGAGAATGGACCCCTGAGGGATGCCGGAGAGAATGGGCAGAATGGGCAGTCTACCGGATAAGGTATTACCTATCCTGACCTGCTGAAATTGGTTTGAGAGTTAGTCAGTGAACGAGCAGAGGGCGTCCTGGGAGAAACTGAAGTCGGAAAGTGTGGATATTAAGAAAGAATGGTTGACTGTGTCAAACGCCTTAGCGAGATCAATGAAAACAGCACCAGTGATATGGCCCCTGTCTAAGGCGGTGTGAATATGGGCAGTGAACTCCAGGAGGGCAGTAGCAGTACTGTGCCCCTTGCGGAAGCCATGTTGCTGTTTGCAGAGGAGGTTCTATTTGTTGAGGTGGTCGGTGGGCTGATCAGAGACGATCCGCTCTAGGGCCTTGGGGGGAGGATGGAGATGGGGTAATAGTTGTTGGTGCTGGTACGCTCCCCAGTTTTAAATACCAGAGTAATGGAAGTAGATTTCCACCAGGAGAGGAATTTACCCTGGCACAAGGAGCGATTTAGAATATGTGTGAGGGGGTTGAGTACTTCCTGTAAGGTGAGCCGGAGGAGTTTCAGCTCTAAGGAGTCACTGCTATAGCAGGAGTGGCTGAGGGCTTTTGCAGACTTTGGAGCAATGCAGCGCAGATGGAAAGGGGGGGGGGTTCTGTGGGGGCAAAAGGGGTGCAAATTGAGGGTGGGTCAAAGAAATTAGAATATAGGACCTGGCTGAGGTTTGTGAAAGTGTCATTGAAAGCTGTAGCTATACGTGTAGGATCAGTGGTCAGACACCCATCAACTAAGATCTGGTTGGGAACAGTGTTTGGGACTTTGCCACAGATATTCTTACTGTTGTTCCAGAAATTCTGCCCCAAGCCCCAGGTGGAGGTGAGGGAGGATTTAAAATACTCGGCTTTGGCTCTCTTTCAAAGCCCACATGCATTTTATTGGACTCCAGTTACTGGGTGGGGGAGAGACAGTGGTTAACCAATGTTTTGTAATTGCCTTCTTTGCTATAAGAAGAATCCAAATATTTTTACTATGAAGAATCTATAACATTAAACCAAAATTATGCTTAGTTATAGATTTATTCCATGTGATGATAGCAATTCTACTTTCATTAATAGGATTTTTAATATCTTTGAATGATAGAAAAGCCAGTAAATTTTGAACAGGAAGTGTGTCCACATATGAACAGACTAATTTTCAATAGGCGAGGGATCCATCAAATTAACAGAAATGAACCAATGTAAAGTTTGCTTAACTTTGACACCTATATAGCAATACAGAGGATCAGGGCAACATGGGTTGACAAAAGGGGGACAGCTCACTGGGCAAACAGCATCACCTGACTGGATTAAATTCACTATTTAATCCACACTTGGGGTGAGATGCCCAGCTAGCAAGATCCCTGAGCAGAGTGCAACTTGCTATCTCTGGAAGTTCAGCACTGATAGGCAGCCATTAAAAAGGCAGGTAAGCGAGACAGAGCCACAGCGGTCAGTTAGTGGCCACCTGACAGTGCTGTACCCAATTCTCCTGTTGTGCGACTTCTCCCCTGTACCACATGCTGTAGTGTCAGTCCTCCCCCGTCACACATGGAGTCCAGCGCAATGAAAATTTCCCCCACCCTGACAGTGCGAGCAGCGGGATGCGGGTGTGAGAGAGAGAAAGACTGCGATCAACACGACAGTGTGAGAGCGAGCCCTGCACAAGCGAGTGCTAACGGAATCTTTAAAGTCTGTCTCCAAAATAGCTGTAAAAAGTTATCTGCAATGATGTTTCGACATAAGGGAAACAAAAAACAAGCTTTTTCTGTTCTCATTCCAGTTGTGCAATGTGGAGTGAAACAGAGGACTATGCAGCTGAACGGAGAGAAGCAGCGCAGCTCAGCAGTACTGACTAGTGCGAGTCAGCGTGTTCTGGTGCTTCGTGTGTTCGATTGCCCCATAATATTTTGGAATATCTTTTAACTGTGCCATAATATAGTAGGCAACAATAAGAAATAAGAAGTGTGATGCACACAAGTATTAACAAAAGCTTACAATAATATAGAGAAAAAGATTACACAATTCCCGAAATGAAAATGCCCAAAAGCCTTCTGTAAAATCAGTAAATATTACCAAGTTCACCAGCAGTCTTCCATTGACTAGCTCAGCAGGCAATAATGAACAGTTTGTTAGCAGTTCAAAACATTTCAGTTTAAAGTATTATCTTTAAAACACTGTCTTATTCCATCTTCTTTCAAAAAACAGAGTCCTTGTGTGTAAAATGATATGCCACGCTTCTAGCTGTCAAAGCTCTGAGGACATCTTGAGATAAATACAAACACAGCTTATCACCTATTACACTGATTTAAAAAAAACCTTTTTTTTGGTAAACAGGGCTACTTTATCAAATGTTAGTTTTAAGCAGTGTAAGCAATGAGATTCTTCAGATGTCCTCCGAGGAGCGTGTGTGTGTTGGGGGGGAGGCATACAGTACACGTACTAGGCAAAGTAGGAGATAGTGTTATGCACAGGAAATGTCACAAAACACGTCAGTAGTGTATGTGTGACATTTGATAAATGCTTAACTTGTTCAAACCATTGCGGTGGAATATCACCCAACATCGCTTGATACAGAAATACAGGTGAGGCATTATCTATAATGGTTCAATTTTACTCCAAAGGCAAAAAAATAGATGCTCCCATCCATTAGGAGAATTAAAAATGATGGTATAGATACTAGGAATGTTTAGTTGAACTGTTAATTCCTGTTCATTAGTAATAAGTGAGAAGAGGTTACTCACCTGTAACCATACATCTAAGAGTGGTATATGATTCACAGCCACACACTGGCAGTTCCACTAGAATGCGATGATTGGCCGGATGTCTTTAAGCTAAGCTCCTCTCACCACCCGAGTGGATATATCCCCCGACTCCGCCCTGTGACATCAGATCTCACGTGCCGGAAGCAGAATCAGGTGTCACCTGTCCAGGAAGGCAGAGTTGGTTGTGTGGATGTGAACCATATACCACTCCAAGAACTACAGTTACAGGTGAGTAACCTATTATTCTAGGGGCATGGTTATCGTTCTCTTATCCACACTCCGGTAGACTCCTAGCAGTTCTCGAGGAGAAGGGGGTAAGGCACACACCCCTAATTGACGAACAGAGACTGGAAAACAGGTACCAAAATACACATCCCAGCGTGAGTGGAGGTAAATGCAGTAGTGGCAATTGAAAGCATGTGCTGACCTCCAGGCAGCACCCCTAGAGATCTCCTGTATGGGTATATCCCTGGAGGCAGCCACCGAGGCAGCAGTATGTTTGGTGAATGAGCTCCAATCCCAACAGGAGGCTCCTGACCAGCCAACCTATAGCAGAAGTCAGTGCAAGATGTGATCCACTCTACAGTCATCTGCTTTGCTGCTGGTCTGCCAGGCATGGCGTCACCATAGGTGACAAACAGCTGGCAAGCCTGTCCCTGAATTCCAGCCGTATACTCTACATAATAGAAGAGCATTCTCCACAGGTCCAGGGTATAGACCCTAAGATGGGCCTCAGAAGAAGGGTTGGTAAAGTATACCAGCAAGTCACATGGTTAAGGTGAAACTCCGATACCACCTTTGGGAGGAACTTAGGGTTGGGGTGGACGACTCTGTCCTTCTGGAAGTATTTCTGGACCTAAGCAAGGTATTCAACACAGTCAACCATGACCTGCTCCTTGTACCCCTCCGTAACATTAGCTTGTCCCCCCTATCCCTGAGATGGTTGTCCAATTACCTCACAGGTCATCAGCAGTAGGTGGAAGGGGATTCTCACCACTAAAACCATTGGTGAGGGGTGTACCACCGGGCTCCATATTGGGTCCACTGCTCTTCACAATATATATTAATGGCATTGATGTTAGTATTAAAGCTGCCAATATACATCTCTTCGCAGATGATACGGTACTATACATTATCAGACCTACTCCTGAAGCAGCATGTATGGATCTACAACAGGAATTTAATCAGCTGCAACTACAACTATTGAACCAGAAACTTCTCTTGAATGCAAAACAAAAAAAAAAACAACCAAAGGCGATGTTTTTTTCACCCTTTGTACATGCAATTAATCCTGCCACCCAAGGAACCTTACCTCAGATCACTAACACTTCTAGGCGAACCACTGGAATATGTAACCAAGTTCAAATATGTAACCAAGTTTTTGGTCGCCGCATCCCCCCTCCAGCAGTTACCCCAGCTCCCCTCATGGGTGAAGGTCGAGAGAGGGTAAGGCACCCTCCCCTCGAGCATTTTGGTCGCCGCATCCCCCCTCCAGGTAACTGAGGTAGCCATCTTAGGAGTGCACTGGAAGCTGTGCTGCGATCCCAGTAGTAGCTGGTAGCTGCTGCTGCTAAAAGTACTTATTGTCCCCACACTAGTGGAGATCGTTTTTTTCAGGGGTTTCCTTAAAGAAATGGTGGCATTTTAATAGTTTCACATAGTTACTTTAAGAGCTTGCTGGTGCACTGTTAGAGTAGAATTACAGTGCTCCTTAAGGGCCATGCAAGGGATTGGACTCAGATTATTGCCCGGGGCATTTTTACCACTGTCTCTGAAGTATAAAGGCCGATTTACCTGAAATTCACTGTTCGGAGCTTTGCTAGGGCAGGATACGGTGCTCCTTAAGGGCCTTGCAAGGGAATTGGCTCAGATTACTGTCCGGGGCGTTACCAACTGCTTCTGTACTGAAAAGCTGATTTACCTGAAATTCATTGTCAGGGCTTGCTAGGGTGGGATACAGCGCTCCTCAAGGGCCTTACAAGGGAAACAACTGTTTCAAAAATAACTTAACGTAAGTCTGAACTCACACAGTAATCAGTGTTGTGGCCTGCAAACAGAGTTGATCTTACCCCCCCCCCTTACCTGTGTCATCCTTTGTCTCCAAACTCTACTAGTCTCCTCTCATCTCTCCCTCCTGCAGCAGTTACCCCAGCTCCCCTCATGGGTGAAGGTCGAGAGAGGGCAAGGCGCCCTCCCCCCGAGCATTTTGGTTGCCGCATCCCCCCTCCAGGTAACCGAGGTAGCCATCTTAGGCGTGCACTGGAAGCTGTGCTGCAATCCCAGCAGTAGCTACCCCGCTGACGCTTCGCGTCACCTCCCCACCACCCCCACCACCACCCTTGGTGCGTCTCTGAGCTATATAGTGCAGGTCACCTGATCTCAAAACCAATCAGGCCACTTCTCTATTTGCAGGTTATCAATCCTAATCACTAGAGGCTGTCATAACCACTCAAACACTCCACTGGCTCTACATGGAGTTTCACCAAGTTAACTCTCCCTGATCCCTCCAGTAATTTGTACCCATCGCTCCCTCTACCTACTGGTAAACCACTCTCTCCCCCAGGTATGCACCCACTCTCGGCTTGATAACCTAATATTGCTCCAAACTACTGCTCTGTAAACACAGCTCTGCTTAACTCATATGCGGCCTTTTATTTAAGCAGCTTGACCGGAAGGCCCCCTCTCCCAGCAAAAAGGACAACTAACTGGTAATGCCAACTAAGCTAGGGCTACCCTCCTTCCATTTGCCCAACAGTGGGCTACTCCTGGCAGGCTTGTATATACTGTCCCTCCTCTGGGTAGACAGGCTTATTGGCACATGCGACCCAGGTCGTTGAGGGCACCCACAACCCTCCATTCTCTCGTCAGACATGCCATTCACACCCCAACACCGACTCATATCACTATTAACGGCCCACGAATCCTTTATGAGAGGCATCTGGTACCATACTTTCCTCCTCGCCAAACGCCTACTCAGACACAAGCTACTCCGTCCACCCTACCCCTCCTCACTTTGCCTCATTGCTACCCTCCTGCTCTTAGCAGGAGATATTCAACCAAACCCTGGGCCCCCACTTGACAACCTACTGATTTACTCGCCACAGGATTCTCAATGGGTGGTCTCAAAGGGATTGTGGATTGCACATATGAACATATTCAGTCTGAGACCTAAGATGCAGGAAGTCCAAGCCTGGTTGGATCTGTACAACCCAGACGTCTTGGCTGTGTCTGAGACTTGGCTCAAGCCTCAAGGACTCCCACATGAGGTCACTGCTCTTGGGTATCACTCCTTCCGCAAAGACAGAGCACACAAAGAGGGGGCAGGGTCTTAATCTATGCAAAAGACACCCTCAACTCAGCGCAGGTCAAACTGTAGCATACCACCAGGGATGATAGTGAATCTGTATTCATTCGCATCACCCTTGGTCACTGCAAGCACCTTACCATAGGGCGCGTATACAGCCCACCCAAGAATACTCTCCAATCCCTTGAGTCTGTTCTAAAGGACATCGGTGGGGAGGTCTCCTCTGAGATACTCATACTAGGTGACTTTAACCTGAACTGGACTCTGAAAACAAACCAGACGTTAAAAGGTATGATTCTAGAAGCAAATCTTACACAGGTCATCACAGGACCTACTAGATTGAACCCCAAAACAGGGAATCACTCCACCCTCAACTGGGCACTGGTGACCAACCCCTGCAATATCAAGGTTGCCGGCACCCTAGCGGATGCCCTGAGTGACCACTCCCCCATTTCCTGTATCTGGAGAAATAAGGCTCCCAGATTCTGCACGAGAATCCTGGCAGCACGAGACTACACCCACCTAGCTCCCGAACAACTCTCCAGCTACCTTAGCAGTATCGACTGGAGCCCAATCAGACTCCTCCCGTCTCTGGATGAGGCTGTTACTTTCTTCCAGAGCATACTCAATACTGCAGCCAAACTATTCGCCCCCATAAAGAAACTCTGCACCAAGGGCAGCTGCTATAAGTGGATTACCCCCCATGAAGGCCCTTATGCTAAACCGAGAAAAGGCCTGGAAAAAGTACAAGATCTCCTCCCAACCTGGTGAGCTACGAAACAGGTGCAAGATGGCGATAAGAACGGCAAAAAGAGAATACGTTGCCCTACTTCAGAAAAAGAACCTAGGGAACCTAAATTATTCTGGGCCCACATCAGTGGGTTACTAAAAGGAAGCATCAAGTCCGAACTAGGCCCCATCAAGGTCAGACAATTACTACATGACAACCCCCAAATTGCCATGTCACTCAATCACCACTTCATCAACTTAGACTCCTACAAGGCCGGGATACCACCTCCCAACTCTGACCATAACATGAGGTCTGCTCCTAACCTTGACCGCCCAGCCTTCCATCTCAGACTGATCAAACAAATAGAGGTGCTATCTCTATTAAAGATACTCAAAACATCTGGTGCCGAGGGACCAGATGGGATTCACCCCAGGCTGCTGAAGGCAGGGACCCCGTCCCTGGCCAGACCCCTAACTTGGCTCTTTGATCGATCTTTAAAAGAGGGGGAAGTCCCCGTTCAGTGGAAACAGGCCCATGTGGTCCCCATCCACAAGGGAGGCCTGCGGGAGTCCATCAACAACTACAGGCCTATCTCCCTGCTCTGCACCCTGACAAAGTTACAGGAGAGGCTGATCTATGGGCAACTCCGGGATTACCTAGAGTTCAACAATCTCCTTGGCTCCTTCCCAGCATGGCTTCAGGTCCCAGCATGGGATGGACACGGCCCTTATCAATTTCACTTCGGACGTACTCAACAATCTGGATAAGGGGACCCCTACTGGTGCGGTCTTCATTGACTTATCCAAAGCCTTTGACCTGGTCAATCATAAGCTTCTTCTTACTAAGTTGGGCAATGTTGGGCTTGACCACCATTTTCTAAAGTGGTTTGAAAACTACCTTACTTTTCGCATTCAGAGGGTAAAATGGAAAGATTCCATTTCAGAGGCGCTCCCACTAAAGGAGGGAGTGCCGCAAGGGTCGATACTTGGCCCACTACTTTTTTCCCTCTTCACGAATGAACTGAGCCTCCACTGTGGGGGACGGTGGTCAATCCGTGGATGATGCCGTTATCTACCGCCCTCCACTAATCTGCCAGATCTCGGCTCCTTGCTCCAAGACGACCTGTGCTCCCAAGAGAACTGGCTTGTCAACAACAGATTGGTCCTAAACACGGATAAGACCAAAGCCATGCTGTTCGGTCCAAAATCCCTGGGATATGATAGAAAACAACACTTACACATCACCTCCACGTCTGGTGCTAGACTAGAGGTAGTTGAGACTCTAAAATACCTCGACCTTACCCTGGACCAGGGCCTCACTCTCAAGAACCATATGGACCAAGTCACAAAAACCTTACATGGGGAAACTAGGCACTCTCTACAGACTGAAAAAAATCAGCCGTTACCGGCAGCCAGGGTCTCCATTACCACCAGCGTCCTCCTACTGACAATCACCTATGCAGCCCCAGTACTACAGGAAGTAGCTAGGACCTAGATGAACAGACTACAAGCCCTGTACAATAAGGTGGTTTGGTTCACTGCCCAGCCAAACCCCAGAAAATCACCACTGCAACACGCAATTGCAACTTAGTTGGCCTTCACTGGAAGCCCGTCTACAGTACCCTCTATTATGTCAAACCTTCAAATTAATTAGCCAATCCCCCAGCCTATCTGGACTCTCTGCGCGAAAGACCAACCCCGGATCCCTTCGTTCAATGGATTGCACTCTACTAGCAGTCCCCAGAGTGAGAACCAAGGCGGGAGGCAAATCCTTCGCCCACACTGCACCCACCCTATGGAACTCCCTCCCTCCTGGAGTGCAGGAAGCATCGTAAATCAAAACCTTCCGCACCAGGCTCAAGGCTCACTTGATCACAACCTCCAAATGCCGCTGCTAGGCTCTGGGGACCACCTCACAGTCATCCAAAGACCACAATCCAACTCTCCCACCTTGAGTTACCTGCACTCCTCTTAGTAAACTGCACTAGGAAAGTTGGTGCTGTGCTCACTCTTCTCTGACATCCTTCGTGCCTAGTCACTTACTCTGCCTACCCCCGTACCCAACTCTAATGCAGGCCGATCTCAGAATTTACCACCAGTTATCTGTATATTACCGTATAATCTGTATCATACTGTATAATGTTGTCACTTTTACAGTGTTATCAGGCCGATCCCAGCATATGTCACCAGCTGGCTGTACACTACTGTATAATCTGTATCATACTGTATAAATTGTCATTTTGACTGTGTTATTTACCCTTGCCATGTAATCACGGGTCACCCTGAAAAAGGGACCTCCAGGGCCCAGTGAGCTTACCTAGTCACCAAAATTTAATAAATAAATAATAAATGAATACCTGGGGGTTTGGATCGACCACATATTTTCCTTTAATGACCACACTGAAGAACTGATAAAAAAGCTATAGAGAGAGTTCCTACATCTCACAGGAGCAAAGGTCTGTACTCCAGATGCTTCCATACCCCGAAAAAGACAGGGGAGTGGCGGCCCATCCTAGATTTAAGATACTTAAACAAGCACCTAGTAAAGCCAAAATTCAAAAGGGTGACTCTGGGAATAATTCTTCCCTCTCTAAGGCCAGGGGATTGGCTAGCCTCCCTGGACCTCAAGAGTGCCTATTTTCACATTCCCATCAGGTGCTCCCACAAAAAATACCTCAGGTTCAAACTGCCTTCAGGCCATTCTCAGTTCAAAGCAATGCCCTTCGGCCTAACATCAGCACCAAGGGTGTTCACAAAATGCCTAGCAGTAGTAGTGGCATTTCTAAGGAGACAAAACATTTCCTTATTCCCATACCTGGACGACTGGCTCATTGTGCATCAGTCTCCAGACCAAGTCAAGTCAAACCCGCAAGTGACCCAGCAAGTGCTCACTTCTCTAGGATTCCTCCTCAGTCTTCCAAAATCAGTTCTTGAACCAGTGAAACTCTTGACCTTCATAGGGGTAGAGCTGGATACTGTCAAAGCAACAGCCTTTCTCCCTCTGGCAAGGGTAAAGGCCCTTACAGAACTAGCTTCTTTTCACCTTCTGGTGTCTCGACCAGCAAGGCATTTCCTTCAACTCCTGGGCCACATGGCAGCTTCCACTGCAGTGGTTCAAAGGGCCAGATTTCAGATGAGGGACATCCATTTCCATTTGAGGACTTTTTGGTCTCAGAAAAAAGATCCTCTAACAAAACTAATTCCAGTGACTCAGACTCTGATCCAGGCTCTCCAATGGTGGTTGGATCAGGACACCTCAGACAAGGGGTCCCACTCATCACTCAGTCTCATTCTGAGGTTCTAACAACAGATGCTTCTCTCCTGGGGTTGGGAGCTCACTTGGGAGTCCTCGCAGCACAAGGAGTGTGGTCCCCTCAGGAGTCTCTTCTCTACATCAATCTTCTGGAGCTCAGGGCAGTGTACCTGGCTCTACAAGCCTTCTCTGACTCAGTACAGAACAAGGTGGCTCAGGTCAGGACAGACAACACCACCACCATGTCATACATCAACAAGCAGGGAGGCACTCTGTCTACGGCATTGTGCACAGAAGCCATGAAATTATGGTTCCTGGCTTATTCTCTACAGACGTCTCTAGTAGCAGTCCACCTTCCAGGGAAGGAAAATGTGCTAGCTGATGCATTCAGCAGGATTTTCTCAGGGCCATCATGAATGGTCCCTGGATCCCCTAGCGTTAAAAATGATCTTTTTAACGTGGGGCATTCCAGAGATAGATCTCTTTGCAACCCTAGACAATCACCAACTTCCTCTCTTCTGTTGCAGTCCCCCAGTATTGGGCTCAGTCCCCCTGGATGCTCTACTTCTGGATTGGAAGGGGACATTTCTATATGCCTTCCCCACCCCCCTTTCCTCTACTATTCAAAGTTCTGCTTAAGATAAGGTCACAATCTTGCAAAGTGACCCTGATTGCTCCAGACTGGGCCAGGCAGCCTTGGTATCCCCTGTTGCTGTCCCTAGCAATCCATCTTCCCCTATCTCTCCCCAGGAATCACAACCTGTTAACCTCCGCTCAGGGGAGGATTTGGTACCCTGACCTTTGGTCTCTCAATCTCAAAGCATTGCTCTTGAAGAGCTAGAATATGCAAATCTGCATTTGTCTCAAGGGGTTCTGGACATTCTCAAAGCCTCTCGAAAACCTGCCACCAGAAAAATGTATTACTCCAAATGGAAAAGATTCAGCATTTGGGGTTCCAATAAGTACATATCCCCAGATACTGCTGACTTGTCTACAGTTCTGGATTACATGGTTCATCTTAATGGCTTAGGCCTCAGACCAGCTACCCTTAAAGAACACTTGTCAGCTGTTTCTGTATTTCTGTCAGAGATGCCCTCCTCATTGGCATCTCACCCTGTTTTCTGTAAATTCTTCAAAGGATTGCTCCACACCAATCCTCCCTATAGGGATCCTACTCCTGCTTGGGATCTTGATGTTTGCATTGCTCAGCTTATGCAGCCCCCTTTTGAGCCTTTGGCCTCTGCAGAACTTAAGTACTTGATTTGGAAAACTGTGTTCCTGACAGCTATTACCTCTGCCAGGCGTATCAGTGAATTACAACCTCTGTCAGCGGAGCCTGATTTTATCTCATTCCATAGAGATAAGGTGGTCCTTAGTACCAACAGGAGGTTCTTACCCAAAGTGATTTCAGACTTTCATCTGAACCAATCCATGTCTCTTCCTGTGTTCTTCACTGATCATTCTTCTTCAGGAGAGAGAAGATTACACAGTTTGGATGTTAAAAGGGCTCTTAGCTACTACATTGAGCGTACTAAGGCACTTAGGTTTGACTCCCTCCAGTTTCTCACTTATGGTGAAGTGAGGAAGGGTAAACCTGCAACTAAGAGAACTACTGCCAGCTAGATTGTCTCTTGTATACAATTCTACTATGAAACGCTAGGCAAAGTACCCCCCTCAGGCCTGAAGGCTTATTCGACCAGAGGTACAGTTGCTTCTCTGGCTGCTGCCAAAGATATACCCTCATTAGAGATATGCAAAGCAGCCACCTGGAAAACAGTCCATTCATTCACCAAGCATTACTCTCTGGATATCCAGGCTAGGAGTGATGCTAGGTTTGGTACAGCAGTTCTGCAGAGCCTATTCCCAAAATAGGTTCAGTACCTTCCTCCAAGGAGGTACTGCTTGGTAGTCTGCATAATGTCAGAATACAGCAAGACTTCATGTTGTTTGAAGAAAAAATTACTCACCTTAGTAATTGTGTTTCTTCTAATGAAGTCTTGCTGTATTCTGACCTCCCTCTCTGCCTCTCCTCTCAGAACCTGTTTTTTGGGAAGTGGGCTGGCACGTGCAGTGTTGCACCTCAGGGGTGTACTTGGCACTCTTCCCTTTTTAGAGAGGGGGAGTGGGTTGTGTTATATGTTTTTGATAATTATAATTGTTCACTACCTAGTTTTTTGTTTTGGATGTCTCGACTTAAGTCTTTTGGGGATCCAAAATATTTGGTTGCCTTTTGGCTAGTAATTTTACAATTTCCACATAGTGGAGGTGGTTAGTTAGTATTAGCTCGTAAGAATCTGACAGTTACACTTCAAAGTGCAGCAGACAGAGGTTTGAACTGAGCTCGAGCTCAACATTCTATGCTTTGGCATAGAGTTAACTCTTTCCTCTCCGGAGCAGTTCAAGTGCTGGGGCTAACTGCATAATGTCATTAGAAGAAACACAATTACTAAGGTGAGTAATTTTTTCTTACTGTTTACGTACCTTGTCCAGGTCTATCTCGAAAATGAGCTTTGCTCAATGGTGTTTGCCTGGTTAAATAAAGATTTTGACTGATTGACTGATTGAAGACCAGATAGGGAGAGCCCACCGAGAGGGTCTGGAGCTCCCCAATCTTTCTGGCAGATGTAATGGCCACCAGGAAAGCAGTGTTCCATGACAGGTGTGACAATTCACACTTGTGCATCAGCTCAAACGGCTTGCCAATGAGCACAGCCAGGACCAGCAGTGAGTCCCACAGTGGAGGTGGATCATGTAACGGAGGGGAAAAGTGGTCAAGGCCCTTGAAAAAGCCCCTGACCACTTTCTCCTGGGCCATCATCAGCATACTGGCCCACGCCCAGTAAGCAGAGATGGCTGCCAGGTACACCTTAGGGGCTATTGCTCAGTTCCAGTTGGTAAAGGGACCACAGGTGGTCCAGGATGCCAGCCACAGGGCAGGCAAGGGGATCAAGCTCCTTGCCCTGGCACCAAAATGGAAACTCTCTTCCATTTAAAGACACAGCACCTACGAGTTGACACCTTTCTGGACAACTCCACGATGTGGAGGACATCCTTGAAGAGACCCAAAGCCTGGAACTCTAGCCGCTCAAGAACCAGGCTGTGAGTCGCAGGGACTGAAGGTCAGGGTGTAGGACTGTCCCCCAAAGTCTGGTCAGCAGGTCTGAGTGGATCGACGGTTGCCACGGAGACCAGCTGCTGAGATTGAGGAGCTCTGGGTATCACAACTGCCTTGGCCAGTCTGGAGATATCAGGATCATCTGCACCTTGTCCTGCCTGACCTTAACCAGTACTCTGTGGATCATGGGAAAGGGAGGAAAGGCATACACAAGGCCCAGGGTCCACAAAGACATCCCCTATCCATGCCCTGGACTGTGGATGGGGGCACAAAATGGCCTCAGTTTGGCATTGTCCCAGAAGGCAAGCGGGTCCACCGAGGATGAGCCCCACAGGGAGAACAGCTGGTTAACCAGCTCCTGATTCAGAGACCACTTGTGTGACATCTCTCCTAGCTGGCTGGAGGCATCTGCTACTTGACTGCTTTCCCCCGTGACACGAGTCACCAGGAGATCAGCACACAGTCTGCGTACGAGGATCCATGTGTGCAGTGCTTCACAATACAAGGGAAGGGAGTGTGCTACCCTGTCTGTTCAGGTAAAACATGGTCGTGGTATTGTCCGTCTGAACTTGAATGACCTGACCCCTGACTAGCGGAGCAAATTCTGTCACAGCCAAGCTCACTGCAAGGAGCTCCAGCAGGTTTATGTGGTGACAGGACTCCCTGGGTGACCAGAACTCATGGACTGTGTGGTCTCCCAGGTGTGCTTCCCACTCTACTAGAGACCTCAGTGCAATGGTTGACTCTGGGCAGACAAACGTGATCCTTTTCTCCAGATGTTCTCGCACCAGCCACCACTGGATGGCATCCCACAGTGGCTGGGTCACTGTGACCAGCTGGTCCAAGTGGCTTAGGCACTGGGACCATGGATGGCCCAGCTCCCACTGAAGATGGTGAATCCCCCAGCGGATCACACTGGTGCAGGATACCATGTACCCCAGCAGCTATAGGAAATTCCGGGCAGGGCACAAGAGCCCAACTTCAAATGACTGGGCAAATGAGGCTAGATCCACTGGCCCAGTGGCGCTGAGGGTTGAGGTGCTGGACACCACACCGGCGACCCGGGTTCGGAATGAGCGGGGCGAAGGGGTCGGCAGGGAGGGAAGGGATTGGCGTCGGTGGACAGCTCTCCCTTCCCTAGGGGAAGAGATTCGGTGATGCGCCGCTCTATAGCGGCACCTGGCAGTGGTCGGGTGCAGCACAGTTTGGTGGCGCACGCTGTAAGGGGGGAGGAGCTCGGTGGGCAGCAGCACGCTGTGCCCAGCTGCCGTTGCATGTCAGAGCCCTCGGGGGGAAAGAAAAAACATAGAAAAGCCCTCTGCGGAGCCGAGAGATGAAGGAGACTCCTGGGGCAAGTACACATCCCACCGCCGACTCAGCGCACCAGTGGACTCCACGGCCGACCCGACACCAGGTAGGCCCCTCTAATTGCAGAAAGGCCGCCGAGGGAGGGCGGGCCCGGCCCCGCCCGGGGGGTGATCCAGGGGGCTGGACCTGCCTAGATAAGTCAGGGAAGGACAATGGCAAGCGGGGGTTCAGGCTGGGAGTAGAGACTTAGCCGAGTGGGTAATCTGGAAGGATGCCTGGCCCTGCAGAGTGAGAAACAGAAATTAAAAAAAAAAAAAAAAATGAGGCAAGATCCTGTGCCTGGTCCACTGGGAGGCAGGCCTTGGCCTGCAGGGAGTCTAGTTCTGCCCTGATGAATTTGAACACCTGCTTCAGTACCAGTTCAGACTTGTCCAGGTTCACCAACAGGCCTAGTTCTCAGCAGGTCTGGAGAGCCAGGGCTGTGGATCTCGACACGACCTGTACAGATGGACTGGCTATCAGCCAGACATCCAGGTAGGGGGTACACTTTGACCACTAGGCACCGCAGAATGGCTGACACCACTGCCATGCACTTGGTAAAAACCCCTGGAGCGGAGGACAGGCTGAACTGCATGACCTGGAACTGGTAGAGGACCCCTTCCAGTCAGAAGCTGAGGTACTAGTGGTGGGACCTATGAACAGGAATGTGGAAGAATGAATCCTGGAGGTCCAGGGAGCAAAACCACATGTTCTGCTCCAAGGATGGGATAATCTGTCTCAGACTGACAATCAAGAACTTGTGCTTCCGCACGTGCTGGTTGAGATCATGAAGATCCAGTATAGGGTGCCAGCCCCTGTCTGTTTCGGGGCCAGGAAGTATCTGAACATGCAACCCTGACTGGGCAGAGCATCTGGGGTGCAGGCGATAGCTCCTTTTGCAATGAACTGAGCAGTGTCCTCCCTGAGGGCTGACAGCATGTCCCGAGACATCTCAGACATTCGAGACACATGGAGGCATAGGACGAGAGAGCCTTGAAGTCTAGTGACAGTCCTCTGCCCACTATGTCCAATACCCACATGTCTGTTGTGACTACAGAATAATGTGGCATAAAGTGATGTAGCCAGCCTTCGACGGGAAAAGCAGTCAGGGGACAGGACAGAGAGATGTATGACACCCCCAACTCGTCACGAGCAGCTTTTGTGGGGATACAGGTGGCTACTGCCGAAGGGACAACACTATCCCTGTCCCCCCTTTTGAACTTTGACCCCCCAGACTTCTTGGGGCACTAGATCTGAAACTGCCCGTGCTGGGGCTGCTGCTGGTATGCTGTGACTGGAAGGATCTGTAGTGAAAGGCCAGCTTCTTAGGTTTTTTCTTCAGTTCCTTCTGGAATGAAGTCACAGAATCAAGGGTGGCACTGGACTTCTAAATCCTCGTGAGGTGCCCTTCCAGGGCCAAAGAAGTCAGTGCCCAGAAAAGGGACATCAGCCAACCTCTATTGCGTGTCCACTGTAAAGGTGGATATGCACAACCGAACCCTGTGACACATGGAGACAGTAGCTTCCACCACATGGACGCAAGGGCTGACCATATCCAAGGCTGTCTGGAACTGGTATTTAGACACTGATTAACAATGGTCCCTGATGAGCTACACTGCCACACCAGCTCTCTGGCGGGAGGTGCGGGAGGATGACATCGAAATGCCCATCATGGAATGCCCATAGTTTGCCATCATAACAGCACAATTAGCCTGACAGAGACCTAGGACAGCCACAGCTTACAACTTTTTAGCGACATGGTTAATCTTACAGGATTCCTTGTCTGAAAGCTTGTCCATGTGTCACTGGTGTCCAGATTTATGGAACACTGAATCCATAACCAGACCTTCAGTTGACTGGTGGTCAGCAAACCCAGAAAGGGAACCCATGGGGAGCATGGGGAATGAGGGTGCTGGGCAGGCTGCTGGATGCTGCCAGAGCTCCAGGGCTGGTCCCACAATGGCCTCAGCCGCCTGGAAGACAACCTCCCAAGGGATTAATCCCATTCTAAAAAGTCCTAACAAGGTATTTTGCCCTCTTCTGGACTGGCTATAATGGGATGGACATGGACTCCACAATTAGCCGGAGCAGTGCACCCGAAGGAGATCGACCCTTGGTCACTGGAAGGCTCTTTGACTGAGCCACAATCAAAGAGCAGAGCCCCACATGAGGCCATGGACTCTTGATCAGAGTTGTCTGATGATTTCTCAAAAACAGCCCTCCGCCATAATTCGCCACCGGGGGTGATCCTTACCGACAACAGGCCTGGCAAAGCAGAAGCTGAGTGGCTGGCCTCCTTAGTCTGAACGCCAACCAGTGGCTGTCAAGGTAGCAGTTCCACCATAACTGGCAGTGAAGCAGGAGTGGAAAGCACCTGTAGAACCTGGGCTGGTGAGGCAACCACTGGCGGCTGCCAGTGGATCAAAGATCCTTGGGGTAGAGCCATTCCCTGCCCTGTGATGGCAGACTGCTGCCACAGGGACGCCTCGTAGCACCGATGCATTCTCCATCGGTACCTCACCTCACCCGAGGATGAGGAGTGCAAGGAGTGTTGATGGAGATGCCTCGCTGCTGAATAGGATCAAGACAGTGAATGCCTCAACTACAACCTCGACCACCAACGGCGAGCAGGGTCTTCAGGACGTTGGCCATAAATAATATACCAGCCCACATGCAGTAACAAGGGTGAATACCCGGCCCCAACTGGAGGCTGGACCTGAGCAGAATCAACTGGGGTCATCAACTGATCCATGTCCTCCTGAGTGAGACCCAGGAGTACCAGGGTCTGTGTGGCCAAGTCCTCGGCCTCATCTGACATGTCAACCAGGTCGAGAAAAATCTCAACAGCTTGGTTGCCTGAAGTCGAGGTTGTCTGGCTCAATGGTGGGGCCGCTTGGCTGAGGTGCATTCGACTGCCATAGAGCAGTCACGTGAATCGAAGGACTAGGAGGACTGCAATCTCTCCCCATCCCACGACTGGTGATGGTGGTGAGGTTTCTTGGTTTTGGTCTCAGATCTAGAGCCACACTGGGCAGGGCTCTCTCCCATAGCATGCAGGGACCTGCATATATCACAGGACTGGTCTGTGAACGTCCCTCCAATGCTGGCACCAGGTGGGAACAGCGCCAATGCCAAGGAGGTGCCCGCCGCGGTCGCCACTTCTGCCTCAAGAGCCACAAGCTGTGCCACAGACCAGCAGCTTCTGAGGCCTTTTTGCTACCCTTAGGGTGATCCTTCAGATCCCATTCTGAAGGCCAATCAAGTGCAAGCCAGAGCTTCCTATCCTTGAGAAACTCAGGAAGCACAGAAAGGCAAAGGCCACACCTGGCCATGTTGTGTTGCTCACCCAGGCAGTACACACATGTGTCGTGCAGATTGGTTACAGACATCTTCTGGCAGCACTGAACACAAAATTTAAATCCAAGCTTCTTGCAATCCATCGTTGGTCTGGAGACAGGAACGAAAGAACCGGAAAACAACAATTTAACTAAAAAATATCGAAAGTAACTGTTCGCCTAGGGAGCAGAGAAAATCTTAACTGAACCGCTAAAGAGGTGACCTGTTCTTCCAGCAGGAAGTAAGATGTGACATCACGGGGCAGAGTCAGAGATATATCTAACCAGCTGGTGGGAGGATCTTAGTTTAAAGACGTCCAACCAATCATCGCATTCCAGTTTAACTAGAAGAGAGCAGATAAGTAAACCATATCCATGCCCCTGGAAACCTAAGTATTTTATTTGGTCTGAAATTTGCATCAGGTATAATACAGATAACGTATTTAAAGAAAGTGGAGTTATTGGTAAAATGACTGTCGGACTGATTTAATTCATAAACAGAAAATTGGGAAACATCTACCAATTTCTTCCAATACAGCAGGGACCGAAATAACAGGGTTTGAAAGAAGTAGCATATCATTCAGCATAAATACTCAATTTCACCTCCTCAGATCCTAGAACTATACCTAGAATCACAGAATTCTGTCTAATAGCATTGAGAAGTAGTTCCAAACATAAAATAAAAGAATTGAAGATAATGGCTTTCCCTGTCGTACCCCATTATATAAACGTATTGGATCTAATATAAACCTGTCATTCTTAAATGAAGCCTTATGAGCATTCTAAGTTGATTTTATATAGCAGGATAATAAAATAGACACAATACCCCATCTGAGTAGACATCGAAGCATGTGCAGCCATTAAGGAAGACTGAAGGCTTTGACAGCTTCAGAAGCCACTGCACTGCTTTCTTCATTTGTTTAGAAGAAGAGGAATCTGCACTCTCCCCTTAGCATCCGTTAATAGCTGGCCTTTATAAAGTAGTGCTATGGGTCTGTAATTTTCATGTTGAAGTTTATCTTTGTTTTCTTTCCAAATTAAACTTATGTTTGAACGTAATAAAGAATCTGGGATAGGTGTTGCTGGCAATCATTTCTTCCAACAATAATGAAAACCAGGGTAGTATATCCTCAACAAAATATGAAAAATTCTGATGTTTTATTTTAGTTATTTATTGGGAGGTTCGGAAAATACCTTTGAGTCAGAGACTCCTTTACAAAGGTTCCACGTCACAGAATTTACATACAGAGACATACAGTTACATAGCTGTTCATCAGTACACAGTCAGGTTGTTACAAGAGCAACTGTAAGGCTAACAGTGAAATACTAGGGATAATTAGTGCAAACACACAATACATATAGCACTCAGATCTAGAGCTAGGCTAGAGGGACTCAGTTGGGGCAGATAGGGTAGAAGAAGCCGACCAACGGCCTTAGGCAGGTAGTGGGAGGTGTTTCAGTGGCGGTCACAGTGGTTTGAGGACTGTAGGAGGTCTCTACGAGAGGGTTTAAAGGGTCCAAGTCTGATCTCATTGGCAAGTGGCGTGGGTAGGCTGTTCATCCAGGAAGGGGCTCTGTAGCTAAAGGACCTTTGGAATTGGGAGATACGGCAGTGAGGGACAGAGAGGAGTTGCACTCCAGAGATACGAGTATGCTTAAGTGTCAGGGCCGGGTGGATTAGTGGTGTGAGTCCTAGGGGCAGTGGCCTAGGGCAGTTTTAATTTGCCATGAGGCAGGTAAGAAACCTAATTCTGTTGTCAAGGTTAAGCCAGTTGGTATCATTGTATAGAGAGCATGTGTGATTTAGGTGGTCACAGCCCAGGGTGAGGCGACAGGCTTTATTTAGGGAGATACGAAGTCTATGGAGGGCCGAGGTGTTTGCTGCCCCATAGACAAGTAGGCCATAGTCAAGCTGAGAGAGGACAGTGGAGACAGCAAGCCTCACTGCATTTGGGGTAAAACAATGTTTGAAGCGATACAGTAGCCCGAGCTGCACATTGAGGGCAGTAGATAGGAGGTGAATATGTTGGTGGAAAGTAAGTGCAGAGTCTAGAGTAATGCCCAGGTATTTGAAGGAGTCCACTTGCTCAAGATGGGTCAGGTTGGCAGTTCGTACTTGAGGGCAAAGTTCCTTACTAGTGCTAGGCGAGTGAGAAAAGAACATAATCTTGGTCTTATTATAGTTCAGGATAAGGCATTGTGAGGTGAACCATTTTTCCGCACCACTAAAGGAGGACTGAAGGGAGAGATGGAGTTGCAAGGGGTCAGAGTTGGAGGTATACAGGACAGCATCGTCCGCATAGAGAAGCAGGTTCCCTGAGCAAGACCTGGGGAAGGAGTTAAGGAATAGGCTGAACAGTAGTGGTCAGAGAACGGACCTCTGCGGGACACCAGAGAGGACAGGCAGCCTATTAGATAGGGTGTTACCAATTTTGACCTGCTGGGAACAGTTAGACAGGTAATCAGTGAACCAGCCAAGAGCATCCCGAGAGAAACCAATGTTGGACAGTGTGGATAGCAGGAGCGGGTGGTTAGCGGTGTCAAACACCTTTGTGAGATCAATGAAGACAGCCCCAGTGATTTGATCTCTGTCTAAGGCGGAGTGGAAGTGTGTGGTGAGTTCTAGGAGGGCAGTAGTAGTACTATGTTCCTTCTGAAAGCCGTGTTGCTGCTTGCTGAGCAGGTTGTATTTGTTGAGGTGGTTGGTGAGCTGATCAGAGACGATCCTCTCTAGGGCCTTGGATAGGGGAGGGAGAATGGAGATAGGACAGTAGTTGTTAGTAAGGGTACGGTCCCCACTTTTAAATATCGGCGTAATGGAAGCGGATTTCCAATGGGAGGGGAATTTCCCCAGGCATAAGGAGCGGTTTAGTATATGGGTGAGGGGGTTGAGCATCTCAGGGAGGGAGAGAGAGGTGGAGGAGTTTCAGGTCTAAGGAATCACTACTATAAGCGGAGTGGCTTAGAGCAGTTCTGAGATACTGGCTCAGAGTACTTGGGTGCAATGCTCCGCAGACAAAAGGGAGGGGCTACTGGGGGTGGTGGGAGGTGGGTGGGTTGGGTCAAAGAAGTTGGTAGGGAGAACCTGGCTGAGGTTAGTGAAGGCGTCATTGAAGTCTGTGGCAATACGGGCCGGGTCAGAGGTTAGGCACCCATCAACCATGATCTGAGTAGGGGTAGTGTTGGGATCATTGCCACAGAGGTCCTTAATATTAGCCCAGAACTTTCACCCTGAGCCCCAGGTAGTGGTTAGAGAGGTCTTGTAGTACTCTGTTTTTTTTTTTTGCGCAAGGACCAACAGGGTTTTAAATAAGCTGCAAAAATTGATTAGCACTTTCTGCTAATCAGCTGTGAAGATGCATGGCATTTGCCTCAATTTGATTAGCAAAATGAAAAATATTAAAAATGTGTTTATACATACAGTTTAAAAAAATATATTTTATCCTGAATAAAAATTTTCATTAAAAGTACCTCTGTCTTTGTGTGATCTGTTTCAATACACAGACACATGCCTAATTGGCAGTACAGCCTAGGGTTAGAATAATGAGCTGTGAATTAGCCTGGTACAGCCAGCAGAACTGGGTTTGAGTCCCACAACCGCCTCCACTTGCATACTGTACTCTGAGCAAGTCACTTAACCCCGAAAACAGGAACTTGCATGTGTGGGCCGTATCTCTACCAAAGCTTTAAGACACCCCACTCAAACTCCAGCAGACCTAGGTTTGATTCCTCCCAAAACCTTCACTTGCATACTGTGTGACTCTGAGTAAGTCACTATCCTCCCCTGAAAACAGGCACTTGCATGTGTGGGCCCCATACCTGGGTACCAAAGCATTAAGACACCCCACTCAAACTTCAGCAGACCTAGGTTTGATTCCTCCCACAACCTTCACTTGCATACTGTGCGACTCTGAGCAAGTCACTAACCTCCCCTGAAAACAGGCACTATTGCATGTGTGGGCCCCATAACTGGGTACCAAAGAATTAAAACATCCCACTCACTAACAGACCTAGGTTTCATTCCTCCCACCACCTCCACTTGCATACTGTGTGATTCTGACAAAGTCACACCCCCCCTCAGGTCACCCCTGAAAACAGGCACTTGTGTGCATAAGTGTGCCACACCTGCAGCATGTTACTCTGTTTGCTGGTCTGCTGTCTTGTCTTCTCTGCTGTGCTGCCAGATAACTGCTCCCATGGTCCTAGCAGCTGCGCTTGGCGCCAAAACCCAGAACGAACAGGCACCGGGGACAGACTGGATATGCAGCAGTGGGGAAGGGGGGACGATGCAGTCAGAGCAAAGGGACGACTACTTGAGAAGCCAGAGAGAGACTGGCTGTTTCCCCCTCGAGTTGCCTGGTATTTTGGAGCTGCCGCCCAAGTATACTGTAATAGTCTCACCGCTGCGGCCCTGAATCTGCCGGCAATCACTTCCAGTAGTGCTTTGCAATATCACAAAGCACTACTGGGAGCAACTCCCAGCCGGGGCCACAACGATGAAAATGTTACAGTATGCTGGCGGCTGAGGAGAACGAGGAGGCTCACAGAATGGATTGCATTTTTTAGCGATCCAACGTAGAAATGGGTCGCAAGAACAGCCGTTTCGCATCGCAAAGTGCGATGCAATACCGGCTATTTAAAACCCTGATCAAGTCCATTTGTTCCATGCCTCTCTGTACCTCTGTCTGTCGGCTGGCAGGCCGTCTGAGCCTGGGGAAGAATTCTTCTTTAAAACAGAAAATGGCAGTTTTTATTTCTTCTCCTGTAAAGCAATCATTACTGATCCTGGACAGTGCAAATTCAAAAACAGGCTAATGTTTGATATATTAGGATTGTAATTTTTATCATATGTAGTTGTGAAGTATCACTAGAAAACCTTGGCTATATCTCGATCAGTAATAACAATCTGCCCATTTCTATTTTTGACAGATGTCACACTATTTTTTCCCCCCCTTGTTTTTTAATGCATAGGCTAGCATCCGGCGTGATTTATCCCCATTTAAAGAATAATTTATTCTTAATTCTGAAAAAAATCAACATGCATCTCGTTTTTTAATAAATCCTCTTTTTTCTTTATTTTCTCCTTAACAGAATTTTCAATATCAATATTTGAAGAGTCCTTCAATTATCCCATTTGAAGTTTTTTAATTTTCTCTCCAAGGTTTTATTTATTTATTTTTTTTACATCATCTCTTTTTTGTTTCATTTTTATTTGATAAACAATTATCTGACCTCTTAAAAAGGCATTAAATCCACCCCATTTAGCCTTGATACCTCGTTTAAGTTATTGTGGAGCCAATATTTTTCTATACAATTTCTAATATCCACAAAATCTGAGTGAAACAGTAACATAGTATATGGTTAGGGCTTATTATGAATAGAAAGCAGTGGCTTTCAAAATCTTGTTGTAGGACAGTTCAAAGGTAAAAAAAAAAGTTGTTGTACTATCGTTCTGACGTCTCCATCGATAGTACAACTTTTCTGACTTGCCCCATCATCTGACTGGCTGATTCAGACTGGGGTTTAAAAAAATGCAGGAGAAAATGGTGGTGTCACTTAGTGAGCGGTCAGGCGAGCAGCTCATAAGTACAGTTTGGACACGGACTATATTGTCAGCTTCGGGTGCCCAAACTGTCAGTTTTCAGTGTTTTTCTTTTTTTAACTCAACTGGCACTGTTACAGATGTCAAAGCAGAGTGGGATTTGCAGCGAGGAGTCGGGAGAACCGGCAACTTCTGGGGCAGGATCGCACTGCAGAGGACTGCAAACTTTAGGTAGGGAACTGCAGAGAATGGCAAAATGCCGAGTTTTGATGCGGGAATGTGAACACAAGGTATGAACCTTTTTAAATGTTGAGGAACCATATACTATATAAAACAGTGGATGGTTAACCATCCACAACTAAAGAAGTGTTTTCATCGAGGGAATCGATGGCATCATAGAAACCTCTCGAGTTTCGGTCTTGAGGTTTCTAAAACACCATCGACTCCCTCAATGGAAACACAGCCTTGTTGTGGACAGTCAACCATCCACTATTCTATATGTGTTGTCGAAACACTACTGTTGACGTGAAACTATTAACAGGAGGGCTTTACAAAGCACAGAAATAATAGCATGCTCAGATAAAAATATCTAATGACTAGATTACTGAAATTAGTGAAGAATTATTTGTCAAAAAGTAATCCAGATGTGACTGCATATTAAACTGTTTAGCTACTGTATATATGTATATTATCTTATTTGGATATATTTCTCTCCATATCTCTTTAAGGTTATGCTGTTCCAAAAACTCCCCCCAAATCTTTGAGGTTCCATAATCCTCTGTTAATTAATTTGAAGATTTATCCATATTCTAGGATGCCAAAACATTAAAGTCTCCTGCTATAAAAATGTGATTTACATGAAGTTTAGCAGTACAAACCTTCTGTCTTCATCTACAACACAATCAGTTAATTTAAAATCTAATCAACACCTTTAGCTACCAATATGGCCACTCCCCTGCTATTATTAGAACCTAGTGAAGCGTATACATATTTTACCCATGATTTATTTTAACCATTTTGTATGCTTGGAGGTGACAAAGGTTTCTTGAAGCATAAAGATTTTTACATTATTTTGCTTTGCATATGTTCGTATTTTGTTCCTTTTTCTATAATTATTTAAGCCATTCACATTTAAGGATGCAGTGTCAAGTTGATTTAAATTACTACCTTGTCTTGACATTGTATTGTGAAGAATTCATTTCTTATAATCCACCAATATTATAAGTACTATTTCCCCTTCAATCCATTTAATACTGGACATTAATAAAAAACCTCTAATACTATACACAAAAAGCGGGGGAATATATTAAAACCGATTTAAAGAAAATCACCTTAAATTTAAGTAAACATACATACATACATTCATATCTGACTAATTCAAGTACATGCATCCTATGGTTATAAGGCACTGAATTAAGTTATTCAACCAAGAATACACTGCCCCTCTTCCACCCCCCTTCCTGACCAATCTCATCCAAAAGGAGAATATATGAAACATAAGAATCTAGAAGAGGAAAAGGTTAAACTTGTTTTGAAAACTGTCCCCAAAAAATTATTCTACTATGGCAAGAGCGTCTTTTTATAAACCAGAACAAAAGATCTGGAATTAATGTAATGAGTTCTCTTTCAGCTTGTTCCACGTTATTAAAATAATGTTGTCTCCCATTAATCATGACACACAGCTTTGGCTGGAATAAGATTTATATTAATTTTTCCAAAGAGCCTGTCTAATTCAATCATATTGCTTCGGTCTGAAACAATGTCTGCAGGAAAGTCATGAAAGATACTAATGTAAATCCCCCAATAAACTGCGGTCATACAATTTTTATCTTCAAAAAGAAAAGTTTGGCAATAACTGGCCTTGAAGGCAAAGCCATCTTTGGGTGTAGACCACACAGCTCTACAAATTTGATCAAATTCTGTTTTGACTTCTGATTTGTCACAATCAAGTAAGACGGCCAATTTTTCAGAGATGATTTCTAACAGAAAAATTGTGTCCCCATTTTTCTGGTAAACCTAGTACTCTTGTTTTTCTGACATGCTCTTAACTCAAAATCAATAATCTTGGTCTGTAGCTCTGTAAGGAGTTTTTCATGTTGAGTATCTTGTCTTTCAGTTATTTGTATTTTATCTTCTAAATCAGATACTCTCTTTTCTGATACATCTTTACTTTTCAATAGAGATGACATTTATTGGTCCAGATAATACGTCAAGGATTTAATATATTCTATCTTGGTTGCCAATGTATCCGTATTTCCCACTTTTTTCTTTTATATAAGAAATAACCCGATGTTGGGATTGCACTGTCCCAATGCTGCTTTGATGAACTGGGTGTAACCACAATAATACTGGTGGATGACTTCATTTTGTTGGGTCTGTTCTTGTTTATTTTTTCCCACGTTGGTGCCTGTATCTAAAAAGTTCAGCTTTGTTACTGGTAGGCTTTGATCAGTTTCTTTAAGCATTGACTAACTGGTTCTGCTAGCATCCTATGTGCATGGCTCTCAGAATTTTCTTACGGAATTTTTTGAAAACTATCCTGAATTGTTGATGACTGATCTGCTGGAGTGTCCCTTGACAACTTTCTCTCAGTAATTTTACTGTTGCTGTTGTTTTTGAAAGATTATTTAATATCAACTACACCTGCAGCTAAGAGGTCTCTGGAGTAACAGGCAGACGAGAAAGCACAGGGTTTAAGAATATGGGAAACAGTGGTATAGGGCCTTTCAAGAAAAAGTAAATTTTTGTGTTATCTTTTACTGAACTTTCCCCAAGATCCCTATGTACTGTTTTGTTTTTTTTTTTGTGAGTTTTTATTCAATTTGTCCTGCTTTTTCTTTTCACCTGCCTGTGCTGCCCCCCCCCTTTTTCTTTTGATAATCAAATAGGTCAGGTGTTTTCTCTCATCCTTGCCTTCATGGGAGTCCTTTATTGGTGGCATGAATTCAAACGTTCAACAATGCAGGATGTGCAGTGATACTTAGAGCATATAAAGCTGAAATTTTTGTTTAATGCACTCAAGACAACTAGCAACCTTGAGCTGAAACAAGCAATTACTCCCCCCCCCCCCGATCAATTTAATAATTAACTTCATGGCTACACCAAAGTATTTGTATCTGTCCATGTGTAACAAGTGTTCAAATAGTAGCTACCGGCATAAAGCAGTTCTCGTGAAAGTAATGCAGCTGTCCCATGTGAAAATGGCATTTTGTTCAAAGTACAGAAAATGTGTGCCGCATCTGCTCCATGTAGGCCATGTCTCTAAAATGAATACAAGTTGCAGCAGATTGGGCTGGCAGTATAGCGTAGAGGTTACAGTAACAAGCTGTGAATGAACCTGCTACATCCAGCAGACCTGGGTTTGATTCCCACAACCACCACTTGCACACTGTGTGACTCTGAGCTAGTCACTTAACTGCCCCAGTGCTCCCGGGTTGCCCCTGAAAACAGGCACTTGTGCCTAGTGGGCCTTAACCGGTTACCAAAGAATAAAATAAATACAAATTATGGCAGAGCAGTTAGGTTACTTGATTATCTTCGGTTCAAGAACATTTTGTTACTTCAAAACTGCAGAAGCTTCAGATTTATTAGCCGAGACCACGCAACACTGGGATATCAATATATACTCCAAAGGAATCTCTCTCTCTCAGCGTTCACTTCTACTGTCATTCTACATGTCCATTTTTCATACACACACACACAAAGCTCATACATCGATAACTCAAGACGATGGGAGGGTATTTGAGAGAGGGGGAACAAAGCTGCTTGGCCACGTCTGACTGCTACCAGCACCATCTTGGAGTTGCTCCTTAAAGATTCTCTCCGCTGCAGTAATCACCATTCTCATGACCAAACTGTCTACTCTGCCCTAGTAGTAACCCAGGAGTTATTCATTCTTAGAAGAGAACCACTGGCAAGGCTTCTTGAGCCACTGGTACATAGATTGTGGCTCGAGCATCCAGGTCCCAGGTCCCAGTATATAATTTGTCATTAAAATTACCTGATCCCTCTTAAAATTCTGATTACATAGGTGGTGCAGCCAGCATATTGCTAAATAGATGCAACCCCTGGAATCGCACTGAGCCAAAACCCACAATATGATGACGCAGTTTGTTTATTCCTGTGTATTGCCTCTAGACGAGGAGATATTAAAATCTTCGTATTTTGTATGCCCTGTGTTTTTATTACAAAAGGTGCCTATACAACATGTGTGTCCACACACACGGCATACAGGCACCTTTTGTAATAATAAAAACCACCAGGCATACAGAATACAGAGATTTTAATATCTCTGTACATAAGGGCAATACACAGGAAGAGGCAAAACCACGTCACATCATGGGTTTTGCCCAGCGCGATCTACCAGCGGGCTCCACTCCATTTAGCAATATGCCGGCTGCCCAACCTCTGAATTGTAATTTTACAAGGGATAAGATAATTTCATGACAAATTATATACTAGGATTCGGGGACAGGGTGTCGAGCCACAATCTATGCACCAGTAACTCGAGAACCCTTGCCAATAGTTCTCCTTTAAGCTCCAACGTGTCTGCTTCCTTTCAAGGCAGGTCTCAAGGGTGATTATGTTGTAATATTTATTTCAAAGAACAGACTTTCTAAAGAATAATGGTTTCTGATGCACTGCAGCTGATGAGCCACCAAACATTCTGTGTAGCTCTTGTTCCTCTGTTCTAGTTAGTCAGAGGTTTCTAAATAGATGGGTCAGACATACTCTTCTCCCTGCAGATTACCAGATATGAAGTCACTGCTGTATTCACTGCTTAACTGACTCGTCTGCATGTAGCAATGTACCATCTGATAGAAGGCAGGCTGGAAGATCTTCAGCGCTCCTGCTGACCCACAACAACACTAAATCAGACACCACGGCTGATGCATCCAAATGGCAATTACAACAAAGCAGTTCAAGGCAGGATGAACACACAAAGGTGCAGGACCTGGGTGCAGCAATGAGAGTGGCCAGCCTCAAATGAAACAGGAGCTGCAAGAAAGTTCTGCACACCTCAGGAGTTCACAGTGAAAGCAAAGAGCAGCAATAAAGTCAAATTCAGTTCAATGCTGATGAAAATTTAATAAAACAATTGGTGGCACTGTTACACAGTTTGGGCCAGTTCTTTTGAATCATCAAACACTGACTGAGGAACTGGGCATTAGTCTACAAATTTCATTTTCCAGAGCACATAAGGATAAACTTGTCCACAGCCAGTTCAAGACCACAAAAGCCAAAACCTCACAAATGCATTGGCTCCCAACACAACACAAACACGTGTGTGGCCCCTATAGTTTCTGCAGGTGTATTGTAGACAGGCCAACAACTTTCATCTTGAAGGCTACCCACACTCTCCGGAAGTAAGGGACTATCAACTGCAGTACTAATTTTACTGTACAGTATATGCACTACAGAGCAGTTGTCCTAAATGTTATGTTGGTCCTATCAATTCATTGAAATATAGGATACAAGACCATGTCAGACACCCCACACCAGTAGGTGTCCATTTCTCACAGTGTCACAACAATGACTCTAATCAAATGAATTTCATGGGAACTGAATGGCTAGTATCTGGTCCCAGAGGTGGTGAGTGACTTAATAAATTGCTAGCGAGGGACAGCTATAGGATCTTTTTACTTGATTCCCTCAGACCTGGTGGTCTTAATACTGACTGAGATTTAAAACCATTCTTACACCTGTGATGATGATAATGATGTATTTGATGATTTAATAATATTTTGAGATGTTAAACAGTTCTTTCCTTCTGTCATCGAGGCATAGGTCAGGAAGCACAGGAGAACCAGGAGCAGTTATAAAATTCACAAGTATGTTATATGAGAAGGCAGTAGGGAGGGCTGGGGGTATACTGGGATGCATAGGGAAAAGCATCAGCAGCAGAAAACAGGAAGTTGTTATCCCTCTGTACAGACAGTTGGTGAGACCCCATCTGCAGTACTGTGTCCAGTTCTGGAGGCCCCATCTCCGCAAGGACATAGACAGGATAGAGGCAGTCCAGAGGAGGACAACTAAAATGGTGCAGGGTCTGCAAGAGAAGCCATATGAGGAGAGACTAAAGGAGCTTAACATGTATAGCCTCGAGGAAAGGAGGGAGAGGGGGGACATGATAGAAACTTTTAAGTACCTCAGCGGAATCAACAAAGTCCAAGAGGGTAGCATCTTTCAGAAAAAGAGACGTGCAAGAACAAGGGGACACAATTTAAAGATGGGGAAGTGGTTCAGGGGCAATGTGAGGAAGTATTATTTCAGAGAGAGGGTAGTGGATGCATGGAACAGCCTTCCTGAGGAGGTTGTGGGGTCTAAAACTGTGGAAGAATTCAAGAATGCATGGGACAGACATAAGGCAATTCTTGTGGGGGGTAGGAAGAAATAGGCTGTTGGTTAACTAGGATCTGCGGCCTATCCTGTAGGTAGGGAAATGGGCAGACTAGATGGGCCAAGCGGTCCTTATCTGCCATCAAAGTCTATGTAAGTAGCATTAAATTATTTTCAATAACGATAAAATAATAAAAAAAAATTGTTCAGGATAGCTATTTACAAAGGCAGTACAAACAAAGAAAACAATGTCCTTCATCTGAGGGTATCTCTAATTTTAAATTTCAATCTCTCTCTCACTCACCCACTCACAAAAGACTGCTCTCTTTATAGAGATCTTTTGCCTGGCAACTGATTTCTGCATCCTGGGCTCATTAGCAGACATCCTCAAAATGTATCAGAACTTTGTCAGTTTCTTTCCTTGTGGGTGCCACAAAATAGAACAGTGTATCCCAGAACTTATCTCCTGACAACTCTGCAAAAGAGTTTGTGGAGGTCAAACTGCGTCAAAGTCATCAAAAGGAAAATAGTACCCCCGTGTCTGATATTTTCTTCGCCTGTGCTCTTGTAATCACAGCTGCTGAAACTGCTACTCCCTCTGTGATTAACTCAGTAAATACTGGAAAGCTCATTTCCAATAAACAAGGGTACAGGTAACTTAGGTACTACCATCACTTTCATTTGGTGCGACACCCCATTAATTTTCAGAGTCACTTGAATGGTGGGATAGTATCAAGTGTCCCTGTGGATGCAGATGACATCAGTACCTGGTCCTTTTGTTTTTACACAGTGTTTTCTCAACATGCACTAGGGTCTGTCTGCTTCCCAAATCAGAAAGTCCCTTCACAGTCTTATCTCCCACCTTGACATCTGCTAAATTTTGCTCTATAAGCAAAATCTGCTCCAGTGTTACCCTTCTTATTTTTATGGCAGTTTCTTGCAATATGGCCTGGCTTGTTACAGTAACAGCAAATAAAGTCTTTGGGTGCAGATTTGCTACCCCCACCAGAGTTCTTATCTGATCTGGAGTTAAATTGGGGAAAAGAGGGTCTTGCCAGTCTTTGGCTGTTACTTCACTGCTGCATGGTCTGTCTGGTCATCTGATATTCCTTGGCCAAAGAAACAGACTTTTCCCCACTTTCTAGTCGGTATTCTTTTACCCAAAGCTGCAAGTCTGTGGAATGCAGGACTATTTTACAATCTGGTTGGAGCCACGGCTCTGCCTCTGCCCTCCGCAGAATTACAGTGGCACTCAAAAGTCATGCAGGCTGCCAACTGGGGCTGACCGACTTACACACACTTGTGACCTGTACACTCGGGCAGGATGGCTCCCACTCATCAGCCGGATTCAGTATCAAACCTGCCTCCTAGCCAAAAAATCCTCCTCGGGGGCATGCCCCCAAGCACTGAAAAGATACTCATAGACCACCACAGCGCAGCGAACTAGAAGCTCACAACAGTTAACCTTCATTGTTCCCCAGATGTCAGACTACCATGGGCCAGAGGGCCTTTGCCCACAGAGCACCTCAGTGGTACAACACTCTCAACAAAGAAACTCTTACTGCTTCTGCCCTTGGCCCTTTTAAGAGACAACTCAGACTTCATCTCATCTCAACTAGTCGTCGTGACTGCCTCACCTGATCAGGGGCCCAACATCCACTGCCCTCCACTTCAGCCTTGATAGCTACCTCTCCCTGCCTTGTCCACCTCCTATCTACCTTACCTTCTCACCCCTAGCCCCCTCTCCCTTTCCCCCCCCCCGGGCATTCCCTGACTTTTATCCCTTCCCTCCCTTCTTCTTAGAGCTCTTTTCCCACCCCTTACCCTCTGAATATGGCCTTCCTGCCTGCACACACCCCCTCCCTCTCACCCACAGCACTTATTCCTAAGTTTTCCCCTGGCTGGTATGTCATAACACTTGGCGCATTTTGAATTACTGTGATTTTCTAAACCTCAGTCTCTTATTTTCTTTTATTGTGTAACTTTGTATTATTATGTTTGCCCTTTGTATGTATACCCCCATTCCTCTGACGTAGAACCTTTGTAAATGAGCAGTCCCTGCTCAAAGGTAATTGAAATCAGGGATTTCAATAAATAAATAAAATAATGAGGAGTTCTCTAAGCTGGGTGACGACTTCGGAAGGATTGTCAACTCAGTGGCACTCCAGGGACCAGAAACTTTGCCTGTAGGTATCTCCTGAGATGTCATATCTTTTCAGGATTTCTCTTTTCACAAGGTCATAGTTTTCTGACTGTGCAGTGTCCATACTGCTGTAAGCAAGTTGGGCTTTACCCGTCAGGTAAAGTACATACCAGATTGCCCATTGCTGCTTTGGCCATTGGCAGGCTGCAGAAACCCTTTCAAAAGTTGTCAGGTGTGCTTTGATATCATCAGAGGGACACAACTTTGTAAGTTCAATGTTTCTTAAGTTGTTTTGTTTCTCTGCTGGACTTGTGCCAGATCCTATAAGCTTTGACAGTTTGCAAGGCATCCAGCCATCGCTGCAACTCTTCTGTTCTTTGCTGCTTCTGTCACTGCATCTCTTCTCTTCTGCTCTGTCTCTCTTTGTTGTATAGCCCACCACTTTAAGAAGGCAGACATGCTTTCAGGTTCTGTCCCTGTCTGTTGTTTCATCACTGGTTCTGGCTGTACAGTCTCAGTTTGGACTTTTGTTTCTGCTTCTAGTTTGGCTACCATTCTTCTGGTAATCACTCCTAAGCTTGCCATTACAAGATCCATACCTTTCTTTTATGCTTCCCTGGTACCAGATCTAGTACCCACACACAAAACTCCTGGCTTAGAGTCTGCACGATGTAAATCCCACTTAACCTGACACCATCTGTCATCGAGGCACAGGTCAGGAAGCATAGGAAAACCAGGAGCAGTTATAAAATTAACAAGTAGCATTTTATTATCAATAACAGTAAAATAAAAAATAAAATTATTCAGGATAGCTATTTACAAAAGCAGTACAAAGAAAACAAAGTCCTTCACCTGAGGGTATCTCCAATTCTAAGTTTCAATCTCTCTCTCTCTCTCTCTCCAACAAACATTGACGCTCTTTTTATGTTGTCTTGCACAAGCAACATCTTCTGGTAATAGGAGAAATGCAGAGGTGTGTCAGTGTTGGCAAATGCAGGGCATGCTTTAGTAGGTGCACCCTCATTCCCCAATGAGCCAGCATGCTAGCACTGTCACAAGTATTATGCAAAGTGCCACCAATTTGAAAACAACCATGCCGCTGCAATTGGAGACAAGCTTGTCATGCAGCGGTACAGATGACGCACCTCCCATATGTGCCTTTCCTGGTGAAACATTTCAATAAACATGGCGGCAGGTCCTGCCACCGTCACACAATCCTGAAAGAAGGCCAACAACGGAGATGCAATCTCCGCTACCTCCCCCTACATTGTGTGGCACACTGGGAGCCCACCCCAGTGTGCCTCCACTCAGAGAAAGCTGACCGCATCGGCATGTTCCTCCCGCACCCCACTCCCACTGTGTGGCACACTGGGAGCCCACACCAGTGTGGCCAACATTTGTTTCTTTCACCTGTAAAGAAAGAAAACCCTCCTGTGGTGCAGTGTCCATTTTTTTCATTTTTGTACCTGAAAAAAAAGAAAATGGTCTGTTATCCACGGCACCACCCCAACCGCACCCCCACCTCCCACACCCACCATACCCTTACTTCGAGGTCTGGCGCTACAATCTTCGGTGCAGCGTGAATATGTCTGGACTTTTCAAAGCCGAACTGCAAATGAAGAGAAATGCCGTAAGCTGTATAATGGCATAAATGTGGGGGTTCAACTTAGGTGCATATCTCAGCCATTTCTTTGAACTCTGGCTCCAAATTTTCAACATGGGATTCTTGGGACCCCACTTCATGAACACATGCACTGTCATCTCATTATTCGGTCCCAAAAGGTCACTTCACAGTCACTGTGCGGAATCAGCTTTCGGGAACTGTTCATGAGGTGGGGTCCCAAAAAGCTTATGTTGCAAATTTGGTGAAAAAATTCCAAAAAATGACTGTGTTAGAAGCAGTGCTCCAAATAACTTTTTAGGCCAGGAAGTAAAAACGTCCTAGTTTTCCAAGCTGGTAGTATTTCGGTATGCCAGGTAGTATTTTGTGACGCGGTCACACTGTGCGAAGTTGGTGGAAACACCTGGTCATGATGATACTACCCAGGACTCTACACAGGGCATAAAAAGGGCAAAACTGGGCGTAAAATACTCCAATACATCCCTAAACTGGACCACTGGTTACAAGCGTGCGTTCCACACTTTCCACGCACACTCGTAACTTTGACAATTTTTAATATTTTCACTCCAGATTTTCAACATTGCCATTTTTTCACACTTCCTTATGAACAGTACAGCTGTCACTTTTCACATCCTGCCCAAAATGTGTTTTCGCACACGTGGTGCACAATGGCGCGGTCGCTGTGGGAAATCAATGTTCGGGGCAGCTTAACAAAATCACAGTAACACTGTTCATGAGCGGAGGTCCCAAAATGCCTATGCTGAAAATCTGGTTAAAAATGCCCCAAATAATTCAGTACGGCGCATGCTACAGTTTCTACACACGCCGTGGACTTCACCAATTTTTCATATTTTCACTCCAGATTTTCAACACTGCTATTTTTTTTTTTTTTTACACCTCTTCATGAACAGTACAGCTGTAATTTTCCACATCCTACCTGAAATGTGTTTTCACACCTGTGGCGCCAAATGGCACAGTCACTTTGCAAAATCACCTTTCGGCTAACTAACAGATAGTACCATTGTTCATGAGGTGGGGTCACAAAAAGCCCATGCTGAAAATCTGGCGTGAAAATACCAACAAATGCCCGGGGTGTTAAGGTTTCCAACCATAACGCCCCACTCTGTAGAGAATGACAGGCGTCAGGGGCGTGACTTGGGATTGGTGGCTGTAATGCTCACGCCATGCCACCCCCACCCTGCAGCCAGTGACAGGCATCGAGGTGTGCCTTGGACTCTTTGGCCCCAAAGTTCACCCCATTCTCCTATACTGCACTCATCTCAGTGTATTTCCTTATGGAATGGGGTGAGTGTAAGGGCTAAAGACTCCAAGGCACACCGCAACACTTGTCGATGTCTGCAGGGTAGGTAGGGTGAGGTGAAATGGTGCGAGTGTTATGACCGACAACCCAAAGGCACACCCCAATGCCTGTCAGTTTCTGCAGGGTGGGGGTGGGGTTAGCGTCAGTTCACTACTTCATTGCCATTCCTATTATGCATCGCTCTCCAACTCCTGCACTACCAATGCCAAGGCCAGCAAGACAACATTCAGCATTGACAAATGCTTGTTATAAGAAGTCCTTGCCTGGCAATTAACTTCTGCATCCTGAGCTCGTTAACAGACATCCTGTTTCTCACAAAATGTATTAGGGATTTGTCAGTTTCTTTCCTTGCAGGTAAAACAAAATAGAACATGGTGTCCCAGAACTAATCTCCTGTTGACAACTCTGCAAACAAGTTTATGGAAGTCAAACTGCATGTCAGGGTTAACCCCCTGAGTTCAAAATAGCTTTTTGCAATCATTTCAACACTGCAACTATTCATATTTTCAAAGCAGAGAACCCACTTCCACATAAAGATCCATATATATATTTTTATAACCACAGATATGCAAGGGGGAAGAACAGATATAAACAGCAAGTGCAGGCAGGGAGATAGTGGTAGAGGGGATTGCGAGACCGTCAGAGTGACCAGTTCCTAGGTCTCACACGAAAATTTGATTCCGTAATCAGACAGACATGAGACAGAAAAGGAGAGGATAGAACAGATCCTTGTTTTTAATTCTTTCTGCATAACAAATGGGAAATGGTCTTATTTAACCCTGTCATACCTTCCCTAGTCTACCCTTTTTTGACCAATTCACTTCCCTTTACCCTTTTCTCTGTTTACCATCCCCCAACCCATTGATATCACTAACTTCTCTCTAGTTCTTTCAGGAGGTAAGGATCCCAAACAGCAAGCAGATCCTCCATCTTGCCAGTCGCAGCTTACTTAAGGGAATCCAGAGACCTTTTCCATCTCTTTGATCATGACTACCTGTTTAAATCATTTGATTTTTGATAACCACTGTGCATCAAGGTGATTGATAAACTTGTATACAATTTAAAAAGTTATAGTGATAACTTTCTCTACTGGGTTTTTCCTGACTTACTTCCACTGGCACTCCTAACCTTTGTATCAGTGCATAACCTTTTGTTCACAGCCCACCACTGTCGCATTCTGAAGTGTTTCTCATTTCTGTAACTGGTGCCTTTTACAGACTAGGCCAATGGTCTTCAGGAATGGTATTTAAGGCTGGGTTCTGGTCCAATACCCTGACCTCAATGAAGCTCTAGTCAGCGCACCATCAGGGCACTTTTGGATCAAGCTAGCTAGCATTTACTCCCTATGATATACCACAAATTGTTTGAATCAGCATATCCTCTCTCGGGACTGCGGGATGAGGTAGCCAGACTCAGAGCGGAAGTAAACTGGGTCAGGAGTACCATCACCCCTGTCCAGAAACCACCCAGTCCAATGCAGCTGCCTCAAAAGGATGCCGAGAACGAGGAGCACTTGGATGACAGTGGGCTCAGGGAGGGTTAGAGCAGTCAGGCAGAGGCACATCCAGATCCTATTCCTCTCAAGAACTCATATGCCACACTGGTAAATGAGGACAACCAAATAGAGGTACCCAGGAAGTGGAAGGAAAGGATGTGGAGGTTAGGCAAGGAGGTGACCTCAGTGGGGAAAGCAGTGGACCCCAGAGGAGGAGGAAGCGAATCCTGGTGGGGACTCCATCATAAGAGGATCCAGCTAGGAACACAGGAGGGGAGGACAGGAGGTGAGGTGCCTACCAGGTGCCACGGCATGGAGGGATGGAAGGAAGATACTGGGGATCACTGGGAAGGCAAGACAGGAGGGTGAGCTGGATGTCATTATCCACCTAGGTACTAATGACTTGGCAAATGGGGAGCCAAAGGAAGTTCAGGAAGAGTTTAGGAAACTGGGGAGGGTCTCAAGCAAGTAGCTACTTCTGTCACTTTCTCAGAGTACTACCTGTGAGAGGCAAGGGAGAGCATAGGAGTGCATGCACCAGGAACTTTAACTCATGGTTGAAGAACTGGTGCTGTGAGGAAGGGTTTGGATTCATTGGTGACTGGGGACCCATCTGGAGGGATGGAGGTTTATCAAGCCTGACGGCCTGCATCCATCCTGAGGGAATCCAAGCACCAATGATAAGTTTAAATGCTACATTGACAAGCATTTAAACTAGCAAAGGGGGTGGCAGGCCAGCAAGGACGGTACCTACTTGCTCACCCCACAGCTAGTAATGGAACCAGTGAACCAGAGGAGTGGCTATCTCTGCAAAGCAGTGTGCAAAAGATGGAGATTAGTGTCCAAAGGTGGATAAGCAGAAAGGGCAAAATTCAGCAGAAGGGCAGACAGCAAGGAGAACCAGGGATAAATGACAACCAAGGAAGGGCTGGAGTAGAACAGTGAAGCAGTCTAGGGAGGTCAAATCATGGAAAGCCATGTGTGCAAATGCCAGGAGCCTTAGCAACAAGATGGAAGATCTGGAGGCTGTCATGGTACAGTCAGACCTGGACATTGTGGCCATCACTGAAACCTGGTGTAATGATAACCATGACTGGGAGATGGCCATACCTGGCTACAACATATTCAGAAGAGACAGAGCAGGCAGGAAGGGAGGAGGAGGGCACTGTATGTGAAAATGACATAAGGGCCACACAGATCCAGGAGGAACAAAATGGGGAGAGATACTGTGGGTTAAGCTGGAAAGGAAAATGGGCCAGCCATCTGCACAGGTGTGGTCTATAGACCACCAGCCCAGGAGGAAGAAACAGATGGGAGTTGATGCTAGCCATCCAAAGGATGGCAGACAAGAGTGAGGTAGTACTGGTTGGAGACTTCAATATACCAGACGTGGACTGGAGCATCCCAGCAGCAGCATCAACTAGGAGCAGATTTATCCTGGACTCCCTTCAGGGTGCCTTCCTCAAGCAACTGGTCATGGAACCAACTCGGCAGAAGGCAATACTGGACCTTGTGCTCACAAACAGGGACAGTGTGATGGGGGTAACAGTGGGGGAGCACCTGGGTAACAGTGACCACCAGTCATTGTGGTTTGAAATCACAGAAAGAGCAGAACCAAACCACACAAAAACACGTATCCTGGATTTTAGGGGCAGACTTTGGGAAAATGGGGAGATGCTTGAAAGAGGCATTAATGGGAATGGGAAAGGAATCGGGGATTGAGGAACAGTGGGCAGTATTTAAAATGGGGATTATAAGAACAACAGAATTATGCATTAAGCAGGTTAGCAAGAGGAAAAGAAAGAGACCATTATGGTTTTCCAAAGAGGTAGCAAAAGAAAGTGAAAGCCAAAAAGATTGCATTCAGGCAATACAAAAGACACAGGCAGAAGGGGATAGGGAGAAGTACCAGGAGAAACAAAGGAGGCAGGGAAGTCAGTAAGGGAAGCCAAAGCTCAGACAGAAGAACACATTGCAAAATCAGTGGTTAAAGGGGACAAAACCTTTACAGGTACATAAGTGAAAAAAAGAAGGACAAAGGGAGGGATAGTGAGACTGAAGGGGAGGATGGGAGCGTGGAGGATGACAACAGTAAAGCTGACATATTGAACAGGTATTTCTGCTCAGTCTTTACTAAGGAAGAGGGGTAATGGGTCTGAAAGGAGTACAAGGGTGAGAATGGTGCAGAAATGGACACAAGTCCCTTTACACGAGAAAGGGTCCTGAAGGAACTGGAAGTAATAAGAGCTGATAAAGCAATGGGGTCAGATGGGGTGCACCCCAGGGTCCTTAAAGAACTAAGAGAGGTGGTGGCTGAACCTCTGGCTATCCTGTTCAGCCAATCACTGGAAACAGGGGAGGTACCCAAAGACTGGAGGACAGCAGATGTAGTCCCCTTATACAAAAGTGGGAACAAAGAGGAAGCAGGGAACTACAGACCAGTCAGCCTCACCTCGGTAGTGGGAAAGATCATGGAAGCACTACTGAAGGAGAGATTGGTGGAACATCTGGTTGTCAATGGACTACAGGACCCAAGGCAGCATGGTTTCACCAGGGGGAGGTCATGTCAGACCAACCTCATTGAATTTTTTGACTGGGTGACTAGGGAGGTGGATCAGGGGAGGGCAGTGGACATGGCCTATCTGGACTTCAGCAAGGCCTTTGACACTGTGCCACATAGAAGACTATTACACAAACTGGGGAATATAGGTGTGGGCAGGACAGTAGTGTGGTGGGTAGGTAACTGGCTGGGTGGCAGGACACAGAGGGTGGTGGTAAATGGCTGTCACTCCACAGAGGGAAGAGTGACCAGTGAGGTACCACAGGGATCAGTGCTGGGACCGGTCCTATTCAACATCTTCATCAGTGACATTGCACAGGATCTAGAAGGCAGAATTTCACTGTTCGCTGATGACACAAAGCTCTGTAACAGAGTAGACACACCAGAGGGTGTAGACAGAATGAGAAGGGACCTGCAGAAACTTGAAGAATGGTCAAGGGTTTGGCAGTTGAAATTCAATAAAAGAAGTACAAGATAATGCATATGGGCACAAAAACCCTGGCACAATATATCAGTTGGGGGTGAGGATATAGCATGCACCAAGCAGGAAAGGGATCTTGGGGTTGTCATCTCTGATGACCTCAAGGTAGGGAAACAGTGTGACAAGGCATCAGGTAAAGCAAATAGGATGCTGGGATGTATAGGCAGGGGCATCACCAGCAGGAAAAGGGAGGTCATAATTCCGCTATACAAGACACTAGTGAGGCCCCACCTGGAGTACAGTGTACAGTTCTGGAGACCATACCTACGTAGGACATAGACAGGGTAGAGAAGGTTCAGAGGAGGGCAACAAAGATTGTGCATGGGTTGCATCACAAGTCCTATGAAGACAGGTTGAAGGAACTGAACATGTACTCCCTGGAGGAGAGGAGGAGAGGGATATGATAGAGACATACAAGTATCTTACAGGGAGGAACAGGGTGCAGGAAAACACTATTTTAGCGAAAAAGATGTTTCAGGACTAGAGGGCATGGGATGAAGTTGGAGGAGGACGATTCAGAGGAAACATGAGAAAGAATTTCTTCACAGAACGGGTGGTGGACAAGTGGAACACCCTGCCAGAGGAAGTGGTGGGAGCTGAAACAATCACGGGATTTAAGAATGCATGGGATAGACATAAAGGAATTCTAGAGGTCAGGGGTAAGGGGAAATAGACTTCTAGGAAAACAAACTGAACTTACAAGCTCAAATGGGCAGACTAGGTGGGCCATAGGCCCTTATCTGCCGACACTGTCTATATATATATCTATGTATCCGAATAATTTTGCACCAGTACTGAACTGAACTTAACTTTGTTGCTGCACTTTTTTTTTCCACAGTGAACTTCTGAGGTGTGCAGAACTTTCTTGCCGTATCAGTTTGAAGTCTGGCCACCCACATTAGTGCACCGGAGCCCTGTATCAATGTGCCCTTGATCTGCTCTGAGCTCAGTCTGTGAGAACGTCCCCGAGAATGATAGGAAAAGGCAAAGAGACACATACAGATCAAGCCCCTTCAGGAATTAACCCTTCAATGCTGCACACATGCAGGTTCTGGAGGTACCCTCAAAAGAACCAGTTTTGTGCTCTCAGTTACCTCTGCGCCCGAGACAGCCTTTTAGTCTCGAGCATAATGGGTTCAGCTTCGGCTCATCCATTAGCCCACAAGCTGACTGCATCTCTGCTGACTCCAAGCAGTAACCAGGAACATCAATGAGGCTTGAGTTCTGCTCCCTGTCCACCTTCTATGCTGCCACCGAGAAAATTAAGTCAAGACACACCAGGGAAGTGAGCCGAGGGCTGCTCCAGGCATCTGATTTAGTCTCCGCGGAGACCAGGGGGCAACACAAGAACACTGGATTACAAAGGCAGAGTCCTGCTTCTCTTCCTCCTTTTATGCTGCCACTGAGGAAAGAAAGCAAAAGCACAAACGGCAAGGGAGTGGAAAGCTACTCAAGTAACATTGCTAAAGCATCTGCTGGATCATCCTCGGATGCAGTGCTTCATCCATTGCTCCAGTTTCTTCTGAAGGACACAAGCAGGCCATTTATAAGTAAATACCCCAAAAACTTCCCCAAGGAGGCAATGCCGTGTGTACGCACTGCGTCATGGTGCGTTGCTCTTCTTACAGTTTCTTGCCACTGTCCTCGATGGGTGTGGTATCCGGAGGTGTGTCTCTTCTGTAGCTCTCGTATAACAAGCCTGCCACCGTGACACAGCCTCTGGAGACACTGAAGGAAGCACCATCTAGGCTACTTGTTGTGGTCCATGGAAATACAGTGCTTGTGACTTGAATACCTCACTCAAATTGTAGAAACAAAATTTGCAGGTGAAGAGGTTTTCATGCTGACTGAGTACCATGCAGCCGTATGCAAGAAAATGCACGATATGATGCACCTTGCAGTTGCAAGAAAAAAAGGAAGAGTACATGTGTGCTATCTATATGGAAATACACAGCCTTGTGCAAAAAATGATCCTTCATCCTGAACACTGGATTTTCACCCAGTCTGTGCCAAAACTGATCCTTTGAGAACCGATAAATACAGTTTATCGCAGCTTGCTTGACACCTGCAACACACATACATCTTTGCCTTGACTAAATGCCTGCTTATGGGATGGAGTACAACAAAGTTCAGCAGGTAATGCAGCTTGTGTGGTCAGGTGTCTTCAGAAAAAGCTACTGTCTTTAATGTAAGCTGATGGTGAAGAGGTCTGCAGACTGCAGCTGCTCATTTGGTAGGCCCTAGGGCCATGACTCCTCATCATAGGTACTCCAAAGGGTCTTCGGATCTTTCTTCCCCACTGACATTTTCTACACCAAAAGTCATGAGGAAAAAAAAAAGAGCAAGACTTTCAGGGTGGCTCTCAGACACCAGTCTTCTAGTGATAGGTAGGATAAGTCTGAGAAAGCAGCTTGAGAGAAAGGATCCAAGAAAAAAATTTAAGAACAGCTCTGACAACCTAAACAATGTAGAGAACTGACTCAATACCCGATCTACAGCCTGCAAGGCAAGAGATCAACTGGGAAAGAAGCTATGGACACCATGTAGGGTGTCTTTACTTTAACAAGTCTCTTGCCTGCCTACAGCAAGGGCTCATTTATCCATTGATAAGAAGCAACACATGCACCCTGCGCCGGAAAAAGCCCCTTTCCCAAGAGGCAGTACAGTAACGTAAGAATGTACCGTAATAGTAGATCTTCGAGAGAAGCTCCTGCAGCAGGCCACGCTGGTAGGATTAAGCCATCAGGTGCCAGGACCACACGGAGAACTTCTAGCAGGCAGTCTACCATGGGGGACTGCCGACGTCAGTCAGCTGACATTAGCCTATCCTATAAAGGCGAGCAGTCCCCCACACCTACCTCAGTTCTCTCATCTGAGACCCCAAACAGGCAGTGAATGGATAACCAAGGAGGTTCCCAAGAACCAAAATAAAGGCAGAAGTAGTGCAAGAGAAACAAAGAGCAGCAGGGAGGGGGAAGGAAAGAGGGAAAGCAGGGCCTGCTGCAAGAGCTTCCCTTGAAGATCTGCTGTTATGGTAAGTTCTTACATAACTTTACTATACCGGGAGGAGGGCAGATCAGCAGCCAAGACCTCAGGAGAGAAGGCCCTGAAGCACTACTAGGCCGAAATTAAGAGGCGATGTTCGGACTGTAATGCTTGGTGAAGATGTGGACAGAAAGTACAGTTACGCAAGAACTTACCATAACAGTAGATCTTCGAGAGAGGCTCTTGCAGTAGGTATTCACATATAGGACTAAGCCACCAGGCATCAGGGCCCCACGGAAAAATTCTAGCTAGCTGTCTCTGGCGGGGGACCACCCCCACGTCAGGTGACTGGTGTCAAGAGACGTCGGTATAAAGGGGCGGTCCCCCACGCCCGCCTTCCAGTTCTTTCCCACCAAAGGTCAAAAGAGACAAGACGAGAGAGAGAAGAGGATATTTCCCAGCATGGAAATGAAGCAAGGAAATTTAGGGGGACAGAGGGCGGGAAGGTAATACCTACTGCAAGAGCCTCTCTTGAAGATCTACTGTTATAGTAAGTTCTTGCGTAACTGTACCATCTTACTTCGAGAGGGCTCTTGCAGTAGGTATTCACATATAGGAGAGTCCCAAGCAGTCTGGAACAAAGAAAAAACACTCGGGAGGTGGAGTGTCATCCATAACATAAAACCTCAGGGCTGAACAGGTCTCATGAGAGGAGACCTTGTAGGACAGCCAACTCGAAGTCTGCTTTATGGCAATAGGCAATGTCCAAACTGTAATGTTTCATGAAGGTATGGACAGATGTCCAAGTCACGGCTGCACAGACGTCTGCCACTGACACATTCTTGAAACAAGCAGCAGAGGTAGCTACTCCTCTGGTGGAGTGACCTCTGACTTGACCTGGAAGGGTCTCGTTTTACTTGTCATAAAGTGATACAATTCACCAACCGTTTTGAAAGGCACTGCTTAGAAACAGCATTGCCTTCTCTTTTGTGAGCGAAAGAGACAAAGAGCTGATCAATCCTCCTGAGATCCTTAGTCCGACTGGTGTACTATCTCACGATTCAGCCACCACTTTAGGGAGAAACTTAGGGTTGGTGCGTAGAGCCACACATTCCTTGTGGAAAATCAAATGCGGGATTTTACACATCAAAGCCTGGAGCTCAAAAATGCACCAAGCAGAAGTGACAGCCACTAGAAGGAGTGTCTTCCAAGAGAGGAACTATAAGTCTGCTTCCGCTGTGGGCTAAAAGGGAGGAAGTGTGAGCTTCTCCAGGATGAAATTCAAGTCCCATGGAGGGGCAGGAATGCAAATGGGGCATCTTAAGTGGAGAACCCCTCTAAGAAAAGTCTTAAGAGACTTTCAACTGAGCAAAAATCCTGTCTCCAAAGGGAATATGATAGGCTGAAATAGCTGCCATGTGAACTTCTAAAGAGGAATCGCTAAGACCCAGGCCAAAGAGGTGACACATGTAGTCCAGGACTTTGTTGGCTTGGCACGAGAAAGGCTCCAAGTCTTTAGAGTCTGCACAGATGGAAAATCGTTTCCACTTCATAGCGTAGGTGGACCTGGTGGAAGGCTTCCTCACCTCGATCAAAATGTCCGCTACTAAAGGAGAGACTCCAAAGTAGGCTTTGGCTACGTCTGCAGGAGCCACACATGGAGTCCTGAGTCAACAACTGCTGAGACAGAGGAAGAGGTGATTCCTCCGAAAACTGTTGCAGAAGAGAGAACCAAACTTGCCTGGGCCAGAAGGGGGCGATGAGAATCATTCAAGCCCCTTCTGATCTGAGTTTGTTCAGGACCCTCGGAATCAAAGGAATGGGTGAGAAGGCATAAACAAATCTGTCCTTCCAACAGAGAGACAGAGCGTTCGCCAGAACGCGTCTCGCCCTGGAGCAAGCAAGCAAAAGGCAGGAAGTTTTGCATTTTGTGGGGAGGCTAAGAGGTCTACCTGAGGTGTCTCCCACCACTGAAAGATGTCATTTACGACCCACTGATCTAACTCCCATTCCTGAGTCCTGGCTGAGGATCTACTGAGTTCGTCTGCCAGTGTGTTTTCCACTCCCGGAGCGTGAACTGCGGTCAGGCGGAGGTGGTGCTGGGCTGCCCAATACCAGACTCTCATCGCCTCCCGGCACAGGAGGTAAGAACGTGTTCCTCCCTGCTTGTTGAGGTACCAGACTATGCACATCTTGTCTGACTGGATGAGAAGATGACTAGGAAGAATGAAGGGAAGAAGAGCCTAGAGGGCATAAAGGACTGCCCTCAGTTCGAGCACATTTATGTGCAGTTTCTGCCCGAACCTGGACCAGTTGCCCTGAGTCCTGTGAGACCCTAGGTGGGCACCCCAGCCCTCCCCTGACGCATCTGTTGTCAACGTCTGGAAAAGAGGAGCGATGCACAAAGGAACTCCCAGACACAGGTTCTCCTGAACCATCCACCAGTACAAGTTCCTGTTCATGGGATCCGACACTAGCACCTCTTGGTCTAGATCGTCCATGGTTTGGTCCCATAGCGACCAAAGCGTCCACTGAGAGATCCTCATATTGAGCCGAGCAAACGGGACTGTCGGAATGGCAGCCGCTATGAGCCCGAGTAGGCGGAGTACTGACCTGGCTCAGACCCGTCTGTGACCAGACAGAAGACGAGCCCAATTCTGAAGGGTCTCAACCCTGTCCGGAGGCAAAAACGCTTTGCCTGTGGTCGTGTCCAGAATCACCCCTATAAACTGGAGGCATTGGCAAGGGACCAAGTGGGACTTGGCGTGGTTGATGGTGATATCCAGGCTGGTAAAAACCTGCAGGGTAAGGGAAAGGGAGTGCAGGAGTTCCCCCCTGGATGGGGCCGCCAGGAGCCAGTCGTCCAGGTACAGGACGACCTATACGCCCTGAATATGCAGGTGGGCTGCTACCACAGACAGGCATTTGGTAAACACTCGGGGAGCCGAGGAAAGACCAGATGGGAGGGCCTTGAATTAGTAGTGGTCCCTCTGAAAACAAAAACTGAGGTATTTGCAGTGGGAAGGGCATATGGGGAAATGCAAGTACACATTCTGCATGTCCAGAGCACACAGCCGCTGTCCCAGCCGAAGTAATGGTAGAAGGCTCTGCAAAGAGAGCATTCTGAAGTGTTTGTACTCCACGAACATGTTCAGGGAGCTGAGGTCTAGTTTTGGCTTCAAGTCTCCAGTCTTCTTTGGAACTAGAAAGAAATGGGAATAATAACCTATCCCCCAAAGATGAGTGGGGACTGGCTCTATCACCCCCTTCAACAGAAGGGATATGATTTCCTCTAGCACCAGAGGAAGATGTTGCAGGGAGTATGATGACTGAGAGGGTGGTTTTTGAGGAGGTTTCTGCAGACACTCTATTAAGCGTCCAGCTGAAATTAGCTGGAGCACCCAAACGTCCAATGTTATCCTCTCCCAACCCAGCAGATGGGAGGTGAATCTCCCCTCACCAGTTCCTCTGGAATGGCCAGAGGGAGAGGCAGGGAATCAGGAGGTGTGGGGCAGCGCAGCGACGTTTTGCTGGGGGGGAGTCTTGGTTGCTGGAGGGGCCCAACGTCTGTTGGTGCACTTTCCTTGAGGCTTTTGTTTTTGTCGGGTTTGGCAACGAAAAGGACATCGCTGCCCCTGAGGGGGACTGTACAAAGTCTGAACAGACTTTAGTGCAGTGCCCTTCTCTTGCAGTTCGGTTATGATGTCCTTGACATCACCCCCAAACAGCACCGAACCCCTGAAGGAAGCATCCTGTATAGCAGACTGTACTTCAGGGACCAATCCTGACACACAGAGCCTGGCATGATGCCGTAGGCCCACAGCAAAAGCTGAGCTCCAGACAGCTGTGTCCACCCCATCGTAGGTGGCACAAAGCATGTGCTGATAGGCCAAACTAGCAGAACTGACTAGGTCTCCCAGTTCCACCTTAGTTTGTGAATCAGGCAGGGAGTCCAACTTGGATTCCACCTGGCTAAGGATGGACTTCTGGAAATCCCCCATATGGCCAACGTAATTGAGGGCCCTGATGCCTAGGGTCGAAGAGGAGCAAATCATCTTCCCATACTGATCCAGAAGTCGGGATTCTCTGTCAGGCAGGGACGAGCTCAGATGCTTGGGGTTGGCTGAGCAGCCATGGGCAGTGCTGATGACAACTGAATCCACCTTTGGGTGAAGACTAAAAGTCTATACTCTCCGGAGCCTGGTATAGCCTACCCGCCTTCCTCGGAAGGGGGGCTAGCGTGGAAGGTTGTTTCCAAATGGTGGACACAAGATCACACATCCCGGAGGCTCTTCGACTCGCAGTCACCTCCTCTATCCTGTCCCTAGTGGACTATGGACTGCCGGTGTATGGTGCTGCTGATCAGACCGCACTCCATAAAATTCGCACTACTCTGAATAAGGCCTGCAGGTTAATTACTGGAGCACCTAGGATGACACACACCTGTCTGCTGTATGCTAAAGCACTGGTACTTGATCTCGATGAGCGCCTCAAACATCTTACCTGTACCCTTACAAAAAAGACCCTCCTTGGGCTTTCCCCACCAGGATTGACCACCACCATACGCCGCTCTGTCCCACTAGTTCATACTCGGACCTCTGGGAAAACCTCTCTTGTTATCCCTAGAGCTAGGACCTCTCACGGCCAAAGAGCCTTCAGCTTAGGACCCCTCCTGGTTCAACACACTGCCCCCTCCATCTCCGAAGCTCCAACTATATCGTGCTTCAAAACTTCCTTACGTAACCACCTTATTAACACCCGATGCTGTAACTGCCGCTAGTCAAAGCCGTACTCAATACTTATGACAAAGCTTATTACTAAGCTGCTAAGGACAACATAACTCTGGTATTGTTTGCATCCATCCTACCTGTACCAGCTTGTTTGTATCTATGTCTTAATTTACTGTTATACCTATGTGTTGTACTGCTATACTGTGTATTTTGGTTTGTCTTACTGTGACAAGGTACCTTTGTAAATGAGCCTATGGCTCAAAGGTTTTCCAAACTGCTGTTTAAACAAAATAAAAAAAAAAAATCTTGCTTAAGAGCTCCAGAAAAGAAGGGTCCTCCGAAGGGGACTTTGGAGGGTCCCTCGGCCTTGGGCGTTCTGGAGTATAGGGCTCGTCTCCCTGATCAGAGTGGCCGGACTCAGAGTCTGAGTCAGATGTCTCGGACGTGGAAGAAGACTCCTCCTCCCTGGGAAGGGGAGGAACGACCCCTCTGGGGAGCTCCCGGTGGTGTGTGTTCTCATCACCTCGGGCACCAGAAGGTTCTCCTCTGGCTTAGGTAAAGGGGAGGGAGTGTCCCATCTCCGACATAGGGGGTCTGGTGTAGGGATCAACGTCGAGAGATGACTCCTGACCTCCTTGGTGATCTGAGCCTTGGCCTCAGCCCACCAGGAGGACAAGGTCTCCTTCAGATCCCCCAGCAGCAGCGGAGTGGGCGGCGGAGGTGTAGGAGGAGGTGGGGGATATGGGTAGTGTGGGTACACGTAAAAGGAGCATCCATAGCCTGATGGCAGGTACTGCAGTGTCGGATACTGCAGCGTTTGATACTGAGGGGACGGGTACTGCGGCAACGGGTATTGCAGTGTCGGGTACATGGCGCCAGGGGCTCTGATGAAGCAGAAGGACCTGGCAATGGCCCTGCTGGTGGGCTGGATGGAGGAAGCGTTGGGCCCGGCGTAGTAAGACCAAACAGGTCTGACGGTCCTGACGGAAGAACGGGTCTTCCGTCGGGCAAAGGGACGCCGGCGTCGGGTCAAGCGTGGGGGGGGACCCCTGACAGCAGCGTCCCAAGGTCGTCAGTCTCAACCAGAGAAGGAGGGTTGAAATCCCCAGGTGTAAACCGAGGGGACGCGGGGACCTCAGCAGGCAACGGGATTATTCGTTGCAGAGAGCCTGGGGCGTCAGATGAGATGACAGGGTCTGACGCACGCTGATTGACCAGACGGTCGGAGGAGGAGCCGGCGTCCAACTTATTGGACTCCCTTCCGAGGAAGGTTGTGAAGGAGTAGCGGCCTTGTCGGAAGAGGGTTGGGCTGGGCGATCACCCAAGGAGGTGAGCGGCTTAGCAGCCCTGTCTGGGCAGCAGTCGGTGGGACTGACATCAGACTTACCGGACCCGCTCGGACCGGAAGGCCACGAAGGAGGAATGGCCTTGACAGGAGCTGAGACCTGGTTTGCCAAGGATGCTCCCGAAGGTCCCGAGCCCGACAGGAGGGGCGACGCCTTCTTGGTAGCCACCAAGATGGCCGAAAAGCGATCCCCCAGAGGGGATGTTACCTTTAAAGCTGCGACTCCAGCCAAAGTCATGGCTGCTGTGGAAGAAGACTCCCGCTCCTGGTGTCTCCTTGTCACGCTTCTTTTTGTGGCCTTTCGCGGAAGTAGATGCTTGCCTAAGTTTCTTTAACTCTTTTTCCAAGGAGGCCATTTTCTTCTTGAGGAGATGGGCTTCCAGGGACTGCTGCCTTCTCTTGCGGGTAGCCAAATTGAACTTCTGGCAGTGCTTGCACTTCTCCATGGGGTGGTCTGGGCCTAGACAGAAGAGGCACAAGGAATGGCCGTCCTTGTGTGGAAGCTGGGAACCACACAAGTCGCACTTGTTTGTATGCGATTCAGAGGGCGTCGGGGACCACACACATAGCAGATGTTGAGGAAAAATGGAAAAGACGAATGTAGTGACGAGCGCCGTTCTATCACAAGGAACTTTCACAAGTCGGAAAGAACTGGAAGGCAGGCATGGGGGACTGCTCCTTTATATGGACGTCGCTTGACGCCGGGCACCTGACGTGAGGGAGGTCCCCCACCACAGACTGCTAACTAGAAGTTTTATGTGGGGTCCTGACGCCTGCCAGCTTAGTCCTATATGTAAATACCTACTGCAAGAGCCCTCTCGAAGTGAGATCTCCATGTGATAGCTGCACAAACATCAGCAGCAGACAAGTTTCTGAAAAAAACAATTGAGGCGGCCATACCTCTGGTGGACTGGCCCTTGACCACCCCATGAAGGGGCTTGTTGTACTTGCGGTAGCAATAAACGATGCAATCCGCTAACCATTTAGACAAATGCTGTTTGGAAACAGGAGCCCCCTTCTCTCTCGAGGGCAAACTAAACAAACAGCTGGTCAGACTTCTGTAAAGGCTTGGCGCGGTTCGTATAGTACCGCAAAATCCTACATACATCCAAAATATGGAGCAAGGCCTCTCCCTGATTAGAATACTCAGGAAAACAAACTGGAAGGTGAATGAAGTGATTCAAAGTAAACTCCGACACCATCTTCGGTACAAACTTAGAATTAGTACACAACACCCTGTCTTTTTGAGAAAAACAAATACAGCTCCTTACACATTTGTTTATTTAAATGTTTTACCCGGAAGGCACACTGAGCAGAGCACTGCTCAATTCCAGGTGCATTCTGGGGGAAAGGGATAGTGGGGATAAAAATATCGGGAATACACATTCAGAAAGATACAAGATACAGGCAAATTACACAGGATGAAATACAAGGAGCACAACAATTAGGTTCGGTACATCTGAAAATACAGGGATAAGGAGGCAACAACAGGTAAGATATGTGAAAGTCAACTCGTGCATTAAGATATTTAGGACTTCTTTCAGAGCTGGCACATTAACAGCGTGATCAATTGCCACAGGTGCAGGTGGGGGAGAAATGCGCTCTGATGAGGGGGTTGAGTTGCCGAGTTGGAAGTGTGAACCAGATGGTAGCAGGGAGGTAGTTCCACAGTTTAGGCATACAGTGCCTGAAGGCAGCCTGGCCAGCAGAGGAGGACATATGCAGTACTGACAGGAGACGGGTGTTGAAGTTTCTGAGGGGATAGGCTGGAAGGGGCTGGACAGCCAGGGCAGAGGCGAGATAGGGTGGCAAGGACTAGGACCAGAACTTGGACATGAGACTCGCACAGTGTGACAGCCTACGATCCTGGAGCAAAGGGAGGTTGAGAGACAGGTAGAGTGTGCAGTGGTGTACGGAGGGAGGGCAGTCAAGTGCAAAATGGCAAAAAGAGTGAAAGAGGGTGTCCAGTCTGGCTAAAGTGGACTTTGGAGCAGCACTGTGGACTACATCCCTATAGTCAAAGACAGGGAGAATCACTTGCTGTACAAGTGCATGGCGGGCTGTCAGTGAGATGCAACCACGACTGTGGAATAAGGCGCCAACTTTGGGTGGAGTTTTCTGTGGATGGTATCGAAATGTACAGAAAAGTCGAGGTGCTGCTCGAGTCAGACCCCGAGGCATCTGAAGGAGGAGCAGGCCTCCAGGGTAGTCCCGTCCAAGGTGCAGAAGGAGGGAGTGGAGGGTAGCCGACAGAGTCTCTGCCTTGTGCCAAAGTACATTGAGACTGTCTTCTTGGCATTGAAAAAAAGCTGATTTGCATGAAGTCAGAGCTGAACATTGTTGAAGTCCTGCTGTAGTCTGGTTGACATCAGCAATTGAGGGGCCTGATGTATACAGTACCGTGTAGTCTGCATACATATGGATAGATGTGTGTGGGCAGGCAAAGGGGAGGTCGTTCAGGAAGATGGAGAAGAGGAGCGGGCAGAGTACAGAGCCTTGGGGGACTCAGGTGGTGACTGGCAGGGATGTAGAAGTGGAGTTGCCAATTCTAACAGATTGGGAGCTACATCCCAAATAGGAGTGGAACCAGCTGGTGGCATCTGAGGAGAGCCCAGCGAGGCACAGCTTGTCCAGGAGGAGTGCATGGGAGACAGTGTCAACGGCCTTAGCTAGGTCAATGAAAATAGCTGAGGTAATGTGGCCCATGTCCATCCCTGCAAGAACGGAGTCGGTGAAACATAGGAGGGACGTGGCGGTGGAGTGGGACTTCCCAAAGCCAGACTGGAAGGAAGAAAAGGAGGAGGAGTTGAGAAAGGAGGACATTTTAGAGAGTACGAGGTGCTCCTGGAGTTTGGCTAGTATGGGGAGGAGGGAAACTGGCTGGCAGCTGCCAGGAACAGAGGGGTCGGCGCCTTTTGGAAGTGGGATAACGGCTGCATGCATCCAAGCTAAAGTGACAGATGCTAGGGAGGAGGAGAGGTTGACAAGAGCTGCCATGGGGGTAGCAATGGCAGGAGCAACCAGGTAGAGCAATTCAGCGTCTATCCCAGAGGGACACTTGCCCTTAGAAGGATTTAGGGCAACCAGGGCAGTGTAGACTTCCGATGGGGTGACCTGACAGAAGGAGGGGGCTGGAGATTTGGCCCCAACATTAGGGGCTAGGGGGGCTTTTTGATGGTATGGGGGGAGTGAGGACATAAGTGATGAGGTACAGTTTGTAAAAAAGGTGCTGAAATTTGTGGCCACTTCTGGAGGGTCAGACACCAATTTAGGACTGGTATTGGGGGCTGGGAGGGTGGTAAGAAGAGCGAATTGACCACCTTCCAGAATTTAGCTAGGTGATTTAGGTTAGAATGGAATGTGTCATAGAAGTAATTGGCTTTTAACTGCCAGATTAGCCTAGTGCAGGCACTGCGTAAAGAGCAATAATACCAGTGCGCTGTGGGGGAGCTGGAGGCTTTGTGCGATTTCCAAGCCTGGCCTCTGGCTCTGATAAGGATCACGATGTCAGCTGTGATCCACAGTAGGTGAGCACCCCTCACACAAATCTTTCTGAGTGGAGCATGGCTGTCCCAGATGGCTAGAAACTTGGTCTTGAAATATTCCAGAGCTGCATCAACTGATGTGGCCCGGGGTATGAAAGTCCAGTCTGTGGCAGCCAATTCATTTAATAGTGTGGTACAGTCCGGGGATTTGAATGATCGGGCATGGATGGTTCTGGGAGGGGGGCTTTGAGCCAAAATATTTTTCGCACCACATATATCATGTGGTGGTCACTCAGAGCATCAGGTAGTAAGCCTGAGGCAATTATCTGGTGTTGGTGGGAGGTAAGGGCCCAGTCCAGCAGAGAGTGGTTTTGCAATCTGACGTTTAGGCGTGTGGGTTCAGAGATCAATTGAGTTAAGTTTAGGCAGCCACCTGGTTTCAAAACTTGGAGGTAGCGCAGGATAGCCAGTTCAAATTGAGGTCACCGAGGATATGTAGCTCTCCCCCTGATGTACTAGTTTTCAGCATGCTCAGGTGATCTAAGATGGCGGGCATAGGTGAATCAGGGAGGCAGAAGGATCCCGCAAGGAAAATGGGGATAGAGTGAGCAAGTGAGAGTTTGATTAACAGTGCATCAATGGACTGCGTGGGCAAGGAAAGGCTGACAGAGGTAAACTGGAGTGTGGAAAGGATATACATAGCTATGCCGCCACCTCTTATTGCCAGGTCGGTCATGGCAGATGGCTGTGTACCCTGGGAAGGTGATTTCAGCGTCCTTGTTGTGGGGCTTTAGCCAGGTTTCCGAAATGATCACAATATCCGGCCTTAGGGATAAGACAGTTGGCTGCAGTAAGGGTAACTTATTCAGTGGGCTGCGGATATTTAGCTGCATGACATTTAGGCCCCGTGGGAGTTGGGAGGAGGGGGGGAGGGAGAGACAGGCCCTGGGTTAGGTTCGACATCCCCAGATAACAGGAGTAATAGAGTTACCAAGAGCCTGGTGAATGGCGTGGGCCAGCAGGGTTTCTGGTATGTGAAAGGAGGCTGCGAGGACACCACGGATGAGTGCTGAACTGAAGAGTTTAGTACTGATAGTCTAGCATGGAAGTTGGGTGGTAGAATATATGGGCCAATAGTCCAATGGAGTAGATGGACTGCGGGGGTGCTCAGCAGAGGCAGTTAAAAGGGTTGGTGTCAAGGAAGACAGGATGCTAGGAGTCAGATTTTCAGACTGTTCCTTGGGGTTGGTGGAGGGAGGGAGAGACGCAACCGGTAGGAGAGAGGTGAGTAGAGCCACAAAGAGTTTGCATTGTGGAGCTGAGATTAGAATAATTTTTAATAAACCTGTAGCGACCTCTAGTGTTGTGAGAAAATACTTTGCAAAGGGAAAAACAGCCTGCTAGGTTTTTTCATCAACACTGACCAATGCTATATAAAGCGTAGATCATCAAGTGGTGGTGGGGCGGTGGGGTAACGAACACGACCGGCAGAGCAACCTTTCAGCGAGTGAGCGTCCATAGCTTCGGGAATTGCACCTGCTTGTGGAGCTCCAAGATCTGGGAAGGAGCTTCCAGTGGCCCTCGCGACCTCCGTGGCAGGTTGGGGAGCTGCGGAGAAGAGCAAAGTGAGAACATTTAAATAAGGTAAGGGGGGGAAGGGAAGGGGTCTGGACTAGCAGGGGGAGGGACAGGAACACAGTGGAACTGGGCTCTTGGCTAGGAGAACGCTAGGTACAAAAACACATATTACTCTAAGTCCAATCTTCCAAAATAAATTAAAGCAGGAGGATTGCTTCCAAGTATAAATTATGCAACATGGACCAGAGCTACAGTAGGACTAACTGTGAAGCATACTAATTTAATACACTTTAAATTTACTAGGAATTCATCTAAAGTAGCAGACTTGATCTACAATTTCAAACAGTCTTAAGCAAGAATAAAATACTACAGGAGGTTCGGAGTAAATTGCTGAGGATATGAGCTAGTCTAGAGACCAATTAAAGCAGTAATTTAAATCAGTAAATTTAGGAATCCGGTTAAAAAGTCTTAAAGCACAGCTACAAATGTAATAAAGAGCCAGATATAAACTGCAGAATTTGGAACCAGATAAACTATCTCTATTAGTACGACGACTAAATCTCTAGAGCAGAGCCTGAAGCTCAGAAATCCTCTGAGCAGAAGTAACAGCAACTAAGAAGTGCGCTTTTCATGACAGAAAGCACAGCTCGCAACTAACGGCCAGTTCAAAGGGAGGTAAAGGGAGTTTCTCCAACATGAAGATGAGGTCCCATGGAGGGACTGGGTTCCTAATGGGCGGTTTCAAATGCAAAATGCCCTGCAGGAAGGTATATGACACTTCTAGCTGGACAACAGCTTTGCCCTTGATAGGTGCACAGTACGCAGAGATAGTGGAAAGGTGCACCTTGAGGGAGAAGTACCCCAAGCCAGAGTCTGAAAGGGAAAGAAGGTACTCCAACACCTGATTCACTGGGCAGGTGAAAGGGTCCAAATAGCGAGCAACAGCCCAAAGGGTGAAATGCTTCCATTTCATAGTGTAAGTGGCCCTGGTGGAGTTTTTCCTAGTAGTCACTAGGATGTCTGTGACCCTAGCCTAGGGGACACCCCGAAACGGTCAACAGCTAGGTATGGATGGACCAGGGTGCCCTGGTCCTGGGAGAATAAGCCAGTGCACAGGGGCAGGAGCAACGGAGGTTCCACCGCCAGCTGTTGCAGCAAGGGGAACCAAATTTGATGTGGTCAGAAGGGGGCTATGAGAATCATTTATTTATTTAGTTTTTGTTGACCAGGTAAGTGCACTAGACAAATTCTGCCTATTTTCAGGCACGACCCAGGGGAGGGGGATATAGATGAATGCCAACAGACTTTGTACCAGATTAAGCTACTGTTGGTATTTTTACCATTTCCACCCCTCCCAACTGGAGCTTAAGTAAAACCCTTTGTAGGAGCGGGAAGGGAGGAAAGGCCTAGAGAAACCTCCCTGTCCAAGAGAGGGACAATGCGTCTCGCCAGAAAACTCCAGGCCCGGGATCAAGCGAGCAGAAAAGCTGCAGCTTTGCGTTGCGTGGGGATGTAAAGATGTCCAACTCTGGACGAGAGCTCACATTCTACAATTACAGGGGGAAAGGAGTAATATAGCAAGGAGGGCAGGCTGGTTTAATCAGCGTCATTAATGTTTGGAATGGCCTCCCTCCTGAGGTGGTGGGCAGTACATGTATGAGAGATTTTAAAAATAAACTTGATGACTATTATGCAGGATATAAATGGAAATTTTCCGCCTGATGTCAGAGGCGAGCATAACATAGGCCACAACCTTTTTGCTCATACATACAGGGGTCCACATAATTTTTAGGACTGGGAAGTATTTACTGCTAGCTGCTTTCAACTGGTAGTATTTTCATCTACATGGTAGTGTTACCATGCATTGACTTGTCTTGAACCCCCATCTCTAAAAAAAAGGACACAGTTCCACTGGGTTTCTTCAAACACTGATCCTCCTGATACCAGTGAGGAGTCCCGAGATACTTTCCCACTATGACATAGTGCGGTGACCCTATTTTTTAAAGAGACTTACCAGTCTCAGCCCCTGCACCTGATATATAGGTGCCTTACCTCATGGACAGCACGTTAAGGTACAGATGCCCCCAAATAATCCATTAATTTTGATGTAGTTTCACTCGTAAAAAATTTTTTACCAGGTCCCAAGGACTTCCCGGTCTAAAGTACCGCCCCCACGTTCTGCTAAGTTGTGATGCAATGCCAGGAAGAGTGCGGGGACGACGTCATTATAGTGTACGGGCAGCGGCTTTCCTAACATTTTTTTTTACCTAATATTGGTCAGTTGGTGATGAAACATGGGCACCAGTCAACTAACAAGGGCATTGTTAGTCGACCAGTGCCCACGTCTGGGCCCCTGAGAACTGTGCCGGTGAGGCCAAAGAGCTCCTGGCCTGCAGCTCCTTTTCCATCGTGACCAACTTCTGCTTCAAAAGGTGGCTCTCCAGTGTTTTTCAGATGATGTCTCCAAGTGGCCTTGTTGAATTTTTGGCAAAACTGGCAGGCTTCTGTGTCGTGGCTGGGGCCTAAGCAGATGAGACACGCAGAATTGCCGTCTTTTTCAGGGATCCGTTTGTCACAGGCACACTTCGAGGAGTGGTTGGAAGGCAGGGATCGACAAATTTCAAAATGGCATGCTAGTCCCGGGCAACTGGTCTGGTCAAAAATGGTAGTCCCAGAGTTCCGAGTGGTAGTCCAATACGCTTATATGAAAATTTTAACCAAACATCTGTAGAAATAAATTACATGGTGTGTCTGGGGTTGTACTATTGTATTAGGATGGATGTAGATGTAGAAGAACTGTGTAAATCGGGAAAAACAATACTGAGTGACTGACTCTCCATCAATTCCTTTTCCTTTCTAATCGGCGGGTCAGGGTGGGACCGATTATGTACGTGTGTAGAAATTACCGTGCCGTACCAGATTTTGGCCAAAAGAGGACACCTAGTTCCCCGATGAGCCCTGGTGCCACTGCCAGACCCCGAGTAAACAGGTTTAAAATCTCCACTTCCTTCCTTCACAGCTCATATACAAGGGGAGGTCGTACGGTAGGAGAAGAGACAGAGTAAAAAAAATTATAAATAATAATACAACAGAATATTGAATTGAAGGTACATGAAGAATATTTGGCAGCTGGGAAAGAGGACATGTGCTCGTAAAAGAGGACATCTGGTGGTGACCCTAACTAACCATGTGTGCATGCAGGGCAGGCTGAAGTCTGTTTCAGAAGAGATTGGATAATTGTAGTGAAATGAAACCAAGGCCATCAATCAACAAGCCATTCTGTGAATATAGCATGACTGTCACATCAAGGGGTAGACTGACTAGAGATTGGGAAGACAGGAAGATGATGATGGAGCACTACTAGGAGTACTTGCATCGGATCATCATCACTCATCAGGAGAAGAAACGGAAGCAGCAGCGACACCACCAGCAGCAGATGTAGCAGCAGTAGCGGCAGCAGCATGCCCATGAACATGTCTATAGTTCCTGGACCACAGAGCAGCCAGTGGTTAATTGCAGGATCAGGATTAAATTCATGCAGTTCAGGACCTTCTGCCGCTATCTGCAGGAGAGACTGTAGTGTGTCATCAGAAAGCCGTGTCCGTATTTTTGTTTTGATAAGGTTCTGGATAGAAAAAACTCTTTCACACTTAGCAGTTGAGACACTCATAGTTATTAGTATTTCGTGAAGTCAAGAATAATGTGCCCGATCTGTGGTGGTTTTCTTTTAGTAATTTTGTGTAGACCTGCAAATACGGCTTGTCAGCTGAAGATTTAAGCAGCATTTTAAATGCAGCATACTCAGACTTTATATGTTCCTGCTGCTCTTCTGTGAAAAAAATCAAAGTATTTAACCAGGTTTGCCAGTTCACAGGTCCCAAACACCGCTAGTTGGTCTCTCGGCAGATCAAACTGCTTGAAATCTAAACAGCTGAACCATTTGAGAGGCACCTCTGAGAAATTTTTAAACCTCTCGTCTATATACGTTATCGCTGCATCTATTAAATTCTGCAATTGTGCATCTCTTACAAAACTGACTTCTGGGCAGTTGCCTCTGAATGGAAAGGAACAGTCCTGTCCTCCTCCTCCTCCTCCCTCCTCTTTGACACAACATACTCCATCCATTTCTGTTCAGGTTTGTAATGGCTAAGGAAAGTTGCCATGTATTTCCTAGTGATGTTTTCAGCTCCGTAAGCTGGAGTAGGCAGGTCTCAACAAGTTGTGGAACTTCAGTATTACTATGTCATCTCTTTGAAACTGGAGTGACAGGTTTTTAGTATTGGCAGGAAGTCTTGTAGTATATATAGGGATTTTACAAACTGTACCTCTGTACTTCCTTTAGAGGGCCTTTGTTCTAGAACCTTCATCACCAGCAGCAGAGGATGCATGTTCTAGGTGTTGAGCGACACTGGTAGATTAACCTGAACTGCATGAACTGACCGTGACCTACTGGCAAACCATCTCACTTGTTTTATAGCACTAAAGTGAGCAAGATCAGTATCCATGACATTAGCAATTTCTTTTAGTTCTCTCATTTTTTGGGACTGTAATGATAAAACTTAAATATTCCCTTGAGAGTACTTTCAAGCTTTGAGACAAATGTATTTTTTACCACATCAAGAACTGCCAGCTCTAACTTATGGGCAACACAGTGCATTGCAATTATTTGAGGACAGTGTTCCACAACTTTGCTATGGTTCCTCCTCTTTCGCCATCATGACACTGGCCCCATCAAAATTGCTGAAACAAGGAATGGCCCTGGATTGTGAACATTTTGTAGGTTACTTAGGGAAGATTTACTGACTCAAGTCGTTATTAGTGAAATACACCTTCTGCATGTGCATGTTCCGTGGGCACAGCTTGGATAAGCACTATGCACGCACCTGTTTTGAGTTTGGGTCAACAAACAGTGTGAAAACATTTTCCACTCAGTTATACTAGAATCTGTACTACCGTCAGCAAGAACTGTCACATATTTAACATCAGTAAGAGTCTGCATCTGGGTTTGGGATATAACTGCTGATATAGCACCACAGAAGTCCTGGCTCGTTTATCATTGGTATAATTAGAACCAAGTGTTATCCCATTTCTTTCTTGCAGTTCTAAGAGCCACTCCATGTCCGAGAAAGGGCAGATTTTGGCAATGGAATATGCTGTGTTGAACAGGCGTTGCATCTTGACCTTAGTGCCCTGATCCAACTGCGTAAATGCTTGATACAGTGGGGACTCAGTGATATCAAAATGTACCACACGCTGACCACTGTCCAATATGTTGATTCATGCACAGCAAATGTGGATTGGACTTGTCATGAGCACGAACTGACTCAATTCGAAAAGTATTTGAGCCAGTGGCAAAACATTAGGTTTCTTTGAAAAGGCTGGTACTGCAATGGTTGGATATTTTTAGCACACAGTGCAATACATCAGTTCTTTTTTTCATCATATCTCAGCCAGTTATAAATGGTTAACCAATGCCTCTGAAACAATCGGCCCTTTTCTCCTGATCATATTTCTTATCTTTATTTGGCCTCTCTGGCCTCTCATCCTGCTCATGGAGCACTAAAGTACGTTTTTTAGCGAGTGGATGTAAACTTTCAGTTAAGCCGTCACTGCTTAATTCAAGACACTGATGATCAGCAGTTATATCTCCTGACACAGATACAGGCTCATTGTCATTGTTATTACTCTTATCTGCACTAGACACACTGACAGAGGTGGATTGTGTTTCTGTTTCAGGTGGTGGTGTATTGCTGCTGATGGAGTCTGTTACTCGTGAAGCTACTGACCAGAGAGAAAAAAGAGTCTGCTGTTTACTACTCCTACTCCTGTTCTGCATATTGGGTGGGCCGGGGTGGCACTTATTTTCTTCCCCCAATGATAATAAAGTATATTTTATTAATTAGGTGTGTCTGTGTGAGTTTCTTTTTTGGGTGGGGTGGACTGGACTGGTGCTGGACGGCTGGCCTTTGGCCTAGTGGCCTGGCAGACAGTGATGACACTTGGCGGGACCGGCGGGAGCCAGAAGGATGAGGTGCTTATTTGCCTAGCCTATTCAATAAAGGCGATGGATCTTTATTTACAAATTACCCTTCAGTTAAGTTGTGTTAATACTGGAACAACAAATGCACATTTGCACAGCACAAGCAGTAAAATGGCACACTTTTCTTTTTTTTTTTTGTGGCTTCTAAGTTGTGAACAAACTGAACACTCATCAACAGATTCAAGAGGCTACAGCTGGAACTAATGGAGTGATTTGGTTTCCCACTTTCTAATCTACAGCGTTCTCCTTCTCAGGCTCTCGCTCGCTCTCCAGTCTCTATTTTTTGTTTCTGGCAATAGCATGGGCTAAGAAAACAGTTGCTGCTTCCCCAATCACCAACCCTCCCCTGCCACAGCACGTCCACCGCCCCACCTGCAATCTCAGCAACCTCCACCAGTACCTCAGTCTCTCAAACTCTGACTTTTTTTATTTTAAGAAAAAATTTTAAAAAAAATGCTGAGGCAAGACAAGTACTGTAGTCTACAGTACTGCACACTGCACTTCAAGTCTCCTCTCTCTCTCTCCAAAAACAACTGCAAGTCTGCAAGCGCACACAATCCAGAAAGAAACGACTTAAGTGAACTGCTCTCTCTGGGAACAGCACGCACGTCCTTTCTCTGTAAAATGAGAAAGAGAGTGTGTGTGTGTCCCCAGATCGCTCCCGCCAAGTCTGCACGGGAGCCAGCTCGTCCAATGTGCGTCTTACCTCTCCGTGAGCCTCCCTTCCATTTGCTGCCACATATGCCCGTCTCTCTCGTCTCGGCTCCTCCTCTGTTGTCCTGCTGTCTTGGCACCCGCGCCGCGGCACTGTGACTACGCGTTCTGCACTGCACCCCCCGGCCACGTGACTGCTGCTCCGAGGGTCAGATGACCCAGTACTCCCTCCAGTATCGCCAGACAGCACACCCAGTGGCAAAAGCCGGCAGTGCAGGCAAATTGGGCATTTTTTTTTTTTAATGCTTGTCCCCCGGGCAACTGGCAATCTGAGGCAGCGCTTGTCCCTGGCTGGAAAGTTGTAGCCCCGGGACGTCGGGCTATCCTATTTGTCGAACCCTGTTGGAAGGCTGGTGGAGAAGACAAACTCGTCAAAGAAAACTCTGAAAACTCTATGTTTTATACTAAGGAATAACAAAAAATAAAGCACAGCAAGTGCGGGTAATGGCGGCTGACTGTAGCTGCAGCGTCCACTAAGGTTCGACGTGTGCGGGTTGACGGCGAGAAAAGAACTGAGGTGGTGTGGGGGACTGCCCGCCTTTACAGGATAGGCTGACGTCAGCTGACTAACGGCAGAGGGCGGTTCCCCGTGGAAGACTGCTAGCAAGAAGATGTCCGTGTGGTCCTGGTGCCTGATGGCTTAGACCTACCAGTGTGGCCTGCTGCAACAGTCTTCCTCGAAGTAAGATCTGCAGCATCCAGAGGTAAGGAAGGAGTACGAGTTAAAGTTTTTGAGGAGTGGTTTAGCACCGGGTTTCTCAAATCGTAAGGTCAGTCTCCACGGAGAGGACCCCAACTTGTTTCAGGGGAGGCTCAAGCAAGTCTGAAAAAGTACAGCATTAAAAATGTTGAGTTTTAAGACATTTTTTGTGAAGGGATGAGCGACAAACTGAAGGAGGATAACAGTAAGTGAATTTATGCATTTTTTCACAAATCAGTGACCAAGAAAGGCACATTGAGCCAAGGCTCATTCCAGGTGTACCCAGGGGAAGGATAGGGAGTGATTACAATTCAAAAGGTAACCACAAAACGCTTAAAGTAATACAAAATGAACAGTGCAAACAGGAACAATGAACAAATAAGGAGAGGTAACAATTACCACTTAGACTGGTGGCAGAACAGCCCCAATAGAAGGGTTAAGCAGACAGGTACTAGGAGCAAAAGGATCCCAGAGAAGTTGTTTATGAACAGGGTAACAGCAGAGGGGTAAAGGTGGGTAGGAAGGTTATTCCAGAGGGGAAACAGAAAACAGAATGCAGTCTGACCTATGAAAGTATTACAACAAAGGGCAACAACAGTTCAAGAGTCATAATAGCGGATCAAGTAGGCTGACCTGGGAGGCGGTGATACGGGGGAGGGGGGTTACAATAAACTGAATAAAATGACAGTCAACTACTCAAAAGAGTTTCACTTTATTCCTGGTGTACTGTGCAAAATATGCTATTTTTCTGTTTGAAGGCCAAAGACTTTTTCAATATCTGGGGGAGGCTCAAGCTCTTTTCTATGAGTTGGGGGAGACTCATTATGACAAAGTCTGAGAAAGTGCAGTTACGTACAAACTTACCATAATAGCAGATCTTCAACAGAGGCTATTGCAGTAGGTAAATACAGGTTACTCACCTGTAACAGGAGTTCTAGGAATGGTATATGTTGTTCATCCACACTTTCTGGCAGGTATCCTTGCCGCTTTAATTCTTGCCGGAAGATCTTCAAGCTGGCTCCTCCCACCCACCCGGGAGGTAAAACTCTCGGCTCTGCCCCATGATGCCAGATCTGGCCCGCTGGAAGCTCAGGCTGTGCGTCGAAGCTGGGGAGGTCGGGTGGGTCATGTGGAACAACAACATATACCATTCCTAGAACTCCTGTTACAGGTGAGTAACCTGTATTTCTAGGGACATGGATATGTTGTTCATCCACACTTTCTGGCAGACTCCTAGCAGTTCTCCGGGAGGAGGCAAAGCACACCCCGATACTTAATTGGAAAGAGAGACTGGAGAACCGGGGTCCCAAAACCAGCACATCCCGGAGTGACTCGAGGTCGATGTGGAAGTGGGTAATAAAGGTATGTGCCGACTTCCAGGTAGCAGCCCTGCAGATATCCTGGATAGGGACGTCCCTGGAAGTAGCTACCGATGCAGCGGTATGGCAGCTAGAATTAGCTGTAATCCCTCTGGGAGGCTCCACGCCTGCCAACCTGTAGCAGAGCTCCATGCAGGAGGTGATCCACCTACCTATCGTCCGCTTTGCTGCAGGTCTGCCAGGTGCGGCTTCAGCGTAGGTGACAAACAGCTGGCGAACCTCTCCCCGAACTTCAGCCGTCTGCTCCTTATAGTAAGCGAGCGCTCGTTTAGGGTCCAAAGTATGGAGCCTATACTCGGCCTCCAAGGTGTGATTGGGGTAGAACACCGGCAGAGTCAACACCTGGTTAAGGTGAAACTCCGACACCACCTTCGGAAGGAATTCGGGTGGGGGCGCAGGACAACCCTGTCCCTGTGGAAGACCAGGTAGGGAGACTCAGAAAGCGCCTGGAGCTCCCATCCTTCTGGCTGGCTGATAGCCACCAAAAGGTGGTCTTCCACCGACAGGTGTGAAATATCGCACCTGTGCATTGGTTCGAATGGCTTGCCCATGAGCTGGCCAGTACCAGCAATAGATCCCACGGAGGTGGAGGGTTCTGACCGAGGGGAAATGTGGTCAAGGCCTTTGAAAAGTGCCTGACCACCTTCTCCTGCGCCCGACTGCTTGCCAGCCCTGCCCGCAAGCAGAGATGGCTGCCAGGTGCACCTTAAGGGTCACAACCCAAGCCCTTGCTGAGAAAGGACCACAGGTAGTCCAGAATGCTTGCCAAGGGGCAGTCGGAAGGTCCAAGCCCTTCCCCTGACACCAAATGGAAACCTCTTCCATTTGAAGGCATAGTATTTCCTGGTCGACTCCTTACAGGACGCCTCAAAGACGTTGAGGACCTCGTCGGAAAGACCCAAGGCCTGGAACTCTAGCCACTCAGGAACCAGGCCGTCAGGTGCAGGGATTGAAGGTCCAGGTGGAACACCTTCCCCTGACTGACTGAGATCAGGTCCGGGTGGGCTGGAAGCTGCCTCAGGAGCCTGGAGCTGAGGCTGAGGAGATCTGGATACCAGAACTGGCGGGGCCAGTCTGGGGCTACCAGAATCACCTGCGCCTTGTCCCTCCTCACCTTGAGAAGCACCTTGTGGATCAAGGGAAACGGGGGAAAGGCGTAGAAGAGGCCCGGGATCCACGGCCTCGAGAAGGCATCCCCCTGCAGCGAGCCCTGCTGAGGGGCGGGCATGGAACAGACTCAACAGCATTCTCCTGGAGGCAACAGGTCCACCTGAGGCGTGCCCCAGTGGGAGAAGAGATCTTGTACTACCTCTGGCAGGAAAGACCACTTGGAGACGCAGCCCCTATCCGCTTAAGGCATCGGCCAGGTGTTGGAGGCTCCTGCCACGTAAAATGGCTAGGAGATCCGCCTCCAGGCTGCGAGACGAGGGACCAAATGCGGAGAGCTTCCTTGCATAACAGCATGGAGCGCCCCACCCTGACGGTTCAGATAGTACATGGTCGTGGTGTTGTCCGTCTGGACCTGAACCACTTGACCCCGAAGAAACGGAGCGAAGGCGGTGAGAGCTAGATGGACCGCTCGGAGCTCCAGCAGGTTGATGTGGCATCGGGACTCCCGAAGGGACCAGAGGCCGTGCGCTCGGTGTTCCCCCAGATGGGCACCCCAACCCATCAGAGATGCATCGGTCAAGAGAGAGACCGTCGGCTCGGGGCGGACGAACGGGATACCCTCCTGCAGATGTGCTGGAACGATCCACCACTGGAGAGCGTTCCACATGTCCCAGGTCACTGTTACGGGCTGGTCCAAAGGATCGCAGTGTTGTGACCATTGGCTGGCCAGTCCTCATTGAAGGGGACACATATACCAACGGGCCCAACAGACCACGCTGGTGCAGGCCGCCATGAGGCCCAGGAGGCGCAGTATGTCCCGGGCAGGGTGCAATTGCCCAACCAGAAATGATTGGGCAAAGGAGGAAAGAACCTCGGCCCTGTCCGCCGGGAGCCGTGCTCTGGCTCGCAGAGAGTCGAGCTCTGCCCCGATGAACAGAATCACCTGCTTTGGCACGACTTCCGACTTGACCTCGTTGATGAGGAGGCCAACCTGAGAGCAAACCTGGAGGGCCAAATCTCTGGACCGCTCCACCTCCTCTCTGGAGGGGGCTGCTATCAGCCAATTGTCCAGGTAAGGGTACACCTGACCCCTCGCTCCGCAGGAATGCTGTCACCACTGCCATGCATTTGGTGAAGACCCTGGAGCTAGGAGAGGCCAACGGCATGGCCCGAATCAGATAGGGATCCCTCCGCCTGAAGCAGAGGAATCTCTGATGGGACAGACGGATTGGGACGTGAAAGAATGCATCCTGGAGGTCCAGGGAGCAGAACCACACACCTCGTTCCAAGGATGGGATTGTCTGAGCCAGAGTGACCATCCTGAAGGTTCGAGACCTTAGGAACTTGTTCAGGTCTTGCAGGTCGAGAATGGGGCACCAGTCCCCCGTCCGTTTTGGGACCAGGAAGTACCTGGACACAAACCCGGGTCTGGAGGAGGGTCCGCCACCTTCCTGATTACCTCTTTTAGGGGCAGGAAATATCGGCTTGCGGGTCAACAGCGAACTGCGGACCCGTAGCTGCTGACGGCCAACTGAAAAGGTGGGGCCTGCTGAACTCCCGAGGCAGGCCTCTACCACCTCCAACACCCAGCGGTCCGTGGTGATAGCGGACCAGGCGGAAAGGAAGTGGCGGAGCCGTCCCCACCACGGGGGGAACCCAGGGGGGAATGACAAGGTTGGGGGCGGCACCCATCAACCTGTCACTGGGCAGGCTTGGAGGAAGAACCGGCCGAGGTACCTCCTGGGCCTTTACCTCCTTGCTTCCTGCTGAAGGAAGCCGTCAGCTTGGGTTTGGGACGCCAAGCGCGAGCCTGCTGGCCCTGTTACTGGTGCTGCTGGGCCGGTCGAGAAGCAGGGGCCAAAGGACGAAAGGACTTCTGCTGCTGACGGCGGCCTTTGTCCCTCTGGGCGGAGGTGACCAAGTCCAGAGTGGCACTGGACTTCTCGATCCGCTGGAGGTGTCCCTCCATTCCAGGGCTGAAGAGGTCAGTCCCCAAGAAGGGGACGTCCGCCAACTTGTGCTGGGTATCCGCAGTGAAGGTGGATTTCCTCAGCCATGCCCTGCGTTGCATGGCCACCGTGGCCGCTACTGACCTGGCACAGGAATCACCTATGTCCAGAGCAGTCTGGAGCTGCTGCTTCGCCACCGCCCTACCCTGATCCCACACCTGGAGGACCGTGGTCTGCAGGTCAGGCGGGAGATGAGGAACAACCTCATCCAGGGAGCCCATAATGGGCGTGGGAGAAGTGTGCCATCAGCACGGCCGAGCTGGCCTGTCGGAGGCCGAGGGAGGACACAGTGTACACCTTGAGCCCGGCAAAGTCCAGCTTTTTGGACTCTTTGTCGGGGGGCCTATCCACATCCTGGGCGTTACAGAGCGCGGAAGCGCTGTGATGGACTAACCCCTCGGCAGAGGTGTTCCGAGAAACCGGGCAAAGAGCCGGTAGGGACCGCATACTTCCTGGCCATCCTGGCCGAGGGCGCAGGACAGGAAGCAGGCCGCTGCCAAAGCTCCAAGGCTGGGCCGACAATGGCCTCAGCCACCGGAAAGGCCTCCGTGGGAGAATCCCCTTGGTCCAGAATCTCTGTCAGGGGATACTTGGCCCATTTGGACACGGGCTCGAGCTGCATCCCAGTGGACTCCGAGATGAGTCGAAGCAAACCCAAGAAGGACGATGGGCTATCGTTCACTGACTGGCCCCCAGAGGACTCCAGATCGAACTGCCTGGAGAACAGGGAGGAATCGTCGTCGGATTCTGAAGAGTCTGCAAAGAGCTGCCTCGGCCCTGAGCCACCCTCCACCGGCCGAGGACGGTCGGGAGTGAGGGTGACCGACAACTTGTGGGGCAGGCCGTGACCCGACAGAGAATTCTTGGTCGGTGCCCCCGACTTCGGTTGTGGAGGCGGAGGTTCCACCACAATCGGTGGATCAGCTGGTTTTGGCTTAGCAACCAACCCTGGAGCGGGCAACTCGACTGGAACAAGTGGTTGCTTTGGGCATTCAGGCGACAGCCACTTGATGGCCAGGGTCTTGGCCGGGGTCGGCTTAGGCCCGGACAACAGCAACTGCTGCCACATAAGGTCCTCGTAGCACTGGCACAGCTTGCACCGCAGCCTCTCCTCACCCGAGGAGGAAGACAAAGAAGAACGGCTTCACCGCTTACTCCGGTAACGAGACCGAGACCGCCGATGTTGGCGGGAACGGCTGGACCGAGAAGAGGTCAGAGACCGAGACCCTCAGGGGGACCAAGGGTGGGTCTGGGAAGGGGCCGGGGACACCCACTCTTCCCTCGGCTCGGGCACTTTAACCGGGGACTGTGGCCCCGTAGGCGCAGGCAGATCCTCTGTATCCACCGGGGGAACCGGTGAAGGAAGGTTGTCGGCCTCTCCAGTCGACAGCCAGTCCAACGGGTTGAGAAAAATCTCGACTTTATCGACGGGAGTCTCAGCAGGCTAGCCTGACGGGGGCACCGTAAAGCCAGCGGCCTCAGCCGCAACCATGACCGAAGTCGACGGTCGGCTGTCCGGGGAAGGGGACCTCTCCTGCTCCCACGAACGCCGACGGTGGGACTTACCTTTCAACTCCTTCTTTTTGGGCCAAAAAGAATGTCCCGATGGCCCCTCTCCCTTCGTGGAAAAGGACTGGCAAAGCTCCTTGAACGAAGCCATATACGAGGAACTCGGAGAGAGCGGGATAAATGCTGCGGCCGAGGAGGAGGAAGATGTGGCCTGGGCCGCCTCCTCCTCAAGGGCGATCAACTGCTCGAGCTGCTCAGCCGAGCCAGCCACTGGACACCGCCCAACAAGCCTCTTTAGATTTTACCGGCGGGAAACGTTTCTCAGGGCGCCCGAGCTTCAAACGGGCAGCGCGATCGTCCAAACGTTGGCTGAGAAAAAGCGGCACAACTCGCAAAGCCTGGGTCGTGATCTAGGCCCTAGCAGTAGACGCGTCGGAGTGCGCGGATCCGTCCTGGACATTTTCTGCCCGCAAGGGCACCTCCGAAGCCGGGAACCGACGGTCCATCACAGTCGCGAGGAAATGAAGACCAAGTTAGAAAACTTCAAAACCAATTTCTGACGAACCGAAGAGTTAGGATCCAGTCTAAAATGCACAGCGCTAAGGAGGGAACCTGAGCTTCCAAGTGGTAAGGAAGATCTGGCGTCATGGGGCGGAGCCGAGAGTTTTACCACCCGGGTGGGTGGGAGGAGCCAGCTTGAAGACCTTCCGGCAAGAATTAAAGCGGCAAGGATACCTGCCAGAAAGTGTGGATGAACAACATATCCATGTCCCTAGAATAACCATTAGGACTAGAGCCGTCCAGCACTAGGACCACAAGAAAAACTTTAGCTAGCGGTGTCTGGTGGGGGAACGCCCACCCGATGTCATGTGATGGACGTCAGCGTGACACTATATAGTGAGCAGTCCCCATGCCTGCCCTCCAGTTCTCCCAACGGAGACCTAAGACGGTGCAACAGGAGAAAGGACTGGGCTCCTGAAGCCAAAAGAAAGGCTAGAAAGAAGTAGCCGCAGAAGCAGGGGGAAAGTGGGAGGGGGAAGGTACCTACTGCAAGAGCCTCTCTCCAAGATCTACTGTCACAGTAAGTTCTTACATAACTGTACTATCTTAATTCAAGAGGGCTCTTGCAGTAGGTAATAACCATTAGGACTGAGTCCCTAGCAGTGTAATTCAGACAAAGGCTGAAGCACAGGAGGCAGGATAGGTCCACAGTAGGTACCAGATTATGACAGGAGGCCCTGAAGGATTGCTGCTCTGGTCTCTGTAGAAAATCAAATATGGCTCCTTACACATCAGGGCCTGAAGCTCGGAAATCCTTCGAACAGAAGTAATGGCAACTAAAAAGAATGCTTTCCAGGAAAGGTAGCGAAGGTAACAACTCACAGCCGGCTGAAAGGGAGGCAAAGTGAGTTTCTCAATAATGTTCAGATCCCATGGAGGAACTGGGTTCCTGACTGAGGGTTTCGGATGGAGAATTCCTTTCAGAAAGGTTTTGGAAGGACTTCCGGTGATGTCACCCCTGAGATGGCGGCTTAGCTCCCAAGCTCCGTGTTCCCTCTGATATCAACTCCCGCTAATCATTGCCAATTTTTGGAAACATCACAGCAATTTGATCTAGGGGAGACAAGCTAACACCCCAGCATGGATACCTTGAACCGATTCACGATCCTACCACTGGAATCTGCAGAATTTGAAAACGAAGCTTCAGACTCAGCCACCTCCGTTTCCTCATAGCATGGCCTATGCACTTCTACCACCTCCAGACAGGGTGACCGCTCCAGGTGCAGCAACAAGCAGAACAATTCACAAACCACCACCACAGCCCTTTCAATGGGCTGTAAACTGGACAAAATAATCGCAGAACTATCCAACATAAAGACGGAGGTCAAATCGTTTAAGTTCGATTACTGAAATTAAGTCTGATATTCACAACCTGGAGATGAGGGTCACCACCATAGGCTAGGAACAGACCTCTACCGTATTACAGATCTCACAACTGAAATCCCAACTAAGGCAGACAACCCAAGTGTGCAGGCACATAGTGGAAAGGCAGAAAGACAGTGAAAATAGACAGAGACTGAACAATATTAGAATATACTCAGTTCCAGAAGGGGCAGAAGGCAGGAATACAGGGGAATTTATTGACACTCTTCTGTGTACAGCACTAGTCCTAGTTGCAGACTTTGTAATGGAGATTGAATGTGTCCACAGAGCCTTAGGGCCCAAACCCACTTCTTCCACAGTACGCCCCCGCTCCATAATCGTACACCTTCTCAGATACACAACTAAAGAGTATATCTTAAAGAAAGCCTGGGATCAGAGGAAGGTTTTTTTGGAGCTACGCAGATCTTCTTAGACAACGATTATGCCCCATATACCGTGCGAAAGAGAAGGGAATACATCCCACTATTTCAGGTTCTTCGGCAAAGTAAGTACAAATTTCGAACCCCATATCCTGCCCAGTTAATGGTGCAATTTCCAGAGGGACAGCACACTTACCACTCAGCCACAGAGGCTTTGACTGACTTACAAGAACGAGGCCTAACGATACCATCAAATGCCTTCCCCGACTAATACCACACGCGGTGACTCACGGGCACCTCAGCAATCAGTACAGGACATACAGTGCAATCAGATGCAACAGAATCTGAACCTTCTTGGGAGAGTTGCTCCACGAGGCTCACACGGGTTCTGAGACCGGCTGACAGAACATTCGGAGAGGCTGGACTGAACTGGGTGAGTCTTTCTGCATTGGGGAGTGGGGGAGCAGACCGAACCGGGCGTTGGTCTCACTAGGGGCCCTACGGATGACTCACTACTTCTCTAGGGACACACAGATAAGAAATCTTTCTTTTCCTCTGGGCCTGGCTGGGTGGGGGGGGCCTTCTGCAGTCACTGGTGTGTCAGCTCAGTAGCAATGAATGCTTGGGGTGGGGGGGGCTGTCTCCAGCCGCTCCACAATTTGAAGGAAAGCACTGTTAAACTTCCCCTTAAGGATCTGGGCATGACAAACTTAGAATTAGGCGGGTTCCCCGTACCAGGAGCAGGCGTTGGATCTCAACGAAGCACTAGAAATACTCTGAGATCGAGTAATTAATTTGGAACACAGAGAGGATGCGGAGTGAAAGTGGGACCCGTTGATTTTGACAAGGGTGGAGGTCCGAGCCTGTCCACGGGACCCCCCGTTGATTTTGACAAGGGTGGAGGTCCGAGCCTGTCCACGGGACCCCTGGGCTTTAGGACTCCTCCAACCAGATATCAAAATTGGGTGAACGGGATCCTGCTTTGCAGTCTGCGACTGGTCCAGGGAGCCACCAGAAAGAAATTATAGATTGGATGGCCTGGATTCAGAAATATACATGAAGGGGATTGGGTGTGGCTGGGGCTGTCCTCCACCCATGTTTATTACCCTCTAATTGGGGGGCTGATTTGGGGAGGCCCCTCCCAGGCCCGACAGGCAAACTAAGAACAGTGTCAGTGGCTCAGTAGGTAGCACACTCGCCTCTGAGGCCGGGAGATCAGAGGGCTGTGGGTTCAGTTCCCACATCTGGCACTTGGGTTAATATCCCAGTACTGACACTGTAATGCAGCATGAGAGGGGTGCTGCATTTCTGAGGTGCCGTCTTTCGGATGAGACGTTAAACCGAGGTCCCATCTGCCTGGACTGGTGGTAGTTCAGGTGGATGTTAAAGATCCCATGGCACTTATCGAAAAGAGTAGGGGAATTTCCCGGTGTCCTGGCCAAATCTCCCTCATTCACTAAAAAAAATACCACCAACAGCTTAATCTGGTTCAAGGTCAGTTGGCATTCATCTGTATCCCCCTCTCCCGGGTCGTGCCTGAAAATAGGCAGGATTTGCCTAGTGCACTTACCCGGTCAACAAAAGCTAAATAAATAAATAAATAAGAAAGCATATTATCTTCAAGAGTAGATCAACCCCATCTGTGCAGGACTATGTCCTAGTAAAGGGTTTGAATTGAATTCTGGGTCTTCTGCGGGAACCTTGTGGGGGGACAGGATGCCAGCGATCTCACGATCCCCCTGCCTGAGAGACCACCTGAATCATAGACCCCTGAAGAGGGGACTGCACCTTAGGTCCAGCTTTTAGGGAGGGTGATTAAATCTGGATGGACACGAACTTGCTGGATTACATGTTTGCAAGAACTCTAGCAGTTTTTGAAGATGACACATGGAGGACTGCTTATTCAGACTCTATTGGGACAACTTGCTGGGTTATTTAAGGCCCATGTTAACTATCTGTACCTAAAGTCTAACAAATTTACAAAGGAAAAACTAGACTTTAGTTATAGGTCCAAGGCATATTGTCTACTATGCATGTTGATATACAGGGAGTTAAAACTATACATTTTCTATAAACAGAGGGAATACACGGGAGATTTGGTACCCTCGAGGTAACACACCTTAGACTCCACCTAATTCCCTTCCCAAATGGTTTTGTTTTCCCCCCTTTTCCAAGTTTATATATTTATTTTTTTGGGTTTATATTACCCAGAGGGAACCCCCAAGCGAAGACCTTCCGCAATGTCCCCTCGACATCATAATAGGATGCACAGCATAGATGGGCCTAAGATAGCCATCTATGACTTGGAAGTCACCTTTGTATATAGTTATGGGTTCGTAGAAGTTATAAGTCATCCTACACCAGCACCCCAGTTGGGACTGGGTGGAGGAAGTAAAATGTTAAAACCAGGAAGGGAGAATCACAGCAGACAAGAGGTTCAGAAGACACTCCTCAGAGAGAGCTTAATGGGGAGGCGAGTGTTCGCATATAATACTTACCACTTCCATGAGTAACTCATTCAGAGTACTTTCGCACAATGTTAATGGCTTATCTGGGTCAATCAAGAGATATAAAATTATTAAAGCACTTAAGCAATTTAAAGCAGAAATTCTACTATTACAGGAAACTCATCTTGCATCCAGCGAACACCAAAAGTTACTTAAGTTTGGTTTTAAACAAATTTTTGAGTCAGCCTACCAAAAGGGCAGATGCGGGGTAACCCTGATAGCCAAAAATTCAGGAATGGACATTAAAAACCACTACTCAGACCCAGAAGGCAGGTTGGTATTAGTGAGAGGTGCTCTTAGAGGACAACAGTATACAATTGCAAATACTGTATTTATATCCCCCAGGCAGTGATGCCTCTTCAATCCAACTTTTAATGGATAAAATCCTGGAGTTCAAGCAGGAGTTGTTAATCCTTGGAGGAGATTACAACTGTCTGCTTGATCCATCCCGAGATACTTCAGCCTTAAGACCCCCCACCCAGACACCTGGCCAACGTCACTGGAGAAAGTTGATCAGAGAATTGGGCCTAGTGGATTCTTGGCGTCATTTATACCCCACAACAAAGAAATGTAGCTTTTTCCCACACACTCATAGACACTATTCCCGACTAGACTACTTCTGTATATCAAAGGAACACGCTGATCAGGTAGTCAACTCAGAGATCCATAACATAAATTTATCAGATCATGCTCCACTCACTCTGGATTTATACTCCCGAGTGGAGAGAAAAAAAACATACTGGAGACTTAATAATTCTCTCTTACAAGATCCAGAATGTAAAGACTTGATAAAGAATAAAATTTCGGAGATCTTAGCAGATAACTCCTCCCCTCAGACATCTCCCCAATTGTTATGGGATACTTTGAAGGTGGTTCTGCGAGGCCACATTATCGCCTATGCAACCCAAAAGAAACGAAGAATGGAAAGGGATTTAAAGCAGCTACAGGAAACTAAGTTTCCTACAGTTAGCTCATATGCAAGGAGATGACACCTTACTAGACCAGATCACCACTACCCAACACTCAATACAACACCTCCTAACTGCCAAAACAGAACAAGCCCTACTATAGCTTCAGCAACATTACTACGAGGGAGGATCCAGGGTGAGCAAAATCCTAGCCCATAGGCTCAGGAAACAGATTCAGCAAACTACAATTATAAATATTAGAGACCCTCTTACAGGCCAATCATGCAACACCTCTACAACCATACTCTCCGCATTTAAAAAATGCTATGCAAAATTATACACTGCAGACCCCCCGGCTAGCGAGAGAGAGACAGATGCCTGTTTTACTGATCTTAAGCTTCCACAGCTTATGGAGGCACAGAAACTGTCCCTGACCCACCCAATTACCACCACAGAAATAAAAACAGTCATCACAGCCCTTAAAAATGGTAAGAGCCTCGGCCCAGAAGGATATGGCGCAGAATTTTATAAGTCATCTTGGAACTGGATTAAGGAACCATTAACTAAGGCTATGAGAGAAAGTCACTCTAAGGTAAAATACCCCCTTCTTAGTCTCAAGCTACGATCTCAGTCATTCTTAAACCACAAAAACCCACTCACCTATGGGACTCATGCAGACCAATCTCTGTCCTAAACCAAGATTATAAGATATATGCCAGTGTACTGGCACATCGGTTAGATGAAGTGATGCTATCATTGATTCATAGGGCTCAGTCTGATTTTATCCCAACACAACAAACCGCAGATAACATTAAAAGAACTCTTTTCCTAATAGAGCACGCTCACAATTCTCATATTCCCCTGCTGATCCTAGGTTTCGATGCCCAAAAGGCATTCGACAGGGTTCCGTGGACTTACCTTGGGGAAGGCCCTCCTTAAGGCAGGCTTCCCTACTGAATTTATTAAAAACATCTTGGGCATCTATCTACTCGGACCCGAAGGCGTGAAGGTTAGCGGTTCATGTTCTGAGAGATTTTCTTTGTCCTGGGGCACAAGGTAAGGCTGCCCTCTCTCCCCATACTTATTTGCTTTGTAGGTTGAGCCACTGGGCCAATATCTTAGACAACTGGAGGGGTTAAAGGGATGCCGGATTGGTCCCATAGAACATAAGGTGGCCATTATATGCAGACGATTTATTATTATATGTCACAGAACCGGAGATGTCCCTCCCGAATATAGTACAGGCCTTAACCTTGATAGAAAAGACAACAGGTTACAAACTTAATACTCAAAAGACAGAGACATTATGCATAGGGACAAGAATCTCAGCCTCACTACAGACTAAATATAATTTTAACTGGAACAGTAAACCATTAAAATACCTAGGCATTAATATACCAGGAGATCCAAGGCAGACTTTCCTGCTGAATTATAATAATTCCTTCAACTAAATTAAAACAAATATACAAACCTGGACCCACCTCCTATTGTCCTTAATTAATAGAACACAAGCTGTTCAAATGAATGTCCTGCCTCGGGTGTTATACTTGATGCAAACTGTACCTCAAAGATTTACAAAAATAGAAGAGAGAAGAAGATGGAACAGATTAATTTCAAGTTTTATTTGGCAGGGAAGCAGACCCCATATTTCACTGAGCAGGTTACAGGCCTCTAAGGAGCGAGGAGGACTGGCCCTTCCCAGCTTCTCTGGTTACGCGCTGGCATCCCAGCTCACACATACGAGGGAATGGCTGAACCCTAGGGACCTGGGTCCACAATGGAGACAGATGGAACAGATCCTTGCGATCCGAACTCTAGATAAGACCTCTATATACCAACCACATCCAACTGTTCTTGGAGATCAAGAAATCTCATTTTATACCCGGAGTTATTTGAAAAGTTGGGCTTTCACCTAAGACTTCCTGAGAATAAATGTGGTGCTCGCTGGATAGGAATGCCCTGGAAGAATATGGAATTTGGACCGTCAGGGAGGGATGGGGGGTTTGGATACTGGGAGGATAATGGGCCTGAGTCATAGATATCAATTCTACTTGAATGGTCAATTTCAGACATTCCCACAGCAGCAGCAGGAGTTCTCTCTTCCTACCAGAGACTGGTTCAGATACTTTCAGATCTGTCACTTTCACGAGTCTACCCTGGGCCTGACAGTGGAACCAAACAGAGTCCTACCCCTTCTAATTTACACATTGATAATATCTAAAGAACAGAACCCCAGACATATGATATCCAGATTATACCATCATCATAGACTAAATTATAAACATGACCTGATAAAAACACAGAAGATCTGGGAAGCAGAACTTGGGGTCCAATTAACAGAAAAAGATTGGCTATGGATATGGAGGTGCCAACACAGAACCACAAATTCATATAGGCGGCGTGAATTTGGCTGGAAGGTGGTTTCACGATACTTCCGCACTCCTTTAATCACGTCAAAGTTTCTCCGAGGACAGGACTCCTCCTGTTGGCGGAAATGCGGCTGCATAGAAGCCAATCACATTCATATTTTTTGGAGCTGTAATAAGCTGACACAGTTCTGCTATGGAGTGGAACAGACCCTGGAGGGTATGAGCCCGGAGCTGGTTCCACTAACTCCACCCTTAACCCTCCTGCAGCACTTCCCCTTCAATTTCAAATAAAAATCTAAAATATATTTAATTTCCATACTATGCATGGCTGCAAAAAAGGCCATTACAAAGAACTGGCTCAACCCAATCCCCTGTCTATGAAATCCTGGGAAGACCTGATATATACCTGATGGAGCGGATGACAGCCAAAATACAGGGTCGTATCCCACAAATTACTAACTGTTGGTCCCCTTGGTGGATGCAGGTGATGGAGCACAGACCTGATTTAGTCCCCATAACTTCTGGTAGAAATAAGTAATCTTCTCCACACCAGATGCTAAGCTACTATTTAAATCATATCTCTGTCTAGGAATAAGTGGAACTGGATAGATTCCTGGAAAATGTACCCCCGATACCCTACGCTCTATATTACTGATGGGGTTTAGTAATTATAGCATAGCAAATGTACCCTGAACCTATTGATGAAATGGAATAATTATATTACTGTATGTATCTGTCATCATACTGTCAAAATATGTGATGCGACTCCCTACTCCTGGAACTTAATAAAAATCAAGTTACAAAAAAAAAGAAAGGTTTTGGAAACCTCCAGCTGGGCCAAGGTTTTGCCATCCACTGGAGTGTGGAGTGGTAGGCAGAAATGGCAGACACGTGGACCTCCAGAGAAGAGTAACTAAGGCCAAGGTCAGAGAGAGATGCAGCAGGTATTCCATAAAACTTGTGGTACAGGGCAAGAAAAAGGGTCCCAACCCTTGGTGGATGCCCAAATGGAGAACCTCTTCCATTTCATGGCATATGTGGTTCTTGTGGATGGCTTCTAGGCCTACACGTGGACTTGTGCCACTCTAGAAGAGACCCCAAAGCATACAACAGCTATGTCAGCAGGTGCTGCACATGAAGGTGAAGGGACTTGAGGCCCGGAAGGACCAGCTTGCCCTGGTCCTGAGTCAACAGGTTCTAGCAGAGGGGAAGAGAAATCTGAGGCTCCACCTTCAGCTGCTGAAGCAGAGGGAACCACACTTGGCAAGGCCAATAGGGGGCTATGAGAATCATGTGAGCCCCTTCTTCTTGTAGTTTCAGAAGCACCCTCTGCAATAGCAGGAAGGGAGGGAAGGTGTACAAGAACCTCCCTGTCCAGCAAAGAGACAGCATGTCTCGACAGAAAACACCTTGCCCAGGAATGAGACAGCAGAAACTGGGTAGTTCTGTGTTGGATGGGGAGGCGAACACATCGAGATCTGGGCGACCCCACCAATCGGAAGATGTCTTCGACTACTGACTGCCTCAGTTCCCACTTGTCTGCCCTTGCCTGAGTGCAGCTGAGTGTGCCTGCCAGGATGTTCTGAACACCTGGGACGTGCACTACCATGAGCTGTAGGCTGTTCTGTATTGCCCACTACCACATTTGCATCGCTTCTCTGCATAGAGGATACAACTGCATGCCTCTCTGTTTGTTCAGGTACCAGACCACACACGTCTGTCTGTACGAGGAAGAGGCCCAGGAAGGAGAAGCGGCTGACATTTTTTTATTTATTTAATTATGTTTGGGATTAATACCTTTGAGTCAAGGACTCATTTTCAAAGGTTCCACATCAATTGTTAAAAACAGACATAACAGTATAAAATACAGAGTTAACAGTAAAAGGAACATTGAATCATATACACAACCAGTAATAGAACAAGTCTGAGGTTTTACACATCAATTTAGTACTTAATTACACAAGCTTGATTCAAGGAAAGAGAGGGGGGTGGGGTCAGTCAAAAGGTAGCATCGTCAAGGGGGGGGGGGCAGTGTTCAGCCATGAGGAGACATCATTGGTTACAAGGAGATAGGGTAAGGTGGGTCCCGGGGAAGGTGATATTCAGTGGAGTGATAACTGAGGAAAGGGGTAGGTACTGGGAAACTGTCAGCTGAGTTATTACCACATTAGCACCAGCAGGTACACGTCATTTTTGAGCCAAGGAAGCTTCTGGGCCCAGTTTTGAAAGTACTAATCTTGGGTGTCTCAGAGAGGTCAGTGGGTAGTTCATTGTACCACTTCGGTCCCTGATATAGGATGGAGTTTTGGGCAAGTTTCGTCCTTTTGAAGGGAATCATCATCCTGTCAGTGGCCATACTTCGGGTTGATTTTGTAGGGACAGCCAGCCTAAAGTGGCCTCCCAGTGTGGAAGACGACAGACCCAGCAGCACCTTTTTTAGAAGCAGACAGGTTTGATATTGCCTTCGAAGGCTGAGTGGGAGCCACCCAGTATCTCTGTAGAGCATGCAGGTATGGGTGTCAATGGGAGCCCCCAGAGTGAGGTGGCAGGCTTTATTTAGGAGTCTACTGATCCTGTTTAAGGCTGTTTTTTGCCCGTCCCACAAACAGGCAATCCATAGTCTATGGTAGACAGTATTGAGCTACTAGTGGCTAGTTTGAGAGCATCAGGAGTCACTGAGTGTCTATGATGGTAAAGCACGCCCAGCTTTGCATTTGCGGTCTTGATGACTTGAGTCTATGTGGCTTGAGAAGGTGAGGGTGTCATCAAACGTGATGCCGAGATATTTGAACTTGGTGACTTGGTCTAGAAGCTCACCCTTTTGGTTATGTATCAGCAGTGGCAGGTATTTCTTTTTGCTTTGTGAGGTGGCGAAGAGCATACTCTTAGTTTTTTTGACGTTTAACAGTAGTTTGTTTTTTGTGAACCACGATTCAAGTTTAAGGAAGCTGCTTTGGAGATCTGTTGTGGTGGAGTGGAGGTCTTTACCTCTGACTGATATTACTGTGTCATCAGCTTAGAGAACTGTGCTTGCTGAGCATGCTGTAGGGGCGGAGTTGATGAAAATGCTAAAGAGTAGAGGACCAAGGATTGACCCCTGCGGGACCCCAAGGGTCACCTCATTAGCTGCAGATGTCCAAATGCCCGAAGGGTGTACAGTACAACCCACATCTCTTGCACACTTATGTGCAGAGATAGCGCCTGCTGAGACCAGGATCCCTGTGTCATGTGGTAGCCCAGATGAGCGCCCTAGCCCTGACCGGAAGTGTCCATGGTCAGGGTTTGAGCCAGAAAGGAACTCCTCCGGTAAGACTGGACAGATTCTGCCACCAAAAGGAGGTCCCGACGCATGGGGCCGGACACCAGGATCGTGTGATCCAGGTCGTCCGATTTCTGGTCCCATTGGACCCTTAGTGTCCACTGCTTAATCCACATGTGGAGCCTGGCCAGGAGAACAGTGGGGATAGCTGCTGCCATAAGACCCAGAAGGTGTAAGATGGAACGGGCCATGGTCCATCGGCTGGCTGCCATTTGGATGGCCTGCTGACGCAAAGTTTCCACCTGGTCACACGGGAGGAAGGCCTGACCCTGAACAGTATCCAGCACTGCCCCAATAAACTGGAGGCACTGGGACTGAACGAGGTGGGATTTGGGATAATTCACCGTAATTCCCACTTGCCAGAAAAGGTCAAGGGTAGCAATCAGGAGGCCGCCTGGCTGCCCCTCGATGGTGCAGACAGGAGCCAGTCATCGAGGTGTGGGAACACATATACCCCCTGGCAGTGTGAAGCCACCGCCATCACCGCTAGGCACTTAGTAAACACTCTGGGTGCCAAAGGGGAGTGCTTTGAACTGGAAGTGTTCCCCCTGGAAGGTAAAGCAGAGGAAGCAGTGGAGGGAGGAAACATTGGTGTATGCATCTTGCATATCCAGTGCACACAGCCAATGTCCCTGGTGAGGCAGTAGCAACAGACCCGGCAGGGTCAGCATATGGAATCTTTTGTACTCTACATACAGATTGAGTGTGATGAGGGCCAGAATAGGACGAAAGTCTCCTGTCTTTTTGGGGACCAGGAAGTGGTGGGACCAATACCTCTTTCCTTCCTGGGCCCAAGGAACAGGCTCTATGGCTGATTTTGTCAGAAGAGCCTGAATTTTCTTCCTTGTAAGAGGAATGTGGCCTTTTGGGTAGTGAGAGACCTGGAGGGTTTCCCGGAGGTCTGTGAATTCGATGGTGAGGCCTTGTGCGACTAGCTGAAGGACCCACAGGTCTGTAGTGATCACCTCCCACCCGGTCAGATAGTTGGTGAATCTGCCCCCTACCGGTTCCTCCGGAGCTGGTGGTGAAGGCTGGAGGCCCTGCCATGAGTCATGCGCCAGAGGGGGTGTGGGGGAGCATCGCTCCAGCTGTCCGCTGAGACTTGGACGGAGGAGTGGCCGCTACCGAAGGGGTTCAACATTTGTTCTGACGTCTGGCTGGCTGTTACCTATTCTGACACCTGGGCTGGTGAAGAAAAGGCTGCTTTGGCTTGGTATTAGAGCAATACATAGACTGGACAAAGCGCAGTGCCTTGCCACTGTCATGTAGCTCAGTAATAATGTCTTTGATGTCAACCCCAAAAAGGACAGGTCCACTAAATGGGGCATCCTGGATGGCCGCCTGGACATCTTGGGCCAAACTGGATACCTGCAGCCAGGAGTACTTATGCATGCTGACAGCCGTGGTGGTACTCCAGGCAGAGGAGTCCACTGCATCACATGTCACCATAAGAGAATGACGGCAGGAGATTTCTGCTGTCCTGAGCATCTGGGCAGTCCTAGTTTTAGCCTCGGAATAGGGCAAAGCCTCAAATTCAGATTTCAGCTGGCCCAGCATAGATTTCTGATACACAATCAAGTGTGCCAGGTAATTTAGAGCTCTAAGGGCCAGTGTGGAAGACGAATAAACTTTGTGCTCGAACTGGTCTATTTGCCTCAACTCCTTGTCTGGAGGGGAGGTGCTCATATGCTTAGGCTTAGCCGTATGGTCATTGGCTGCATTAAAGGCCACCGAGTCCGCTCTGGGATGGGAACTAAGGCGGTCCTTGCCCTGAGGGACTCGATTAAGTCTCTCAGCCTTCTTGGCGACCATGACCACCGATGAAGGATGCTGCCAGACTGTGGAGGCCAGGTCCTCATGTGGTCCAATCCAAGGAGGAATGAGCAGTGGGGACAGCTCTGGCATATCTAGGTGTTCCACCAACCTCTTACGTTGGGGAGTGTAATACTCAGTCTTCCACCCATTCGCCTCCTGATTTTTCCAGAGGAGCTCTGTGAATGAAGGGTCCTCCAGAGGGATTTGAGGAGAGCATTTGGGCTTGGGATCCTCCAGAGGATGGGTCTCAAAGCCCAAAGGAGAGGAGGCAGAGTCCGATGACAGGCTTCTGTTCAGGGACACAGCCCGTGGGAGCGGGATGTCCTACAATGAGGCTGCGAGGCCTCTGTCATTACCAGCTACCGCGGTAGGGCGCGAGGTCTGTCCCGTGGTAGAGGGGCAAGACTCCACTGGTGAAAGGGATCTCAGTGTAGGGTCCATGCAGACTGGTGTGGAAGCCGCAGCCAGCTGGCACTGGTCCAGCTCGGAAACCAGCTGTGACTTGGTCTCAGATCACCAAGACTGAAGTGCCGCCTTAATGTGCATCTGAGGTTGAGGCGGTGGGGGCGCTGACAGATGGGTAGGCAGGCTTGAAAATAACCCGCCACCATAGCCTGGTGTCAGGTAATGAAAACCTAGCATACTATAGTTTGAATAGCCTGGCATCGGATACCCTGGTGTGGGGTATCCTGGTGGCAGATATCCTTGAGAAGGGTAGTGCAGCACCAGGAAGCCTGGCATCAGGAGGCTCGGCGAAGACCCCATGGCAGAGCAGAGGGTCCTCAAGAAGGCCCTGATGGTGGGTAACCAGGCGAGGGCCTAGAAAGAGGGTCCGTGAGACCTGACGGAGGCCCTGATGGAGGGTGAGTATGGCTCGGTACCCGCTGGATGAAATTTCGTGGGTGGCCCCAAAGGGCAGAGGTCCCACGGAGTCTGGGGCGGGGAACCGGCCCAGACAGGGGACAACAAGCAGGGAGACACTGGCTCCCAAAGGGAGGTCCGATGTCAGGCAGTCTGGCCCTGGCACCAGAGTGGTGTCAGGTGGACGCTCCTTCAACTCCGGCTTAGAATGGAAAGGTGAGCCAGGAGTCTACACCAGGGGAGGTGAGGAAAGAGGATTTCTAGTGAGAGGACCCTCTGGGGAGGGCTGCAGTGGGAGCAGCAGCGTGCACTGATCCGGAAGATTGACATCAGGCCTGTTATCGGGGCACAACAAAAGTGCAGTGGCTGGGCAGATGCCAGAGGAGCTGCCATGCAACTTATTAGCTGTGGCCGGGCAGTCATCAGAGGAGCTGACGATCGACTTATCAGCCACGCCACCAGACTTAGGCCCTGGGGTTAGAGGGGCCTAAGGGTGGCGGAGCTCTCGGAACATCGGAGGTGCCCACCTGAACTGTAACCAGCTCAGGCAGGGGAACCAAGGGCTGTTCCATGGAAGAGGAAGCAGGTTTGACCAGAGGAGTGGTACCCGCTTCAACAGGAGGCCGTGGGCTGAAAGGAGACCGATCATGGTCCCAGGTCTTCTCCTTGTCCATGCAGGAGGCCGTGGGCGGTAAGGAGACCGATCATGGTCCCAGGTGGTCTTGTCCTTCTTCTTATGGGAGACTGAAGTACCCCCCGGGAAGGACGATGATCCCCGTAGCTTCTGCAGGTCCTTCTCCATGGAAGCCATCTTCAACTTGAGAATGTGGGCTTTCAGGGCCTGTTGGCGGCGTTTCCGTGTGGCCTGGTTGAAACTCTGGTAGGCTTCACAGTCCTTGGTCTTGTGCTCGGGTCTCAGGCAGAAAAAACAGAGGGAATGGCCGTCCTTATGCGGGAGTTGAGTGCCGCAGGAATCACACTTGTTCTTATGTGACTCGGAAGGCGTCAGAGAAGACATGCACAAAAAAGATTTACTTTCCTAGAAATATAGAAAATGAAGAAAAAATAATGAAATACTCATCCGAAAATGGCAGTCGACTGAAGCAGCATTCTCCACAAGGTCCAATGTGCACAGGCTGAAGGTGGGAAGAACTGGAGGGCAGGCGTGGAGACCGCCCACTATATATAGTCACGCTGACGTCTGTCACGTGACGGGTGGGCGGTCCTCCGCCACACACTGCTAGTTAAAGTTTTCCATGTAGTCCTAGTGCCTAACGGCTCTAGTCCTAATGGTTATTACCTACTGCAAGATTCCTCTCAAAGAAAGATCTAATGGTTCTAGCTGGCGCTCACATCCATCAATTCACCAGTCTGTTCATTGAAAACCACCTCCAGGTGCATCACTGATGGAGCGGCCCCACTAAAAGTCTGTTGAGGGGCACAACAGATTGGGGATTAGGTGCTTCTAAAAATCTGGGCTAATATCTTTTAGGTTCAAGCCATAACTTTCCCAGTGGGTGTTACATAAATGTTGTATAAACCTAAAAGAATCAAGCGCTTCTGTTAAACAAGTGTTTTTTTTTCCTATATATATTTTAATCATTTTTTCCCCTTTTTACCCCAACCCAGGACCCCAGCAGACACGCACGTGCGTGGAGGCACACGCCGGGCACCGGCTCGGTCCCTTTCACCCCACCCCTGGCATTACTGCCGCTGCTCCCCCTCTCCTACGCTTCCCATTGTACCTCCATCCGGTGGAAGCAGAACTACGGGGGGAGTGGACAGCTGCCTACCACAGCTCAGTACCATTCTGACCCTACCACCCTAACCCCCCCCGGTTCCCCGGCAACCCAAGGTTGTTCCCAAACCCGGGTCACCAGCATAGCGCGAGGTAAAGCGTCCAGCACCTCAGCACCACCGAGCCAGCTAAACAAGTGTTTTAAACAGTCTGGAACCCAAGCTGTGCATGTCTTCAAGTTTCTCGCTGAAGTTTTCAGAAGTCCAACTGAAGAAAAAATAATTAATAGATAAGAAAATTACGTACAGTAACTGTAGATTGTTGGACAACCCCCACACACACACACACACACACACACGTGCCTGGTTAAGAATCTCAAGCAAAAATCATGAATCAAAAGACTTACTATGAGGTTAACTGAAGCTCTATAGGCTTATTGCCAAAAAAAAAAAAAAATCCCAATTATAAAGTTTCTGCCTACTCCTTTTTTAAAGCAACAGGCAACAGCTAAATATCATCCACACTTACAATATGGAATTGTATACTTAAAACCCTACTAAAACAGGGATATCACATTTTCCAGCGCTTTGCCATAATACCAGGACAGATGGCAAGCTAACACATGTGACCTCTCTCATGCCAATGAAACAAAAATAAAATGACACCTGTCACTTTAATTTCCTTTGGAGTTGTCTGCAGCCCCAATGGAGCCTCACTTGTCTACAACCAGGACTTAGGCTAACCCAAGAGCTGTGGTCTGTGACCATTCATTCCTTGTTTTACTGTACGAGTCCAAGGGACAATGCTGAAGAGACCCTGTTAAAATCAATGGCAACTGTTAAGACTGGCAGAAACTGCTGCAAGAAAGTTATGCTACTCAATCAAATTCTCAATTTTGCAGCTCAGCTTTTCTTACAGTACTTCGAACTACACCCACAGTAGCATGTTTCTGTAAAACATAATTCAGAGTACTGCAAGCCATCTGTGCAATGTACAGCCGAGTCGTACACATTTGCCAGTTTGTTTCTATAATGAATCTAATGTGGGTAACTAGTTTTTCCTGTGTGCTGATTTGTAATCCTACACCTTCCTCAATGTCTTCTCTTCTGTATTATGTAGTTTACTATGACATGATCTGCCTGTTAGCACAGTATGTAACTAATTCCAGGTTGACCCTGAAAAACGGACCCTTGGTCTCAGTGGACTCACCCAGTTCTCAAAATGCCATAAATAAATAGATAAATGCCCCACACCCAAGTGTGGGCCTGGTCTCATTTTGCACTTTGTGTGCAAAAACTTTTTTCTTTTACTATTTACTGCAGTATAGTAGATTCTGCTGACTTCCAAACTGATTAGCTGTAAACAGAAATCCCAGAATCCCTGCAGCTGATGTCAGAGCAGGTCTGCAGCAGTGGGACATTCAATAGCCTACATCGCATGTTAGATTTTCTAGATCAGATTTTTGCTGGTCTCTGTTCTCCCAGGGCTAAGTAGTCTTCTGTGACTGTACTTGGTGCCAGGAGGACAGCAAGACTCTCTTATTAGTTGCAGCCTTGTATAACAGCAACTAGGCTGTCTCAGGAAATGCATTAATGTTTAAAAGAATACTTTACTCTAGGAACTGTTCACTCGCTTTTTATTACTGCATTCTTTGCGGTAAAGAAATAAGCGTGAACATTAATGGGATGCACATATTATTTATGCATAACTTTACTACTACTTTAATAACGCAAACAAGTGAAGTGGACATGGGCAGCGCTACCATATACTGTATCATAGGCAACTAAACACTACTGCTGCTGTTGCATGCACCCTGAAAAGGTCCAGAATGAGTAGTCCTTTCTGTTCATTTGGCAGCCCCAGAGCATGCTTGATGCTAGCCAGATGTGGTACAAGCACAGCTTTGATGTGGTGCTGTGTCGTAATTTAATTTGCCCAGTGACTGGGCTAATGTGTGCTACACCAATCACTGGGAAATTAATAAACGGGATGACGTGCTGTAGTTTTACCACCATAGATGACTTGAGGCAGCAGCAAATCACCAGCAAGTGTGCACCTGAGTACCAAAGATACCTGCCTTTTGTCTCCTAATCCTGCTAGGGCCACTTGACTGGACCCTGTTGCCACCATCGTCCTGGTAATAATGAAGCGTAGCTTCTCCTCCACCTCCTCTATCAGCAAGGTAGATCTGCCACGGGGTTTTGTTGGCATACATGGCTTCAACAGAGTGGGATCTAGGGTCAGTCATAGTAGCTCTTTATAGTTAGTTTTAAACTTTTGGACTGTGGACTCATTGATGCTGCGGCCGTACTTCCTGGTATAGTACCTGACCGCCGACCTCACCCCGTTTTCGGTCACACATTGTCTGATTTTGAAGCAGACCTCACCAGTGTATGATGTGTAGCCTGAAGGGCGGCTCTTTTTGTGGGGTGGTGGTTGGCAAGCACTTAGTTCCAGAGCAACAGCACTGGTGGTGCCCATGTCCAAGCCAGTTCTCATTGCTCGTTGCTAGCTGCTCTGAGGACACATCGTTTAGATCGAGGAGGTACTTTCTTTTGCTAGCTTTGCTAGCACTAATCCAGCGCAAGATAGATTTCTCCAGTGATTCAGAAGCGATTAAGCAGCAAACTGAGCACAAATGCAGCAAAGCAATGCAGCAACGATGAGGTATGCAGTGCTTTTAATGTAGCTATATACTGTAGTCAGGACTGGCTTCACTTAAGTGACAGTTGAGTGCTGTAATTAACCAGGACAATTACAGGGCAACAGCTGATGCGAAGAACAGAAGCGATTAACAGCAGCCGACTGTAATACAAAGAGCATCCACCGTGGCTGCTGTTATCCCCATGTTAGCCATGCCATTAGCACCACTGGAGAGGCTGGCGCGAACATTTCAAGCCGCGATCCAATCACTAGAGCTTGTAGCACAAACATTTGCGGACACCAACATATTCTGTTCTACAGTAGCTATCCCTGCAATTTGCAAATACTGTACAATTTACTATAACATACTGGTAGTTAGCTGTGGGGCCTCTCTGGGAAAGGTGAGAGAACAGACCAGCTAACATAAGCAAGAAAGGTAATTTAATTCAATTCACACTTAAAGAGTCTGTGTAAGTAAACAGAAGTTAAGTGTTTTTGTATCAGATTTTGGAGCTGTTCCATATAAAATTTATAAAACTCTTAGCCAAGGAGGGAGCCTAGCTAGGGGAATATTTGTAGTCTTTCAATCAATCATTCAAGTCTTTATCCAGGTGAACACCATTAAGCAGGCTCATTTACAAGGTGGACCTTCGTTACACAAGGTAACACTTATGTACAGATAATAAACAGACATAATTATACAGAAATAGAAAAAAATATACACAGAGCAATAACAAGTATTTCAGGTATAGGGTTAACAAGGTTAGGGAGAATGGTATAAGAAGGGGAATTAAAACATTCTGAAACAGCCAGCATATTTAAACATTTTCAAACAGCACGGCATATCATTGGGCAGGGCATATACAAATTTATGGGGCAGATATGCAGGGGAGGGTTACATGACTACAGCTGTTCTAGGAGGGGTGCTATGGTAAATGGGCTGGGGACATATATGTTAGGAGTCTGAGGGTAAGAAAGGTAGTGGATTAGCAGAACAAAAGGGGGGGTATAGGTGGAGACAATCAAGGGCACGGTTTTATTTAACTCTAAAAATTGATTAGCGTTTTGCTCATAGAAGTGCGAAAACATTGTGAAAATGCATAGTACTTGCCTCACTGTGTTTAACAAACATAACACTTTTAGAAAACCTATAGAAATACTTTCTGTACAGTTAGTACTGTCCAAAGGAAAAAAAACTGCTAATCAATTATTTAAAACCCTGAAGGGGCCAGGTTAGGTGGAGATGTAGTGGGCGGGTAAGCAGTAGGCACCCTAGCACGCTGGAAACAGCTGCATAGCTCCTTAACAGCCTTGGCATACAAGGTCTTGAAGGTGGTAAGACTAACAGGGAGACTCAGTTTCATAGATTTCTGTAGTTTGTTCCAGAGTGAGGGCAACACAAAGCCTATGGCCCTTCTCCCAAAGCGTGTATTGGCCCTAGGTACCTTCAGTAGAAGCAGAGAGTAGCTTCTCAGTGCGTAGTTGCCTACCACGTACAACGTCAAACAGTCGGAAATGTACTGGGGTAATTTGTTGGTAATAGCTCTGTAAATCCAGAGAGCTGCATTTCTATTCCTTCTGTACTGAAGGAAGGTCCACCCCACAGCTACATATAAGGAGCAGTGGTGGGTGGTGATAGGTAGGCCAGTTATGAATTTCAAGGTTCTGTGGTATAAGGTGTCCAGTTTAGTAAGACAGGAGGTATTACACAGACTATAAATGAAACTGGCATAATCAATTAGGAATAGAAACGTGGATTGAACTAACTGCATCTTGGCATCTTTGGTCAGGAGGTGGTTTATTCTAAAGAAGCGACCAAGCCTCTGCCTCAACTTTTTCAGCACGTCTTTTCTAGCTTGAGTGGTTAATTACACTCTGTGAAACAGGTGTCTGATAGGGGAGGAGCTGAAACATGCTTTGAGGAGACATGCAATCAGGGGACACCAGGAAGCAAGAAGGGGAAATAAAATGAGCAACAACCAGCGTATCCCATCACATTCGTGTCCCGAGTGGCACAGAGCAGGAGAAGAGCATATCTGCCCTAGAGATGTGTGCAGGAAGTCAGAAGGAGGCTCTGCAGGTGAGACACCAGAATAAGGTAGAAGAGCTGGCACAGCCGTAGCACTGCCGCTCACAATGCTGGAAACCCTGATTCGGAAGCGAACTCAGGACATCGGTAGCCCGTCAGGGAGAGGAAGATCAGACATCCCAGAGGATGGTCTCATCTGCCAGGGAGAGAGTACTGCCTGCTCCGCTACAATACTGCCATCTGGGTCACCACAGGTGGCAGTGCAGTTGAGCTACAATGGGTGGCAGGCACTTTCTGACCAAGACACCTGCATACTTGCATACGGATGTCAATTCGGTCCCTGCCCACGAAGCTCTCAGGGGCAGGGACTAAAAAGGGAAGGGAAAAAAAAAAAACAGGTTACTCGCCTCTACCAGTAGTTCTAGGAGTGGTATATGATGTACATCCACACTTCTGGCAGTGTTCCTTTCCCTTTAAGGCTTGCAGAATTGTCTTCAAGCTGGCTCCTCCCATCCACTCGGGGGGGGGGTAACTCCCTCGGCATCGCCCCGTGACATCAGATCTTACCCACTGGAAGCAAGACTGGAGCGCCACTTGCCAGGGGAGGACAGGTGGGTCAGTGTAGATGTACACCGTATACCACGCCTAGCATGTACAGTTATGCAAGAACTTCCGTAACAGCAGATCTTCGAAAGGAGCTCTTGCAGTAGGTAACACCTTTAGGACTGAACCCAGCAGGCTCCAGGACCCCACGGAAACTTTCTAGCTAGCAATACCAGGCGGGGGACCACCCCCTACATTGGCCCGCCCCCATCACGTATGGTATAAAAGGGGCGGTCCCCCAACCCATCCCCAGTTCTACCGCTGGAGACTGGCTAGTGATAAAAGTATAAAGGAGAAATGAGGAACTAGGGTATCTGAGATGGAGAAGAAATCACCAGGAGGAAGGAAGGTAGGAAAAATAGCACCTGTTGCAAGAGCTCCTCTCGAAGATCTACTGTTACGTTAAGTTCTTGCGTTAGTGTACTACCTTACTTTGAGATTCACTCTTGCAGCAGTGAACACCTTTAGGCCAGAGTCCCAAGCAGTAAAGCAGAAATCCTTAGCAAAAAGGTGGAGGAAGGAGCTCCTCAGAGAAATTTTAAGATAGAAGGCCCTAAAGGACTGCAAGTCCAAAGTCAGCTCTTCGTCGTGAAGCAATGTCCAGACTGTACTGTCTTACAAAGGTGTGGACAGAAATCCAAGTGACAGCCACACAAATGTCTGCGGCAGAAACATTTCTCAGTGAGGCGAAGGAAGCCGCCATGCCCCTGGTAGAATGACCCTTTACCGAGCCCGGTAAGGGTTTGTCATACTTGTTGTAACAGAACACAATGCAATTTACCAACCATTTGGATAAATATGGTTTAGAAACTGAAGCCCCCGCCACACGAGGGGGCGAAAGACACAAATAACTGATCCGACTGTAACAGAATGGGTACGCTCTACATACTAACTGAGCACTCTATGGACATCTAGAGTATGTAGAAAAGACTCCCCTCGGTTTGAGTACTCTGGATAGTATACTGGTAAGTGAATATCGTGATTCAAGGTAAATTCTGAGACCACCTTTGGTAAGAATGTAGGATTATTCCACAAGGAGACACTGTCCTTGTGAAAAATCAAATAAGGCTCCTTACTCATCAGAGCCTGAAGCTCGGAAATGCTTTAAGCAGAAGTAATGGCAACTAAATATAACGTTTTCCATGACAGAAAGTGGAGCTCGCAGCTCGCTGCAGGTTCAAAGGGAGGCAGAGTTAGTTTTTCTAAAACAAATAAAAGGCCCCAAGGTGTGACAGGGTCCCAGATGGGAGGCTTCAAATGAAGCATGCCCCACAAAAAAGTGCAGGGAAGGTCTAGCTGGGCAAAAGACTTACCCTCAACAGGCACATGGCATGCGGAAACAGCAGACAGGTGTACCTTAAGGGAGGAAAAGCCGAGTCCTGCATCTGAAAGAGAGAGGAGGTACTCTAGAACTGAGTTCACTGGGCAAGTGAAAGGATCTAAACTCCATGCAGTGGTCCCAATGCAGAAGCACTTCCATTTCATAGCATAGGTCACCCTAGTGGAGGGGTTTCCTCATTGCCACTAGGATGTCTTCTACCCTTGGAGAAACTCCAAATCTGGAGATGGCTAGGTCTGCAGGAGCCACACATGAAGATGCAGAGATCTGAGATCCAGATGGACCAGGGAGCCCTGCTCCTGGGAGTAAGTCTGACCTGGGGGCAGGGACACCGGGGGTTCCACCGCCAGCTGCTGCAAAAAGGGGGGAACCAGATCGGACGAGGCCAGAATAGAGCTACCAGGATCATTTTTGGCCCCTCCTACTGCAATCTGATAAGTACACACTGCAGAAGGGGAAAAGGAGGGAAAGCGTAGAGAAACCTCCCCATCCAGGAGAGCGACAACACATCTTGCCAAAAAGCACCAGGCCCTGGATCTAGCGAGCAAAAACTGGGCACTTCTGCATTGGATGGGGAAGTGAATAGATCTATTTCTGGTCAACCCCATCGGGCGAAAAGATCTTCCGCCACTGCGAGAAGCACCTCCCACTCGTGGGCTCTGGACTGAGACCGACTGAAGCTGTCGGCCAGAAACCTGTGAATGCCTGGGACATGGACTGCAGAGAGTTCCAGTTGGTGGTCCACTGCCCAAGTCCACACTCTCATGGCTTCTCTGCAAAGAGTATAACAGTGCCCCTTCCCCCCCAGTTGATATAAAATACCACTGACATGTCTGTTTCAGCATGGGACCAGTCAACAGGACTGTCTGGAAGGCTTGGAGGGTGTAAAGAACTGCTCCCAACTGCAGAACGTTGATGTGGAGATGAAGCTCTTGCTGAGCCCATGATCCTTGGGTCTGGTGAGTGCCCAGATGAGCTCCCCAACCCTGGCCAAAGGCATCTGTGGTCAGGATCTCGGTGGGAGACTCCTTCTGGAAGAAAACTCCCTTTGAAAGGTTGGTAGTATCCGGCCACCACGTCAGAGACTGCTCGACTAGGCTGGATACCAGGACAGGCTGGTCTAGGTCATCTGACCTCTGATCCCACTGGACCTGAAGGCTCCACTGGATCACCCTCATGTACAGTCGAGCCATAGGGACCATGGCAATGGCTACAGCCATATGTTCCCAGAAGTCAGAGGACTGTCTTGGCTGGAACTTGGGCTGAAAACAGCTGCCGAGCATGGGACTGAAGGTGTTCTTGCTCTGCCCTTGGGCAGGAAGGCTTTGCCTTGAGCCATGTCCAGGATTGCTCCTATATATATTGAAGCCGCTGACTTGGCAAGAGGTAGGATTTGGGGAGGTTCAATGCAATCCTCAGGTCCAGAAATAGGGTGAGGTCCAGAAATATGGTGAACGTGACTCGAGGGGTTCCCATGAGCTGGTCCCGAGAGGGAGCGGTGAGAAGCCAATTGTCGAGGTAGGGGAAGACACAATGTCCTCGCCTCACAGAAACATAGAAGTTGATGGCAGATAAGGACCGCGCAAGGCCCATCCAGTCTGTTCATTTTTCCTATCTTATGAATGTGCCATAGGCCTCTACTTTGTCAATGGCCTATTTATTCATACGTATCTGTATTGCTGCCTTATGCCTATCCCATACCTGTTTGAAGCCCTGCACTGTATTCATATCCACCACTTCCTGAGGTAGGCCGTTGCATGCATCCAACACCCCTTCTGTGAATAAGAACTTCCTCACATTACTCCTTAATTGACCTCCCTCTAATCTCATGCTGTGTCCTCTTGTCCTGCTATTTTTCTTATATTGAAACATGTTAGACACTTTCACCTTGTTAATGCCCTCAAGATGTTTGAATATTTCGATCATATCGCCTCTCTCTCCCTCCTTTACTCTAGGGTATACATACTGACCTTCGTTAATCTGTCCTCGTATGATTTCTGATGCAGTCCCTGCACCATTTTGGCTGCCCTTCTCTGGACTGCCTCCATTTGTTAACGTCCTTTTGCAGGTGTGGCCTCCAGTACTGCACATAGTACTCCAGATGGGGCCTAACCAGTGTCTTGTAAAGAGGGATTATTACCTCCCTCTTACAACTTGTGATACCCCATATTAATACACCCCAACATCCTCCTAGCCTTACCTACTGCTTTAGTGGTCTGCTTGGATGATTTCAGGTCGTCTGTGATGACGATGCCCAAGTCTCTTTCTTCCCTTATGATTGCCAGCAACTCCCCTCCCAACCTATAGGTAGCTTCAGGATTTCTCTTCCCTGTGTGTATGATCTTGCACTTCTTTGCGTTAAACCCCAGTTGCTACTCTTCAGACCATTTTGCAAGTTTTTCCAGATCTCTTCTCATTCTGCCCACCCCATCTGGATCTACTATGTTGCAGATCTTGGTGTCATCTGCAAACAGGCAAACCTTACCCTCCAGTCCATCTGCAATGTCACTGATTGAGATATTGAAAAAAACTGGCTCCAGGACTGATCCCTGAGGTACCTCACTTGCGACTTGCATCTCTTCTGACTGTATACAGTTTACCACCACTCTGTTTTCTGCCCGCCAACCAGTTTGCCACCCAGCTGACAAACTTCTGACCGACCACTAGCCTACCCCGCTTATTAATCAATCTTACATGAGGAAAAGTATCAAAAGCTTTGCTGAAGTCAAGTTAGGCAGCATCAACTGCAACCCTTGGTCCACCACTCTGGTTACACAGTTAAAGAAATCTATGAGATTAGTTTGAAAGGACTTTCCTGTTGTAAACCCATTCTTGTCTTGGATCCTGTGCTCCTATGGATTCCAGGTGTTGCACCATCCTTTCTTTAAGGAGTGTCTCCATAATCTTGCCCACTACTGAGGTAAGACTGACTGGTCTGTAGTTCCCTGCTTCCTTCTTGCTGCTACTCATATGGAGTGGGATCACATGAGCTCTTCTTCAGTCTCCTGGGACCTCTCCTGTGCTCGGAGACTCACTAAACAGTTCTGCTAATGGCTCTGCTAGTTCCACCCTTAGCCCCTTTAGTACCCTGGGATGCATACCATCAGGTCCTATTGCCTTGTCCACCCTGAGCTTAGTGAGCTCTTTTAGGATCCTTTCTTTAGTGAAGGGACTTGTGCACACCTTCCTTCCCAGTGTCCATGGTGCTGGGCTATAGGTCCTGCCATACCTTCTCCTCAGTAAATACTGAGAAGTATCTATTTATGAATGTGGATATGAAACTCGTGGGTCTTCTCCTAAATGAATTGGCAAGTCCCCTCTCGATGGTGTTTAATGCATCTCTAAGAACGAGGGAGTTTCCAAAACTATGGAAGTTAGCCAATGTCACACCTGTCTTTAAAGACGAGGACAAAACTCCAACGTCCAACTACAGACCAATATCTATTCTACCGGCCCTCTCTAAAGCACTTGAAAGAATGGCCTCGGAGCAGCTTACAGAGTATCTTGATAAATATAACCTACTTTGCCCACAGCAGCATGGATTCTGAAAAAAGCACTCTACACTTACCGCCTTTGTTGATTACTCTTCCCAGCTTTATGATGCCTTAGATAATGGGGAGGCAGTTGGCTCAGTCTTCATCGACCTTACAAAGGCCTTTGACTCTGTTAACCACAAACTACTCCTAAACTGCCTCCATTCAACAGGTCTGTCACCGGACACAGTACTGTGGTTCAGAAGCTACCTCACAAACAGGTCACAACGAGTCAAAATTGGAGACACCCTATGATCTGCTAGGGAAGTGTCCCTCGGAGTCCCAGAGGGCTCTATTCTTGGCCCACCGCTTTTCAGCCTCTTCATCCTCTGCACCATCTGCATGTACAGCACGCACGATTCTCTATGCTGACGACGCAGTGATATCGGTCGCTGGGAAAGATCATAACTACATCACAACAGAACTCCAAGACAGCTTCCTCAAGCTTGAATCCTGGTTCACACAAAACAAACTATTACTAAACCACAAAAAAAATGAAAAGTCTACTCTTCTCTACCTCCCAAAGCAAAAAGAAATACCAGCCTTTGCTCATTCAGAACCATAATGGTGAAACACTAGAACAAGTAACAAAGTTCAAATACTTGGGCATCACCTTTGACGATACACTAACCTTCTCCAGCCATATAGACTCAGTCATCAAGCCAGTGAATACAAAACTTCGGGTCCTGTACCGCCATAGGCACTCTATGACACCAGATGCTATGAAACCTGCCATCAGTAGTTCAGTGATGTCCTCCATAGATTATGGGCTGCCTGTCTATGGGGCAGGCACCAAAACTGCCTTAAACATGGTCAGCACACTACTAAATAAGGCCTGTCGACTAGCCATAGAGGCTTCCCAGGACACCCACACCTGCACGCTCTACACTGAAACTGGGTGGCTCCCACTCCAGCTTAAAGCACAATACCAAACCTGCCTACTTTTGAAAAAAGTTCTTCTTGGGCTTTCTTCCCCTGCACTGGGCTGCCTCTTTACGCCGGCAGTTCCCATCAAATCAACGAGAAGCATGGCTACAGACAGGTTGGTGATTCCCTTCAAAAGGATGAAACTCGTCGAGAACTCCATCCTGTACCAAGGAGTAAAATGGTACAATGAGTTACCTGCTAACCTTACATAATCACCCAAGGTTAATACCTTCAAATCTGGGCTCAGATCCCCTCTTGACACTAAAAGGAATTGTCCTGGCCTGCACTAATATGGCAGAATTTCAGCCACCCAACCCTCTCCCTTTCACCCCCCTTTTTATCTCATCAACCCCCCCATCCCCGAACGAGGCCCACTCAGCTGACAAACCACTTCCACCACCACAACGCCATCCCTGGCTGACCCCTACCCCCCCCTTAGGCTAGACTGACCAACTAAATAGTGAATTACAAGGCTGAACCCTATTTACCCTATCCTCTTCAACCTTTAGTTGGATATATAAGATTTCTTTGGTATTTGAATGTCTGTGCAACTGTTTTCTGTTCTCTGTAAACACGGTTTTATTTGTTCAGCAATGACCTGGAACCTTTGAAAACAAGTCCTGTACTCAAAGGTATTAATCCTAAACTGAAATAAATAAATGAATAAATAAATAAAATTTAGGATAAATGTTTTTCCTTGGTTTTCCTCTGCACACTCCCTCTTCTCCCCTTTGATCTTAGCAATACCACCTCTGAACTTTCTCCTTTCACTTATGTAATCTATATAAAGTCTTGTCCCCTTCTTTTACTGTTCATGCTAGTGTTTCCTCGGTTTGGGCCTTTACCTGCCTTACTGCCTTCCCTGATTCCTTTAGGGACGTTTGGTATGCCTCCCTAACTTCATCCCGCTGCGTTGCCTTATATTTCCTGAAAGCCAACCTTTTGGCTCTGATCATTTCTTTTACGGTTTCTGAGAACCAAAGTGGTTTCCTCCTCCTTTTGCTCTTGCTTTTCTACCTAACACAATGGGATGTTGCTTCAAGTATTGCATCCTTAATGCTTGCTCAGTTTGCCTGTACTCCCTCACCTGTATTTCTTCTTGCCAGGGACAGCTCAACTCTGCTGGCTATCTTATCAAAGTCAGCACCTCTGAAGTCCCATATTTTTGCCTTGGAATGGGATAATTTAGTTCTAGTGGCCAAACTGAACCATACCATGTGATGGTCACTGGCCCCCAAGTAACCTTCTACCTGGAGATCTGTGATTCTTTCCCCATTAGTCAGTACTAGATCCAGGATAGCCTTGTCTCTTGTGGGTTGTTGTACCAATTGTTGTAGGCCCTCCCCCTGCAGGGGATCCACTATGTGTCTAGTTCTGGCAGATGTTCCTGCTGGTATTGAGCAATCTGTACCTGGCATGCTGAAGTCTCCCGTTATCAGAACCTCCCCTTTAGCTGTCATGTTTTGTATATCTCCTGAGACTTGCTGCTACTATGGCCAGGCACATGGGGAACACCATCAGTGCTGATGACAGACCAAAGGGCAAGGCCCTGAACTGGTAGAGACACCCCTCTAAGCATAAGTGCAGGAATCTCCTGTGAGGCTGGGAAGATCAGAATGTGGACGTATGCGTCCTGTATGTCCAGTGAGCATAACCAGTCTCCCTGGTGAAGCAAGGGAAGGAGACCTAACAAGGTCACCACCTTGAACTTTTTGTACTTTATGTACTGGTTTAGACGGCTTAGATTCAAGAAGGGACGGAGATCCCGTTTTCTTTGGCACGAGGAAAAAGAGGGAGTAAAACCCTGTCTCTCTTTGCTCTGGGGGCACTAGTTCGATGGCTTTCTTCTGAAGGAGAGCCTGAATTTCCTCCACTATAAGAGCGCTATGGGCCAGAGAGTACTGGGACTGTAACTAGAGGGTTGTCTGGTAGGACCTCCGTGAAGTCGAGAGTATGACCTCACTCGATGGGACCCAATGGTCTGAGGTGATCTGACGCCACCCTGCGGTGTGCAAGAAAAACTGACTCCCCAACGCTTCCCTTGATGACTCTGCCGAAGGAGGCGGGTCAGGCAGCTAGTTATGCGGAAGAGCCGGGGAGAGGGAGAGCTAGCTGAAAGGTTCAAGGGGCCCATGGGGCAGACCTCCGGTGACAGGAGTAGAGGCTTTGCGCTTGAAGTCAGCTGAAGGGGGCATCCATAACTTTGGACTGGACATCCTGGGCAAACCTTGATACTCTCAGCCAAGAGTAATGGCGGATGTAGACCGCTGAAGCTGCAGCTCTGCCCACCACATCCACTGTGTCATACAAGACCCGCAGGATGTGATTACTGATGTCCGAGCTGGACTTCATAACAGCCATGAGCTCTGCCTACCCGGGTGAGTCCGGCAATGTTTGCATGAGTTCAACTGCTTTGTCCCACAGGGCATTCTAGAAGTGTACCATATGGGCAAGGAACTTCTGTGTGATCTGATGGCACAGATGGAGGAGGAGAAAACCTTTCTAGCCAGATGGTCGAACTGTTTGGAGTCCTTGTCTGATGGCTGTGTACTGTGATGCCTCGGACAACTGGACCTGTCATGGGTGGCATTCAGCACCATAGAGTCTAGAGTAGGGATCGTCGTGGAGACAGCATACAACCAGTCCAACTATTTGGAGACGGCAGGGGTAGAGAAGGGATGCTTCCAGGCAAGCTTGTTGGCATCCTTGTATAAACCTACCATTGGGGGAACTACTATAGGGAGGACGTCGTCCTTTCTGAGGAAAGCAGCCAACCTCTTTCACTCTGGGTCGAGGTCGTCAATGTCCCAGCCATTCAATACTGAACGTGACTCATCATATACATGAAGGAATGATCGTAAGGGGGGCTGGGACGTGGAGTGTTCTTTCTGACGACAAGGTCAGACGGAGGGTCTGAGTCCTCCTGGCCGGAGGAGTTGGGGGGATACTGGGATGCATAGGGAGAGGCATCACCAGTAGAAAACAGGAAGTTGTTATCTCTCTGTACAGACAGTTGGTGAGACCCCATCTGGAGTACTGTGTGCAGTTATGGAGACCCCATCTCCGCAAAGACAGACAGGATGGAGATTGTCCAGAGGCGGGCAACCAAAACGGTGCAGGGTCTGCACCAGATGACATACGGGGAGATACTAAAGGAGTTTAATATGTATGCCCTCAAGGAAAGGAGGGAGAGTGGGGACGTGATAGAAACTTTCAAGTACCTTAAGGGAATCAACAAAGTCCATGAGAGTATCATCTTTCAGAAAAAAGACATGTCAATCAATCAATTGATCAATCAAAGTCTTTATTTAACCAGGCGATCACCCTTGAGCAAGCTCATTTTCGAGGTGGACCTGGGTTTGTTAACAAGTAACAAGGGACAATATACATGGGATGCAACGCACAAGAAAATAGTAATAATACAAATAAAGTGAAATACAATAATACAGCACATATCAAGTATCAGCAGGTAGCATTGACAGTAATATATGTTTGGAACAGAAGATACAGCTAGTTTTGGATAGGACACAATTTTTCATAAAAGTAAAGAAATATACATATCAGGTGCACCGAACACAAATAAAACCTAATATAAAAAGATATATAGTGATACGGTATGGAGAACTTAGAGCTGGAACCAGGGTCAAAGGAATGTGGAAGAGACAGATATGGGGGTAGAAAAAGGGGAGAGGGAAGAATTGATTATAGATGTGATCAGTCTTTTAACAGTAGTAATTAGAGTGTGCTTGGACTTATAGGAGTCACTATTTAGGGTAGACAGGCATAGGAGTCCTTATTATGATGCAGATATAGAGAGATTTAAAAGCTGCGAGGCTGATGGGATGAGTTAATTTCAAAGTTTATTGCAGCTTGTTCCACAGTTGAGGGAGCACAAAGCTGATGGCTGCTCTGCCAATGCGAGATTTTGCTTTGTAAACATAAAGGTAGATATATGAGGTGCTTCTCAGGGCATACTTCCCCAGAGTGCACAAAGGTAAACAGACAGAGATATACTGGGGCAGTTTATTTGAGATAGCTTTGTATGTCCAAACCGCAGCATTTTTTTGCCATCTGTAAGCAAAGGATGACCATCCCACTGCCATGTACAATGCACAGTGTTGGGATGAGTATGGAAGACCCGTGATAAATCTTATGGCTCTGTGATAAAGCATATCAAGTTTGGCTAGGGTACCTGCAGGTCCTTGACTATATAGAAAGTCTGCGTAATCCAATAGGGAAGAAAGGTAGTTTGAACCAGTTTCAGTTTAGCGTCTTTTGTGAGGAGATTATTAATCCTAAAGAACAGACCAAGTCTTTGTCTAAGTTTCTTTGCCAGTTCTTCTGTGATCTGTGAAAGTAAGTCTATGGTCTAACCAGAACCCCAGGTACTTGAATTTGGTACGTAGTTCAACTGCTCACCTAGAATGGTAGTGATCTGCGGGTGTGTCCCAGCAACTGCAGGATTTATTGCATTTTGAAGGGACGAGAGGAACATTGCTTTGGTTTCTTTTGCATTTAAGAGCAGTTTCTGGTTTATAAGCTGATGTTGCAGCAGATTAAATTCATTTTGAAGGGCTTTACAGGCCGCTTCAGGTGTAGGGCTATTAGCATAGAGTACCGTATCATTCGCGAATAGGTGTATTTGTGATTCTTTGATGGGGGCATCTACTTTGGTAATATAAATGGTGAAGAGCAAGGAACCAAGAATGGAACCTTGCGGTACACCCCTCGATAGGGGGTTTTGGTGGAGAAACTTCCCCTTCTGCCTTTACTTGTTGAAGTCGTCATGAGAGGTAGTTGGGAAACCATTTAAGGGATAGGGAATCCAAACCAATGTTCCGGAGGGACAACAGAAGCAGTCTGTGATCAACTGTGTCGAACGCCTTGCTTAGGTCCAAGAAAACTGCACAAAGTTTTTTTTGTCTAATTCAAGCTGCCAGTCTTTTGTCACCTTGGCTAGAGCAGAGATTGTACTGTGCTGTGCTCTAAAACCAGATTGTTAACAGGTTGAGCAATTTTTCTGATTCCAGATACTTCCAAAGCTGGGCGTTCACTATTTTCTCCAGCATCTTTGACAGGATTGGAAGTAGGGAGATTGGCCTGTAGTTTTTGAGGTCAGTAGGATCTCCTGACTTAAACAAAGGGACCACAAGTGCATTTTTCCAAATGGGCGGCAGGTCACCCTGGGACAAGGATAAGTTGAAGAGATGAGTAATTGGGACTGCGATGATTTATAGCAGACCTTAAGAAGTACAGGTCAATGAGGTCCCCCAGCACTTTTCCTAGTGTCCAGCTGAAGGAGAAGATCTTCGACTTCTTTCAAGGAGGTAGGCTGCAGAGAGAAGGATGGACTGGGATGGGTTTTTCTTGTGTATCCAATCTAAGTTGTTGGCGGAGGATATTTGCAGGAGAGGAGTCAAAGACTAGCCCTGCAGTGGCAAAATGATTATTGAGAGCATCGAGGATAGACGGTCTGTCGGAGATGACAGTATTGTCGATCAATAATTTAGTAGGTAGGGAATTTACAGTGGTGTGACCTTCAATGTCTTTGATAGTCCTCCAGATGTGCAAGAACAAGGGGGCACAATTTGAAGAGAGAGGGGGGACAGCTCAGAGGCAATGTGAGAAAGGATTTTTTCACAGAGAGGGTTGTGGATGCAAGGAACAGCCTTCCTGAAAGGTCGTGGAGTCAAAAACAGTGGGGGAAATTCAACAACGCATGGGACAGATATAAGGTAATTCTAGTGGGGGTTTGTAGGCTGTTGGTTAACTAGGATCTGCAGCTTATCCTTTAAGTAGGGGAAATGGGCAGACTAGGCGGGCCAAGTGGTCCTTATCTGCCATCAAATTCTATGTTTCACTTCCGAATCCTCAGAGTCCGGGTACGGCAATCTCGGGTGCCTTCGTGGTCGTGGAGATGGCAGGTCCTTGTCTGGCGTCAGCCTCCTGGGCGGCGGAGAAGCCGGTGGACTGAGGGCTTGGCCAGCATCGGTTACTGGGGAGACGGTTTGGCAGGAGTCTTGGGAACCTCTTTATCCTTATATTTAAAGAAGGACCACCAGACAGTGAACAATTCGTTAAGCCCATGCGGTAGTTCGGTTTTCTCTGGCGTCGGGGTGGCAGGTGCAGAAGGTCCCGGTGTCAGGTTGTCTGGCAGAGTTGGCGTTGGGGTAGTCTGACCCTGGCCATCCGGCGTCTGGGCCAAAGGGGTACCCCTCAGGCATCAGAGGAACCTTATCAGACATCCGAAAATCTGTCATTGGATCTTTGGGCGCCTGTGTGCGAGGGGCGCCAGCATCAGCAGGCATTTGTGGGGATGCTGGGGTCTCTAGACGGGGTGCCGGGGAGGCGGACGCCAAGATGACTGGTGTAGGTGGAGGCCGGGTAGGAGAACTAACCAGCAGACACCTAGGTGGAGTCGCCTGTGGAGGAGGTTTCTCTCCTGAGCAGGACGTGCATCCGTTACTCCCAGAGGGAGAGGATGACTGTCCCAGATGTCGCTTCCCAGTGTCAGTCCCCGGATGTCGAAGTGGACGCCGCAGACAGTGGTCTGCCGCCCAAGGAACCACCAGCTGAGCCACCAGGCTTAGAGCCCCCAGAGGTGATGGGCTTAAGCTTGAGTGGCTGGGAGACATAAGAAGATTTCCAATGCCCTGAAGAGCCTTCTCCCAAAACAGAGATGAGGGAGGCTTCACTACCAGGAGCCTGGAGGCAAGCCTGATGGATGAAGAGGTCACAGACTTCTGCATCATGGACAGAAGGCAGCCTTCTGCCCGGGATTTCTCCTTTGTCCCGCTGCTGGTGTTTGCCACTGGATGTCTTCTTGTGGTAAGAGGATGAAGAGGGAGAAAAGGATGAGCTCTTGCGGTGAGGTTCCTTCTCCATGGCAGATATCTGTTGCTTTAGGAGGAAAGCTTCAAGAGTCTTCTAGTGCCGAAACCTTGTGCACTGGTTGAAGTCGCGGCAGTGCTGGCAGGCCTCATGAGCGTCTTTATGAAAGATCTGTTTGCCGCATGCGCACTTGGAGGGGCGCCACTTGATGGAAGATGTTGAAGACGACAACGACATGCACGAAGACTTAAAATGGCAGTCAACTAGCTGAATGCATCCACAGAGGTCAGACTTGAGTGGTCGATGGCGGGAAAAGAACTAGACATAGGCTGGGGGACCACCCTTTTTATACCATACGAGACGTTGGGGGCGGGCCAATATAGGGAGCGGTCCCTCGCCTGGTATTGCTAACTAGAAAGTTTCTGTGGGGTCCTGGCACCTGCCAGCATCAGTCCTAAAAGGTGTTACCTGCTACAAGAGCGAATCTCAAAGTAAGATCTACTGTTACAGATGAGGAACCTGTTTTTCTAGGGATGTGGATATGATGTACTAGTCACACTTCTGGCAGACTCCTAGCAGTTTTCTGGGAACAGGTGGTAAGGCGCACACCTCCTATTTAGGGAACAGAGATTGGAGAACTGAGGCCCCAAAACCAGCATCCTGCCATGACTCAAGGTCGACGTGGTAGTGGGCAATAAAGGTGCATGCCGACTTCCAGATAGCAGCCCTGCAGCTTTCCTGGATAAAGACATCCCTGGAAGCAGCAGTACGATGGATGGAAAGAGCCCTCAGCCTTACGGGAGGCTCCCTACTTGCCAACCTATAGCAGACGTCGATGCAGGATAAAATCCACCTGCCAATCGTCCACTTAGCTGCCGGTCTGCCAGGTGAGGTTTCAGTGTAGGTGACAAATAGCTGGTGATCTTCTCCCCAAACTCCAGCCACATGCTCCCTGTAATAGGCGAACACTCACCGTAGTTCCAAAGTATGGAGTCTGTGCTCGGCCTCTGAGGTGCGGATCGTGATGCACACCAGGAGACTGATCACCTGGTTAAGGTGAAACTCAGAGATAACCTTTGATAGGAACTTCGGGTTGGGTCAAAGGACAATCAAGCTCACTGATCCTTCTGGCTGACGTGATAGCCACCAAGAAGGCAATCTTCCACAACAGGTAAGACATATAATACTTGTGCATTGGTTCGAATGATTTGACCTTGAGTTTTACCAACACCAGCAAGAAATCCCAAGGTGGTGGTAGTTCACACACTGGATGGGAAGAAAAAATTACTCACCTTAGTAATGTTGTTTCTTCTAATGGAGTCTTGCTGTATTCTGACAAATTGCAGTGAGGTCCAACCTTCGAACTGCCCCAGAGATGAAAGGGTTAACTTTCCATGCCAGGCATGAAGCGCTGAGCTCGAGCTCAGTTGAGACTCTGTTTGTTGCTGTTTGAACTCAAACCGTCAGATCTTTACGAGCTAAACTCACTGAGTGTCCTGTGTGGAAGCTGTAAACATATACTAGCCAACTGGCTACTAAATATAATAAACAGATTTTTTGGTCCCAAAACAAAGACTCAAGTCAGGAAACCCCAAAAATGAAATAACACAACACCCACTCACCCAAAGAAAAAAGGGTGGTGATAATAAAAAGGTGGGGCACCTCCTGAGTGCCAACACTGCTACTGCCCACCCACATCCCAAAAACAAGGTTCTGAGAGGGGAAGGCGGAGGTCAGAATACAGCAAGACTCATTAGAAGAAACAACATTACTAAGGTGAGTAATTTTTTCTTCAAACAACATGAAGTCTTGCT